>OZ020525.1:5358150-5724060 GCA_963971425.1 Bryoerythrophyllum caledonicum | reverse complement strand
CGGCCACCCGTTCGCCCGGCCGTCTGATCCGCAGGCGGCCGCCCGATCGGACGGCCGTGGTGGCGGTCGGCCTCATGGCCGTCCGCCACCCTATAAAAGGCCATCCACCAACCTCTCTCACTCACTTTTTCCTTCCCCTCTCGAAATATATTTTTGAGTGGATGCGGAGTGGCTTTAATTGGCATTTTTCCATCCATTAGCTCCTCATCTTTGGGAGGGAAAAAGTGATTCACATGGCGGGGGAGTTTTTGCGGTTTTTTTTAAGTTTTTTTAAAAACTTGTTCGAAACATGTTTATCTCATAGTTTTTTTTTAGAACTTGTTCCAAACTAATTTTTCTCTTGAACTTTTTTTTAAAACTTGTTCTAAGAAGTTTTTTTTCATGGTTTTTTTTAGAACTTGTTCCCATCTAGTTTTTTTCTTGAAGTTTTTTTAAAAACTTGTTCTAAAAAGTTTTTTTTTAAAACTTCAAACGGCGGCGGGTTCGAGAAGATGCCGAAGGACAAGAAGAAGCAGAAGGTTGCGGACTTCGGAGTGAAGCTTCATCCAATCCACGACGTTCCATCTGAGGCTTGCAAGAATTTCCTCATAGAACTGACCGTCAGATTCTATGAGGAAAATTCTATTCGATCATTGGAGAGCAAGTACGTCAGATATAGAGATGAAGGCCCCGAGAAGTTCCGGACGGACATGCGGCAGCACATGATGGACGCGCTTCAAGCCCCGATGTGGAATACGGAGACCCAGAAGCGCGGGTTTTTGAAGCTCTTAGATGCCAGAGTGCACGATTCACTCTGGAATGCCAAGAACTTGTTGACCAAGTTTGGGAGGTTCAATCACGCGGCGGATGAAGTTTCCAACGACGTGCTATTGAAGGCGGATTTGTTCGTGGCCCAGATGAAGCCATTCGCCAAGAATCGAAACCGGCATAGCTCCGTGGGATGGTGGAATTCGATAGAGGGGCACCAAGAAGACCTGCTGCGTAAAGCCCATCTCATTGCCATTCCGCCAACAGCCGCGATTATACGAATGGACAATACGAACAGGAGAGGTGGATTCGCCACCATTCACAAAGTCCGCATTGAGGGTGCTCCGGGCATTGAACCATTCTGGGAATTTGCCGCCAAGTTGTCCAACCAATCGGAGACACGGCCGGATTTGGGAAAAACTGAGCATCAGAATGAGTCGATGGCGGTGAGGATTCCACATCCGGGTGTCATCCGTTTCGTGGCCATTCATCCGGACAAGTACGAAGGCCATGCGTATTGGTGGAATGGCGGGACAGTTCGAGAGATGTTGAACCGGGATATCGAGTTTGGTGACGATGTCATCACACATTTGAACTATGGGAGATTCCCGGATGATGAGATTATTTGAGTTCAACAGTTGATTCGTTTTCGCAAAAAACGGACTGAGCTTGCGTGGGCGTTGTTGCGCATCATGAACGAGGTCCACAAGAGCAACAATCTCCACAATGATTTGTCTCCGGACAATATCCTCCTCCACTTCCCTCCAGATGAATCGCGAGTGTATATTGGAGTATGCGATTGGGGCATGACCACAAAGGTTAACAAACCAATGCAGTCTCTTTATACGTTCACAAAGCGTGAAGACATGGCCGAGACTTTGCGAAAGCGATGGTGGGTCGATCCGTGGGTTGTGTACTTGCACAAACCAGATGCGGATGTGCAAATGATTCCGAAGTTATCGATGGCTTCGGAGGAGTTCGCTATGGCCCGAATAGCGCAACGAATCAACGCGCGGACAATGTCCATAGACTACGAGAATCTGCAACGGGAATCTCGGAGTTCCGTAGTATTCTCAAATCAAGAATTTGCGAATACATTTCATATGTACATGGAGAGAGTCTGCAACGAAAACCGAGAAAGCGCTGGAGGGTTGTTTCATATCATTACACGCTTCAGCAACACATACAACTGGCCCACACCTCATGAGCATTATCGGTCAACGTATTAGTAATACATAGGTTTTACTTTATTCCTTTCGACATTATTAGGCTATACTAGATAGCATGCACATTTTGAAGTGACTATAGCAATAGTCTTAGATTAATATGTATTGCATGCCTTTAAAATTTGGGCACAAGAAGTAAAAAAACCTTATTTCATATAGCTGTGCAAAGAGCGACATTTTTTGAATTTTATATGATTTAGGTTGTGGCATAGTTCCGATTTTTTAACTTATCAATGTGTTCTATTTCAAAATTCTTGTATTTCAGAATTTTTGTTAAAATTAAATCAAAATATCCTAATCCAACCTTATGATGAAATTTCCCTATACACCAATTTTTAGAGGTACAAAAGAACTGTAGCATATTCAAATCAAGTGCGCAAATACTGGAGTTTAAAAATTGCCATTCCATGTTTTATTTTTTAGTAAACTGAATAAGATTTCAAATGATAATCCAAACCCAGGTTTAGGAAGGTTTTCAGTGTTCACTACATGTTGTTGAAAAAGCAAAATGTATAAAATATGATGATCTCTAGGTTTTATGTAGAGAAGACGTATATCAAATTTTACGAGTTTGGGTTCGAATTTTTGGGATAGATCATAGTGCCCATGGCACAAAATCATACATAACCTCAACTATTTTATGTTTCTTGAATACAATTTAGCATTTATAGAAATTACCCCCACTTGAAACGCCTCCTCATGCCCGACTCCCTACTCATACAACATGTCTCCTATATCCCCAAAAACATCGTGACAGTTTTGAACCGGAAACACTTCAAAGTTGTTGGATTCTAGTGCAATGACCATAGAAGGAAACCAAAAGTTTGATTTCTAGTTCTGACCGTTGGATGTCAATTAAGACTTATTGAAAAATATGTTTACAAAATTTCAAAAACTTTGACCGCATAGATTGAAAGATTATAGTGTGTGAAGTGAAGCAAATGGTTTAGGGTCTTCACTGCGTTTAGTGGATCCGTAGACTCTGACTTTACCTGGCGTCAAAATTTTGAACTACACAAGGTCTAAATCCACTACCTTAAACATGATGGTAGTTCCTTAGACAACAATTTCTTGAGGTAGAGGACAGGTGTAGCGTATTCAAAACAACTATGGAAGTAGTGGAGGTTCAAACTTTGCCAATTCAAACTTCTTTTTCTTGTGAACTTCATGTGTTTTGAATTACTAATCCGAATGGTCAATAAGAAGGTTTACACCACATATTAATGTAGAGAAAATATAATGTAAGAAATACAAAGATATGTAGGTTTTATGTGAAAATTAATAAGATCTTTTGGTACCTCGCCCGACAATCAGTGACAATGTGTGAAAATGTTTGACTTTGGTTGGTATGCTATTTTTAAAAATTTCAACAAAGAGAAGACTTGTTTTTTCAAGGGAACGGTGAAAAACATCGTTTCTCATAAGATTTTTTATGACATTGTCATGTTGATTCTTCTAAATATTTACACCTGAATCAGATCCATAGAAAAGTTAAAAGTTTGATTCAAACTTTGCATGTTTAGGGTTCATGCACGCTTTGGCGACGTCCCCTTCCATCCAATTGTATTCTTTTGGTGTCCATCATCATATTATTGTTTCAAATGAGATTTCAAACGAGACACCTTACATGTCTTGTAAATGAATATCGCCATATGTAACAAATTTGAAAACACAACCAACATTAACACACAAAAAACATGCATGAGATCGAATGTGATGAACATATTCTCTAGCCATAATCTACATCCAAAGTTTAGTCCCTAAAATGTTATTTTTAAGTACACTCCAAAATGTCAAATTTTCAAAACTTTTGTAATAATTTTTTTGCTTACGCACTAGATGAAAACGCACCTAAAAAGCCCAAATCCGAAGTCGGAATTCCAAAAAAATAAATATTTTGGAAGTTATTAAGTCGTTGTTATGTTAATTCTGCCAAAAAAGTAGTTTCATCTACTGTGGATGAAATTCTATGCGGCAGAAGAAAAATCCTACAGCGGACGAAAATGTCCGCAGCGGATGAAAAATAGCGCAATGAATTAAAAACAAGCTGCGGATGGAAAAAAAACTGCGGATGAAGAATCAGCATGCGGAGGAAAATCAGAGTGCGGTTTAAATGTTTGCAGCGGATGAAAAGTAGACTGCAGATGAAATTTTGAAAACCTAATTATAATATTAAACTACATTACAATGGTTGGACTAATGCGTTGCAAAGCAAGCGCCAACCGCTAATTTGCATCTATAGAAGTTTGGTAGTGGTTTGCAGTTGTTTTGCAACGCATTATAACAACCACTTTAATGAATTTTCTATATTATTTAATATTTAGAAAAACATTCATTTCAAAATTACTTAAAAAAAATTGGAAGACTAGAGAAGGAGCGGGTTACAAACATTAAGTGTTTCTTAATAGTGTTCGTGATGATTCTTAACACTTTGTCATAGTCATTCGCGGACGATTTTTCTTCTGGAGACTGTTTTCCGTCCAGAGACTGTTTTCTCAACCAAAGACTGCTTTTCCATCCTCTGACTATTTTCATCCGTAGTGGATGAAATTGTAATTTGACCACATTATATTAATAGTGGATATCGGTTGTCTAAGTAGGGTTATATTTAGTAGAAAAAATAAATTGTGTAGAAGGTTTTCCAAAAACCACATTCTTGTGTTTGTTTATAAAGCATTTTAAGGAAGTTCAATGCCTAACTCCGTAGGTAGATTGCTACGACATATTTACTTGGACATCTAGAACCATAACAATTTAAAGCAATGAAGTATATGCAATCATTAATACAAACATGCATACATTAAATTGTAGAGGCATTTAAATATGAATAGCAAAAATGCTTTTAGGAAGATTTTGTTGTATTCATTGATATTGTATAATGTATTTGGTATACCATTTCGTGTACTCTATAGAGTAATTTCCACACACTAAAATATCCTTAGAGCATAACTTATGGCCATACACAAAACATGACAAATCATCACAACACAGTACTGTAACAACTAACCCGCACACATATTCACTGACTGTATCAATGCACTTTATCTACTAAACATCCAAATAACAAACCCTATCCTCTACAATAGCCAGCTCGACCAAACTATTTTAATGTCGTTGATCCACATGTTACAAAACTGAACACATATAACAATCCTTCACAAAGTTCTGCTCAAGCAAATATCGATGGAAACGAACAAGCAAATAAACTTGGGAAAGAGGTCCGCAAAAAAACGCATGAAAATGCCAAAGACTTGTACGAACATCCACATGCTACCCCATACCACTTCCAAAAAGAATATTGGCCTCCTAAAGAGGATACCCCCATTAAGGTTCCGGTTTTATTCTTGAACAAATATCTCAAGAAACAAGACCTCTATAACAACCTTGACACAATCAAATAAAACTTCCCTAATATAGAATAATGGGTTTGCAACAACAAAATAGACTATGAACTCTCTACGAATTCTTCGAAAAATTCCATCATCCCGAACTCACAAATAACATGCGTCATCAAATTCCGTAATAGTCGATATTTGGGAAACGCCCAAAAACAACTCTTATTTGGAATAGAAAAATTCCCATATATAACATGCCCCATATGCACTTTCTCAGACCCCGACAAATCACTCCATGTTCTACCAAAAATGCCAAAACCATCACATACACTCCTTAATTGTCACAAGACATAACAAAGCAGTATGGGAAATTCGATAACTATTTACCTCCCATAACAAATCACCATGATTTATAATTTTATCCTCATGAATGCCGGCACCTTTAATAACAAGTTACAACCCAGAAGGAAATACGGTCCCCCTTTGGCTACTCCCGAGTCCCATGTACATGCGCAACTTAGCGCTCTCTTTGTAACGCTAGACTCAAAGCCGACATACTTTGCATTTGGGGCCTACCATACAACGACCCTGCACCTGACCACATTAACCAAGAGTATACCATTCAATTCATCGAATTCACATATTGTAGTTTTAATTGCATTCTTGGTATATATTGATGTTATTCTTCTTATTGAACATGTTTACTCCAAGAATGCAATTAAAACTATTTTTGGTATGAAAGTCAAAGAAGGGGCAAAATGGAGCGTCGAGTATTTTATGATACGAAGTCATCAAAATGCAAGTAAGTGAAATCAAAGTGGTGGATGGAAAGCTTCCATTGATGAGCATTGTGACATCAATAAGGTCAAAGAAGAAAACCATCACATTATTCCAATATACATAATCAAGTTTATTAAGGAGTTTATTGAATACTAATAAAATCCAAATACAAAATGAAATGCATGCAATAATGGCCAATATTGATTCACGTTTGTCACTTATGATGCCTACTAATATTCCATGCTATCAATTCCACAAAGGATTATCAAATGCCATTTTCACAAGAAAAGATCTATTTTTCCACAATTTGAGATTTATCTCAAGCACACAAAGGTTGATTTCTATTGATGAAAGGCATACACATGTTCAAGATGATGGTTTACAATACCATAAAGACAACACTAAGGAAAATTGGCTTCATTCCAAATTGTGTATATTTTGAAAGCTCTCATACCAATCTTGAACAAAAGTGAGTACAAAGACATACTCTATTTTGGCATTTGATATCTTCCAAACCACAATTCAACTCCACCTCAAACTTTTTAGCATTGTGTAATACATCATGTACTACAACTTTGACTTGTACACATTTCGGTTTTGCCCACCTATACTCATGGTATGATTTTTTGAATGGAAGTGAGTAAAAATTGTACTCAGTTTTGTTTGCCACTGTACATGATGCCATATTACCTTGACTATTTCTCCGAGAAATAAATTAAATTTTCAATGTTAAAAACTATAATTTGTACCGTGCGTTGGATGGAAGATTTTTGGCTTGTAGCAATTTTTTTGTATATCAACGGAAGAATCTCTCAACCATGGCGGGGTTTGAACTATAGATTTTGATCAACTTTTTTTACTCATGATACATAAATACATACAAATAGTGTCAACCATGGTGGTTGAGTGAAGACGATTAAAATGTGGTGGGACACTGTGGGCACCCTTGAATATTTAGTGGATTTGGGTTGTAGGATCCAACAAATGATTTGTCATGCCAATTTCGGCAGTGCACAATCTGCATCCTTTAGGTTTTTGTATAAAGTCATGGCATTAAATAAATTGTTTAAGTAATACGTTTCTGGAATTTGGTGTAATGTTATGCTATGTCATGCTTACACAATTACTATTATGACCACATTGGATATTATGTTTTGTTCATGTTGGAGATTAGAATGGAAATACAAAGAGAAGAAAATGTTAGACGGTAGATGTAAAAGAGAAGTGTAGGAAATTAGAGAGGAGTAGAAAGAAAATAATTCAAAAGGAAGAGAGGGACAACCAAATAAAAATTAAACTGTCAAGTAAACTAGAAGGAGAAGAGAACCAGAGAGAGAGTGGGACAATTATAAATGTACACCTTATTAAATTTGAAACATCTTGTTTTCTCTTGTACAAGATGTGTTATAAACCTTCCCATTCATTGTTTGAATAAACATTCTAAAAGATGTCGGGTGCACAAAGAAGTGAAATGTGAATTGGCCATGTTTGAACCTCTACTCCTTACACAAATTTGTTTGAATATGCTACTCCCGTTTCTTACCTCTATAAATTGGTGTATATGGAATTAACATCAAGCTTTACAGAACAATATAAAATTATGAACTTTTGGATTGGATCAAGGTTTAGGGAAAGAAAAGTCAAAGTCTACAATACCAGTCAACGATGGAAGAAAATGAACAATTTTTTTTTACTTTACAGACTATAATCTATCAATCCATGCGGTGGATTGCAACCATAAGAGCATGGTGTGTTCATTTAGAAGTCTACTTTAGGATCTTACGATTTAAATTCTAAAGATCACTTGAAAAATGTGATTGCTATGCCTCTATTTCGATGTGACGATTTTGGACTAATTTTTTAGCTAAATTGGCCATGTTCCTTTAGAGTTTCAAACAAGGGTAAAATATTTAGACCTTGCATATTACTTAAATATGATACGAAGTGTTGTCAAAGTCTTAGTGTCTCATGAATATGGATCAACGCAGGGAAGAGAATAAGTTGTTGTTTGGATTGTAAACCCCATGATTTAACTATCCATGCGGTCGATAGGAACCAAATATATGAACACGCCATATTGTATTAGTTGCAAACTATCGCAAGAATCAATAGATTATAGTGTCTATGTAATGTTTGAAGTACAGAAGTTCCAAATCTTTTACCATTGTCTTAAAAGTTAGGCATCATGTTCATATTCAATACACCAATTTCTAGAGGTAAAAGAGGGGTGTAGCATCTTCGAGATAATTCAACAACAAGTGGAGGTTCAAGATTGGCCAATTCACGTTACAATCACTTGTGAACTAAATATCTTTTAGAATGCTTATCCATATTCCAATTGGTCAATTAAAGGGTGTACATCACATCTTTTAGGAGAACAAAAGAAGAAGTGAAAAAACAAAAATAAATTGTAAGTTTTTTTGAGGAAAAGAAGAAGTTTTGTTGCACATTGCACAAAAAATGGTGAAATGATTTTACTTCGAATAAAATGCGAATTTACAATGAAGACCCTCATTTTTTTGGGAAACGTTTAAAGAAAAAAATATTTCAGATGACTATGCAAAACCTCAATGAGTGAATGTCAACATTGTTTCTATAAAAGGATTTTAGATTCCAGTGCTTTCCTTTTTTGACTATGGGTGGTACTAAATTTGAAACCACAAATCTACAGAAAAATTTAATTAATACATTCAAATAGCTCTTCCCGGGGACAAAGTAACATAAAAAATTCGAAAGTTGTTTCTTCATATTCGCAATCTAGAAACCTGCCCAAAATTAAAAACTCGCCACGAAGGAGATTTAGTCATGTAGAGGCCAAAAATCCTCCCATACAAAGTTACACCTATGCCGTGGGCAATATACCCTTAGCCCTTGGAACATTGTGCCCGTGGGCCATTCCAATTTCCTCCTGGTGAGTCAAACATAAAAAAAGGAAACGAGCATCTTTTACATGTTATGTAAGATATTTTCAGTGGAACCATTCTTAAGAAACTATATAAATATGTGCTTCCACGCGCACAATGGAATATCCGCGTGAATGCGCACAAAATCTTCCCGACATTCTTCCGACCATTAATGCACGTGACTGGATCTCCAGATCTGGATTGCACGTGCAAAGTCAACCGTCCCAGAAAAGGAAGTGGAGGACAAGGGAAAGGAGATGAGAGGGGAGAGAGTTGGGAGGGGAGGGAGCGCAAGGAAGTGGAGGAGCCAGGAGGGGAGGCCGAATGATCGGGGTTGCCCGCGGAAGACCTCGGCCGTCCGATCCGACGGCCGCGGGCAGACTCTACGGCCAAATCCGATCGAGCGGCTGTCCGATCGGTCGGCCGCGACCCATCAGATGGTCGCGACCGTCCGTGGCGACATCGTGGCCGTCCGATCGGGCGATATGCCCGAGGCCGTCCGCCATCGGACGATTCGGACGATTCGCCGACCGTCCGCCGAGGCCGTCCGCCACTCGCGGTCGGCATAAAAGGCGGACGGCCGACCTTTCTCCCACACTCTAGTGGGCGAGCTGGTCGCTTTGGCATATTCTGCCGAATCGCTTGCGCCCCCTCGAGTGGCTCTATATTTATTATTTTTTAATTTGTTTGACCCCTAAACGACCAGAATCTCCTTCAGGGGGATTCCTTGATTTTTGGGCAGGTTCCTAAAATTCGAAAATAAATCAATTTTCTCTGAAATTTTTATTCTACATTGCCTTTGATAAGAGCTTCGTGGACATATTTTTATTTTATTTTTTGGATTTCTGGTTTGAAAGTTAGTATCACTTACAGTTTTTGAGGGAAATTGTCAAGGAACTTTAGGGGTTAATTCCCATTCATTCATTTTATTGTTTGTTCTAGTTAGGGAAGATGCCAAGGTCCAACCGGCCCGTTGCTCCAAAGGGGAAAGCCCCCGAGATGGATTGGGACGCAACGGACGATCCAGATGTTGTTGCAGAGTACGGATGGCAGGACGAGGAAGAGAGGTTGTGGACTTGCACCATGTGCAAGAGGTACGTGAAGATGAAGCACCTCATGAAATTGTGGCCGAGGGCACAAGCGAGGATATCAGGGCCGCGGCGCGAAGGTCTAGCGAGCAATTGTCTGAGCGACCATTTCCGCCATCGATATCATGAGGTCACTGCTGCGGTGGGTGTGCGTAACTCGAGGCCAGAGATCATATTGTATTCGAACATGGCGATGGTTTGGGCGGAAATCGTCCTATACAAGGATGTGGACTGGCGCACCGTGGCAAGCCGCATTGTCAGCCTGATGGATCGAACTGCCCATTTTATACCAACCACCTGGAATCAATCGAGTGATTGTTGGCCACGTTGGTCAAACCGAAGATCCGGGGACAATCCCGATGCCCACCAACAACAACAGACACCTCCAGAAGAGTACAGGGGACATAACTACAACGACTACAACCGTGGCAATGATATGGGTTCCGCGCTTGTAACATTTGGTGGGGGGAGTGGCAGCCATTACTACGAAGGCGGCCAATGTGGTACAGGGACCAACACCCCTCAGAGCTATACGCCAACGCATCCAAGGGATACGTACGAGTCTCGTCGTAATTCCCCCGGAGAAGAGGAAGAACATAACACCCCACACTCTGCACCCGTCTATCACGACGGATATGGCGGTTCTTACCATGCATATGGCCGTTCTTTGAATGGCGGCCAATGTGGTACAGGGACCAACACCCCTCAGAGCTATACGCGAACGCATCCGAGGGATACGTACAAGTCTGGTCGTAATTACCCCGGAAAAGAGGAAGAACACGACACTCCAAATCCTCGACCCGTCTATTACGACGGATATGGCCATGCTTACGATGGATATGGCCGGAGCTTAGATGGGAGAGACAACACACCTCCATCAACGTTTCCACCTCGTCAGAACGAAGATGCCGAGTTTGAAAGACAAATGCATGAAGCCACAATACAAAGCCAGAACGAGTACATCCGCAGGCTCGAAGATGAATCTCGCTACATGAATAGGCAATACAATAACCTCTATGATGTTTATTCAAGCGGGCCGTACTCAAGTGGCGTTGGGCCAAGTCAAAGACGTGATACTGACTCAGATTCCGATTAATCATACATGGTCTTTGTGTAATGTAATCCATGTGGATAATGTCTTCATGCGAGAACAATGTTGACCATTTTGTAAATTTAGAAGGTCATTCTTTAAGATCTTCAAATCGATGTTAATTAAATATTTCTACGTTGCGGCCATGTCAATGTGGATGATGAATGTACAATGCATGCTACATGTTTCCAAATGAATTTTATTGATAATTTTTTAGTATAAGTGGATGTGTGGAATGAGAAATTTTTATACATTCCAACTTTTCATTCACCTCATAAAAGTTAAAGAGTATTTCATATCATTACATGTTAAATATTTTTTTTTTACAACCTGTACCTCTAAAGTTCTTTGAGTATTTCTGACCCAGAAGTTAAAGCAAGAAGAGAAACGCTGCTCCGCAAAGGGGCCGGCGTGAATAAAGAATCTGTTCGTTCCATCACTAAGACCATGCCCACCAGACACCCTGTCAAGGAGGGCTTGGTTTCTTTTCCATTTTGCGTTCGTGTAGTAGAATGGACATGGCCTGTTGAATGGCAAGAGTGTTAATAATATTGAAAGTGTGTGAAATTGTTTCGATGGAGATTTTAAAGGTATCTCAAAAGGATATTTATAGATGGGATAAAGGTGGAGGCACGAGCATCGGCAGTGATTACAATAAGCGGGTCCATTTTCCATCCGAGGGCAATGATGTCATTAATAAGGGGTTGTAGGGTTGGTATTCATTTATTTTGATTTCAATTGTTTCCGGGGAGAATCTATCATTACAATATGTGAATTCGATGAATTGAATGGTATACTCTTGGTTAATGTGGTCAGGTGCAGGGTCGTTGTATGGTAGGCCCCAAATGCAAAGTATGTCGGCTTTGAGTCTAGCGTTACAAAGAGAGCGCTAAGTTGCGCATGTACATGGGACTCGGGAGTAGCCAAAGGGGGACCGTATTTCCTTCTGGGTTGTAACTTGTTATTAAAGGTGCCGGCATTCATGAGGATAAAATTATAAATCATGGTGATTTGTTATGGGAGGTAAATAGTTATCGAATTTCCCATACTGCTTTGTTATGTCTTGTGACAATTAAGGAGTGTATGTGATGGTTTTGGCATTTTTGGTAGAACATGGAGTGATTTGTCGGGGTCTGAGAAAGTGCATATGGGGCATGTTATATATGGGAATTTTTCTATTCCAAATAAGAGTTGTTTTTGGGCGTTTCCCAAATATCGACTATTACGGAATTTGATGACGCATGTTATTTGTGAGTTCGGGATGATGGAATTTTTCGAAGAATTCGTAGAGAGTTCATAGTCTATTTTGTTGTTGCGAACCCATTATTCTATATTAGGGAAGTTTTATTTGATTGTGTCAAGGTTGTTATAGAGGTCTTGTTTCTTGAGATATTTGTTCAAGAATAAAACCGGAACCTTAATGGGGGTATCCTCTTTAGGAGGCCAATATTCTTTTTGGAAGTGGTATGGGGTAGCATGTGGATGTTCGTACAAGTCTTTGGCATTTTCATGCGTTTTTTTGCGGACCTCTTTCCCAAGTTTATTTGCTTGTTCGTTTCCATCGATATTTGCTTGAGCAGAACTTTGTGAAGGATTGTTATATGTGTTCAGTTTTGTAACATGTGGATCAACGACATTAAAATAGTTTGGTCGAGCTGGCTATTGTAGAGGATAGGGTTTGTTATTTGGATGTTTAGTAGATAAAGTGCATTGATACAGTCAGTGAATATGTGTGCGGGTTAGTTGTTACAGTACTGTGTTGTGATGATTTGTCATGTTTTGTGTATGGCCATAAGTTATGCTCTAAGGATATTTTAGTGTGTGGAAATTACTCTATAGAGTACACGAAATGGTATACCAAATACATTATACAATATCAATGAATACAACAAAATCTTCCTAAAAGCATTTTTGCTATTCATATTTAAATGCCTCTACAATTTAATGTATGCATGTTTGTATTAATGATTGCATATACTTCATTGCTTTAAATTGTTATGGTTCTAGATGTCCAAGTAAATATGTCGTAGCAATCTACCTACGGAGTTAGGCATTGAACTTCCTTAAAATGCTTTATAAACAAACACAAGAATGTGGTTTTTGGAAAACCTTCTACACAATTTATTTTTTCTACTAAATATAACCCTACTTAGACAACCGATATCCAC
Source organism: Bryoerythrophyllum caledonicum (assembly GCA_963971425.1). NCBI lineage: Eukaryota > Viridiplantae > Streptophyta > Bryopsida > Pottiales > Pottiaceae > Bryoerythrophyllum > Bryoerythrophyllum caledonicum. The sequence goes on along the minus strand of OZ020525.1, from coordinate 5,710,723 downwards.
TATTAATATAATGTGGTCAAATTACAATTTCATCCACTACGGATGAAAATAGTCAGAGGATGGAAAAGCAGTCTTTGGTTGAGAAAACAGTCTCTGGACGGAAAACAGTCTCCAGAAGAAAAATCGTCCGCGAATGACTATGACAAAGTGTTAAGAATCATCACGAACACTATTAAGAAACACTTAATGTTTGTAACCCGCTCCTTCTCTAGTCTTCCAATTTTTTTTAAGTAATTTTGAAATGAATGTTTTTCTAAATATTAAATAATATAGAAAATTCATTAAAGTGGTTGTTATAATGCGTTGCAAAACAACTGCAAACCACTACCAAACTTCTATAGATGCAAATTAGCGGTTGGCGCTTGCTTTGCAACGCATTAGTCCAACCATTGTAATGTAGTTTAATATTATAATTAGGTTTTCAAAATTTCATCTGCAGTCTACTTTTCATCCGCTGCAAACATTTAAACCGCACTCTGATTTTCCTCCGCATGCTGATTCTTCATCCGCAGTTTTTTTTCCATCCGCAGCTTGTTTTTAATTCATTGCGCTATTTTTCATCCGCTGCGGACATTTTCGTCCGCTGTAGGATTTTTCTTCTGCCGCATAGAATTTCATCCACAGTAGATGAAACTACTTTTTTGGCAGAATTAACATAACAACGACTTAATAACTTCCAAAATATTTATTTTTTTGGAATTCCGACTTCGGATTTGGGCTTTTTAGGTGCGTTTTCATCTAGTGCGTAAGCAAAAAAATTATTACAAAAGTTTTGAAAATTTGACATTTTGGAGTGTACTTAAAAATAACATTTTAGGGACTAAACTTTGGATGTAGATTATGGCTAGAGAATATGTTCATCACATTCGATCTCATGCATGTTTTTTGTGTGTTAATGTTGGTTGTGTTTTCAAATTTGTTACATATGGCGATATTCATTTACAAGACATGTAAGGTGTCTCGTTTGAAATCTCATTTGAAACAATAATATGATGATGGACACCAAAAGAATACAATTGGATGGAAGGGGACGTCGCCAAAGCGTGCATGAACCCTAAACATGCAAAGTTTGAATCAAACTTTTAACTTTTCTATGGATCTGATTCAGGTGTAAATATTTAGAAGAATCAACATGACAATGTCATAAAAAATCTTATGAGAAACGATGTTTTTCACCGTTCCCTTGAAAAAACAAGTCTTCTCTTTGTTGAAATTTTTAAAAATAGCATACCAACCAAAGTCAAACATTTTCACACATTGTCACTGATTGTCGGGCGAGGTACCAAAAGATCTTATTAATTTTCACATAAAACCTACATATCTTTGTATTTCTTACATTATATTTTCTCTACATTAATATGTGGTGTAAACCTTCTTATTGACCATTCGGATTAGTAATTCAAAACACATGAAGTTCACAAGAAAAAGAAGTTTGAATTGGCAAAGTTTGAACCTCCACTACTTCCATAGTTGTTTTGAATACGCTACACCTGTCCTCTACCTCAAGAAATTGTTGTCTAAGGAACTACCATCATGTTTAAGGTAGTGGATTTAGACCTTGTGTAGTTCAAAATTTTGACGCCAGGTAAAGTCAGAGTCTACGGATCCACTAAACGCAGTGAAGACCCTAAACCATTTGCTTCACTTCACACACTATAATCTTTCAATCTATGCGGTCAAAGTTTTTGAAATTTTGTAAACATATTTTTCAATAAGTCTTAATTGACATCCAACGGTCAGAACTAGAAATCAAACTTTTGGTTTCCTTCTATGGTCATTGCACTAGAATCCAACAACTTTGAAGTGTTTCCGGTTCAAAACTGTCACGATGTTTTTGGGGATATAGGAGACATGTTGTATGAGTAGGGAGTCGGGCATGAGGAGGCGTTTCAAGTGGGGGTAATTTCTATAAATGCTAAATTGTATTCAAGAAACATAAAATAGTTGAGGTTATGTATGATTTTGTGCCATGGGCACTATGATCTATCCCAAAAATTCGAACCCAAACTCGTAAAATTTGATATACGTCTTCTCTACATAAAACCTAGAGATCATCATATTTTATACATTTTGCTTTTTCAACAACATGTAGTGAACACTGAAAACCTTCCTAAACCTGGGTTTGGATTATCATTTGAAATCTTATTCAGTTTACTAAAAAATAAAACATGGAATGGCAATTTTTAAACTCCAGTATTTGCGCACTTGATTTGAATATGCTACAGTTCTTTTGTACCTCTAAAAATTGGTGTATAGGGAAATCTCATCATAAGGTTGGATTAGGATATTTTGATTTAATTTTAACAAAAATTCTGAAATACAAGAATTTTGAAATAGAACACATTGATAAGTTAAAAAATCGGAACTATGCCACAACCTAAATCATATAAAATTCAAAAAATGTCGCTCTTTGCACAGCTATATGAAATAAGGTTTTTTTACTTCTTGTGCCCAAATTTTAAAGGCATGCAATACATATTAATCTAAGACTATTGCTATAGTCACTTCAAAATGTGCATGCTATCTAGTATAGCCTAATAATGTCGAAAGGAATAAAGTAAAACCTATGTATTACTAATACGTTGACCGATAATGCTCATGAGGCGTGGGCCAGTTGTATGTGTTGCTGAAGCGTGTAATGATATGAAACAACCCTCCAGCGCTTTCTCGGTTTTCGTTGCAGACTCTCTCCATGTACATATGAAATGTATTCGCAAATTCTTGATTTGAGAATACTACGGAACTCCGAGATTCCCGTTGCAGATTCTCGTAGTCTATGGACATTGTCCGCGCGTTGATTCGTTGCGCTATTCGGGCCATAGCGAACTCCTCCGAAGCCATCGATAACTTCGGAATCATTTGCACATCCGCATCTGGTTTGTGCAAGTACACAACCCACGGATCGACCCACCATCGCTTTCGCAAAGTCTCGGCCATGTCTTCACGCTTTGTGAACGTATAAAGAGACTGCATTGGTTTGTTAACCTTTGTGGTCATGCCCCAATCGCATACTCCAATATACACTCGCGATTCATCTGGAGGGAAGTGGAGGAGGATATTGTCCGGAGACAAATCATTGTGGAGATTGTTGCTCTTGTGGACCTCGTTCATGATGCGCAACAACGCCCACGCAAGCTCAGTCCGTTTTTTGCGAAAACGAATCAACTGTTGAACTCAAATAATCTCATCATCCGGGAATCTCCCATAGTTCAAATGTGTGATGACATCGTCACCAAACTCGATATCCCGGTTCAACATCTCTCGAACTGTCCCGCCATTCCACCAATACGCATGGCCTTCGTACTTGTCCGGATGAATGGCCACGAAACGGATGACACCCGGATGTGGAATCCTCACCGCCATCGACTCATTCTGATGCTCAGTTTTTCCCAAATCCGGCCGTGTCTCCGATTGGTTGGACAACTTGGCGGCAAATTCCCAGAATGGTTCAATGCCCGGAGCACCCTCAATGCGGACTTTGTGAATGGTGGCGAATCCACCTCTCCTGTTCGTATTGTCCATTCGTATAATCGCGGCTGTTGGCGGAATGGCAATGAGATGGGCTTTACGCAGCAGGTCTTCTTGGTGCCCCTCTATCGAATTCCACCATCCCACGGAGCTATGCCGGTTTCGATTCTTGGCGAATGGCTTCATCTGGGCCACGAACAAATCCGCCTTCAATAGCACGTCGTTGGAAACTTCATCCGCCGCGTGATTGAACCTCCCAAACTTGGTCAACAAGTTCTTGGCATTCCAGAGTGAATCGTGCACTCTGGCATCTAAGAGCTTCAAAAACCCGCGCTTCTGGGTCTCCGTATTCCACATCGGGGCTTGAAGCGCGTCCATCATGTGCTGCCGCATGTCCGTCCGGAACTTCTCGGGGCCTTCATCTCTATATCTGACGTACTTGCTCTCCAATGATCGAATAGAATTTTCCTCATAGAATCTGACGGTCAGTTCTATGAGGAAATTCTTGCAAGCCTCAGATGGAACGTCGTGGATTGGATGAAGCTTCACTCCGAAGTCCGCAACCTTCTGCTTCTTCTTGTCCTTCGGCATCTTCTCGAACCCGCCGCCGTTTGAAGTTTTAAAAAAAAACTTTTTAGAACAAGTTTTTAAAAAAACTTCAAGAAAAAAACTAGATGGGAACAAGTTCTAAAAAAAACCATGAAAAAAAACTTCTTAGAACAAGTTTTAAAAAAAAGTTCAAGAGAAAAATTAGTTTGGAACAAGTTCAAAAAAAAAACTATGGGAGAAACTTTTAAGAGCAAGTTTTAAAAAAGTCTTCAAGAGAAAAACTAGTTTGGAACAAGTTCTAAAAAAAAACTATGAAAAAAGCATTTTTCGAAATAGTTTTTAAAAAAACTTAAAAAAAACCGCAAAAACTCCCCTCAATGTGAATCACTTTCTCCCTCCCAAAGATGAGGAGCCAATGGATGGAAAAATGTCAGCCAAAGCCACTCCGCATCCACTCAAAAATATATTTCGAGAGGGGAAGAAAAAAGTGAGAGAGAGAGAGGTTGGCGGACGGCCTTTTATAGGGTGGCGGACGGCCATGAGGACGACCGCCACCGCGGGCGTTCGCCGATCGGGCGGCCAGGCGGATGGGCGGCCCTAAAGCCGTCGGCCTAATTGGACGGCCATCGTGCGCCCCCGCGATCAAATCGGGGCCGTACGATCTGTCCATCGGCCGTCCGATCACGCGGATGGCCGAGGTGCCGTCCGATCTCTCCGACGGCAGGGTCCGATTGGACGACATGACGCATTTCGACGGCTGAGATCTCGCCGCGTAGCACTTCGCCGAATTTGACGGTCCAGAAAACTTACTACAGCCTTTCGTAAATGCATTTTACCCCGCCTCGGACGCTGCGTCCGATGTGACGTCAGGACGCCCTAGGACGCTCTCAGACCTCCCAGGACGTCGGATTGGTAACCCTGATGGCATAGCAGTTCGAAGAAAGGACAAGAAAAACCTACGCAATTTAAAAACCAAACTTACTGAAATTTTTTGCGCAGCTTTGGATGAAGGGATTTCTGTGTTGAAGGAAAATGAGCTCTACATTGAGGTACAAGATTTTAAAATTGAAGGTGCAATTCCTTTTCTAAGAAATAAGGACAATTTAATTGCAACATTGAATGAGTGGACTGCCAATTCTCACCTTCGGACTACAAGGAATTCCACTAGCCATCCTTTTAGCAGTGCGGCGACAAATGACGTGAAGGTTGCTGCATTGAACTATTATGACATAATACTTGGTTCCAACTTTTCAGAGGTATGTCAATTGTTAAACTTCTTTAACTCCTTACTTTTCTTTACCTTATTAGTTTTCTTTAGTTCAATACATTGCTTTTTTTTTTCTAAGTTTTGTGTGATATCATTTCAAACTTTGTTGTTGCAGAATTTCGGCCATGTTGGTGAGTTGGGCAAGTTGAAGCTGAAAACAGTTGTGACAAGTGCAAAAAAGAGTCCGAAAGGTCTCGACCAGAATGACACAGTGGAAGCATTAAAAACAATAAGTGGAAATGATAATGAAGGGCTAGAGGCAGATAGTAGTGGTAGTAGCAATTCGGATTGACTTTTACCTTCTTCGACCTCACTATCCTCACCATGGCGTTTTGGATAGTCTCTCCAGTTGGTGAGGGTGGCGACTAGTGACTTGGAAAAGAAAATCTTTTTGAAGGTGGTCATGAATGCTTTTGAAGCCTTACAGATATAAAGCTGTTTTTGAATATGTTCCGGCCTTGGGCTTCGAGGGGTTAAAGGTAAAACCTCTATGTGTAAAGGGACTTTGAATCAGGGTTGTCATAACGGGCGGGTTGAGGTGATCGGACGGGACAACCGGACGGGCGGTCCGGACGGACGGTTCGGACGGATTGCCCGAAGTGCGCCCAGTAATTTTTTGCAAGTAAGTAATTTTTACTGTGATCACCACGTCACATACGGACGTGTCACGCCACCGTGGCACTAGGGCGGGGACGTCTCCATGAGGGGCGGGGACGTCACCATGAGGGGCGGGGACGTCACCATGAGGGGCGGAGACGTCTTTGCCCCAGGGGCGGAGACGCCTCCCATGGGGCGGGGACGTCTACGCCCCAGGGGCGGGGACGTCTAAATAAATAATTTAAACACAATTGCCCCACAAAAGATTAGGAATGTACCACATACCATGAAAGCAAAAAAATAAACCAAGTAGTGGATAGCATGGGAGCTATGCAAGTCCCATCCATAACGGACAGTATAAGCCTCTAGTAGAATGTAATGTGCAAGTTCTCTAAATAAATAATTTAAACACAATTGCCCCACAAAAGATAAGGAATGTAACACATACCATGAAAGCAAAAAAATAAACCAAGTAGTGGATAGCATGGGAGCTATGCAAGTCCCCATCCATAACGGACAGTATAAGCCTCTAGTAGAATGTAATGTGCAAGTTCTCTAAATAAATAATTTAAACACAATTGCCCCACGAAAGATTAGGAATGTACCACATACCATGAAAGCAAAAAAATAAGCCAAGTAGTGGATAGCATGGGAGCTATGCAAGTCCCCATCCATAACGGGTAGTATAAGCCTCTAGTAGAATGTAATGTGCAAGTTCTCTAAATAAATAATTTAAACACAATTGCCCCACGAAAGATTAGGAATGTACCACATACCATGAAAGCAAAAAAATAAGCCAAGTAGTGGATAGCATGGGAGCTATGCAAGTCCCCATCCATAACGGATAGTATAAGCCTCTAGTAGAATGTAATGTGCAAGTTCTCTAATTAAATTGTATCATTACAAACAAAAAGGATATTTAAAACCATATAATGTTTAGAGCAAAAGTATTGTTCACAAAATTGATTTGCTACGTCCTAAACCTTTAAATACTCCTAGTCAATAGTAACGTTGGTGGAGGGCTCGTTCGGTCATCCTCAGCCTACCACGTGCTTGTGCCTTTTCGCTCGCGACTTGGATGTGGGTTCCGTCGGAGTCATCATCTGAACTTGACGTGTTAGTATCATAGCTAGGTGTGTCGTCCATCACAGTCATGAACTTGCCCAATCCACCTTCCGGATACTTGCGCCATCCCATTGGAATTATTCCATTTTCAGGGCGAGGAATTTTTACCTTCCCCGGCATCGACTTCAAAGTGGACCAATCCACTATCTTGCCCAACTTCACCTCCGCATGAACACCCCGCGCAATGAAGAGATTTACTTCGTTGCGTTTGACGAATGGGACGTCATACAACACTTGGTAAACTTCGATGCATCGGTTTTTAAACGGCTCGTCGATGCAATGTTTCAAGTTTGCCTTGTGGAAGCGCCGGTGATAGTTGTGTCGCGCCTCTGGGAAAGCCTTGTCGATGTGGCAGCACTCAATGTAGTTCGCGCAATCATCAAAACTCCATGGCTCCACTACATCCTCCCAACCTCGAAAAGCCAACTTCTCGGGATTTCGAAGAACGTGCAACCGCTTCCGATGGGCGTTCCCCGCTCTTGCACGGGTCTTGTCACGCTCCTCCTTGGCCAATTGTCCGGATGAAGACATGGTGTGCACGTGTGAATGCAAAATTCTGGCGTGGATGGATGAATGAGACCTCGTACAACGCCCACATCCAGCTCAATGAAGAGATGGTGGATAGGAGTATGCGAGGTGGGGACAAATGAGGTCCCCCTCCATAAAAATAGTAATCCGGTGGGGGCGGAGACGTCTCCGCCCCTGCCTCGGTAGGGGCGGAGACGTCCCCACCCCTACCCGGGTATGGGGCGGAGACGTCCCCGCCCCTGCCCGGGTATGGGGCGGAGACGTCTCCGTCCCACCAGGGTAGGGCGGGGACGTTTGCTTGTAAATTGGGGGGGGGGGTTCGTCCCCACAAAACTTTCCAAGGAGGTGTTTGAGGCCACTCTTGCTTGGCCGAGGCACTCCTCATCTCCATGAGGCGGGTGCACAATTAAATATGGGGTGATTTATTTTTGGTTCCGACAAGATCCTAATGCACTTAAAATAACATGCAGATTATGTCTCTCCCTAGTTCTAGGGAGGAAGGCGAAATGGAAAGTACAACTTTTGTACTTTGACAGCATGCTCTCTAATAAGGAACACCTTTATTAGCTCCCTATTAGTTTTGGAGCAAACATAAGAGTGTAGAAAATTATTTCCTTCCAAATATAAAAAAAATTCCTTGTCTTTAGTGGAAAATAATGCTTCAACTCAAGTCAAAGATTTTCACATATTGCCAAAAATATAACGGGCAAGGTACCAAAAACAAAAACGTCTTACCACATAAAACTTAGAGATTTTAACTTTTTATACTTTTGATTTTTTCCACAACAATATGTGGTGTAGACCTTCATATTGACCATAAATATACATCAATCTAAAACATATCAAGTATCTAAAAACTAAAACGTTACTTGCCCATTTTTTTAGCTTCCACTACTAGCATAGTTGACTTGAATAAGATACACCCTTTTTCTACCTCTAACAATTGGTGTATAAGGAACTAACATCATCCTAAACTACCATTAGTAATGGATTTAGGCCTTATCTAGTGCAAAAATTTGATACCAAGCAGTGAATAGCATGGGAGCTATGCAAGCCTTTCAATCCGTGTGGTTAAAATTTATGAAATTTTGTGGGGACATTAACAAAGAAGTATTTATTGTGATCCTACGGTTAGATGTAGAAATAAAAAGGTTTTGTCTCCATTCTTAGGCATAATACTATAGCCTCGCATTTTTGAAGTGTTTTTGGTGCAAAAATGCCTTGGTCCTTTAGGGATTAAAAATGTTTGGAGGTTTAAAACTTGGTCCACACCATTTTTTTTAATACAAACGCACAAATCCTTATGAGGCTTAAGTACATCCATAATCACACGGATTAACACCACTATTATCAAGTAGAATGTAGACAGTACTATTCATATAGCTTTTTAGTATCCATAATGTAATACGAAAGTGGAAAAAATACATTAAACGCTAAAAGATGAAGCATTGTAAGAAAATTGTCTCTTGGCACCGCAAAAACAAAAAATACACCTAGTCAATATTCATCGGGCTATTAGTAGTGCCACTCGCCCCTGCCTCGTTGTCGTGTGCCCCTACGTGCATAGGGAGGTCTTCATCTGAGCCCAATACAAGTCTACGAGAGGCCGATCGTGTTCTCCTCGTTGGTCCATCTTCATCCAACACGGCCCTTAGGATTTGGGATTGCATGAGCTGGTCGAGCGCTTGCCGTGTCCCTAGACTATGCACATCGAGCAAGAAGTCGATTCCGTCATTTCGGAAATTTTTTTTCCACTCTGATTCCGATAATTGTCTTAGTTCTTGCGGGTCTGGTTGGTCAACATCGTGAGAAATGCGATCCGCGTTGTCGTCTGTGATGCGAACTCCGTCAACGGCCCACAACCATTGCCGTGGATGAGGTCCGAAACGAAATTGCTCCCCGTTCTCGTCCCAATGGCCATTAAAGCATTGGTAGAAGAAATTTCGTTTTCCTTGACCGTATTTGTCCTTTAACGGGATCAAATTCTTGCACACCCGGACAATCTGTTCCGGGTCCCTTTCTCAACCCCACTCGTTTGAGAGGTGCATCTTATCCAACGAGTGCATCTTCAGTTTCCAGCTCCACACCAAATCTTTTCCCCACATATGTGATTGATCATGAGCGTTCGTCACATTGAACTCCCAATGCGGGGGCATGTATGGAACTAATCCAAAAAGTTCGTACAATCGCTCGTGAAAAGGGGCCTTGCACAATGAGCACCGCCGGCGTACAACCATCAAGCTAATCAAACAAAATGGATGGTACAAGTGCTCACAAGTGCTCACAAGTGCCTAGATGCATCCTACCTTCCGGACCAAATGGGTTTAGACAAATTGAGCAAGTCGTACTGTCGGATACGAAGCTCGAAGGTTGTGGCCACAATAACATGGGTTTGCCCCGATGATCGAGGGTAGATGAAACCTCCTTTTTGAAATCCCATTTGTAACGGGACCAATCGATGGTTGTTTGCCCACCAACGGTTTTCACCATTGCCATTTCATCCATCTTGAAAAGATCATCTACGAGGGCCCACAATGTCAAACCAAACACCCTCTCCTGGTTGTTTTTGGTATAGTTGTTGTCGATTTTTTGGAATTCCGCCACCAATTGTCGGGACCGATCGACCGTGAAGACGCATGCCAACTTCCATTGATAGTAATGTTCTACCAATACTTCCAAGTGATTTTGTAGTCTTGAATTCTCTTCAAGCGCTTTAGCGAGCTCTTTGCCGCCGTCACCCCCCGCACCCTCTTCTTTGTTGACCATAGCTTTGTCTGCGTTGGTAGGGGCCTCATCAAACGACAATGAATCGTCTTGGGTTGACACGTGTACAAGCACTTCTTCCTCCCGTCGTGGATTCCGATCTTCTGTGGTCATTGTACTAGTTTGAAGGGCAAGTCGGAGCTCCTCCATATCACGTCGTTGCAGGTCAATAACAATGTTTTTATCATTGACATCAACTCTCAACTTGCGAACCTCATCGCGCAATGACAATAGTTCTGTTGTCTTCCCTTCCAATTGGTTCAGCAAGGTTTGGATAGTGTTGGCAAAAATAGCACTAGTCGAGGCTTCTAACGTTCGATCAACAACCGCGGAGGATTGTACCTGAGCCCCAACTTCATTCACGGTATTGTTAACGACTACGTTAACCGTTTGTTCCGCCCTCCTTTGTTTGGTGCGCGCTTGTGTCCTTTGGCTCCTTGTGATTGGAATGTAGGATCCGTAAGAGTCTGTATCCGTGTTTGAGGGATCGGTCTCGTACGTGTCGACCGGTTCAGTCTTCGCCATCGATTTGCCCAATCCGCCTTCTGGATACCTCCGTGTCCCCATTGGAATCAATCCATTCGCCGGAGAAGGAATTTTTATGCTATCTCCCATGGCTTTTAAGGTGGACCAATCCACCCTCTTGCCCAACTTTACCTCCGCATGGACACCTCGCGCAAGGAAGAGATTTACTTCGTTGCGTTTGATATAAGGGATGTCGTACAAGACCTGGTATACTTCAATACACCGATTTTTGAACACCTCGTCGGTGCACTTCCATAAATTTGCCTTGTGAAAGCGTCGGTGATAATTGTGTCGCTCCTTCGGGAAAGCCTTGTCGATATGGCACCACTCGATGAAGTTTGCGCAATCCTTGAAACTTTATGGCTCCGGAACTTCTTCCCAACCTTTAAAAGCCAATTTAACACGATTCCGAAGCACATGCAACCTCTTCCGCTGCTTGTTTCCCGATCGTAGTCGACTCTTGTCTCGTTCTTCTTTATTCATTTTTACCGGCGTGGCCATGGGTGGGAAAAATCTGAATAATATATGTGATGTGAATGGATGAAGTCCTCACACGACGCCCACAACCAACTCAATTAAGAGGTGGATGAAGAGGGAGTATGTAAGGCGGGGACAATTAGCGGTGTGCACGATATTATATAGCCGATAGACGAAGCACTGGTCTAGGGTCCCCGGGCAGGGGTGGGGACATCTCCGCGGCATGGGCGGGGACGTCTCCGCCCCTGCCCCTACGGGGCGGGGACGTCTTCGCAAAAGGAACCCTACACCATATAAATAGGGGACATTTTGTCCTTATTCTCTGCCAAGTCCATTCCCTAGGCCTCACGTGTCAGTTCGCTTTGCGGCCTGAAAGTGAGTTTGGTGGGTGATCGGGCTTGGCCCATTTATTGTATCCAGACTCTTTGCGGTTTTTTTTAAAACCATCAACTTGGAATTTCGACCACGGTAGGGAGTTGACAATCACATATAGCGGGAGAAGGAAGTAGGTCGATGGAGAAGCGCCTAGTATTTATGGACTTGGATGATGTTGATGAGACGGTTCTTCCGTCCACCAACACGGAGTTGACTTCGGGATCATTGAATCCGTCGTCATCGAGCGGGAAGAGGCGGAAGAAATCACCAAATCCGGATATGCCCCCGCACGAATACATGGTTGAATGTAGAGGGATTGCCGTGGAGTTTTACAAGCGTCGGACGACAGGGGCATTGACGAGGAGCTATCTGACCCACAACGAAGAGGGATACCACAAGTTGACGGTTGACATGCGACACGAATTAATGTCAAACTTTTATAAATCTGAGAAATTTAATAATTTCTCAGATTATTGGTTGCATTCGGAGTGGTTGGACACACAAGTGACCGCACTGACCACCAATATCGTTGCGAACTGGTGTTACGTCACAGGGAAGAAGGAGGATGAGAGCACCTGGAACCTGGAGGAGCGCGCACTAGTGGCGAAGATGAGGATGATCCAGGGCTTCGTTCAACAGTACTCTTCTTCCCGTAAGAAGAAACTAGCTCCTTGGAAAGCGACTATTGAGGGGCAAATTTGGCTCACTACGTTGGTGGAATTTTCAAGTGGCTTGAAAGTTGCGCTAAAGTGATTCCAATGCCTAGGGCAGAGCGCGGTGGGTGGCTATGGGGCTGTACGGAAGGTGATGATAACCAAATTGGAAAACATTCCAAGTTGGATTTACTTCGCCGGAAAGACTCTGACCAACACCAACGAAAGGGAGAAGCGCCGAAACATCATCAACGAGGCTGGAGGGTGTCCGGTAGTGCATCTAGGGATCATTAGACTTGCGTACATCCACCCGAAAACTATGGAAGGGTACACGCTCTGGTGGAATGGGGGATCTCTGGCTTTTTTTTGGTCCAAGTTTGACTCGAAAGTGGACGAAGCATTGCCATTTGAACAGATTGAGATGCATCCGAATACCGGGTTGTCAATCAAAGAGCTTCGGTGGGTAAAAACCTACCGCCAAAATCGAGTGAACCTCGCGCTATCATTGCTTGTCATTGTGGGAAAATGCCACGACGCAAATTATATACACAATGACATCTCTCCATCGAATGTTTTGCTCCACTTTGATGAGTGGAAACCCGATACGGTGTACATCAGAATTTGCGATTGGGGGCTTTCTAGTCAGGTTGTGGAGAATGAGCCATCAAGGTATGGTTATCAATTCAAGGAGGAGCTTCAACAAGAGAGAGAGCGGCGACGGTTTGTGGCACCAGAACTGTTCTATAATTTTGGGCCGCAGGACTCCACCAATTCGCTTGAAGTCATGCAACGGTCACACCTCTACTCCAAGGCAACAGATGCATTTGCGGTGGGTTGGATTTGTGAAAAAATTTGGAAAGAAGATTAGGACAATTCGTATTTCACCAGCAAAAACACGGAGCAATATGTAAACCTGAAGCTAAACCTTACAGCGTTACAAAAACAACTGCTCGAAGAACGGTCTTCTGTACCAGATGTTTTAGACACATTAATGAAATCCCCCCACAACTGGACTATGCCTCTATGTTGTTACCGACAATAGTTTTTTTGTTAATTAGCTGCATTAGTTCGCATGTGGTGGTTAAATAGGCAATACGGCATCTTCGTAGAAGAATATGTGTAATTGGCAATTGCCATACGTTATGTTTTAATCAAAATTGGATACGTCTAAATCTTAAATTCTAAATCCGAGATTTGCATTTGTTCAAGCACAAATAACAATTGATACACTATTGATACACTAAATGTGCACAAGTGAAAGAAATAAATTTATTATTTCTACAAAAATTGATACATAGTGTAGTAAATGGCATTTAGTGTCCGGTTATGTCACTACACTAAGTGCCTCATTTGCAATTGGTGTATGGGTTCACATTTAGTGTATACTACAGTAAACATAAATTTTAGTTTATCAACATAGTGTCAATAGTTAAACACTATTAACTAACTCATGAAGGGGCGGAGACGTCCCCGCCCCTGCACTAGTAGAGGCGGAGACGTCCCTACCCCCTTATGGGCAGGGGCGGGGATGTCTCCGCCCCATATGGGCAGGGGCGGAGACGTCTCCGCCCTACCCGTATGGGGCGGGGACGTCTCCGCCCTACCTCCCTCTTGTCATTAGTCCCCGATCCTACTCAAACATGACCCTCTCCTACGTGGCAGCTATGTGGTGCCAACATGGCTGCCACGTCGCTTGTTTTTTACCTAGTGGATAAGTCAACCCTCAGTTGATTTACCCGGACGGGCGAGAGCTCTACCGGACGGGCAAATCGGACGGACGGGCGTACCGGACGTCTGTCCAGTATGACAACCCTGCTTTGAATGGTTGTTTGACCCCCTGTAGTTCAGAAGATAGTGACAGAGGAGTGGAGTTTAGTGTGGTTTAATTTTTAGTCCCAAGAGAGATTCTGCGCAGTATCATAGCACTCATTTTGAAAGGCACAGTGTCTATAGTGGTTGTAGCTCCTTGATTAGACAGGCCGTGCCTTACACAACCTCGTGGGTGGTTCTTTCGGTATCATTTTGCATCGTGAAATTGGCGTCCAAGTCTATCCATGAGACTCTCATTCTAAAGTTCAAAGAAGATTAGGGTATGTTGAACCAAGAGCAGACATTTAGCCAGATGGTATACAATGATTAGTTAGCTGGAATTTTTGAAATTCTCATTTGATGTACATTGAGGGCATTGCCAAAGAGTGACATATTGTTGCATATGGGTATGGTGTGTTGAGTTTTGTCACCTTTGCAACCTTCCAGATTGTAAATATAAACAAAAGGTAAGCATGTTTTTGTAAAAGCACACTTCCTAAATATATCATTTGCAGCATATTATAGCACCAGTTTTGGAAATACACCTATTGATTCTCTAGAGAAAGAAATTGGCCCCTTTCATGCCTTCACAAGCCTCTTTGCAAACCTTTTAAATTTTTCTTAGTTGTCATTTCTTTCCTTTGAAAACTTGTTTGTTTTGTGCCGTTTCTTCAAACACCTTGTTTTGTGTCTCTTCAACTCCACCATAGCCAACCTTCCAATTCCTCCCAATTGTTTTTATTTTTATTTTTATTCATTTCTATTTTGTCCCAATGATAAAAATTCTGAAAACAATAAGAACCTTGATCAAGAGGAAGATTCCATCGACTATATTTGTGACTCGAAGGCATACTCTCTAAAAGCCCATCCATATCATGTAGAGCATGACGATTAAAATGCTTTTCATATGGTTGGAATTTTAGTCTATCATTGACAAAAACCCTTATCTACCACCAACACTCTACCTTTGAAGCCCTCGATGCCTTGTTTGGATTGATTGAGTGCAATCGGGCTGGATTGATTTAAGAGAATTGGTTTGGATTAGACACAGAAATCTTGTATGGTGGACAAAAATGCAACTATGCATCCTCCATTGTAGGGGGTGGAAAGGGAAGATCTTCTCACAATACTTTGACCTTCCAATGAATCCTTTTGAATTATTTAATACAAATGATTCCCACAATCTTAGAATGCATGATTTCCAATCAACCACCCATCCTTTAATGGTTAAAATTGGGTGATCTACTTTACAGAAGGGTTCAAAAAATAAGGTCACAAGCTTAGTGACACAAACAACATAAAAGCAATCATTGATATTGGGATTCAAAGTTTTTAATAAATGCTATGTAGTTCTTGTTGATGCCTCATGAAAGCAAAACCTTAATTATCCTTGAGGTCAAATTCAATACACGGTGAATGGGATGTTTACACTAAGGTAGGCAAACCCAATACGGACCATCAACCTAATACCATCCAAATGTAAGACAGATATTGATTTTAGAATGAAAATGTATGACAGTAGTAAATGCCTTAACTTCACTTGAAAGTGAAATAAGGCATTTACTACTGCCATAGATTCTCATTCTAAAATCAATGCCGGATCTACATTTGGGTGGTATTAGGTTGATGGTTGGTATTGGGTTTGCCTACCTTAACAGTAGAACCATTGCGTCATAATATCATGCTTACATGACCACAAAAGCAGTCCAAATCCATCAAGTAGCTTGCAATGAATCACACTCCCAAGCTTGTACAATGTCTCAGAAATTCAGAAAGACACAAGCATAGGAAGATGCATGACCTCCAGCACAGATCATATCCACTGGTTGCCACTAATTTTTTGGCTTTGGACAGAAGGGAAGGAGGCTCTACATTGAGAAAAACTGCATCTTAAGGTATGTGCAAAATGTGACATCATTGTCCAAAATGCAACACTAAACCTAGATGTTGATTACACAAGATCATGAGAACCTCTGAAAACCTAGCATCAATTTTTGGTTGCCTAGAGACATATTTACTTTGAAAATTTAATAACTTTTTCATACAATAACACTATCAAAATAGTTTATGCTTAATAAATAGAAACTATGCTAAGTTGCTATTGAGGACGATTGTGGGTGCACTTACCTTAAAGTAAGGTGAATTTGAGGAAGTTTGAGTAGATTGCTACACAAAAATAGAGTCAGTGCTACAACTGCTTGTCACTTGCAATTCTCATCTCCGTCGGAATTTGTACAATACTCTGAATCGTCTTCTACTGACCCCAACACACACCACGACATCCAACCGTCATATTTGATAAATCCTGTGCTTGAAACGGGGCGATTGAACTGGAGCAGTACAAGTCCTTCCAATGCTTATACACTCGAATGTAGGAAGAGAAGGAGAACCGATGATAATCTGAAACCTTGTCACAGGGTTTGTTCATAGACCATGCACGAGAATCTCGCTTTGTCTAAGCAGAGGTACCTGTATAATGTACAGTACACACAAAAAAGGTGATAGTATTAGCTTATAAGCTTTAAAGAATGCAGCAAAAACTAATATTCAAGAAACATGCACATCATCCATATTAAATATATTGCACATTGCTTTGGGAGCTTTAAATCTCGGAGCAGAAAGATGTATTTAATTTTTATTGCCAATGCAATTTTGAACAAGTATTTTAAACACGTTCCACCACATTTTGGCCTACCTCATAAGTCCATGGAATTTATAAAAAATTTTGGTCACAAAAAAGATGTCGTAGAGGCTATGAGTATACAAGCGAATGAATAGACCCTACACCCTGAACCCCAAATGCTAGATTGTAGACCCTAGAACCTAGATCGTAGATCCTAGAACCTAGATCGAAGACCCTAGAACCTAGATCGCAGATCCTATAACCTACATCGTAGACCCTATACCCTAGATCATAGATCCTATAACCTAGATCGTAGACCCTTTAACCTAAATTGTGAACCCTGCACCCTAAGCCCTAAACCCTACGCAAGGAACTCTAAACCCTGAACCCTGAACTTTGAGCCTTGATTCTTGAACTTTGAACCCTAAGCATGGTTAAACCTTGAACCCAGATTACAAAACCCTAAACTGTATACATGATGTACCCTATTAACCGGGACGTACCCTGCATCGTAAGCCCTGAAGCTGATGTACCGTTAACTTGGTAAACACTAGACCTTAGACCCTTGTCCCTATGCATATTAGGTGATCATGACTTGTATCCATTCTGGACCGTACGATGTTCATCTGAATTTTTTAACTGTAGGATCGCCATGATCATCCGACGTTGTCATTTCCGCGGTAACATAGGAACTAGTCATTCTTTTTTTCCCCCTTTGTTGGCATTTTTACTTGAAGATATGAATTAGAATAATTAGTTATCAAGAGGCACGGAACTGGTATCCACTACCTAGACAATGATGGTGAATCCCATCCCGCCAAAATGAAGTAGATAGAATCACCATCAAATTTCCCTCTCAACTTTGAAAGACGAGGGCGAATACTCTCACAGTCTTGAGGCTCTTATTGGTTTCAGGTCAGAGTTGGATGCGAGGCTTCCTGTATCTTCAAGAACTGGACAGTTAGTGAGTGAGGTATCTGAGTTCTGTCCTACTCCGTGAGCTTCAATTCCATGTGCCTGAGCAGGTTTACTGTTGTCGTCTACCATAGAATGCCTTGAGTTTATTGTCTTTGGTATTTTGCGCGGCAGGTGGAAATGTGGATGTCCTCATTTGATATCACAGTCCTCTTTGTTTTGCAAATCGTGCGCTTGATTCACTTTCGGATTTTTCTCTTCGTAGGAGATTGTTTGTTTGTATTAGTTGGAAGCTGACCAAAGAAATATCGATGGCGAGTAGGTTATGTTGCCCAAGTGGCTGATGCTTGCTGGAGGTTTAGGTTACCGCCGTTGTTATAGGTAATTGCAACGTTCTTTGATTAATGAGCTATATTGTGCAGCATCAATAATTCTTATGTAATATTCAGCCGTTTTGCGAATGGATTTTGCTATGATACTATTGTATAGGGTATGTGGGATACAGATTCTGTTATGTACTGCTAAACATGACTCAATCTCATTTTATGCATCCCAAGTTTGACATCGTCAGGTGAAAGAGTAGAGAATATTGATCTTGTATATATCATGCCATGAATGTGATTCCCGTTCGATCACTACCTTCCATCTTGGTTCAATATATTTTAATATATCATTTGGTCTCGTTGCGATTACTGTACAACAACTTCTCTGTTCCGTACAGTCTTACGTGGAGCTATCCCAGTTTTTGTAGACCCGGGTAGGTTCCGTGGAGATCGAAGGATCCTCCGGTCGCACATATCAATCCATTGATCGACCGAACTCGAGGAAGATCGACAGATCGAGAGATCCTCCGATCCCTACGTTGATTGCACGATTCTTTGATCCTAGGTCTGATACATGGTTACTCGGGTACATAGGAAGATTTCCGAGGTTACCGGGTTCAAATTAGGATCGAAAGATCCATCGATGTCCTCATCTGAAGGATTGCCGGATGTATTTGCTGATCCAACGTATGGTGGTGGTGTCGCTAGCGACACTAACTGGCGTGATGAATTCAGCCCCGGCATGGAAGTTATCCTTTGCTACACAAACCATGGCGCTCTTGGGAAGGGAATTGTCATTGAAGCGATACCCACTAGGCATTGGCTTGGTGTCGATATCAATCTCACCATGGTCGCGATGTCTCTACTTAGACCTACTGAGATATTTCATGAGGCGCGCAATCTTATTATTCGGCCGTTGCAAGAGGGCGTATCTCTCTTGGCGGATTCGTTAGGTAGAACGGTTCTCTGGGAGGCATCGTAGGTAGTGTTGCAATCGAGGGATCCTTCGATGGGCCCGGACGTAGGCAATACATCCGGTTCCACCTGCGCCCCTCCTTTTGTCCCTCAGGCAGAGTGGGTGGGAATGGTTGTTCGTCGCTATGGCTGTGATTGGAATCTTATTGCCTCAGGTCGTGTCAATTGCTCTCTCCCTGATGAGCCATTCCAGGATAGTACTTTGGGGGAGGGACACATTGGCGTTACTATATTTGACGTATTCATCGGGGATCAAGATGACATTATGAGTCATCAAAGGTGGCCCATCCCCAAATGTAGATTCGAGGGCGGTCATGGCCTTAGCGAGACGGTTGCTCATTTCATTCGAATTCCTGAAGCATCGGACCCAAATAGGCATCTTGGTGGTCGTCCAAAAGCACCGTATCGGTTTGTTCATCGCAAGAAGAGAAGTGAGGAGAAGCTCAGTGCGTACTCAAAGAAGACTTGTCAAGATGTGGTTCAAGCGGCAAATTTGCTATTATGCTGCCCTGACGAGTGTGTTCGATTATTCCGGCCCCAAGATACCTTGTTTCTCCGACAACGGTACTTTCTGAAGGACTTTGATGACCAGCAGGAATATGGAATCGCTGTGGGCGGGCAACTGCGTCACATGGGCAATAATCGGAAACGGACCTACGTTACTTTGCTTGGTCAAGATGTCTGCGCAACAGCATGGTATAAAATTCATGGTATACCAAAGTCGACATTCCACAGCTATATCGACCAATACAAAAAGGGTATCTTGTCATCAACGCACGGAAACAGAGGCGTCAAAGGTCCCCGCCTTGGAACCGTGCAAGCAATGGGTACGATTTCAGCTATCATCAATGAGAGTGTCGATCACATGCCTCACCAGATGCGGACGACTGTACCAGGGCAGATGGACACACTGAAGTTCTTACCGTCTGGTCATAGCTGGAAGAGGATTCAGGTTGACGCCACAGAGGTAATCATGTCCATAAACCACCTCGAAGCTCCAACTATCCTTCTTGGTCAACCAGTCCTATTGCGTGGCGATACCTGGTGCTCTTAGGCTTTATTATATTTGATCCAGTATCCACATTTGAAATTCTTGTCACACAATCTTTACGCAACTTCCAATATCTGAACGACCACTTGGTCGCTGTGAAATGCCTACATGTCTGTACTCACCTGTAACTGGAAGCAATACCAATTTTTATGTGATCGAAGGATCTTTCGATGCCAGTAGTAGCCTCAATGTTGATGTTGCTGAAACTTAGTGAATCGCTTTGTTTGCATATAAACTTGGAGTACGGGTTGCCCAAGGTTTCTCAGTCTACTGTTAGTAGAATCAAGAAGGAACTCTTCAACAATGTTGTTGTAAAACCCGTGGGCAGTTCATTTGCAAAGTGCACCCTCTGTGACACTCTTCAACAATTCATTAGCAAATCCGTGAAAGGCTCCGCCGAGTATGTGTCATTCATTGAACAACGACATGCACACTTGAACCACCAAGCTTCGTGTAGGCGTGTGTACCATACCTGGAGAGAGGAGTCGGGGATTGCTATTTTGCGTGCCCAAATTTGCGAGCCGCGAGCCGCGAGCCTAGGATTGCGAGCCTAGAAATAAAAAAGTTGTGTATTTTTTACAAAAGTAAAAGTTAAAGAGAAGCATAAAGTTAGGAAAAATATAATTTAAAATAAAATAAAATAAAAAAATGAAGTTAAAAGTAAAAGTTCAAGAGAAGGGGCCCTATAGCCGTGGAAATTGATGAACCGTTGTCATTTATATTAACCTAGTCCTTTGTTATTAGGGCTTTGGGTTATAGATGGAGGTGATCTTGACTGCTAAAATGGTTTAGGCACCCTATGGCCGTGGGCGTCTGAACCTTGATTCAAAATAAAGTGGTAAACCTATGAATACACCATAGGTTTATAATCATTATATCACACTCCACATAAATTTTTATTGGAGAGTGATTTATCATAAAGATTTCCTCACGCTCATATTATAGATAGCCTCCAGTAGATGTTTCCCCACACGTTTGTCATAGATAGTCTTGGGCAATAGAATGGACTCTTAAGTAGAATGATGGGCTTCATTATTCAAAGCTACCTTCTATTGAACTCTGTAGAGCAATTCTTGAGAGGCTTGACAGTTCAAGTTATGTTGTGGTTTAGAGTCATATTGTGGGACTTAGAAATTGTACTTTAAATTGATGCAGCTAGAAGTAGTGAGTATATAAAGGTGGAGAGAGTAGTAGGTATTCATGAGCGCTATTCCAAAAGTCCTAAGAGTTGCGCAAGTGGATCATAGAGTCTTAGAAGTTTTGTTTAATTGATATGGATCTGCTTGATTGATAGAATCATTTTGATTTGCTAGAAATCAAGTAGAGGTGACACAGATGGAGTAGATAAGTCTGAATGTGGACATCACAAAGCTCATTTGCTTGGGAAATGGTGAAAACTCAAAACTACCTTTTTTACTACACTATGACTTTTAATGCAACTAGAGGTGGATGATAACACTGACATCACCTTCAATGCGGTTGGTAGTTCAGTGAAGGCATACAAGTGTGTCCTTTTGATGTACTCTCAAGTATTTGAAACAATGTTCAAGAATAATATGAGGGAAGCAATCACTTTGGAGGTTGATGTGCTGGACATTTCAATTAAAGAACTGAAGTTCTTCATGGTGATCTTGTATGTTCCTTGGTGGATTTTACTTTGATGGACCCGTTGAGTTGCTGATTATGCCGCCAGAGTTTCAGAAAGCCGTTGATATGCTATTTGATGAGCTATTTGTTGCATGCATAAAGTATGAAGCATGGGCACTGGAGGCCACAGTCATTGCCGAAATAAAAGACCATTTGACGCGAAAAACTGCAATGTGTATTGGCGCCAAAGTACGACAATGATCCAGAATGCGAATGGAAAGTGGATTTGCAAGAGCTACATCAAGCATTACGTTCAACACTACTAGTCAAGGTCGACAAAGGGAATGGACAGTGGTAGTGGTTTTACACCCGCATTTTTAAGCAAACTTCGAGAAGAGAATATGGATTTGTTTAAAAATGCGGGCAATTGAAATGATATGCAATTGCAACATCCCACGGGGCCATAGCGCAGTCTAAGTCAGGAGAGATATGCTTCGCCATCAGCCTGATGAAGTCATACAAATATTTGTGAAATAAATAAACAAAGAATGATGTTTGAGGAAATAACAAGAACTCCAACTAACTTACTCAATCCAATTTTCTTTGTAACTTTGCAGATTGTTTGATCATAAAAAAGATGCCAGGTAGTCCATAAACATGAAGAATCAACAATATACATAAACATGAAAGAATCAACAAGTACATCGATTGTTTGATCGTGAAGAAGACGTCAGGGAAGACGTCAAATCTAAATGAAACAAAGCCTCCCAAGGGCCTCCATCAGACAAAGCAAATGTAGAAAATCAACAATTATCAATGATCAATTCAAAAAGCAGCTTGATAGGGCCGCCGATAGCGGCATTTCAATTGATGAGCTTTGTGAATTGCAGATGTTAGGTTGCTCTACTGGAAATTGAGAAATAAACTCTAAAATGAATTGCAAACGCAGTTGTCCTATTCTTATAGAGTTGGAGGGCTTCAATAAAAAAAAAGGAGAGTTGAGGGAGACTGGATCATATGGTTAGTTTTAGAATTCTTAGTCTCTTTCAATAGATCTTTGTCTTTCTGAATTTTAGAGTCTTAAGATTGGTTGTGGATCAATGCTAGGGACGAGAGTGTTGAAGAGGCTGTGAGAGATGTGGTTTCAATTCTTTATAGCTATTGTAATTGTTGGCACTTGAGATTTGGATATTGTCAAACAATAGGATTCAAGATGAAACAGACATGATAGAAAACTCCGCGCTAAATTTGGACATTTCAGAGCTAATTAGCATGGGAAGGGAGATTATTTGAAAGCTTCCATATTGATGAAATTACAAGGTCCTCATCTAATTGGACATTGAAGATAATATTGATGTAACATTTCATATAATCGTAAGATTGGTGAAGGCACACAAGGAAGTTTTCTCGATGTATTTGGTGGTATTTAGAGCAATGGTGAAGCACAACATGGAGGAAATAATTGCTTCCATGGATGGTCTATAGCTGTTCATTGTGTTGTATGTTCTTGATGGAATATACTTTGATTGGACTAGACAAGTTGCAGAAAACGCCAACGGAGTTTCCAAGAAGATATTGATGACCATTTTCATGAACTCTTTGATGCATGCATTAAGTATGGAGTGAGGTCGCTAAAGGCCACGATAATCTCCGGCATGTGAATTGGCGTTGATCAATGACCATGACCTTCAATATTAGTGAAAAAGATGACTACAAGCAATACTTTGTCAATCACAAGCACTTGCACCTTTCATTTTGGACAAAAGAAATAGACACAAGCAAGGCATTTGCGAGCCCTTATTTGAATCAAATTTGAGTAGATAAGGATTTGGAGTTAGCTAAATGGCGTGGTTGATTGATAAGATTTGATAAGATTCAATACAATATCATGCAATATTCTTCACAATCATCATCCTTATAAAAAGGGTGCCGACATCGGCATCCCTTAGGACGCTCTTCCCATATCCTTTGAGAGGAGTCTCCAAGGCAGGACACATTGATACTCATCCAAAAGATCCTTGCTATCTGTAAAAAGGAAATCTTTAGAGGGAGTGCCGACATCGGCAATCCATAAGAGGGCCTTTTTTATCTTCAAAAAGGGATCCTCTAAACGGGATGCCGACATCGGCAACCCCCTAGAATTCATATCCACGCTCTGGAAATTTTTGAGAGAATTCCAAAATGATATTGAACTTTATCATCCAACACTTTAAGAACAAGTTATCCACGGATGAAGTAGTGAATTCCAAAACTTCATCCGTAGATAACTTATTCTTTGAGTGTTGGATGATGAAGTGTGATACCATTCTGGAATTCTCTCAAAATTTTCTAGAGTGTGAATGTAAATTCCAGAGGGTGCCGATATCGGCACTTCCTTTTGGAAGTTCCATTTAAAAGATTGGATAAGCCTTCTTGTAGAGTGCCGATGTCGGCACCCCCTTTAGAGGTTCTCATTTTAAACAAAAGAAGAGTCCTCTAGTGGAGTGCCGATGTTGGCACCCCCTTTGGAGGTTCTCTTTTTAACAATAGAAAAGATCTTTTTGAGGGATGTTAAATTTTAATGTCAAAATTCTTTTTGAAGGTTTCTTTTAATAAAAATGTAAGGGCGTCCTAGGGGTGCCGATGTCGGCACCTCCTTTAGAGGTCTCAATTTTCCTTTTCAAAGATATAAAAGATCCTCTAGAGGAGTGCCGTTGTCGACACCCCTCTAAAGATTGATTTTTTTAAATGAGAAAGCTCCTTTAGACGAGTGCCGATGCCGGCACTACCTTTGGAGGTCTCTTTTCTAAATATAGGAGGAGCCTTCTAGAAGAGTATCGATATTGGCATCCACTTTGGAGGTTCCGTTTTTAAATATAAGAAGGATCCTACAGAGGAGTGCCGATGTCGGCAATCCCATTGGAGGTTCTCTTTCTTGAAATATGAAGGGCCTTCTAGTGGAGTGCCAATGTCCGTACCTTTCCAAAAGATTCTTTTTTAAAAACATAGGAAAGGTGTTTTAGAGGGTGTTAATGTCAGCATTCCATTCTAGGTTTTTTTTCTAGACATGCGAATGATCCTCTAGTTTGATGCCGATGTCGGCATGCTCTTTAGATGGTTTTTTTTCATATGTAGGATGGATTCTCTTGTAGAGTGCCGATGTTTGCACCTCCTTTGGAGGGTTTATTTTTTAAATATAGGAGAGATTCTGTAGAAGGGTGCCGATGTTGGCACCTCCATAGTGGTTGGAGCGTGCAAGGATTAGCTCGGAAATTATTTTTATGTCCAAAAAATATTCTTGAGAAGACCCTTGCTTATGAGGAACTTGTCCTTGTCTTGGTCAAGTTCAAGCAAATGTTCTATCCTAGTATTTGAAATGAAATAACCACTTTTAGATATCTACGTTGTTTTGAAGTAATGGGCATTTTTATTAAACTGAGAAGCTTTAATAATTGGGCCTTCATCTAGGAGAAGCGTTTCCCAGGACAAGCAATGAACCCAATAATGTTTTCATCTTCAAGATGGTAGAGATAGAACTTGAGATCAGAGTTGATTTAATTAGACTATGCAACTTGGAGATGACTTAGAGGATGCGCGGATGATGTTTAACCATGTCAAAAGTGTCAAGTCTTGGACCACTATGGCTGCCTATGTGTACAACTCTATTTATTGTCCCGTGATGACAATTGCGGTTTTTGATATGTACTCTAAAATGTGGTATTTCAGCAAGTGTTCTGGAGATGATGCAATGCGATTTCAAGTAGGCATGACAATTCAAATCCAAATCTCAAAGAATTGATGCCCGTCATTAAGATTCAACAACGGGATACCGACATCAATATTACTTTAGAGTAGAATCGGTTTCGGCATCCCGTTGTTAGTACTACACTATTCATTGCTAGAAGTCACTCTCAAAGGAGTGCCAACATCGGCACTTTCTTTTGGCGGTTGTCATACTTATCTAATTATACTACCTTATGCCGCTACTAGCTATATTTTGTAACCTAAGTTCTTCTATTAGTTCGCCATGCCAAACGTTGTACTAATCATAATTATTCATCAAACGATCTATCGGAAGCTGTTCAAACAGGTCAAGATGTTGTCATATATTTTGACGGAATTGGTGCACATCAAGTGGTTCCAACAGTCAGGCAAAAAATTATCATATGTATGTTGCCGCTATGGATGATATGGTCTGGGTATGCATACGGATTGTTGCCTATTATCAATATCTGAGAGGTGAAAAAACTAGGCAACGATTTTGAGAAGGATTAACTCATTTTTTGCATTGCCTATCGCATCATTCAACGCTCTGGAAATCATGCTGCACTCGCCAATATGCTCGGTGCAGACGAGTTCTGTACCTGCAATCTTCACTTAGAAGGTGAGGAAATTTTTGTATCTCTAAAAGAAAAATAGTTTCTTCTCCAGGATTAGAATTTGACTAGCATCACCCCGACAAAATAAGGGCATCACGCTTAATGATGAAGGCTTGTCGTATTGATTCAATGATTGTTGACCTAACAATTGAAGAGCAACCACAACACTCTACTTGCTCTTCTGAAGCAACTGAAGTACTTCCATTGGTGTCACCTGCAATTTATTTCCCGATTCAACACGTCAAAATTGTGCAAGAGATTGTCTGTGATGAGAAGCAATGGCACATTGGAAGGCTTCCTAAGACATCCAGTAAAACATGTTTATTTTTATAGGCCGATATAAGGAAGTAGTGTGTGGGCAAGATTGTGCAGCACGGAAGAAGTACATCTGCCTCAACATACATGGGATTGATGGACAATTTCAAGAAATTGAAAATGAAAAGAATGCAATTCTTCTTTTGCAACAACGACATTCATTGTTGTGTTATGGACACACGACAAAGGTGGATCCAATCTAAGCTACATATTCCAGACTTCTGGCCAGCTGAGATGGGAACAAACTAGAGCATGATGGAGATAGTTGCCCTCAAAAACGTCGAGTACTGTCGCACTGAGCGTAAGGCGTTGTCCCCTCAAAACTTATATTGTGTCACTCCAATTCTATATAAAAGGCGGTGAGACTAAAAGGGCCACTTCCACCGTTTGTACTAGTTCTTGTCCATCACTCGTGAGTCTATACTTCGTAAAAATGACGGGACAGAGGGAGACTGAGATTGGAGATTTACACTTCCCTTGCATGTATATAGAAGTCAAGTTTAATATCTCACTCTTCTAATGTCCCCCTCCAAGACTCTTTCTAATTTTTCCAATTCCAAAAACTACATTCTGGGGTTGCAAATTGTCCCTAAACTGTCATTCATATCTCCCCACTTTTCTCCCTTATCTTTGGTTCTAACTACTTACTATTTCTCCTCTACCAATAGTTTCATACTTTAAATCATTTGCTCTCCCTTGCACTAGCTTTACCGCCAATACACCTTTTAAATCTCCCAAATTTATCGTGCCCCGGGTCATCATCCACCAAATTGAATCGTCTATCTCCTAATCGTCTACCTCTAAACCGCTAATCCTAACTCTAAATCTTTGTTCTACAGTACCCTAAATTCAACCAATATTTTCAAGTGTCCCACTCTCACTGTCCCCTACGCTCCATCTCTAAAACCTTCCAAACTATACTTGCCATCTCCTTAAATCGCACTATTCCCACCCCCTCCGATCCCCAGATTCCTAGAACCACTACCACTCTCCAAATTCTAAAACCTTCCTCCCCCTACTTTGTCCTCTCTCCCTCCCCTCTCTCCCTCTCACTATCTTTTTATATATACTAAATCATGCTCCAAAGCTTTATAACCTCAGAAACTCTATCTTCCCTTCATTGTAGAACCCTAGACTCCACGGTCATAAGTCCATTTTAAAAAAAGAAAATCAACAATATTGTCATTTTTAGATCCTTCTTGCATACAATTTCTCCACCCTTCCCCACGGTAATAGGTCCATTGATGTAATGCATTTAATCAATGTCATTCTAAAAAAACCTTAAAACTTTTACTTTTTTATGCCCTTTTCAAATTAAGAACTCAATTTTTGCCAACAAGGCTCGCAATCCTAGGCTCGCAGCTCGCGGCTCGCAAAATTACGCACGCAAAATAGCTTGGTCCGAGAGGAGTCTAAACGCAGGAAAGGCGAAATCATTTGCATTATCCACGATAAAATGGATACTGCCAAGACTGCCATCCCTCGTATGCGAGTTACCACGAAACAGAATTTAGGTCTTGGTCAGCTCCCGGTGAACGTCACCGGCATGGTCACGCACGGACATGGAGACGGTGCCTACGCTCACTATTCTACTGACTTGTGGCCGGGAGACTCAAATTATACAATCTCGCCTATTGCGAGATTATTTCGACATCTCGAGGAACCACCCATTCGCGTCACAGGTCGACTTTTCCCTTACGAGCCGGCAAACTCATTTTTTGCGGCATTGCTTAAAGGGAAGTCTAAATGTATGGACGTTTTACCTACGGTAGTACCGAACTACTCAACTGCAGCTGTCCCACTACCAAACAATCTATATTTGCAGCTAGACAACTCTGCAAAAGATAATAAGAACGAATTTCTCATGGCGTTCTTATCTATGTTGACTTACCGAAGGGTGTTCAAGGAAATCCAAGCTGATTTTCTACTAGTCGGGCATACACATGAGGATATTGATGCTTACTTCAGCCACTTGTCCAAGGCCTTGAAGAATAAGAATTCATTTGTCGTCGTTGATTTGATGAAGTCCTTCATGGAATCGCAGGAGATGAGTTTCATGCCCGAGTTTGTTCAGGAGGTTGCAGATTTCAAATCTTTTGTCTCTGGCTATATATGTGATGGTGCACAAAGACTTGTTGGTTTAGGAGAGATGCACCTCTTCAAATTCTACGTTGATGAAGACGGTTGGCCCGTCATGCGTTACAAGATGTCTACAATTGATCAGCATTGGCTACCTCGAAACAAGCCAAGTTTACGTCTTTGGAAGGAGGATAACGACAACAATCCCATCATACCTTCCGGCTTCCCAAACCCAGTTCCGTTCAAGCGTTTGTGGGGAGACAAGGTTCCTTCTTCAACCGGCAATCAAGTGAAGGCAAGAGAGAAAGTTGCCAAAGCACTTGATAAGAGGTCGTTCATTAAGTCAGGATACAAGGTTATATACAATACTGGGAACAAGGGATGCGTTCATGTGAGGGCTTTCGAAGGAATTTTCTACCTTATGTCGATTACTGGAATGCAATACTTGCAGAACTAGAACAACCTCTTCCTCCCACTCCTTCGGCCCTTATAGAAGGCTTCTGGCCAATCCATGACTGGAGTGCGATAAGTCGAACTTCTTTATATCTCACTGCTAGAGGAGATGTCACACCTGAAGACGTCGAACCTGAAATTTATTGTGGTCCACGCTCGGAAAAGCCAAAGGAGTCGTTGAATCCATGGCGAGATGTCGTACCGGGATCATGGGTCCTACTCCGTCCCTCAGACCCTGAAATATATCATGTCTGGTTAGGGAGAGCGCATTCAGTAGTCAATAGTGAAGTTGGACATGAGGAGTATGGAAAGCTTATTCTGCAATTCTGGGAGCCAAGAAATGCGTTCAAGGACCACAAGAAGAAGTACGAGGATTGTTGGACATCAACGTGGGTTCCCGAAAATGGACGTCCAGTTAGCGTTCATGTTGATGCCGTCTTGTTTGCCTCTTGGTCGAAGAAATTGGATCCGAAGACACAGACAATTCCACAAAGGGATAGAATTGCAGCAATGATTAATCTTGCAACCGCAAACACTGCGGATCCATGATCACATAGTTGTTTATAATTCAATCCATGGATCCTTCGATGCAGTTGCAAACAAGGCAGGCCCTCTACCCTGTAGGAGGCCACCAATTCGTTCGGAGGATCGTTCGATTATTGTAGATCTACTTGGCCAGGGCATATGTACGAATCTCACATGTCTTCTAATTTTGGTGCACATGCATAAACATTTTGGCTTTCTCATTCATTGTCTACAATGTATCAGCCTTTCTTAGATACTTTTCTCCATACTGCAACTGCGTGCATGCTACATTTGATTTTTACGTATGATGCATGAATCAACATTTGACTCCTGACATTCACGTCTACCGTGTATTTCGTCGCTTCGCCGAGTAATATCAACTAACATTTTGTATGTTATCGTTTCGTTGCATCGAAGGATCCTGCGACCCTTATTTATCAGTCTTGTTGCCAATAAATCTAGCCATACTATTGTTGTGCAATATTTCTATAATAGTGTATGTCCATGTTTTTAACTTACACGATGTTTTGTACTTCATTAATTGCAAAGAGCCAAATAACATCTGTGGGATTGAAATTGTATTCTCTCTACATAAATTGAGTCCCATCGGAGGATCCTCCTATTGGTTGACCTAGTTCGCACGCTACATCATGACTCCTTTCAATTCTTGTAATTTTACTATAATTCATTTTCTGCTTGACAAAAGTTTTATTCACCATCTAATCTGATCCTGTCAAAGAATCCAGCGAAGGATCCCTTGAAGCATTTCCACGCTTTGTACCATGATATTCCTTGACTAAATCTGGACTTTGACCAATCTAGACTTTTAAAAGTCCAAATTTACTTAAATATGGCATAAATGCTATAAATTTTCACTCTTGATGAATATTTTTACCGACCATGTCCACTATGATCCCCCTCTTTGAGTAGTATAGATTGTTGTGCTCTTAGTAAAAATTTATATCAAAAGTAAAAACTTACAGCATTTACTAGTCATTTACTTCCCATGACACTAAAAATCAAAATCAGTGTAGTCTCACCATAACTTTCTCTCTTCCTTCCTTTTCCGGAAGGATTCTCAGAAAAACTCTCATTCGACCTTCAACTCGAGGATTTTCCAACTTCACTTCACACCACCAAGTGGACCACAACAAAATATACCAAAAAGCTAGAAGATGTTCTGCATGATCTACTAGGGTCATAGATTTCATAAAAGTCCATTGGGCCCAACACAACAAGTACAGATCTTTATTTTGAAGTAGCACGAGTCATTTGGGGAGGTGGGCCCTCGTCTTCATGGCACCCTCCCAAGTTTCTAGCTCTCTCATTCTAGGGAATCCAAAGGTTTTTTTAAGAATTTTTTTGGGTAACTTTGGGACCTCCGGCCCTAAATAATCCTATGAAGCAGAAATTAGTTTTTAATAGATCCCCGATCCAAAAATTAAAATAGGGGCCAGGTTTTACCCCAACCCCCCTTGAAATGGCTCGTGCTACTCCAAAATAGAGATCCCAGTAAGTACTTGCTCATGCGCCGTCATCAACCTTGCGTTGACACAGGAAGCGCACGCCGCACCTTCCTCCCATCCTCGCTGCCGCATCGAAAACTGCGTCGGGTCCTCCCACCACTCGCTCCATCGGCATCTGCACACTCCCCAAACGAATCATCACACAGTTCCAAACACTGTTACAGTACACCCCTCGGATGTTGCGAGCCCGAAGCTGCCCCTGCACGTACGACGTCGCCCCTGGCGGCCGGAATCATCCCACGCAATATGGATAGTCTAGATGGTGTGCTAGCAAGCCTCGATCGCGCTATAAATCTCTCCGATCGTTGTCCACCCAGTCCCACACACTGCAGTCTGATCAGATAGCACATGAATCCCGCACTAGTTGTTGAAACTAGCACTGGTTGGGACTAGAATCTAGTGCTTTGCAGGAGCGAGCACTTGGGTTGCGTTCGTGGAGTGGTCGATTTGCGGAGCGTCCAGTCAGAAACAATGTGTGCACTCTTTAAGAGCCCTTACTTGAATCTGTTTGTCGTGCTGTGTGTTGTGTACCCTGTCGTCATGTTCTCGCTCTCCGGGATACCGAGTCGTGACTTGGTTTTTAAGCTCCGTCCTTCGCAGTAAGAGTCCGAGAATATGCTGTTTCTGCCCTCGCTCTGAATTCCAGGAAGATGAGCTCCTCTGGTTTTGTCGTTCAGCCTGTGGCTTTTGTTGCCGTTTTCCAGGACAATGAAGCACATTCCCGCGAAGAACCTTCACGTTTCCACTCCCACATGGTGGTTGGAGAGCCGGTTTCATTTCAGGTATGAATTTTGGGGTAATTTGTTTTCAGAATTTGAGGGGATTTTTAGGTTCTAGGGTTTCTAGGTGGCTTTCCAAGCTAAGCTTTTGAGAAGGTTGTATCGAATTACAAGATCTAGAAAAGAGTGAACCCTGAACCCTGCGCACCACTTTATTGAATTGTGCTGTGTGCTTGTGCAGCTTTGCGGAATATTACCACCCAGCGAACGAAGAATTCGGAGTCTTGCGTGTTCTCAATGACGATCTTGTCAAGGTATCATGGAGGCTATTAACATAATTGCGCAAATTTTCAGGCTCTCTCTCTGATTTGTGTGATGGGAAATGAGCTGACTTAGAGTGATTGTCGGGGGACAGCCAAAGGCAGGATTCGGAACTCATGGCCACAGCGACATGGAGATCTTCACATACATTGTGGATGGAAAACTGACGCACAAAGACAGGTATTGAGAGAATCTCATACATGGACGTCAATCTCTAGGTCAGTAGCATGTTGTGAGTGAAACTTAACACTATTGTTGCCCTGTTTCGTGGAGCAGCATTGGAACGTCGGAGACTTTGGGCCGCGGCTCAGTTCAGTACATGAGCGCAGGGACAGGAATTCGGCACTCCGAGATGAACAACAACGATCAGTTGTAAGATGACTTTGAACAAATAAGGCTTTCATTCTGCCATTCGTGAGTTGAGTAAGCGTCGCTGATAATTATGCCTCCAGGTTGCGCTTCCTACAAATCTGGATCAAGCCTGACCGACGTGGACTGAAGCCAAACTACGGCTCACGTGTATTCAAGTGAGTGAGTAGGGTGCCATTTCGTTTAGCTTATTCCCATTGAGATTTGATACTAACACAAGGTCACGACGGGTTGCCAGGAAAGAAGACCGGCACAATAAGATCCAGCATGTGTTGACAGATTTCAAGAGGTATGAGAGCGAGAGTGATCTCGGCGAGGGTGTGATTCCCATCCACCAGGACTGCAACATGTACGTTTCGGAGGCTGACCCGGGCGTCAACCAGGAGTTTTCGCTTGCCAAGAGACGGCAAGCCTACGTCGTGTGCATCGAGGGTAAGCTCTCTGTGAGCGACTCGGTGCATCTGGACACGCGAGATGCTGTGGAGGTATGAGTTTGAAATCAGTCCTTAAATGTTGTGATGGTTGTCCCTTCTCTATGAATACGATCTCATTGCAACTTGTGGTTTTGTTGGGTAGATCAAAGCAGGGAAGAGTGAAGACCTACCGCTGCAGTTCAAGGCTGATGCTCACGTAGGCGCTCATTTCCTAGTCATTGAGATGGCTCTGGCGTAACGTTTTACAACGAGGAAACGCAATTGAACTTGGCAGCTATGTACCTTTGTATGGCAGTACCAGTTCCACATATAGAATTTCGGATAGGTGTAGAGATCGACATTGAGTTAGTAAGATTTTAGTAGCTCTTTTGTATCGTAAACTGCGACGCGTGCACTTTCAAAGAAGTTGGTTTTAGTTCACAATGAAATAGAATTAAATTACGTCATTTTGATATAAGTGTCTTGACATCGTTAAAGTTCAGGAACACTGGATCGTGGATGATGAGGGTAGAGTGTATCTTTAAGTGAAAACTCCATTGATTTTCTTCAGATGTGATGTCTTGGTGTTGGTACTTGACCCTGAGGAGCTTTATATGTAAACCGTTTCTTAGACAGTAAAGCATGGTGGTTGTAAATATTGATTTGGGAAGTATGCATATTCATGGACTTGAAATGGTATGCAAAGTACAAAGGTGCATAAGCCATTGTGAGGTCTAAGAACTAAATAGGACAATTCAAAAGTTTCGTGTAACTCTTCTTGTGTCATATTTCAACCAGACAAGATAATGCCCCTACACACAATAAAGATGCATCACGAATGGTTCTCAAGGAAATATTTCACTCTTCTACATTGGCCAACTCAATCTTCCAATTAGAACTCCATTGATCAACGGGAGGGAATTCTTTAATGGCAATTGAATTCATATGAGAATCCTCCAAAGCAAATGATGAAGTTGTGGGATAAAGTACAACCGGCTCCCTTTACGACAGCCTCAATGGTTCTGCCTGCTACATTGAGCGACTACTATAATGGAAAGAGAGGTAAAGGTTTGTACACCGAGTATTGGTTCTGCCTGCTACATTGAGCGACTACTATAATGGAAAGAGAGGTAAAGGTTTGTACATCAAGTATGGCTGTTGTAAAGAGAGAAGATTGGTTCTCATCCAAGCTGCCTGTTATAACGAGATTGCTGTTGTATCAGATGCTTGTATAATTGTATAAAGCGAGCTGACTGTAATAATGCAGGCTGTCCTAGAATGGTGATAGTACAAAAGTTAACAGCTACTTGGCAAGCAATTTCGCCTCGATCTGTTCGAGAGTCAAGCCCTTTGTCTCAGGCACAGACGTGAACACAAACGCAAGCGCAACGACACCAACCACAGCGAATATAACAAAAGTGTAGGATTCGCCCACCAGGTCCTGCAACGGGGCGAACGCCAGCGCCACTATGGCATTGGAGCCGAAGTTGATGAGTGTGGTGACGCTGAGGGCGCGGCCGCGCGTCCGAAGCGGGAAAATCTCAGATACCATGAGCCACGAGATGGGGCCGAAGGAGACCTGGTAGCAGCCCACGTAGAGCAGCAGCGCGGCCACGGCGAGGTATGGGAAGCCGCGGAGCAGGGAGAAGTAGGCGGCCAGCATGGCCAGGCTGACGGTGAGGCCCGCGGCGCCGCCGATGAGCAGCGGGCGGCGCCCGAGCTTGTCCACGTTCAGCACCGCGACGACCGTCATGAGCAGCTTGAAGAGCCCCAAGAGGACGCTCAGCTGGGTCGCGTCGGCCGCGACTGAGAATCCTGCGCTCTGGAGAATCGGCGCCGCGTAATAGAGCACGCTAGGTTGCCCGGTGAACTGTTGGAAGAAAACCAACCCCCCGCCCACCTTGAGCGCCTTCAGATTCACGCCCTGGAAAAGCTCCGCGAAGCTGACACGCAGCGATTCGCCCTCGCACGCGATCTGCAACGCGCGCCATGTCTCTTCGGTTTCCTGGTCTGCAGCGTCACCGGTGCAAGTGGCGCCCTTGAGGCGCTGGTACGAGAGTGATGCCTGGTGCTTGAGGTCGGATTCCGCGCCCTGACCTTGCACGGCGCGGAGGAGCAGCCAGCGCGGGGAGGGCGGCAGCCACCACATGCCGGCCATCACAACCGCTGCTATGGGCGCCGCGAATCCGAACATGAAGCGCCACCCGCCGACGGCGTCAATGCGCAACCACCCGACGAAGTAACCAAGCAGCATGCCCGCCACGATGAGCGCCTCCTTGAGCGACACGAGCATGCCGCGGATCTGGCTCGGGGCGGTCTCCGCGATGTACATGGGCGCGGCGTGCATGGCGAGCCCGATTCCGACCCCGAAGATTACCCTGCCGAGCACCACGACCGCGAGGCTCGGCGCCAGCGCCGTGACGAGCGCGCCCAGGATGTACAGCAACGCCGCAGCCATGATCTCGCGGCGGCGGCCGAGGTAGTCCGCGACGTTGAAAGCCAGAACCGAGCCCACAAGCGCGCCGTAAAGCGACCCGCTCACTACCAGGCCTGTCTCGAGGGATGTGAGACTGTACCAGTCCGTGCCGCTCAGCTCGGGGGATGTGATCGACACGGCCGCGCCCGACGTCGCGCCGATGTCGTACCCGAACAGCGAGCCCGCCATTGCGGGAAACAGAAACGGCAGCGCCACCGCCGCCCATGTGTAGCCCTCATCCTGATGGTTCTCCGCCAGCAGCACCTCCCGCTCCACGTCCACGCCCTCCCCAAGCCGCCCCATACTCGCTGCAACACAAGTTCGCCAGGCTCCGATCGCAACCCAACCTGAACAACTCGGACCCTCTTCTAGATCTTAACCTGAACTCCTGAAGAATCCTAGCTGCAGTCGGATTCAATAACCAGCAACTCAGAATCGAACAATTCCAAGAAACCCTTGTCTAGAACTTGCAACGACGTTGCTCAGACCTTCTCCGAGTCCTAGTTGCAATCCGTAATCTCAACCCTCTCGAAAACAAGTCCAAGAAACCCTTACTTAGGTTTCGCAGACCTTAACCTTCTCAGAATCCCACCCGCAGGACGTAATCACCAGCTCTTGTCAGACAACAAGTCCAAGATTCACCCTCTTCTGACTATAGAAAACTCAACCTTCTCAGTCCGGACGAAACTCATTGAATATGCGAAGCGTATTCTAGTATCTACACGACCTGCTCACAAACTTCTCAGAATCAACTACAACTCTGAAAAACCTGCAGGATATAGAATTCATGGAGGAAGAGGGCCTGCCATCCATCACTACCACACGTGATATCACGGGCCACGATCCGTAAGTGGAAGGTTGCAGTCGATCAACGAAGACGATGAGGCCACGATCGACATCCGATCAGGTGGCGGTGTGGAGCCATGGCTTGAAGAGTTCAAGTGAGACGAACCGTTGAGTGCCGAAAAGCGCAGAAAAGGTGACGCAAAAGTATTCCTGAGAGTGAGGGCTCGTGGCTTTACTTCAGCGTTGTGTGACGACCTGATTTGTGCAGAAGCGCGGTTGTCACTTTTCTAAAGAAATGTGCAGGCACGTTGCTGAAGTGGGGCCGACTTTGCTTTGCTGCTCACATTTCCTCTATTTGGTCCGAAATTCGACAATTTTAAAGAATTTGTGAACGGTAGAAATGTCGTAAATGGTTAGCTCCCATTGACGTCTTCACTATCCATTATCTTCCTTGTTGTTCAAGATGAGCCTGTAAAACTACGATCATTTGTAGCGGAGCTTTGGTTACATACCCCCATAATTGCTGGCACTAACTACAGGAAGGTTACACATCATGTAAGGCTGTGATTTTTAAATGAAAATTGTTTTTGTTTGTTTCTGTTTTAGGCGTTAAAGGTGGAATGTAGCGAGCTCAGTCAATCGCCGAGTTTGACGTCGCGAAGCAACTCTCTTCTCCAATAGCTGGAGCTGCAGCCATTCACCAATACGAAGGGATTAGATTCTCGCTTTCTACATGCGGAAGACCCGGGGCGATTCCGGGGCGACTTGTTGTTTCTTTTCTCTGGCCACTTGTTGGCTCATATCGTCCAGGTATGTGTTGCCTTTGCTACTATTTTCCTCCTCAACCTGTGGCCCTTGCTCCAACGATGCTTTGCTGATGGGCTGCGGCCTTGTTGGCACCTCAGGTTCGTTCTCAAGAAAAGAAAAATAAATAACAAAGAGTGGAAATTAGAATTGCAGAGCATGTGCATTGAAACAAGAATAAATAACACAAAGTTCAGAGATAAATACAAAGAAGAGGTAAGCAGCTCACAACTGAATGTCGTGCGACAATGGGATCCTCCTTCATACTTGACTTCTTCTGCTTTAGTATCTGCCGTGCATCGATATCAGCGTTCACAAAATCATGTTACTCAAAACTTCGTTGCACCCTGAGCAAAATATAAATCATAACGAGAGGGTGATCGCTTACGTCAGCTTCTAACTGAAGTTTTGGATTCAGCTTGATCGCAGACTCCAACAGAAATATGTCGGCGCCGTATCTGGCCAAGAGCGATACACTGATTGGGATTCCTCGCACACTCCCCAAAGGGATGGTCACCTACAGTCGTGAAAATTTACTCCAATTGGTTGCCATGAAAGTCAGAGAACTCGTTTTAGAAGGTCTTGGTTTTCGAAGGATGAAACTTACTTGACAGCAACCTGCCATGGTTGCAATGCTAAGAATACTCAGCGCTCTTGACTCAAAAATCTCCAGTTCTTTGCCCCTGGCTGCTATACTCGGCGGCAAACTTGGTGTTGATGGTATCACGAGTAGTGCATCCATCTGCGGACACCACGTTTCATTATCTTCACCTCAACCAAGGTACTATTGTCTAGGCTGAACATGCTAGACTCTTTCTAACGAGACGGGTGCAGCTTTTTCTTGAGAGTTTGATTACCAAGAGAAGCTCGTTGATGACAGCCCGCGTCTCGTCCTTCACTTTGAGAGCCATTCTATGCAACCCATCCAGGTGAGGCGACATTGCGAATCTCACTCGCACATCGACGTCTGGAGATAGCTCCGGGTCCACTTCTTTGAACCACTTCCGGTGCTTCTCTTTGAACTCCCCTCTGGCAGAGACACATCATAAAGGTCCGGATATATCATCTCCAGTAACGGACATAATGTATTCATCTCTGAATCAAAACTAGTAAGATGCCTTTACAGATGATGATGGTGATTCTCACCGCAGTATCAAGAGCATGGCGTCTCGAAGGCCGTCATACGTTGTGTACCGAGATGTGTCCTGTCTGAGGAGACGCTCTTCCTCCATCAAGAAGTTGCGCAGCGTGGGCACGTTGGCGGCGATGTGCGTTCCAAGGTTCACATGGCGCACGAGACTGCCTGACAAGAGGACCAACTCGGCATGAACATTGACAAACATTCAGAGCTGACAAACACGGAAGAAGGTCAAAGCAGCCGATGAATCGTGAGTTATCAACCTACGTCCAAGTGTCTCCGAGACGACCCTTGACAGAAGATCTGCAGTGCGAACGGACGAGATGGAGGACAACCCGAAGCAATCGTCCGCAACGAGCACTTGCATGGGAGAACCCCATTCCAACTCCGGCTGCTGCAACAGCACCTTCGCGACTTGGTGCAACACGTACGGATCCCTCGACAACACCCCTGCAGCAGTATCATCCCACACATCGTCAGTTCAAGGTACTCATACTCAGGCACGAGAAAAAAGCTTCAGAAAGCACGAAGGTGCTCACCTACAACATCAAGACTCGGCGAAACTGGAATCACTCCTTTGGTGGATATAACTCCATGCGACGCCCGGTAACCAAAAATGCCGCAAAATGCTGCAGGAACTCGGACGCCTCCTATAGAATCAACCGCTGCCATTCACGAACCAATGAGTCAGGTTGGTCATGAACGGATGGCTTTCACTTCAAACTATTCATGCAGACAGGGATGTACCAATTGCGAAGTCGACGGCGTTGGAGGCAACCGCAACGCCAGAGCCACAAGCCGCGCCTCCCGAGAAATGTTTCGGAGCCACAGGGTTCTCAGTCGTCCCATCATGCTTATTTCTTCCGAACATGCTGTACCACCATCGACGACAACCACCTTTCAATCGTTTCCTGACAGGAGGCTTATTGGGACCAAGCAGGCTGCCATGATAACATGGCATACTTCAACTCAAATCACAAAGAAATCAATGGCCTCCACAAACTTCAACTCAAATCAACTCTCGAAAATCAAACAACCAATTACCTTAACCCAAATTCGTCCATGGTGTGTTTCCCAGTGGACTCCGCCCCCGCTTCGAGGAGAAGATCAATGGCAACCGCAGTTTGCGTGGCTGCCGTGTGCGTCTGCTCCCAGTCATAGCTTCCAAATCCGGTGATGGCGGACTCCACGTCAAAACTGTCCATTGCCATACACGATGCATCTCAGGACATGTCATTTCGACTCTGCATGTAAACCTGCAGAATGATGCGACCTTACATGTCTTGGAAGCCGAATTTGCAGTGACTGAGTTTGGAAGCTGTGGGCGCGCCAGCAGCCTCTTTCGGCTTCCGCACTCGCACTGAGGGGTGAGTGAAGTTGCCCCTCCGAATGAGCACGTACAGGCCTGCAATGCCGACGACTGACAATCCTATTATGATGAGCCGGTCGCGGGGGATGTCGAACGAGACGGTCTGCCAGTCCAGCGCCTGGTACTTCTCCAGCAGCGGACTCACAAATCGCGGCACTCGCAGCACACCACGTGATGGAGTCATCACCAGGGGCATCACCTCACCTTTCTCCGGCATCATCTTCACAATGTTTCCAAACTCTATGTTATCACCATAGAGCCACAAACATTGCCCTTCCTGAAGGTGGGGCAATCACATGACACCCACTTCCACGTCTTTCGCAGGAGCAAGAAGCTCTTCCAAGCTTCTTCCACAGCAAGCTGCAAGTTGTGATGCAATCCAGAATTTTGACAGGTTTAACAGACATACTTCTGCTCACCTAAGATGATCACTGAGTCACAAAGACATAAGAAGAAGCTGCTGCAGCTGCTGCTGGGCCCTTCATTTTCGGCGGTTACCCACCAGTAATTGGCCATCTCATCGACGGTCTCGACTGAAGTGCCAAACCACAACGTGACATCTGAAGATGTTAGTTAGCGTTGCAACAGCATCCAAACCCTGATTAACTTATTGGTGCACGCAATCCACAATCCTGTTCGCCATCGTCGCGACCTACGGAGCCAATCCTCATCCTCGTCGTCTGAGTTGCGCCCAAGTGTCGCACAAAGGCACACGACTTGTCAGTTGCCTGGCGCACTGACTCGAGGTTGTACCTTCGGCTTTTCCAGTCGTCCAGTTTGCGAAGGGCGGTGTTGGAGATTGCACTGTGACGTGGATGAAGAGCGATATCCGCGTCGTAGCGCGCAGAGCGAGCGAACCCTAATAATAACCTGGCGTCCTTCATAATCGGTCTGGAGGCACAACTGTGAATTTGGGAGGTCGTCATCGCCGATTGCTCTGGAGCGGTGGTGCGTGTAGTTTGTGCTTTTTTTAGATACTCGTTCTGGAGTCGGTAGGTTGAGCTTCTGATTTGGGGTTCAACTGGCGCTGTAATCTTCGCCTTCGTTTGGAAGAATTGAAGGATTCTTGTGTGACTGAGGGTTTAAGGATGTGATTTTGTGAAGCAAGCAGCTTATTCGAGGATCTGCGAGCTGGGGAATTGAGGAGCGATGGGGAACGACAAGCTGTTGGCGAGGTCGGTCGGGGTTTTGCTAGGACTTGGGCTCGCCGGGATTTTCATCCTGCGACGCGCCCTCAGATTGTCAGGCAAGAAGCACAACGGAGCTTTCATCCAGTACTTCGAGCTGCTGCCTCCGCCTCCGCCACCGCCTCCCAGCGCACCGCTTCCCCTCTCCAGCCTCACGTTCGCCATCAAAGACATGTAAGCATTTTAGGGTTTATGTCGCCCAATTTAGCTGAGCAGTTGGCGCAATTGGTACCAAGGGTTTTCCCATATCTCTGTCGTGATTCTTTCATTAACAGGCGGCTTTGGTGGGGGACAGATTCGATGTGGAAGGGCTAGTCACAGGATTTGGGAACCCGGATTGGGCATCAACCCATGAGCCTGCCGAACACACCGCTCCTGCTG
This sequence comes from Bryoerythrophyllum caledonicum, assembly GCA_963971425.1. Lineage (NCBI taxonomy): Eukaryota > Viridiplantae > Streptophyta > Bryopsida > Pottiales > Pottiaceae > Bryoerythrophyllum > Bryoerythrophyllum caledonicum. The sequence continues at coordinate 5,669,894 of OZ020525.1, read as the reverse complement.
TGAAAGTTATCGTGGAAGCTGGCGCAAAGTGCGTTGGAAAACTTCACATGGATGAGCTTGCTTACAGGTGAAAGATGATGAGGATTTGGTTGAGTTTATGGACCTTGTTGTCGAGTTTTGAAGCGTGACGGCGTGGATCCACACTGTCAGTCAAGTTTTTGGACCCGTTTGTCAGTTTTTTGGAAGCTCTTGTCAAGTTTTCTAAGTATTGAATCATGATGGTGTGGAATTTGCAGCATCATCGGAGATAACAAGCACTATGGCACACCGGTGAACCCTGCGGCGCCGAACCGTGTGCCTGGAGGGTCGTCAAGTGGGTCAGCTGTCGCTGTAGCCGCAGACCTGGTAGACTTCTCGCTAGGTGAGAATCTGTTCATCTGTGTTTGATTGATGATAGAAAGTCACACAAAGTTTCAACTAAATACTCCCTCTTTCTCTATTTAAATCAACTTCTTTAATCAATAAATGAGCTCACAGGAGAATGCGGCGGCTAATATTCATGCAAACTGCTCTCAAAGACGGCTCAAACATCTCTGCTTTGAGTTTAGAGACAACAATACTCAGTGAAACGATTAGACCACCAAGCTCTTTCATCGATCTAATCACTATTCAGAGTAAGGAAATGGTAGTCAAAAATGTGGTTATCTTATGTGAATTACTTGGATTGTTCATTTGACGTGAATTTTGTGGATGTCAGGTACGGATACTGCGGGTAGTGTGCGAGTTCCGGCGGCCTTTTGCGGCATTCTGGGATTCCGTCCCTCACATGGAGCTGTTCCAGTGGTTGGAGTGACTCCCATGGCACAAAGTTTTGACACTGTTGGTAAACATTTGCTCTCCTGTCTTGGTTTCAATAGCTATCATGGTTGACATGCTTTCCAAGTCTGGAGCATGATGGGAATCGTGTTTTGCAGGTTGTTTTGCCAAAGATCCAGCCGTCTTGCGGCAAGTGGGCCACATTTTGCTGCAGCTCCCTTACGTAGATGTGAGACAACCGCGGCGGTTTCTCGTCGCTGACGACCTCTTCAAGCTTTCGTTGATTCCGAATACACATTCGGTAGGGCCAGTCGTCAGATCGATTCAGAAGCTTCTCGGACGTATGTTACTACCCTTGGCTTTATCTCAGTTTCTTGAAGGAGTCTTTTATTTCTCTCCCCTGCCTGGTTTACTGTTGAATCAGATGTTTAGAGGATGTTTGTAAGGAGTATGTTGTTCGTTTTCCCACAGGTCAAGCATTGCACCATGTGAATCTTGGAGATTTTGTGGCAAGAACTGTACCCAGTCTGAGGGATTTGCAGAAGGAGATCAATGGCGCTTCTGATCTAGGAGCGTTGGCCTTGCTCAGGACTGCCATGCAAATGCTTCAGAGGTGGGCGTCTGTTGAGATAAAATGTGGTGAAAACGATTTGTGTTGGTGAATTATTTTAGGTAATTCTGTGGTAAGCGATTTAAATACTTTTTCGCTCAGTAAAATTTCTCTGTTGCTCAGATGGGAATTTAAGCTAAATCATGAAGAATGGTTGACAACTGTCAAGCCTGAGCTGGGATCTGGAACAGCTGCACGAGTGAAAGCTGCGCTTGACACTAGTGCTCACTTGGTGCCTCTACTACAGAGAATCAAGGATGAAGCTCGTTATGCTATTAATGATTTTCTGAAGGTAATATTCTGTTACAGAGGCAAGTTAGTCTGCATGTTCAGTGGTTAGGAAACCGGAGTTCTGATGTTGGAGATAGATAGACAACATCACGTGTTCGTTTTCTTTGTCTTGGAGCACCTTCTATGATAAGCTAACCTTGTTTTTCGTGTAATAGAACGATACGATTCTGGTTTTGCCAACGGTTCCAGACATACCTCCCAAGCTGAATGCCAAGCCAGAATCGCTGGAGGAGTTCCGGAGCAGGACAATGGATTTGATATGTGTAGCCGGGATGTCAGGTTGCTGTCAGGTACCTCCTTCCCTACGAAGTCCGACAATTGGAGGTGTATGATGCCGTTGTCTGCAACACTTCTATTATTTTGACTCATTCCGAAACTCACTTGCAGGTTACAATGCCAGTAGGAGAGCATGACAACGTGCCCATGGCAGTGTCGCTGCTTGCGAAGCAAGGCTCTGACCGGTTTCTTCTCGATACGGTACTAGCTCTGTATGCTACAGTCCAGGCAGAAGACAAAGCTGCTGTTGAGGAACACTCTAATTTGAGTGTCGGTAACACTGATGCTGCCGAATCAGCCAAGGAGAAGGTATGAAATTTGAATCTCTCTCTTAGCACGAAGTCTCTGCGTGTGAGCATTTACTAAAAATGTATCGAAACGCTGCAGTTCAGAGATGCGCTCATCATTTTAAGTCATCGTCATGCAGACCATAATCTTTTCATTTCAAATGTTGCGGTGTCTTTCTTTTTCCGCTGTTTACGTGGGGGACAGGTCGATGTTTTGTAATACTCTCACGGTGATGTCATGTACATGAGTGCAGGGAAACGCAGCATTCAAGCAGAAGGACTTCAAGAAAGCTGTCAGTCATTACACAGAAGCTATTCGCATGGACGCGAATAATGCAACTTACTACAATAATCGTGCTATGGCTCATCTTCAGCTTTACAAGTGCGTTTCTCACATCGCTCCATCTGATATCTCATTAACTGCCTCTGATCAAGAGCATTTGTGGCGTTCGTTTAGAAAGAAGCTGGTGTGTGTCCGTTTACTCACATCAAAATCTGCCTCTTTGCAGCTTTCCAGAGGCGGAATCTGATTGTACCAAGGCGTTGAATCTTGATAAGAAGGTGAGTGTCTGCCATCATACTGGTTCGGATTCTCCATAGCATGGTTCTGTGCCTGATGATGAGACCATGGGATGTGCAGAGCGTAAAAGCGTATTTGAGGCGCGGCACTGCTCGAGAGTTTTTGGGCTTCTACCAAGAAGCTGACGAAGGTCACAAGCGTTTGCCTCCTGCTCTTGCCTTCCCATGTGCTTGTGGCCGGGTCCTTTCTCTAGTTTGAATGTCTTGCTTCATGTGGTATTTGAACCAAAACAGATAACAAAAGCAACATGTTTCCAGCTAGAACCGTCTTTTAAACAACTTTTCTTAACGTTATTCTTGAGTCATCACATCATGAGAGTTTCTGACTTGTGAAAGGTGAAATCGGAGGTTGAGTAGAGCTTTTTCTTCTTCTTCTAGGAACTGGTTCATCTTGCATCTAATTATCTTACATTTATTCAGAACCCCAGAGCATTTGCTGATATGGATTGCTGGTATCGTGTGCAGATTTTAGGCAAGCTCTTATTTTTGAACCTACCAATAGGACAGCTAGTGAGGCATTGAGCAGACTTAGGAAGCTTCTTCATGACTGAATTAGGTGCGGAGTGTTCACTCTAGTTGAACTGTTGATAGGTCCTCAGAATCATGGATGGGCTGGATATCATTTCTCACCGTGTCCACCATCGTTCTATGTAACGCTACTACTTTAGGCTCAGCTACAAGCACTGTAGGTTTCTTGTCAGGATACCGAATTGAGAAGTGGAAGGTAGTGTTCAGTTTGTGCTGGATGCAGAGTTGCAAAAACGGGAGTGCTTGTTGAGTGCATCATATTATTCGGATGCCTCGCTTGATTCCTGCTGTATTTGAGGTACCAAGTTGTTTTTGCACCGGAGCTAAATTCATTTCTTCACTTCTCTGCTGACCTCGTCAGCTTCGTACCACATGACGTTGACCTCGTTGTCTAGAACCACATCACGTTGACGTTGTTGTCTAGAGTAAGAGCCTGGTTCCAAGCTACACTTTACCCGTCATATTTGACGAGGTTGGGTCACTCACATGCACATCAAACCCGTCAGACCGGACATCAGCTAGGTCGGGTGTTGCAGAAGATATTAGGCTTGCCAACCTCCCTTTGCAAGCCCATCGATCCCAGATATTTCCCAACATACTACATTGATTTTGATGTTTAGTGCATGGGCAGTAAATGACTTGCAAATGCTGTAAGTTTTCACTCTTGATGAATATTTTTACTGAACATGTCCACTATGATCCCCCTCTTTGAGTAGTATAGATTGTTGTGCTCTTAGTAAAAAATTATATCAAAAAGGAAAAACTTACAGCATTTACAAGTCATATACTGCCCATGACACTAAACATCAAAATCAGTGTAGTTTGATGCACGGAGATTCTGTCACAGTCACTAGATGTTGAAGGACATCCACTTTATTCCGTTCTTTATTCCGCTTCTTTTCTATTTCTTGAGGTGGTGCCACCAACATGGAAGCTACTAGAGATTTGAGCTCCTTGAATCTCATGTTGGGAAGCTACAGTGAACTTCACGAGTTGGGTTCCACATGGAATGGAAACTCGCCCTAAGATGTAAGCTGATAGGCTTATGCGACAAAAATGAGTCAGTTGCCAAGGCGATGGTGTAACTCTTGCGTTTATGGGTATTATTGGTCAAAGAGATACAGTTAGTTCTCAGGTTTGTTTACAACATCTTTGTTTTCTTTTTAACCTAGATGTTGCTATTTCGAGCGGTTGTTGTAATAGAAAGGGTGGTAATGCATGTTATAGCAAGTGTTGTTGTTGTAGAGAGAGAAGATTTGTTTTGATCTACGTTGCTTGTTAAAAAAAATGACTATCTCTATCATAATTTGCCACAATTTGGTATATTTGATAGTCATTTCACACCATCTTTAAAGTAATGTATATGTGTCACACAAAGCACCTTTTAGATCAATAGATACATTATTAATATTTAGTGTTGGTGACAATCACCAACATCAATCATTAGAATTGAACAAGACGATTAGAACTCATGATGTTATGTATGGATTTTAGTGTATTGAATGTAATGTCATCTTGTTGAACAAGACATTGAGAGAAAACAAATGGAAGAAAGAGTAAGGACATCAATAATAAACCACAGTAAGGATCTATGTGCACTTGGATATATATTTGTGCAGCTCATTAGGTTGGTGGAAATGTGGTAAGTCGTCATGCATTTGTACCAAAATAGTGGTGAGGATATTAACGACATGTCATCCGACATGGTGAATGAAATCATAACACTCATTGTAGAGGTAGACCTGAGATAGCTTACACTAGGAAGTATCTGCACAAATGCTTTGTACTTCACAATTCTTTTGAAAATGCACATGTGTACCCTTAATATTTAAGAGTTAGATCAATAATAAGAAAGGTATGGAAAGTATGCAAGAAGTGACACTTTAGCTATTTATAAAGTGGTTTGCGCTTGCTAATTCCCTGTCCGGCAGACTTGGTCTTAGTAGTGGAACGAACGGACACTTTATTCACGCCGGCCTCCTTTGGAGACTGGCGTTCTTCTTCTTCTAAAGTGATTTGGTGTGTAAACACGATTTCCTAAGAGCATCTCCACCCCGCCACAGCATCCCGCCAAATGGTAGGTTTGCAGTGGCGTGGTGGAGGAACCGCCCCACCGCATGCCTCAAAACAGGGAAGCGGGGCGGGGATTCACCGTGACAGGGTCCCGTCGACGGGGAACTGCCACAGTTCCCCGGGGCCCCGTTTACGTTTGGGGTGTGGTTCCAGCCACTCAAAGCCTACCACATGGCATGTCGTGAGTGGTTGCGGCCACACGCGGTGTTCGTTGGTGTTCGAGGCGCAGCGCAGCGCGCAAGCTCCCGCATCGAGCCGCCTGAATTTTTTTCGCGACTGCTCCAGCACCAGGACGTTTAGTGATACAAACAGACTGTGTGTGTGTTTGGTAAAGCTCAAGGAGTAGCGCAGTTATGGCGAGGCGGCACTCCGGCTCCGAAGCTCCATTGCTCGCACCGTGCACAATCACGCTGCCCGTGACGGATCTCATGCCAGAGTCCTTCGCGCCCTTCGGCCAGGTCGTGGATCCTCGGCCCGACGGTGGCCGCTTCGGCCCGCACGACGCGGAGCTCGACCTGAGCCGCGGCACTCCCCGGTACGTCAAATCTTGCATCATTCTTCTTGGTAGATTGTTGCGCTATTCTCTCCAGTTGTTGTTCTCGACCTTATCCTTTGTGAAATTCGTTTAGGTTTATATTTCTCCTCGTTTTTTGTGAAGTCTGTTCTTTGTTAGGTTTTCTTCGTGGCATTACTCTGCGAGACTCGTCTTGTTCTTGGTTTCTGAAACTCTGAATTCTGAAGTTTTTCAGGTTTGCTGGTTTGCTTTATTATATGTAAACCTGACGCTTGGATTCAAATTGAATGAAAAAAATTTGATGATGTATGATGATTCCAGAAGATGGAAAAGAATTAGCGCGGAGAGCTCCCCGAGATTGGAAGAAATTGCGCCATGGAGCGCGGCATCTGTGAGCTCCACGCATACCACGCGCGATTCCGGACGGTCTGATGAGGGCGACGGACGTGAAGGTTGCCGGGAAGTTGGAGGTGATCTTCGGGTACGGTGACGTGGGAAAGGGGTGCGCGAGCGCGATGAAGGCGGTTGGCGCGTGCGTGATTGTGACGGAGATCGATTCGATCCGTGCGCTGTACTTAGGTGATGGAGGGGTACCAGATTCTCACGCTGGAGGACTGCGTGGAGTACGCGGACATCTTCTGCACCACCACGAGCAACAAGGACATCATCAAGAAAGGGGAGAGGCAGAGCTTTGACATGCACTCTTAGGTGAATTTGCAAGTAGATCGATTGTACAGGCTTTATAATTTGCAAGTAGTAGATCGGTGTGCGTGTTTTTTTGGTTGTTGTCCTGAGATTTGTGGGATTGAGATTAGGGTTTGAGGAGACGTGGAGGAAGTACGTTGAAGATCACTGTGATTCTAGTGTTGAAAGCGTCGGCGATGCAAGGAGGCAACTTGCTCATGCTAGCCAACGCCTCAGACGTGTCGCACTTCGGGTATTTCCAGTGCAACATCGGTCATTTTGACAACGAGATTGACATGGAGGGTCTGGAGACGTTCCCTAGCATGAAGAGGATCACAATCAAGCCACAGACGGACCGATGGGTGTTCCTGGACACGGGCCGAGGCATCATTGTCCTGGCGGAGGGTCGTCTCATGAACCTGGGTTGCGCGATGGGTTACCCGAGCTTCGTGATGTGCTCGCCATGACCACGGCCTATTCCTCCTGCTCCAACTCTCCAGCGCTCCCTCCGGATCCTGCAACGCATCCTTTAACACGAGCAACGCCTCCACATCCTTCTTCAAGGTGACGGCATCCGCACAACCACCACAAGATCACCAGCAGAACAACAAGCCTGTCTGCCATCGCCATAGCTTATGCATGTCAGAACATTTCCAAGCTGCTCTTCAATCTTCAGTCTTTTGGATCAACTTCCCTTGCTGAAAAAGAGTCTTCATGGTATTCTATATACTAGCCTGTATGTATCTAAGCTCATAAATCTCAATCCTCCACCTTTCTCCATAATTGAGTTATAATCCCACATATATATAGTGAGTGTCAGCAATATTAAGATGTACTTTAATCCTAAAGATGTAGTTCTTGGAAAAATTGAAAATATTCTATGAGAGATTCACATAACATTGGATTTTGAGCTATCATGTATAGACTACTAGGTTAGATACCCGTTGTACCAACGGGAGCGACATGCTTATTCATGAATTGCCTCTATGTAGACAACGTTGCTTCTATTCCAAAAATAGACTTTCTATTCCAATTCTGACTAACGAGAACTTTAGTTCTAGCTTTACCTTTCTTAAGTTCAGTTGAATTGTGAGTGTTGCCTCACCCGAGAGCCTCACTTGAGAGCCTCACCCAGAGCCTCATTGAATTCTATTATAGATATAGATATTATCCCAATATTCTCTAAGTGAAGGAGGTAGTAGATTAATCCTAAACCTTCAATGTTAGTCGGGCACTGTATAAACATGATCGTATTTCACTCCATAGAATAAAAAAGATGTCTTTAAATATAGAAAGACTTACACCCTTGGATTGAAAATTCTTTAACCAACATCTTTCATTTGGAGGTCATTTACCTTGCGGCGTAGTGGCCACCCACTCCCCGCATGCCACGTGGCATGCTGGGAGTGGCTGCCGACACACGCGCCTTTTTTGGACTTCGAAGTGCAGTTCAGTTCACAATAATATTCCATCCTATTTTACTTTTTTTTATTTTTGTCCACAAAAAGTTACTCGACTTGTATATTAAACAATTCCTTTCCATCATTTTGGTTATCGGTACTTCATCATTTTGGTTTCCGGTTCTTCATCATTTCTGGGAGTTTGTTTCACAGGTTCATTATGATGTTTTATGCAATTTCTTCTCAGTTTTGTTTAACTTGTTTTAGATTTTTTCCACGGAAATAGCTCCATGGGGTTGTAGGTTTGAATTTCTTTCTTTATGCTTCTAAACAACTTTTATAGTATGTTACAATTTCTAATATCTCCTTTCATTCAATGCTATTCCTCAGCGGCTAGCGTACAAAGCACAGACAATTTTGTTCCTCCGCCTCAATAATCGCTGGAAACCATATTATATGTACGTTCTTTGCTTCACATAAACCACTTTCCCCTCAGTATTTCTTAAAATTTTCTTCCTAGAGAGTTATTAAGTTTTAGCAAGAAGCATATTAATGTGGTTCAATATTGGTTTAGGGTAACTACTATTGGTTCAAATTCAACTTCACGCACTCCTCTGGCGTGAAGTTGGTGCCCTAGGGAGCTTTGGGAGCATTTGTAGAAGTCATAGTCGCAGATCTATGTCAACAATGTGGACACATAAAAAAACAGTGCAAAAGTAATTCTAAACCTTAATTTGAATCAATAGTAGTTACCCTAAACCAATATTGAACCACATTAATATGCTTCTTGCTAAAACTTAATAACTCTCTAGGAAGAAAATTTTAAGAAATACTGAGGGGAAAGTGGTTTATGTGAAGCAAAGAACGACATAGACTATGGTGGAGGTGGCGAGAAGAAAAAACATTTGGATACCTCGAGTGCTGGCAATATCTTCGTGACAAGGAGAAGTTTAAGGCTCGAACCGTAGAAGGAAAGAGGAAGATTGGCACCTCCTCTACGTCGCAGGAGCGAGAGAAGGAGGGATCAGCCATGGTAGTACATGCAAGCGGAGGGGAGCGCCCTATGGGTAATAAGAAAGCCAAGGCACTTTTGAAGCTGGATGTGATTGCAAAGAACATTGATGACGACTTTAAGATTGCCACCAAAAACTTAGCAGCATCATACAAAGATAGAACGGCGGAGATGAAGATTGCAAACATGAGGAAGATCTTCAAAGAAGACTTGTCAAAACTAGATCCCGACGCCGCTGAATACTTCACCTTACTCCGCCAGAAAGCGCTCACAGAACTAAAGGCATCTATGGCCGCTTCTTCAACTGCAGAAGTAGTTTTTCCTGCAATTGAACCTGCAAATCCCAAGGTACAAATTCTACATTCTATTTGATTTTAACTTCCAATGCTAATTACATTAACATATCTACCAAAGATATGTCTTCTTAGCGTACTTCTTTTTTGATGTTCAGAGTCCTCCAAGCGATTGTGATGATGACTCTCTAGAGGTTACAGGGGTCGTCCCTCCACCAACAGATGGGGACGGTACTAGACGGTACTGGTCAGATGGGGACGGTACTGGTCCCAGCGGAAGGTATCTTGAATTTACACACAATTTATTCTCTAAACCTCTTTTGTTAGTGTTTGTTAGAGCATTATTTCACTTATTGTACTTGTTTATGTCATTCTATAGTGATGTAGGAGAAGAATTTATACCCCTTGGTGGCTTCAATTTGATCACACTTAATGTTTTTGGTGCAGAGGCGAATCATGATTCTTACCACACTTGATACCAAGCGGTTGGTTCTTAAATTTTTGATTTCACAGACATTTTCTTCTATGGTTTTGTTTAGGCATGTGTTTCTAAAACATGTTCCTTCCAAACATGTTCATGTTTGGTTCTAGGGTACACATTTCTGTGTTAATGGATTCACCCTGTTTTGTATGGTTAGAGTTTTAAGGTGTAAGGTTCCATGATGGTGAAACTTTGGGTTGTAACACGATGGTTTTTGAGTAATTCAAATATAAGGTGTATGATTTCATGTATATCGTATATTGGAAGGCATTATTGTTTATCACCACAATATTAGTTCACTTAATAAATTTCCTTCGTACTTGGTTAATTGATTTTGAACCGTAAACAACAATTTGCTTGCATCATCCAATTCTTTTCATATTCAACATAAAAGGTGTTAAAATTGTATGTATGCAATACTTGCAATTGTCTATGACAATGTTGGACAGTATTGAAGGATACATTATATTTGTAATTTAGATTATTTTGTTAGGAAGTTGAGATGTGGTCATCTATTCTCCATGTCTAATGTCGTATTTGAACATGATGTAGAATTAATATTGAAATATCTTGAAATCAAAGACATAATGGATATTTAACAAAATCTGGACAAAATCACCATTTGTGGACTGATTAGACTCTGAATTCTTATCGGCGGCCAGCCGATGCTTCCCTTCGTCTGAAAATTTCAAACGGTCATAATTTTCTCAAATTTTGTCCAAATTAAGCTTATGAGGTGTTTTTTGACATCTACATTTTTTGTAGATGCCAAAAAACATCTCATGTGCTCCATTTGGATAGAAAATGAGTGAGTTAGGCACTTTAGAAGATTATTGATAAGATGCTTTGGCAGCTCTCGGCTAGCAGCCGACCACTATTTCTGGACTTTCATTTGTCCACATTTTGTTAAATATCCGTTAAGTGGATTGAATATTTTTGCTTCAAAGTTGTGTGATTAAATAATTAAAAAAGGATGAAAACTATAAACCAAAAAAAAAAAACAGCTAATATACATTACAAAAATTAATATAATAATAAAAAACAAAAAAACAAATTTCATTTGCTAGCGCCGGCGCCAGGCCAGCTGCTGGCCAACTGCGGCATCAACGCCGAGCCAGCTGCGGCCAGCGGTGGGGCTGGCGGCAGCGCTGGTGTTCCCCCGCTCAGGGGACGTACATGGACGGGTGCGGGGGGGGGGAGAGGGCAACCCCCCTCCCGTTTGCTCGCCCCACGTCATTTCCACCCTTTGCCATGGGAGTTCCCCGCTAGGGATGGAGATGCTCTAATATTGACTGCTTATCAACAAATGGAACTATTTTCAATTCTCCAGTGTGAAAACATTCCATTTTATCTACTTTCGATAGATAGAGGGAGTTTCCATGAACGTATAAAAATCCATGTGTGAATAGACCCTAATAGTGCACCGTCCAAGTTTTCACGCCACTACATTTGTTGCTAGACCAAGATGTATCTCTCTCAAAGACAAGTGGAAAGTTACTCTCTCCTTCCACTTTTGTAAGCCAAAATGTTGTCTCTTTCTGTCTAAGTGATTCTGAAAATATTTGTCATGATTTTACAGGTCATGATTTTACAAAATATTTGTCATGATTTTACAGGTCATGATTTTACGAAATATTTGTCATGATTTTACAGGCAACAATTTGAGGCTATGGCTTTCGGGATATGCTTTGCAATAATGCTTTTACTGGAGGATAAGGTGACAAAACCTCTTTGGATAGTTTCAATGATACCAGCAAAGTATGCAAGCAAATTGGGATACACACATTTTAGGTGTGGCATATACGAACGGCAAGTTGTACAGTATCCTAAAAGACCACAACATATACCTTTTAAAAAAAGCTGTGGAATAGTCGTTGTTGTACGGTGGACTTGTACATGTGCGAAAGACACAAGAGTTGACAACAGTGACAGAGTCACGTAGACAATTCAACAGAAATTATCAAAAAGTTTTATACTGTACTGTACATCATACTAAAGCATGACCCATGCACATCCTCAATTGACATCGGCTTGAAAATAAACTGAGAAATGAAAAAAAATTACACTGTATTCAGGTCGAAGGTTCGACTCATACACCGTAGGCCACTTTAGGAGTGTTCATACACAATGAGTATCACCTAGGTATCACATGGGTATCACCTATGTATTACATGGGTATCGCCTAGACAAATCTCTTGAATGTTAAAAAAAAATTGGACAATGATTCTCCTTTGTGGACTAATTATGTACGGACATGACCACTACGTAGGGTATGTCGTCAGGGCCACTGTAATTCCCCACTTTGATGCCCTACTTTCCCCGAGATGGCAATAATTTTCACATGCCATCGATGAGACGTTACATTCTAGAATCCCATGTCAAAGGCGCATCACATCAACTGTATTCTTCATTATTAAAGTGTGTTTGTACATTGTATTATTTTATTGTAAAAGTGTGTATGTTGTATTCTTTCTTTGAGCAGGGGCCCATCCCTATAATGTTGTATAAAAAGAAGGAGCATGCACTTGATTTATACTCACCATGCACTAAAGGCTGAAGCTCTTGCCCCTTTATTTTCCTCAATCACAATAACTGTCCTTTTCACGCTTACATAAAAACAACAGAGTTTTTTTTTCAGAGTAGAAAGTATGTCGAGTTTCCAAAATATACATGATTCTTTGTGCATTGGTTACTAGATTCAGGATCTCTCTGCTGAGTTATTTACTTTTCCAATTGTAGTGGTTCGGACACAATGGGTACTGATGGGTATCACCTAGGCATTACACAGATATCACCTAAACAAACGTCTATACTTCTACAGAAAAGAAAAAGAAAAAACAACCAACCCCTCCCAGAAGTACAAAATAACCCATAAAATCTTTAACACCGCAAACCTTAATCCAAATAACACTGTTGTTGTCCATCTTATTCCTTGTGTCTTTGGTTCTTGTAATGTGTTACATAGTGTCTACCCTCTAGACGTAGAAATAGTTCCATACTACTAACCTATGTCCAATGAACAAATACTTTTTTCATGAAGGGGATCGACGTTCTTCTTCTGCTTCTTCGTCTAAACAATATTCTTGAATTCTCCAAAAAAATTGGACATTGTGCATTGTAATGTAATTATGTACAAGATTTTTTTTGAAAGTTATAAAAAAATCTTTCCTTTGAACTTGTGCATGTGGCCAAAATTTGCATAAGTTTAGGAGGAAAGCTGCACTCTTTTAGTTTAAAAAATTTTCTACCCTCCTTCAATTCCTGTAAAGTTTGCCATCCTTTCCATCAGAATCATCTTTCATTCGAATAACTTAACCCATAAATGTCAGTTGGGAACTCTATATAGCCATCATGTATTTTACTCTATAAAATGTAAAAAAAATATTACCATTTAGCAAGACTTACACTTTTGATTAAAGATTCTTCAACTAACATCTTTCATTTGGAGGTCTTTTCAGTATCTGAACCTTATTATGTTCAAATACGACACCATACATGTAGAATACTATGACCACAAGTAGGTCGTTCTTACATGTAAGGGTTAAGTCCATCTTCAACAAATGGAAATTCATCTAAAATTAGACACACACAACTTTATTTTTCCACAATTATAGAAAAGCTAAAACGTTCAAAATTAATTTTCAATTTTAAAAAAAAAAAACAAACACACAAAACATACAACTCACAACATTCATTACCTAAATAAACCTTCTCTTTTGTGATGTTAGCAGATTGGGGGCAAAATTTAAGTTGTCATCTAGATTCAATTTCATCTATGAGCTATCTATAGCTAAAATTGAGCACAAAGAATGGCTGATTTAAATGGTCTATAACATATTGTTTGTGTCAAGAGCCTTGTCTTTTTCCTTCCTTCCTCTGATTTGCATCCGTAATATAATGTTTTGGATCTAGGTACACTTGGTTATTATAGTTATGTGGACTCACGAGTCACAACCAACAAGTCAATGTTTTTTAATATTTTAAAATATTCACATTAATATCTATGTTTTAATATTCACATTGATATCTATTTTTTAGTATTCACATTAATATCTATTTCAGTTTGTTTTTTTCTTCTTTTGAAATGATTTTTAGTTTAGCATACAAAATGCATCAATTCTCAAATTCTCTCCAATTGAAGAAGAATCAACATGTGAACTTAAAATTTGATGTACATTAAAATATGTAGAACAAGTGTAGATCCCCGTCATCCTTGATGCGGCATGGACAATTGCCGAAGTCCCTATTTCCTTGCTTAACGCAATCCCTTATCTCGACACTATGCCCTAAGTAGAAGATGAACTCTGGTCTTTGTAGAAAGGCCGGAGTGAATAAAGTGTCTATTCATTCCACCATTGAATCTATGTCCAAACACTATGCCCTATATCATATTGCTATCTCCTTTAACCCCTAAAGGCCCAAGGCATTTTATCACCCAAACTCACTGAAAATTGCCAATTTCAATGCATTAAATCCAAAATGAAAATCAACACAACTTCTACATATCTAACCGTAGGATCTTGTACTAGGATTGTACAAGTGTATGTGGTAAAATTTTGTTAGTTTGACAAAATAGATTGAAAGATATTGGCCTTTGAAGTGAGACATAAACTCTACTTGAGGTCATACTAAACACCTTCATCAAACTTCAACCACGGTCTATGGCCAACTTTTTTCACTACCGTAACGGTCCGTGATTTTCTAATTTAAACTTAAGAAGGATCATGTTACGCACATCTACACCAAATTTTAGAAGTAGAAGAAGGGTAGAAGATGTCCTTAAAACCCCTGCAATGCAACTCTGTGCTAAGAATTAACAATACACTTCAAGTTTTGCACATATCATATCTTTCTCAAATTTTTAAAATTCAAAAATCCGTACAGAAGATACAAAGATTTCCATTTCCTTTTCAAGAGGATTTTTTCATTTTTTTAGATGGACACACACTTGAATTTCTATTGAATTTAGAGTTAATTAAAGTTTTGCTACACTATTTGTTATATGTAACTCTAAAGTGCTGCACTATTTGTATATGTTACAGAAAAAATATTGAAAGTTTTGAACCGTAAGTCAGATTTCTACGAAATCATGTCTATGGGAAGCTAATAAAAACTTTCCCATTCCATAAAAAAAATCTCAAAAAATCATGCCTAAATTTGAGCATGGTACCATATCCAAAATCAAAATGTTTCCCGAGGAGACATTGGGCCTTCAAGGATCGGATATTTAAATATCTAGAGAAAATGATCATTTGTGGACAAACTAGAAAACTTTGTTGTTGAATTCTTATCGGCAGCCAACCGATGCTTCTCCTCATTTGCAATTTTTAAATGGCAACAACACACTCAAAATTTGTCCAAATCAAACATTTGAGGTGTTATTTAACATTTACATTTTCCGTAGATGTCAAAAAAAACCTCATATGCCCAATTTGGATTAGTATTTGAGTGAATTATGCTCTTCAGAAGATTGCTAATAAGATACACTGGTAGCTCTCAACGGGCAACCAACTATTATTTCTGGAGTTTTGTTTTCCCTCACTTAGTTAAATATCTGTTAGGGGTTAAAGGGATTGTGTTGAGTGATTTTTTCATCCTAGAATTAGCAACTAGTGTGAGAAACCATTGATACATAATTTGCTAATCAAAACCGTTGATCTACTGACATTGAACTCACAAAATCTCACACAGATGATTCACATGGAATTACAGTCGGTAGCCATGAGAAACCACCCAATGTCCAATTCATTTGGCTCACCCTTCTGTAAAATATTCAAGACAACAACCTGAGGCCACAACTGCTACAGCACCAACCCCATCACAACATCACATTCTCTCTCCAAATGATCCCACTGCATGTCGATGCCACATGGAAATTCAACACGAAGGGTAGCCATGAGCGGGTGCCAATTCTCTCTTTTTGGTGATTTCCTCTTCCGTTTGTCCCATGGGATAGCAAGACAATCAGCCACTCGACAACTCGCTAAATGCCTCTTGCCTTTCCCTTGGGAAGCCATGAGGCGACCGCTGCAGTGCCTTCACCGTGAAATTCACTTGTGGCAGTCGCAGTCGGCGCAATTGGGGCTGCACTCGTAGTCGTTCTCGCATTGTAGCTGCTCACAAGCACACATCAAAATCACCCTCCGTCTCACATCAACCCCTTAATTTTTTTTGGACAATTTCACATCAAAAACACTTCAAAACTGCTTGTTTTAGTGCAATGAGTAAGGACGAAACAAAAAAAATTACTTCTAGTTTTAACCGTAGGATCTCAATTAAGACTTATTAAGTAACTTACAGTAAAAATTTCCTAAAGTTTGACCGCACGGATTGTAATATTATAGTGTTTGAAGTAGTGAAAAGGGTCCATTTTCTTCCCTACGTTTAGTGGATCAGCAGACTTTGACTTCACTTGGTGTCAAATGTTTGCACTACACAAGGTCTAAATTCATTACCATCATGTTAAGCATGATATTAGCTCCTTGCAGTCCAATTTTTAGAGGTAGAAAAAGGATGTAGCATATTCAAAAAAATTGTGGAAGGAGTGGAGGTTCAAAAATTGTCAGTTTGTGTTATAAATTTTTGTGAACTTAGTATGTTTTAGAATGAGAATCCCAATAGTCAATAAAAAGGTTTACACCACATAATGCTGCAAAAAAAATAAAAAGTAAAAAATATGATGATCTCAAAGTTTTATGTGAAAAAGAAGAATTGTTTTTGGTACCTTGCCCAACAAATGTGCGATAATGTGTGAAAATGTTTGACTTGGATTTATATGCTCTTTTTCACTAAAGACAAGAGGTTTCTTTTGAAAATATGAAAGGAAATAATATTGTTAGCTAGTTCTAAAAATATCACATTCAATAGAGTAACCTAACAAAAATTTATGGAGCTGCCCGAAGTGCCCGCTCTCCCCATTTGAGCTTCAGAACCTTATAACTTTTTCATTAATTGTCGGATTTGAGAAAAAATTGGACTCACACAAAGCTTTTAGTAATGTCCATCTACATTAAAAATTTCAAAGAGATTTGTTATAAAATGACACCATAGGAACCTACCCAAACCTTCTAAAGTTCCATGAGGGGACTCTTGGAAATTTAGGGGTTAAACAACCACAATAGTATTTAGAAATTTGCCACCTATTTGAAAAAAAATCCCGGTGCTAGTGAGCAATGAAATGAAATATAAGAAAATGGTGTTTCAGTAGAGAAGTATGCATTAACCCCTAAAGGATCGTTACAATTTCACATCAAAAACACTTCAAAATTGTTGATTCGAGTGCAATGAGTAAGGAAGGAAACAAAACCTTATTTTTATAATTTTGATCGTAGGATCTCAATTAAGACTTACTAAGTAATATACTCACAAAATTTCAAAAACTTTGACCGCACGGATTGAAAGATTATAGTGTTTGAAGTCAAGAAAATGGTTCATTTTTTTCCCTGCGTGTAATGGATAAGTAGACTTTGACTTCACTTGGTATCAAATTTTTGCACTACACGAGGTCTAAATCTTTTCACATTTTGTCAAGCATGATGTTAGCTCCCTACTCACCAATTTTTAGAGGTAGAGAAGGGGAAGCATATTCAAAACAAGTGTGCAAGGAGTGGATGGTTAAAAATTGTCATTTCACGTTTTATTTTTTTTGTGAACTTAATATGTTTTAGAATGATAATCCAAATCGTCAATAAGAAGGTTCTCACCACATATTGTTGTTGAAAATTTAAAAAGTGAATAATATGCAGATCTCTAGGTTTTATGTAGAAAAGATGAAGTATTTTCCCCGCTTGCCCAAAATGTGTAAAAATATTTGACTTGAGTTTAAATGGTTCTTTACACAAAAGAAAAGAATTCTTTTTGACATCTCCAAAGAAGGTAATATTCTCCACATGTATGAATAATATCAATGTCAATAGATACTTCTAGAAAAAATTTGGAGCTGCGCGAAGTCCCCATTTCTAACTTTGAGTGGTACTAACTTTCAAACCATGAATCCAAAAATAATAATAAAAATACCTTCACGAAACTTTTATCAGGAAAGAAAAAATTAAAAATCCGGTATAAAGACTACAATAAAAGAAGATTTTTTCTCGAATTTTAGGAACCTACCCAAAATCAAAAGGGGCACTTGGTCCTTTAGAGGTTGAATGCCAATTTCCGTGTGCTCAACAGGGGTCAACGGTCATGGATAAGCCCACGTCCATGGGCCCGGCTTCCCAAACAGAGTGAATTTTGTTAATTTTTTTAATTAGAGAGCTAATGTGGAATAATCAAGCTGTAGGTGGAGTGATGCGCCAGCAACGTGGTGAATATTTTCTCCGCCATGCTCGTGCAATATGCTTGGAATTTGTGCCCTACTTTTCGACAATTATCTGATTCTATTCTCGAAAATTTCCAATTGTTTTCTTTACCATAAAAACCGTCCTCAAAAAACCAGGATATATCCTGATGAAAAGCCACTGAAAGATAAATACTCATTGACACCTAGGTGATATCTAGGGATACTTAGATGATATCATGTCGATATCCAGGTAATACTGCAGCCACAAACCTTGCCATCCCCTCCCAAAAAAAAATTAAAAAAAATCCCTCATTCAGCCACCCAGTTTCTAGCACAGCAAATGGCTGGAAAAATCAAAGAAAAGAAAATCCAATTAGAAATAGTTGTTCTGAAAATGAAACAGGAAATTAGAATAACTAGACATGAAAAATAATTAGAATTGAAAATATTCTGAGTAAAATACATTTAATTTTGAAGAAAAAAGGAAAAAAAAAACTTCATTCGGTGGGAAGTTACCCCCCCCCCCCCTTTTTCCCTGTAGAAGGGCTGAAGCGGTTGCCAGGAACCAGCACCAAAAGAACGCTGAAACTCGGGACGACCTGGCCAGTCTTCCGTCGCGGAACGCTGCTCATATTCAACCCACTCACATGACTTCCCGACGCTTATTCTTAGTCCTCTCCTTTGTAATAGTAACAGTGATGCTACGACCAAGACACACCTGCACGCAACTGAGTCGAAGTTGTTTTCTTTTCACTACTAGACCGCGTGAACACATCCGTGCAGCCTGCAATCCGAGACCAAGCCTCTTGTGTAATCGCAGCACTCTAGATCTAGTACCGCTCCCAAGTCACCAGGCAGCTCAAGCAAGAGAACCTTACAACTTCCTGATCATCAGATCATACTACTAGTTGCCAGTTTCTGGAGTGGCTGAAACTCTTGAGTGAGGCTTAGTTGAGAAAATTGTGACTTGTTTTGAAGCCTGTGTAGAAGACGCTGGAAATACGAGCGCGTTTCGGTGTGTCTTGGGAGGTTTGGTTGAGGTTTTAGAGCCTGTCAAGTAGAACCTGGGTCTAGTGAAGTCTCATTTGCGGAGGATTGAGAGATTTTGCGGTTTGGAGGTTTTGTCCAGAGTGTATTAAATTTGTAGGAGCTGAATGCACTTTGGTGTGTGTGTGTAGTGAGTGAGCCAGATTAATTTGAGGTTCTGGAGCGATTTGCAATTCAAGTGAAGCTGAGGTTCGGAGGTTTTTAGAGTGAGTTGAAAGCCAGGTTAATTTCAGGTTCTGGAAGTGGTCTGGGACCCAAGTGAATTTGAGGTTCGAACGGAGGTTTTGTAGTGTAGTTGAGGTTTTGGAGGTTCTAGAGTGAGTTGTGAGCCAGGTTCAGTCGAGGTTTTGGAGCCAGATTACATGCTGTGACTTTGTGAGCCATGGAGGGTTCCAGAGGAGCAATGATGTTATGGTTCCTGGCGCTGTCTTCTCTCTTCATGTCTGCGCTTGGGCAGCACGTGACGGCGAACGCCACAGCGAACGCCACAGCGAACGCCACTTACCTCTATCCTTCGTGTAACGGAGTGGAGGTCATCTACCAGCTGCTGCAGGTGGTGGAGATCTCGCCCAATGCGTCGACGCCGCGGAACCAGCCCTACCGCTTCGAGTCCAATCTGACGGTGAACAACAAGGGTTACTCCACTGTGGACTCGTGGGGCGTGGGCCTCAATTGGACCAACCGAGAGGTGAGACTAAAATCCCGACTTTCTTTTTGTACCTCACAAGGAAATTTCGCCTCTTTTGAATTTTTAGTCCATTTTCAACACCATTGTTTGATATATCTCCAACTTTTCTGGATGTTTAGACAACTCTGCATCTTTGCTTGATTGCTAGCCAAAATGAATTCCAACCTTTGTGGATGTTTTCAACACCTCTGTTTGGTGACTCTCAAATTTGGATGTTTAGACAGTGCTGCGCCTTGGCTTGATAAATCTCAGAACAAGTTGCCAAATTTTTGGGATGTTGAAGACAATTTTGTACCTCTGTTCAAAAACGAATTCCAAACTTTAGCAGACAAATTTGCACCTCTGTTTGACAACTCTCCAAACATCTCTTTTGGGATGTGTAAACAACTTTCAACACCTCTGTTTGTTAAGATCTCAATCTAACTTTTCTGGATGTAAAAGCAAGTTTTCACTTTTGCTTGACACATCTGAAAATAAAGACTCGAAAGTTCCATCTCTCTTGGGATATTTAGACAACTTTGCACCAATGTTTGATATGCTCAAAAAGATCTAACTTTTGGAAATGTTTTGACAATGGTGTACTTGTGTTTGATGAATCTACAATAAAATAAAAAAATCCAACTATTTTGGATGCTTGGATACCTAAATGTTTGTGATGTCAAGTTTTGTCACCAACTACCCATGTAATTTGTGAAGTAACTTGTGCATTGGCTTGTGCGTTGGCTAGATTCTTGTGTCGGCATCCGGCGACGCTGGCACCCTGACGCTGGCGGATGGCAGTGCGTACCCAGCGAACGTCTCCCAAGGCTGCGTGCTGCAGCCCGCGTCGCTCATCACGCTCCGCAACCAGATCGAGACGGCGGGCGAGCTCACGGAGTCGCTGAAATCCTTCACGCTAGTGGGCACCGAGTTCGGGAACGCGCTGAATCCCATGCCAGCCGGCGTCAACCTCACCGCGCCGGGCTACAACTGCAGCGTTCCCAAGCTGTATGGAAGTGCGTCCCCTCTCCGATCATGCCTGGATCATCGCATACGTTCCGGTTTGAAGCAAGAGTTTGATCATGTGCGTGTTGCTCGCAGATGACACCTTGCGCAGCTGCTGCGTGGAGCCAAACAGCACCATCACGCTCACCAACGACGACACCTTCCACGAGCCGGAGTACGGCGACTTCACCATCACGTATGACGTGCGCGCGGCGTACACCACGAACTACAAGGCGCAGGTTTGTTCGAGTTGGGGAATGAGCTATTGATTAATTTAAGTGTATCGATCTGACTGTGGGTTCGCTCCAGGTGACGATCTCGAACAACAGCCCCGTCGCGCGCCTGGACGCGTGGGCGCTGAACTGGACATGGCAGCAGGGCGAGTTCATCTACTCGATGCAGGGCGCGCACCCGAAGCTGGCCGACACACAGCTGTGCGTGTCCGGCCTGGCAGCGAAAAGCTACGCGCCCGGGCTGGACGTCAACAACGCGCTCTCGTGCTCCGCCACGCCGGAGATCTCCGACCTGCCCCTGGAGAAGCAGAACGACACCACGCTGGGGAACGTGCAGCACTGCTGCCGCAACGGGACGATACTGCCCACGGTCGTGGACCCCAGCAAATCCAAGAGCGCGTTCACCATGGTAGTGTACAAGGTGATGCCCAACAACGTGGACGTGCTGCACCTCGTGCCGCCCGTGAACTTCAATCTGGTGAACAGCTCGTACACTTGTGGCATGCCCAAGCGCGTCGCGCCCAGCTTGTTCCCGGATCCGAATCTCGACTACACTGTCCCCGCTCAGAAAACTTGGCAGGTAGATGCAAACCCTAACTCAACCTCTTCAACATCCGTGCAAATCCTAACCCTGATTCTGTTTTTCCAACACCATCTGCATGGATTTCGTGACCTGATGTTGGTGTTTTCTGATCGACCTGCAGGTGAGCTGCAACAGAACCACGGGCGCGAAGAAACCCCCCCCGACATGCTGCGTCTCCTTCTCGACGTACCTCAACGACTCCATCGTGCCGTGCCCCACCGCGGCCTGCTCCCGGACCCCCGCGACCCACTGCAACGCCACCGCGCCCGCGCTCCTACTCCCCTACAGCGCGCTCACCGTGCGCCCGGAGAATCGCACCGCCCAGATCCTCGCATGGGCCTCCATTCTGCACAACGAGGTTCCCACGCCGCTCCCCTGCCCCGACGCCTGCGGCGTCAACATCAACTGGCACGTCGTGTCGGACTACACCAAAGGGTGGAGCGCGCGCATGTCGCTCTTCGGGTGGGGCAACACCACCTTCCC
The DNA here is from genome assembly GCA_963971425.1 of Bryoerythrophyllum caledonicum. Classification (NCBI taxonomy): domain Eukaryota; kingdom Viridiplantae; phylum Streptophyta; class Bryopsida; order Pottiales; family Pottiaceae; genus Bryoerythrophyllum; species Bryoerythrophyllum caledonicum. The sequence goes on along the minus strand of OZ020525.1, from coordinate 5,647,811 downwards.
GGACTGGTTCTCCGTCGTGGAGATGCCCGAGGCGCTCCCCGGCTACGAGAAGGCGTACACCTTCAACGGCACGCTCATCCCGCCCGCGAACCCTCGAACGAACGAGACCTTGGTCGTGCAAGGAATGCCCGGTTACAACAACTACTTGCTCGGATCTGGTCAGATGACGACGGGAGTCTCTGTCTTGCAATCCGTGATTTCGTTTAAGAAAGGGCCCACTCCTGGGATTGATGTCAAGGGACGCGGCGGCTTTCCGACCAAGGTGTGGTTCAACGGCGACGAGTGCGCGATGCCGGATACTTGGCCGACGAGCGGCGCGGCGGCGTCCGGAGGCCGTGGCGTTGTTTTGTTGGCAATGCTTGTATGTGTTCTGGTGTTGTTGCTCGATGTATGAGTGATGGTTTGTGTATATTGGAGGGTTTTGGATTCTTCTTCATCATTCTTTGGGCAGCTTTGTAAGTAGAATAAGCGGTGGCCCTTGAGGTGTATATATCATGTCCGCTGGTACGTGACGACAATTTCGTCCCCTCCAACAAAAAGGTTTCAACTGAATCTCTTCATGAAAGATGTTCAAATCAAACTCCACCGCGTTATGAGAATTGGTCACTTGCTTCACCGGCCTACCACAATATTATGACAAACAAGCCTCGGTATCGGTCGTTCCGACCAGGGAAGGTTTTTTTTATTAGTGCTCCTCAAAATAAAATTTGTTTCACGTATTATATTTTAGATTGCAATTTGCATCCCTTGGAACGTCATGTGTTGATCCCCGAAACGTCATTCCGTGCAGCAAAGATGGCATGACCGCTAAAGTATTCACGTGCATTTGCTTCGACGTTAGCAATTCCTCCATAGACGGCATTATCAAGCCGTTCAAGGTGTGATTGCCGACAATCATCACCTGTGGACACCTGATCATGTCATCCTTCACCTCCTCCAGCCTGTCCTCCTCCATGGCCAGGAGCCACTCTAGAAATGTACGGTTGCCCGAATCCACGCGGCGTTCACCAACAATAGCGCGCATGTTCTGGCAAAGTCTTAGGTTTAGGGTTTAGGGTTATGGTTTAGGGTTAGAGTTAGGGTTTAGGGTTAGGGAGCGGCAGACAGACTAACTGACGTCTATTGTATAGGAAGATAAGTAGACTTGTTAACCCTTTAATCCCCAAAGGCCCAAGGCGTTTTAGCAAAATATCTACTTTGTTGATTATAATTTGCCAAAATGAACTTATTGAGAATGTAAATTTAGGATCTTCTTCTGAACTTGTATGAGATGGTGTGGTTAAAATTTTGTGAATTTTGACTGTATGAATTGAAAGATAGTTACAGTCAAAGTGAAGAAATTTGTACCTCGCGGTATACTAGGGTTTTTAGGGGTTAAGGCAGAGCGACCCGATTCTAGTTGTCCTCATAATTCCCGGGATGTAGCTGGCAGGTAGATTTTGATGCCAAAATCTTTCTTCTGGCTACATCCCAAAATTTGTGGAGATGACTAGAATTGGGTGGTTGGGGTCTTACACGAAACGCTTGAGAATCTAAGAGAGTCAAAAATAATTAAACCAAAGCGTTCGGACGTTTGGTGTTTAACAACAGCTTCACATACATGCGTGGCATGGTCAGCATGGGACGCAAATCAGGGGCGGTTTACACTACGGACCAAGAACTCGTCCCATGACCCTCTAAAATCTGTGATTGGCTCCATCAACTCGTCCCGGGATGACTTGGGTTTACACTACGAGGAAAAAAGAAAAGTGACTAAAGGAGTTGAGGTCCTCAAAAGGCCTAGAAATAGGCCTAATGGATAATGTTGGAGGGTCCCCGGATTTTGCAGTGAGAGAGGCTAAAAGGGTTCTCTCATTGCTGAAACGAGGAGACCTTGGGCCTGAAATGCTGTTTTATTATTTTTGAATTGAATTTTTAATTTTTTAATTTTTTTTGGTTGGAAAGGGGCTCAACTTTACTGTATTTACCATGGCGGCCACCCTTTTTGTCTTTTAGGCTTGTTTTATTTTCTTTGTTATTTTAGGCAATATTGCCTTTTTAAGGCATTCATTAAAAAAATCAGCACGCCCACTTTTTAATACATGGTCATTCCTCCCGGTCCAAGTTCAGTTTACACTTAGTGAGAGGCCCAAGGGCTTTAAAAATGACATTTTTATGAAGTGTGACCATGGAAGTGTGACCATGAAGTGTGACCATGGAATTAATCCATTTTCCTCGGTCACAGCTCTTGGTCTACAGTGTAAACCGCCCCTCAACTCCCATTTTGATCATGTGAACATCCGTTGAAGCGAACCAAGAGATGAAGATAAAATAAAATAGGTCATAAATCATTTGCATACATGGTGACTTGACGTGGGAAAGATGTGGGGAACCATTGGTCAACTTTTTAGGAACTTGGGATAATACGGGGTTCCCAAGTTGGGTTGGGCCCAAGAGCATTGATTGCCATTATTGCTCATGGATTTCATTAGTGCAAAAAAAAGTATGAAATTCTTAACAATATGTTTTGGTGCCTCAAAAAATCTCACCGTATATGTCTCCTCTCTTTCCTCTTCAATTGAGAATTTTGAACTCTCCTCTTATCCTTATTTATTGCTATTAGCCTTTATTAGCTCTGAAAGATGCCTTTCAAACAGAAGAGAGGCCGCTAAGATTCTTAGGTACGGAGTAACTGTACTAACATATGTTTATAAATAAACAAGCTCTTGCATTCTTATTTACCCTTTATTAATGAGGAACTTATTTCCCAATCTCAAAATTTGTATTGATGCTTTTCTTTAACCTCTAAAGGACCAAGACATTTAAATGAATCTCTACTCCATTGATTAAAAACTATCTCGATGAACTTTTTGAGAATGTAACCCAATGATCTTCTCCTAAACCTACACGATATCATGTGGTCAATTTTTTGTGATTTTGACCCTATGGATTGAAAGATAAGTGAAAATCTTTGTCCCGTAAAGGGGCACTTGCCATGGTCCTTAAGGGATTATGATGCTTCTATTGGAAATACGTTTTTAAAAGTTTGGTATCTAACCAAAGTTGTTCGAGTTTCTACACTAATTGTACAATTACATGCAATTGTTGACCGGCACACTTTTCCTTGAAAACTTCACATGCACATGCTTGATGTAAATTAATGTAGGATATCCATACAGGTGCATTGCGGGATAGGTAAGGACATCTTCTACCCCTTTTCCACTTCTAAAATTTGGTGCACATGTGTCTAACATGATCCTTCTTCAATTAAAATTAGGAAATCATTGCCCGTAGTGCAAAAATTTGTCATAGAAGGTGGTCAAAGTTTGCAGAAGGTGTTTAGTATGACCTCAAAAAGTTGATTAGTAAATGTAACTTTTGATGAGTAATTTAACCATCTTTGTTTGCAATGATCTCCCACTTTGAATGGTATAGATTGTTGTGCTCTCAGTAAAAATAACCTTCATCAATCCTTAATTACATGGGCCAATACTAATCTTGCAACATAAGATGGAGGACGCAATATGGATATTTGTATGAATTACTTTCATAAAACAAAAATATTCAAGACTTTGAACACAAGTCTAACTACAAACCCATGGAATGGACACATTCCTAAGGGTATCAGACTGGTATGACCCGAGTATCACAAACATATCAATCGCGACATGTACACTTTCACTGTGTCCTTTTATTGAAAGAAATGAATCATTCACAATATTACAAGGGTATCATACTGGACTCGCCTGGGTATCACAAAGATATCACCCTATAAGAGAGAAAATTAGACTGGTATTTGTCGTGTACGGCGTCCTTTGCTAGGGGCTGGATGAAACCACAGCTTCACCATATCAGTTATTAACTACAATCAGAAGTGTGGTGTAAACAAAGATCGCTAAACACAACAGATCGAGAATCACAACCAACATCAAATAAACGAAAAACATACACTAAAACAAGTATACGTAGTACACCCTCAAGGAATGGATAGCAAATTACTAAGTAGTCAACCATCTCGCACGCCACGAAGGAAGAATCAACAAGTGCAAATAGTAGTAGAAGAATGCGGAGCCTTCACTAATGAAATCACATTACTTACAAAACAAAGGAACTCACAAACACTCTTTAACTCACTCACAAAGCTTGACTTCACAAAGACGTCAAGTCAAGGACAAATGCGGCACTATATAAACACGTGCAACCCTAAGTGGATGAAAGTCATCCACGGATGAATGTGGTGCGCCGCCATACGTCCCTAAACATAAACTAACGTAGATTAGACTAATCTAACCTACGCTAACACCACGAGATGTGGTGTGATCCTCGATGCCACATCCCGTGACAGAGGTCCACTAATTAGACTGATATCACCCGAGTCTCACGAACAATGTAACACCTTCACCATGCCCTTCTATTGAAAGAAATGAATCATTCACAATTTTACAAGGGTATCATACTAGTACCACCCGAGTATCACATAGGTATCAGTCGAGCAGTGGGTAAAATTACACTGGCATTTGCCATGTTCGTCGTCCTTTATTGGAAGCTGAAAGGATTGTTCTCAGCTTCACCAAATCAGTTAGTGCACTACAATCATAGGTCCACTAACTTAGTTAACATAGGAGCAGCGCTTGCGGATCTCACCCTGCTTGCCGGTGAGGGGCTGGAACTCGCTGACCTTCTTGTAGGCGGCAGCGAAGACCGTGCGCCAGGCGGCGGCGTCCTTGGCGAACTTGACGACGTAGGGGTTCGTGCGCTTGTCCCAGAAGAGCTTGGAGTCGATGCCCATGAGGCCCTGCTTGGCCACGAGGTTGACGTAGTAGTGGTTGTCGAACGCCATGGGCGACTGCTCGTCGTTGCGGAAGTACGTGAAGTGCACCGACGTCGCCTTCGCCGGGCACCGGTGCTTCAGCATCTCCGCGAACTTAGGGTCCATCTGCGGGTCCACCTTCGGGTAGATCCGCTCCTTGAAGCTCACGCAGTGCGCCCGCCCAATCGTGTGCGCACCTGATCAAGCAAAACGTCACACACACCGAAAAAACCATCATTTCAAGGTCCAAGCTCAGATTATTCTTGCAACTTCAGAACAATAATCTAGCTAGATTGTTTAGAAATCGACTTGTAGGATAGATACAAGACTCCTCTACAGTCACAGCTTCTGAAGTTGATCTTCAATACCAGAACTAAACAATTCAGTGCTGCCAGAGTATGAACCAGCTTGGTTATTGGAACTTTGAGACAAGATTTCTAGCTTGATTTTAAGTCGATGCTCCTTGGACTCCAACGTTTTGGATACAACAGAAGAAAGATTTTGATCTTCAGTATTAGAACTTAAAAATCTGGCACATGAGAGAAAATTCAAATGGGGTCGAGCATGGGATTAGATATTACCCATGAGAGCGACGGCCTGCTCAGTGTTGATGCCGAGGACAGCGAAGAACTTGAGGAAGCTAGTGACGTCGCCTTGCGGGGTAGGGACCTTGTCTGCGGATGATTTCAAGCTGATGCGGCTATCCCTGCGTCCCAGTAGGATTGGGATGTATGGTCCTCCCAACTGCAGAAAGAACATTGGTCGTCAGCAGTGCTAAACAGGGATTGAAAACACTGTATGAAAATTTTAATTAAAACAAAAATTAAAACAAAACGTACTGTAAATGATAGGGATTGATTCTCCTCACCACTTGCACGGCGGCGGCGGCGCCAACTGCCAAGATGTCAGCACAGGACACGATGTTCGGCCCGCACGCGTTGTCAACGGCGGCCTTGATGTTGTCCACGTACTTCTCGTTGCGCATGCCTTCCATGGAATGCGAGTCCTTCTCCGAGGTCTTCCCCGGCAACGACTTGAGCAGGAACGACGCGTCGGCGCCCTGGATAACCACACCGACAACCAACTTCAGTCCGTGATGTGTACTGGATGACCAGTGATGCCTAGAAGTTCGACTTCGGTGTGCTCACATTGAACCAGTCGTGGAAACCGAAGCGAATCAAAGAAGTGGCAACGTTGCCCTTCTTCTCGTACAGCTGGTACACGGTCTGACGAATCACTCTGTCCACTGAGGGGCACGACTTGGCGTAGTAGTTCGCCGACAGCCCGCCAGCTGACGCGGCGAAGAAGCTCGTCGCCATCACAAGCGCAAACACTAGTGCACCCAAACGAGCCATCTCCGCTGCCTTTTCTGCACCAGGACGTCAAAACGCAACCTGTTAGCACAAGACGATTGGACCTGAACAAACTGATCTGATAGACCTCAAATCAAAAACCCAGGCTTTCATACGTATGCTCCTCAGATCGACGCGCAGAACTACCCTCTAGAATGTGTGATGTGTTCAGATCCGGTACAGAAGCAGGACTTTCGAATGTGAGCAGAAAATGAACTAGAACAACCTCGATCACAGAACTTGAGCTGCCTAGATCAGAAAAAGTCCAGCCTCTGGGAGAAAGAAATCTAGTTAGTTGTACCCAGTGTCAGGTTTCAGAACAGGGAGTAGGTTGTATGTAAGACATACCTCTAGAATACACAACACACCATGCGTTGCTTCAAAGCTCTCGCCTTGAGCAGTACCTAGTACTAGTTGCTATGATGCACTTCGAAGTACAGTGATCGTGCTTATGTACAATTGAGAAACATCTACCTAGGCTTCCTCTTCGTCCAAAGTAAATCAAATGCAGAATATTTCTTAAACAAATGAGCAAAAAGCCGCCCACTCGCACGATTCCGCAAGTAAGTGGATTGGCACACTCCTCCCACGAGGATAGACGCGGCGGGGATCTCTATAATTTTGAGCAACGAGCGTCTTCGGGGAGGTGGGCCCTCGTCTTTACGCCACCCACTTATTTTTCTGGCCCTCTCATTTGGTCGACGCACATGGTTCAGAATTTGGTTCACAATTTGGTTTAGGGCTGCTTCACACTATGCCCAAGTCGAGAGGCCGACCGTCAAAATGAATGGCCAAACTATGAGGAGAGGCCAAACTTTTTTGCCAAAAAAATACAATAAATAATATAGATTGAAGGTTTGGCCGGTTGTGGTGTGAAGCCCCAAAGGCCAAGTCCAAACTCCAAACTCCATATCAATACGCCAAAAAAAATCAGCCCAATAAAATCAGCCAATAAAAATCAGCCAAAAAAATCAGCCAAAAAAAATCAGCCTATAAATTCGGTCGCTTTCATCTAACGGTCTAGATCTTGTCAGTTTTTTATAATTTTAATAAAAAAATTGTTAAATGGAGAACCAGGATTGGAGGACCAGGGTAGTAATTTTCATTTTTGGACTCTAGATGAGTTTTTTAGCTCTCCAGTGGATGAACCTGGTCAGGCGGATGATTTTCGTCTTGGACAATGTTTCATCCATTGGACTGGCCAGATGAAACCTAGATAGATGGATGATTTCCATCCTGACCAATTTTCATCCGTTAATGGGATGAACTTGGACAGCTGGATGACTTCCATCCAGCCCAATGTTCATCCGCTGGATGACTTCAGTTAGGGTTTTGTGCACTTGGAAGGAGAGCTTGGAGCTCTCTCTTTCTCTCTCACTCTCTCACTGGCTTGCAACTTGAAACTTGGAGTTAGAGCTTAGACACGATTAGGGTTTGAGGAGTTTAGAGGCTTTGAGGTCACATTGAATTGAGAAGACTTTGCTATGTACAAACTATGACCTAGCCAATAAAATCCGATGTGATTTGAGGTTTTACAAGGAGTTTTGAGCAAATCAGGGTTTCATTAGGGTTTTTAGGGTTTAGAGGGTTTATGTGAAAGTGAGTTTGTAGGTCAATCTCCCTTTAACAAAAATCGACAGACTCTCGATTGTAGTTTAGGTCGACTAAAATGGGCGACCCAAATTTTGCTCGAGAGGCCGTCGTTTTGGCGCCAAAACAAGCCAAAAGTGTTGCCATGTAGGACGACAGCCTTTGGAGTTTGGGCACAAGTGTAAAGGCCCAAAGTCCGGACTTTGGCCATTCTAGCAATCTCATTGGTGGAAATCGACGGCCTCTCGACTTGGCCACCAAGTGTGAAGCGGCCCTTAGAATTTGGTTCACAATTTGGTTTAGAATTTGATTCATCTCGAACTTACATGACGGTATGGTCAGCATGTAGGGGATGAATTTCTAGAAAGTGCTCCGAAAAGTAGAGGTCAGTTCCCTAAAACCTGCTTTCTGGGTGCATGTGGGGGGAGCAATTTTAGGGGCTCCAGAGGCTTTTTAAAGAATATTTTTGGGCTAAATTAAAGCTTGCGGCTCCAAATTGCTTCCGTGCGACCTCTTTCGCTTAAGAGTTTTCCTGAAAGTACTAAGGTAGAGGCACCCAATTCTAATCACTTAAGCCAGTTCGGGACTCAAATGACATTGTATGTCAAAAACATTTATGTAGAAAGATGCGGAATTAGGAATGAAACTCAACAAATATTTTTTCAAATTTAATCACAAAGATTTGAAATTGATATAGAATTTAAAAGCCCAAAAACCACCGGAGCCCATAATCAAACTCTAGAGTAGGTGAGATTTGGTCCCCTCCTTCACCCAATGCCAATAAGTGAGAGTGAGTAAAAGAGAGAAGACATGCCATGGATATCCAATTCATAGAGAATATCCAATACCGATCGGTCTTGTTCGGCTTTTGAGGCAATGCCACCAATGAGAGCTCGATTGAAGTGGAGCAACCCAAAATTGCACACATCATGATCCAATGCCAATAATGACTGGTGTTTTCAAATTTTGAGTTATCGGTTTTGGATCACTTCATGCACCATTTCAAGCATTTGTCCCTTTCATGCACCATGCCATGCATACTCTACTGATTGGAATTGGGTGGCCGATCAGAATTGGGTGCCTCTACCATAGGCATGGTAAGCCGAGATTAGATACTATATCCTGGATTTGAGTAGTTGCCCTGAACGTGGAGTGCCAAAATTGTGGAACCAAAAAAGGTTGGGTGACCACAGGATGTCCGGTTGAATTTAGAGTGCAAATAATGAATGGAGGAGGCTATATGGGGTTGTACAAATCATGCACATGTGCATATGGGGCCTAGGCTTAGAAGTCAAGGTGGAGCTTGTGGATAGTGTAATACTATTCAAGGAATGCCAACATATGGTCCAGAAAATACGCAGGGTGAGATTTCTAATCCTCCAAAAATTTCCACTTGTAGATCTCATACTGAGTTTGTATTTAGAAAAAGACACAGTATCGGCACACCCTGTTGCACCTCTCTGTTTGCTTGACATAGGCCAGCCACCCTAGGAAAACATGACTTTTCAAGAAAAACTCTTTTAATCCCTAAATGCAAAAAGTCATGAGGTGGGCTTTTGCATATCTCCCGAGCACGCTCCCATGGTTGCAATTCATATTTTCAATTCTTCAAATTTTGTATAGAGATGCAAGAAGACAAGAGGTACATGGGAGTATAATTCTTATTTTCATTGGACTTCTAGGAAAAAGGTTGTGCCATCCAGAAGAAAAAACTGCCTAGTGCGGGCATGTCAGGCAACTCCAAAAACTTTTTCTAAGACACTCTAGTAGGTTTGAGATCTTCAATACTAGCAAGTAATATTATTTCCTTTCATATTGTCAAAAAACATTTATTGTCTTTAGTGAAAAAATGCATTCTATCCCTGGTCAAAGATTTTTTCACATTTTTTCACGTTGAGCAAGGAACCAAATTTATTTATTTTTTCACATAAAACCTTGAGACCTTCATATTCTTCATATTTTATTTTTTCTATTACAAGACGTGGTATGGACCTTTGTATTGACCATTCGGATTATCAATCTAATACATATATTGTTCCCAAAAAATTAAATCACAAATTGGCACTTTTTTAACCTCCACTCCTTGCACAATCTTTTTGAATATGCTACACCCCTTCTCTACCTCTAAAATTTGGTGTACAATGAGTTAATATCATGGTCAACATGATGATATAAAATTTAGACCTTGTGTAGTGCAAAACTTTGACACCAAGTGAAGTCAAAGCCTGTTGATCCACTCAATGCACGGCTAAAATTGAATCGTTTTTTCAAATTCAATCACTATGATCTTTCAATCCATACAATCAAAGTTGATGAAATTTTGTGAGTATGTTCTTTACTAAGTGTTAAACGACATCCTACGGTCCAAACTAAAAACCATATTTTTTTGTTTCCTTCCTCACTCATTGCACTAGAATTAACAACTTTGAAGTGTTTTTTGGTGTGAAATTGTCAAGGAAATTTAGGGATTTAACTCTTAAAGGACCAAAGTTCCCTCGGGGAATATTTTGAGTTTGGGTAAGGTACCACATTCTCTATTCTAGGCATTATTTTCTGAGATTTTTTATTGAATGGACAACTTTTGATAATTTAGCTTTGCATAGACACAAATTTCGTAGAATTCTGACTTATAGTACAAAAGTTACAATTTGTTTTCACTTCCATATACAAATAGTGCAATACTTTAGTGTGACAAATCACAAATATTGTCACTAAACTTTAATAACTTCTAAATTCAATAGAAATTTGAGTTTTTGTCCATTTAAAAGAAAGAAAATGTCTTCTTGGAAAGGAAATTGAGATCTTTGCATCTGGGGTACGGATTTGTAAATTTCAAAAATTTGAGAAGGATATGACATATGCAAAATATAAAGTGTATTGTTGATTCTCAGCACATAGTTGCATTGCAGGATTTTTTAGGGCATCTTCTACACCTCTTCTACTTCTAAAATTTGGTGCACATGTGCCTAACATGATCCTTTTCAAGTTAACATAATAAATTCACGGCCCGTAGTGCAAAAAGTTGCCATAGAAGGTGGTCAAAGTTTGTTGAAGGTGTATAGTATGACATCAAAAGAGCTTATGTCTCACTTCAAAGGCTGATATCTTTCAATCCGTGCGGTCAAACTTACCAAACTTTTCACCACACACTCTCATGCAACTCTAGTACAAAATCCAACGGTTAAATTTTTAGAAAAAACATTATGTACCTGGGAGAGACACAACCTCTTGCTTCAGTAATTGTTTGAAACTTACGTTCGCTAGATCAGAATTCACTTCGCAATTTCTTCACATGAATTTTCGCTTGATATCCTGGTCATCCTGATGTGATACTCGGCAAGGTTGTGGCGTTGACAACCCTCTACTCAGCCTTTTTCACATTACAGTATCCTGGTGTGGCATACTGGCGTAATACCTGGGAGCGGTCGCTTCGTTGACAACCTTATCTCACTGATATCGGCGGATTTCGTCAGTGGTTGTATTCTGGGAAATCCAGGGTGCAAAAAGTCTTCTCCAGGCTGTTCAGGTAGGTACTGCATGTGCAAAGTTAGCATGTGACTGTTGGCTTGTCGAGATAGAATTACCTGAGCGATTGCCGCGGGTGAGCCAGGTGCCAGCTCAAGTACTGTACATGAGCAAAGTGCTTTTCCCTTCAGCTATTAAAAGTGTTGTGAAGTTGCGTGTGTCAAAAAAAAAAAGAAAAAAAGTGTTGTGAAGCCAATCGGTACGTGTGGGACGACAACGAGTTGACTTTGGTGACGAAACAGTGCGTGGACATTTAATTACACGAGGATTCAGTCAACGAGGGTGCACTCGCTTCATTATTCCTCCTTGTTCCACTTGCAAAGGCTCCAATATGGAACAGAATAATGCTGGTGGAATCGGGCGATGGCACCACATGAAGGGCACTTGAGCAAATGGGCAAATGTCTGGGCAGATGCCGAAATACGGGTAGGTTGGTAGGCATGGTCATGGATAGGCGGACGCGGGAATGGGTTGGATGGTACGGACACGGGCAGTGGAACAGAATTACTCCGCATGAAATTGCTTTTACATGTCGTAAAAGTTAGTCATCATTGCGACGAAAGTCAATCCTTGGCGCATAAATCCATAGCACTGCGACTTTAGCTAGGACATAGCTGCCCAACTTCCAAAAATTTACCAGATCTAGTTTTTATTGGAGCCTGACCTAGTCCCAAACCAAAATTCAACTCACAGATTTGGAGTTGCTGCCACTTTCATAACTGGTCAACTGTCTCCTCTCCATCAAGGGAGTCCACGCTATTGCCTTGTTGCATGTCGAGACTATTGCTTTGGCACTTGTCCAGACTATTGCCTTGCTGCTTCTCTAGACTATTGTGTCACGATCGGTGCACTGAGGAGTTTGTGTAGGTGGTTTTGATGTTACAAACCACCTAGGAAGTTGTGCAGTTACCAGAAGGCTTACTACTTGGCTCTAATTGGAGATTAGAGTTAGGGTTAGTGCTGTGTGACAGCTAGGTCAACGGTGGTGTCTTTTGACACCTCATTTCGGGCTTGGAGCCCAAATGACCTCCATGTGTGCTTGAGGGAGACTCATCTTTCTCAAGTTGAGTCTCCCATGTGATGGAGTAAGGGAGTGCATGCACTTCACTAGCTTCATTATTGTTGCGTGAATATTCTTTAAGAATGGCATTGATTTGACTATTTGTGCGTTTACAAGTGGGTTTCACTTGTTTCTTACTTGAGAAAGATCACCATGTAGATACAAGTACGTATATTTTGAAGATATTTGACACTTAAAACCCTAAAATTCTTATGTTTGGGGTGTTTTTGGAGCGATGTTGTAGTGCTGATTTGTTGTTGCAAAAACTTAAGCTTGCTTTATTAGAGGGATGAATCTCATTAGATAAGATAAAGAGTGACGCACGATGATTTTGGCCAACCTCCGTGAATAAAAATCCATTGACTTAAGATGTCATCCTCAATAATCGAAGTCCACGAGACTATGCAGATCTGCAATCAGTTTTGAGAGTGCACATGTGGCGATTGGATCAGGGTTCTTGCAAGCTAGCAGGCGGTGTGGTTGCAAGCTGACAGGTGATGCCTTGATGTTGCAAGCTAGCTTGCTTCGAGGCAACGAAGCCTGGTATTGTTGGGTGGGGTTCCGACGTTTTGAGCGGTTTGAAGTTGCTCTCTATTTTTCAAGGTGGAAGCTCTTCTTTGCACTCGTTACCAATCAAGCCATTTGTATGCAAACAACTCAAATCGAGATTTTAGCTATTGGAAGGCGCGTCTTGATTGAGAGATGGGCGGTGCTCAAAACTCATTATAGTGGCAAAAGAATCCACTTTTCAAAACAACTAAAGCAAAAAGAAAAGAAAAACACAAATACTATGATGGTACATACTTCCTCACAACTGTAGAAAACGCCACCTGGCAGCTCGTCATGCAGAAAGTACTTACTAATCCTTCCCAATACTACAACGACAACTTCCCATGGATACTAAATCCTTGTACCGTTGGTCCGATTCCTGTTCCGAATCGGGCGTCTTTTCTTCATCCAATTCCACTTCGTCCACCCAGCCGTGGCTTGCTAGTACCTTGGCCGTCTCATACGTCCTTTCTTCGTTGTCCTTTCTTCGTTGTCCTTTAATAGCCCGTGACACTTACACAAGTGGTAAAGAAACGGGAAAATAGGAGAAGGCCTTTTTCTCCCAACTCCGGCTACTAACTTTTCGACTACGTCCCGGATTACTTCACCCCATACTACTAGCCATTCTCTGAAATAGGACCTCTAAATTCTATTAGCCAACATGGTGGTTGTCTTAGCAGGCCTTTCTGGATACAAAATTGGCACTAGAAACTCCATCACTCTCCTAGCTCCTGGATCTATCGTGAATCCATCCTTAGGGTCAGCCTTCTTTGCAAACTTCTCCTCTACAAAAGACTCCCTCCGTGAGCACTTACCTTCACCCTTGCCCAAAAAGTTGTAGACCTCTCTGCAAAGCTCAGCCGTCCACTGGTCTGGATCGGCCTGTAGCCTGTTGTCCCATTTGTTGGAGCGCCCCACGATCAACTTGCACACCATGACTTCGTCTCAAAGTCCCCGTGGCTGCTCTTTTAGCTCTAGCACCCCGTCCGCTTCAAGGGCTTTCTTGTCCTTTACATCCTCCGGTACCCGTGGAACCACATTTCGGAGGTTGATCGGAAGCTCCTTCACCGCTCGGTTGCTCAATGCCTTCACCATCTCCTTCACCGTCACGATCCTGCAACCGCATAAAAGTCTTCTACTGTTCTGCAACCAGATCTTTACCCTGCTAAAAACCCTAACCCCAATCCTCACACGGTTGCTACTACAACCGAGGCCCTCAATAATTGCACCTTCCGACACTATCCTCTCAAAACATAAAACAAGAAAAGAAGAACAAGAAAAGGTCAGACACTCAACCTCCGGCGGAAAATTATAGTTGTCGGATGACCAATATTTTTCCCCAGTTTCAGATAGATCTGTTAGAGCCGCGTCCGATTCTGGATATCTGTAATCCTATCATGTCTTAACTAGGTGTTCAAGAACACCTTTTCCTTCTCCCTAATCCGGGTATTCCTTAACCTTTCTTTAACACTTTTATTGTTTAAGGAATTAACTATCATGGCCAATTGATAAAACTAATAAATACAAAAAATAACAAAAGCTAACTAATAAAAAATAACAATAACTATTCCACTAAAGCATTCATTACTCTAAGTGACTTGGAAGGTGAAAAATAGGTTCCAACATTATCCCTTTTTCAAATGTGAGCATCCTCGCAAGCACTCTTAGTCTCAATCAGAATTATCTTTCGTATCTACTTCTGGTTCGTATCTTTTCACCCTTGATCCGTTTACTCGAGTATCTAGCCAATGTCCTTAGAGGTCTTTTAACTGATGCAATCCATTCATAAATATTGAGTAACTTTCTATGGCCCCTTCCATCGTATGTGAAGCGTACCCAGGAAGTCCTTGTGTCGGTTGTTGTAAAGCAACACCATGCCACCAACCTTGATCGCGTGGCTTGCTTGAATCTTCTTATCAAATTCTTCTTTCTTCAAGGTCTGCATTTTCATTGTCTGATCTAAAGCCTCCGTTCTTGCTTCCTCCACGTCTTTGATTGCTAGTAATTAAAACTTAGAATCTTGTTTCCGGTTCCTATACTTTGCAGCCAATACTCGGAAGGTCTCTACTTCCAATTCGATTCCGTGCAATACTTCTTGTCCAAACACTAGGAAGTAGGAAGTGTAGATCGCCGAAGCTAATTTTCGGTCCCAATCCGTCTTGTGTGGAGAAACCATTTTGTTCAACATCTTTTCCACAATCCCGCTGGCTTGTTCTGTAAGTCCATTTGCCATAGGATTGTAAGGAGTGGTCTTCCGGTGCTTGATGAGGTACTTGGTGGTGATGTCAGCTATCACGCCATTGAGAAAGGGTGTTCCTCTATCACTCACCAACTCCAACGGATGTCCAAACCTCATTATAATATCCTCAAAAAGAAACTCAACTGCCGTCCTAGCGTTGTTCCTCTGGGTAGCTCTTGCCTCTACCGATTTGGTTGCATAATCTGTTGCTAGGATTATATACCTCTTCTTTTGGGCACAAACCGATTTGATAGGCCCGATGAAATCAATGGCCTACTTCTCGAAAGGTGCAATGGGAATGATGGGAGTAAGTGGCCAATGATTCAGGAATGATGGGCCTCCGTTCGTTGGCATTGATCACATGCTTGAACGTAAGCCTTGACATCCGGGATCAAAGACGCCCACCAATATGCTACTGTCTGGATCCGACCAATTGTAGTAATTGCCGCAAAATGCCCTCCTGACCGTCTAGAATGGAGTGCTCTCATCACCTCCCTCCGGTTCTTCTCTACCACGCACCTCATGTTTGTCTCCGACCACTTGATGGATCTGATAGCTGCACATACAAATCCACCCATTGTGTAGAAAGAGCTCAAAGAACAATTCTTGCGAGGAGATCAATCTCAAATCTTAAATTTGACTTCACAGCTGCAGATGCTAAAGATGGTGGAAGGCGGATCACTAGAGAGGTTCTTGTAGGAAGCACACAAACTGAAAAACCATCTCAGTGGCATGGGAGAAAGATATGAAGATTGCCAGTTCAAGCAAGTCGTCTTGAACGGGCTCCCACGCTCCTTGAACAACACAGTACAACCTCTCACACATCTTAACTCTTTCAATATCTTCTGAACGTCTATGTTCTACCTTGCTCTCTGAGCATCATCAACGCATACATCGAAGTCGTCTGCATGGTGATGAAGAAGCCTTGGCGGCCACTTTCTCACGAAAGGCCTCCTTCGACAGTAGCAGGCAAACACCAAATCCGCATCTCACAAGACAAGCTGGACGTGGACGTTGGGGAAAATCATTGCCTTGGTGGCGCATGCCACCACCTCCGACTTCAACATGGAGGCAAGGACCACCAAGAAGACCGCCACCGCATCACTATGCCCAAGGTCGTGCACAACCGTGGAGACCAGGGCCACCATTTGCCAGTCCACAACAACCACCACCAATTTGCTATGGATGCAGAAAGCGTGGTCATCTCGCTCACAACTATTGCATCATTCAGAATATCGCTACATTTAGAGGATCGCAATAGGTCTATGCAATCAAAGAACACCATATTTGTTATGTTGGGAAAGTTCCATGATTTTGACGGTGTTCAGTTAGGTTGACCCAACCTAAATTGTTTGCCACATGTTAATTGTGGATACATTTTAGGTCGACCCAACCTAAACTATTTGCCATACGTATTAATTTGGGAAAGTAATAATCTCTCAAAATACGAATATAGTGTTGAAGTCTTCAACGACTACAATCATGACATTGCGACAAAGGTACGTAGTATGCTTATGCAATTGAGATCTATGATCCCAACTCCTACAACCCATATCCTTATGATCAGCCATAATATGATTATCATGATTACAACACTGTAAATCCTTGGTATGTTGATAGTGGTGTGACCTTCCACATCGCATCTGATGTGAACAAAGTTGATTATCCACCCACTCAATCCAGCTATCACAGTGTTGTGAAGATGGAAGGGAAAGAATCTCATGCTGTAAGATGGAGTGAAACCTCAACCTTGCAAACTGACTCTGGAGAAATAAAGCTAGAGAATGTTTGTTATGTGCCATCTTTAAAGAAGAACCTTGCATTAGTGGGACCATGACAGACTTAGAACATATTGTGATGTTCACAAAAGAGAGTTGCTCGATCTACAAGCACAATCAGCTTGTTGCAATAGGGAGTAGAGATCCAAGCAATGGTCTCTACTATCTTCACGAGACTTTCCCACAAGCCCTATCACTAGAAACTAGTGACCTCATAGACTTGTGGCATTGCTAAATGGTCCAAATAAGCTTTTCTGGACTAAGCTTTCTCTCAAAGTCTTCACATATTTCAGGTCTCCCTTTTATCAATGTCAATAGTTGCCTCTGTGCATGCTACCTTGCAGGCAAACATTACAGAGAACGCTTTCCTCGTAAGTCAAAGAGACGTGCTCAAGTATTAGGGGAACGAATTCACACTGACGTCATTGGGCCAATGTAGAGACCGTCACTAGAAGGCTCACGTTTTATATTGGTTTTTACTGAATGCTTCTCTTGCAAGAGCTGGACATTATTTACAAAGCACAAGAGCGAAACTTTCTATCATTTTTTCAATTTCAAAGCCAAACTTGAAGATGAAACGGGGAATCAACTCAAACAATTAAGATCCAACCGAGGTGGCGAATACTTATCATTCAACTTCAATGATTTTTTCTTACGTCATGGTATTCTTTGAGAGCTCACTCAACCTCGCACACCGCAACTAAATGGTGTTGCAAAGAGACGAAATCGTACAATTCTTGAAAGAGCTCAAAGTATTGTTGTTGATTGCAACCTACCAACCTTCTTATAGGCAGAAAGAGTCTCCATCGCAACCTTTCTCATCAACATGAGCCCCACATGATCAGACTTTGGCGTACCACCGGAAGCAAGCTATACAGGTAAAAAAATCAATGTGAACCATTTCAAAAATTTTGGTTGCATGGCCTATGTTCACATTCCTCATGAAGAAAGACAGAAACTTGACCTGCAATTACGGAAATGTATGTTTGTCAGATACGACACACAATTCAAAGCCTATAGATTATACAACCCTATTTGGCGCAAAATAGTCATTAGCAAAAACATGATCTTTGATGAAGACTACGTAGGCTATCAACACTTGCATACATCAACAACCAACTTAACACCCAACTTTAATGTCGTAATACCTTTATCACACACAACTCAATCGAACAACAACGGTCACATTTTACATGGGGAGACACCCTTCTTACAGCCACAGAGTGACAGAGTCCAACCTTCTCACTTTCTGGCTTGGCAACTCGGCCGCCCCTCAATAGCCCCATCACAACAAAATCAACGCTCGTACAAGGGACCCATGTGCTGGATCCAACTCCACAATCAGTTAACAAGCATATATCACGCGTTATTGAGGGGCCCACTGAAGAGCCGGCTACAACGCAACCACATTCATGGCAACCACAAGTTGACGACCGTCATCTATTGGATGAAAATCGGTGCTCATCCTACCAACAAACCTCATCCTCCACGCATTAGACAGTAGCTCCCAGACCTCAACCGCAATTGCCACGTCCACCTCAGACGTAACGCTACTCCTCTTGCAATCAACAACCTTCACAACAGCTGCAAGACTTCTGGACTTTAAACATAGAACTGATAGAAGAACCTATCAACTACCAACAAGCAATTACTCACAGGATGGAAGAACGCAATTGATAGTAAAGTACAATCTATTCACAAAAACAAAACTTGGGATGTTATTGATCGCCCGCCAGACCGCAAGCCTTTTACTAGAAAATGGATTTTAAAAATCAAACAGAATAATGACACTACAAATCTCAAAGCTAGAATCGTTACTCAAGGATTTCAACGGCGCAAAGGGGTAGATTATTAGGACATTTTTGCCCCGGTAGTCTGATGGTCCACTATTTGCATTATTCTTGCATTAGTAGCAAAGAACAATAAAGATCTACACCAAATGGACGTCATCATTGCATTCTTCGATGGAAAAATTAGTGAAGACGATGTTATAGAGATTCCGGGGGGCTTTCCCGAGTCAGGAAACCCCGCACGTGTTTGCCGCATCAAACGCGCATTTTACGGACTGAAACAAGCCTCGAAAGCTTGGTATTCTTGAACTGATGCTTGGTTGACCACACAAGGCTACACTAGATGTGAGCATGATCCCAATCTCTACTTTGCAACAAAGTCTGGAAAGGGTATAAGTCCACTAAGCTTACTCACTTTTGGGCAAAAAAAATATACTATTGAGTATGTTTTTCATGGAGCCCTTTGTAAGAGGTCGCGAGCGTTGAGGACCGTCCATCCAAGTGGTGGTTGCTAATCTTGGCCGTCAAATCTGTGATGCTACTTGACATAATTACAAACAACGGCACATTAATTTGGACGCGTGGGATGAAGCCACGTGGCGCTGAATTTATGAATGTGTTGGGCGCGGGTTTCGAGGGGTTCCTGGGTCGACCAGTTCCAGGCCGGCCACTGTATGTTTTTTTTCGCGCGGTTGTGGTTTGCTCTCCTCCTTGGCGCCGTTGAGTTTCGGTGAATTGAATTGAGGCGATGGCCAAACATTTGGAAGCAAGTAGAGGCGGAGCTGGTGCACGCCACGATTGAACTTCGCAATTCAAGTGCAACTCATGTCAAGGTATTCAATCACTACAGTTGTAGAGAGAGAGCTCACAGAATTAGCATGTTAGAAGTGCTGTGATTAGATTAGGTGACATCCTGTTCGTGGCGGGCGAGGTGCTGGAGGTCATAGGGTTTAGCGCTCCCGAAAAGCGGTGCGCGATCGGTGTCTGTGCTTGGAAAATTGTCTCGGGAGGAGGGTCGGGCCACGACACAAAGTGTATATGAAGACCGCAAAGGCGTTGCCTCCGGATCGCAGCTGAAGGAGGAGCTTCTCGATCCCAGTTGGAGCTCGGGGTGGCGACGGCATTGTGTTCTTGGTCAGACAGTGCACCTTGTTCATGTTTTGCTTTTCTCATGTTTTTTTCCCTTCATTTGGTCTGATGCACCTGGATCGACGTAGCACGTACGTAGGTAGGGGACGTGTTTAGGATGTGCTTGCAAGTTCTGGGTCTCATTTTGAATCTCAAACGTGCGCTCGATGTCTGTACGTGGAAGTTTGTATCCGGAGGAGGGTCGGGCAACGAACCACACTGTATGTGAAGACCATAGAGGCGTTGAAGTTGGATCGCAGCTGAAGGAGGAGCTCATGGATCGCAGTTCGCGCTCGGGGTCGCGACGCCGTTCTGTTGTTGGTAAGACATTGCCTACAGTTTATGTTTTGCATTTTCCATGCTTTTTTTTCTTATTCTGGCTTTATACACGTGGATCCCCGTAGCACGTACGTAGATAGGGGACGTGTGGGGAGTGCTTGCAAGTTCAGGGTGTGAGCTTGCAAGTACTGTTTTCTAAATGTAAGCTGCTCTTGTTTCCGCAGCTTGCTAATCAGTGTAAAATGACATCAAGGCTTGTTCGTTTCATTACATGTGTGTTTTAGTTGGATGGGATGTGGAAGATCGTCCATGGCTGGAAACAAATTGTTTGCTTCAGGTTCCTACTTGATTAATGTACACGTGAACTGTAGGTGATTGAGAAAGTTGTTGTAAGCGTGCAATTGCTCAGGGATCCATACAAGTTTTTTGTGAATCTGCAATGGATTTCTACCCGACCACTTTAGGGCTGCGGAGAAAAAGCACTGGAACTCATTGGTAAATTTGCTCTCTTTCTAGTTTTTAATTTGTTTAGTTGTTCTTTTGCTTCTTGTGTAATGTGTGAGTAGAGAGCGCAACACGTACTTAAGTGCGTGGCCAGTTGTGAATCTACAAAGAGGTGCTAGGCCAGTTCGTTTAAGGTTACTACTACAATGATGTGAACATCTGAACTGTAGGAGATTGGGAAAGGAGTGTCTAGGCTAATTCTTGACGATTCCATACAAGTGGAGGACGTGAGCTAACAATGAAGAGCTGGCCGACTGCTTAAAGGCTACTTACAAAAAACAGTGAAACTTAGGTAATGTGCATTTCCATGTACACGTTGGTGATATGATTGATATGGTCTGCTTCATTGTATGGTCACACTGTCGTGGTGGTTAACATGTTTGCGGTTTAGTGTTGAAATTATACGTCTTTGGTAAATACGTTGGGTTTAGAGTAATATCTAGGTTACTGTGCATACATGGGTTCATGTGCATATCTGTGTGGATGTTCATACATGGGTTACAGTGTATATCTAGGTGGGGTACTATACAATTGTATCAATATTGTAGCTGGATTCGGGGCCATACCTAGGGTTGGTGTATATACCTCCATTGATATGCATACCTGGGTTGGTTTAGGGTTTACATGGGCTGAGGTGTTTACCTAGGTGGATATCCGTATCCGAAAAATGTCGCTTATCTGGGTTCGGGTGTCTAGTCCAGTACTTATGTATACCCGGCTAGGATCGTATATCCAAGTTAAAGTGCATACCCATGTGGGTGCATACCCATGTGGGTGCATAACCATGTGGGTGCATACTCATGTGGGTGCATATCCATGTGGGTGCATATCCGTCAGGGTGCATACCCATCAGGGTGCATATCCATCAGGGTGCATATCCATCAGGGTGCATACCCATCAGGGTGCATATCCATCAGAGTGCATATCCATCAGGGTGCATACCCATCAGGGTGCATACCCATCAGGGTGCATATCCATCAGGGTGCATATCCATCAGGGTGCATATCCATCAGGGTGCATACCCATGTAGGTGTATACGTAGGTGGTGCTTCTTGCTGCGGGTTTCTATTTGCGTAGGGTTTACACATGGATCGAAGTTTTCTAATGTGGTTATATTCTTAGGCGGGGTATATACTCGCATATGGTTTACCACTCTGTGGGGGGAGTATACTCGTCAGGGATGTATATTTTAGGATGCCAGTGCATGCAATTTTGGGTGTATTGGACAGTCAATAGTCCTTCGTATGCTATGTACTGAAAGGGTTCCTATAATCGGCTCTAGGAATTTAAGCTCAATATATAAAATATGTACTCCACATTAGTTTAGTTCATATGCGTGCATTCTTGGAAAACTATGCTACCTTTTCTGGAATTTACAATTGAGCATTGTAATACACCATGGTATACCATATGAGACATTGTATATTTCTCACTGTAGTATAGTATAGTCATTGCAGTATATTTTAGTTTAAAATTAAACTATCACGTCCTGTGCATGTCTGGTAGGTGCTGCTGGACGTGAGTACTGGCTTCATCCGGTATGGGGAGGCAAGACAGAAGGGGACACGGTCGGCTTAAGAAGAAAGAGGTGGCCATCCGAAGGATTGACAACACCAATGATAGAGATGAGTCTGACACGGAGGAGGAGGCCAGAGAGGAAGAGGAGGCCACAAAGGAGGAGGACGATAAGGTGGAGAATATCGACGACAGTAGCGATGAGAAGGGGTCTAAATTGGAGGACATTGAGCTGAAGATGGGGATGATGTTCAAAGGTGCGCCGCCTCGTGCTGTT
The DNA here is from genome assembly GCA_963971425.1 of Bryoerythrophyllum caledonicum. Taxonomy (NCBI): domain Eukaryota; kingdom Viridiplantae; phylum Streptophyta; class Bryopsida; order Pottiales; family Pottiaceae; genus Bryoerythrophyllum; species Bryoerythrophyllum caledonicum. The sequence goes on along the minus strand of OZ020525.1, from coordinate 5,625,436 downwards.
ACATATGAGCAATTTCGAGACCAGTACAAGCTACACGTAGGTGGGTTGAATCCGCACAAGCACGGGGAGAAGCATGATGTCACGGAAAATGACCTCATGGTGATTTTTGGACCGAGGCGATTGGGTAAGTCTGGTTATTCATTCAGGAAGGTCATGGATACGGCAATAACAAATGCAATAAACCGCTACTATTGCATTTGTTATTAGAAGCCATAGGTGCCTCACTCAAAGCTTGTAGGAAAGGACTATCCGGTCGCAGTTGTTGTAGAGGTGGTCAAGGGGGTTGAAGTGGACTGGGCGGGTTTTGCTACTATCACGAACACAAACCAGAGGTCTGCCTGGCGCAAGAAGATGATGGGATTGGTGAAGGAAAAATCGCGCATTACTGGTAAGTCTCTTCCTGAAATTGTGCAAGAGGAGGGATTGGTGAAGGAAAAATCGCACATTACTGGTAAGTCTCTTCCTGAAATTGTGCAAGAGGAGGGATTGGCGTGCTTTTTTGAGGGAGGGAATTCGGTGAAGCAAGAGGGTGCCGAAGCTTCTACAGGAATGTTGGACAACAATGCCTCTCAAAGCTCTATGTGGACGGAGAAGAAGAGGACAGAGGTGCAGGAGCTTCTTCCGCTAGTGGGGTTGGAGACTGAGGCAACAAAAAAGGAGCTTGAGGTGGCAAAAAACTATCTCCACCATCTAAACCAGCAAATCGTGAGTCAAGGTCAGCTAGTTGAGACCATGGAGGCAACTGTGACCGCTGCAAGGAAGCGTATGGATGAATGCAAGGACCAAGGGCAGTTGCAACACCTGCGGCTGCACAATGATTTTTATAGTGACATGTTCAGAGAAGCAGGCGACAAGCTTGGGATCCTGAAGGCTGATTACGAATGCAAAGTTGCATTGATTACCAGACTGGAGTGGAGAGAAGACATCTTGGAGAAGCAGGCCAAGGACTTGTTGAAGCTCGTAGGGACTTTGAAGGCTGGGTAGAGCGGTCTATCTGTTTCTCCGCACCCCATGGTGTACCTCGAGGAAGCAGAGGGTAAGAGATGGAACACATTGAAATGGAGGACATACACGGTATGTGATCTTCCATTTCCTTACAATGACATCCATATATGTAGTTGTGAGCATGTGTATCACCCGTGGTATGCGAGGCTGTGGTTTCAATCGAATTCAAAGTGTGCGTCGAAGAATTGCGGGTTGGTCCATCCAGAGTGGTACAAGTCTAATGGATACGGGGAGTTGCTGGGTGACCTTTAAGTGGAGGCTGAAACTTTGGATTGTAACTTTTCTCGGGTAATGGCAATTTCGGCACGTACACTATCGGCCAAGAAGAACTGCACTACAATTGGTAAGTGTTTCATTCATGGTACACTTGTGGTATGCTCTTTATAAGTATGCTATCAATGTTGAGAACATGTTCAATGCTACCATACAGTGTGTCTTGTATGTTTAGTACTACCTCAATCGTGATTGTGTTTGTGCCTGCTCATGTATAACTATTGAGTTTGTGTATTCTGTTGTTCTTTATCCTCTGATATGCTTTCTAGTATGGGCTTAGGGTATATAGAATACCTCAAAATACTATTTGCTACTATAGACGTGTAAAGAATATGCATAGAACGGTGTATGCCTAAGTGGAGTGTATGCATGGGTTTTGATTTTACCTGGGTGGTGTATACAGTTGTTAGAAGTGTTTACATTGCATGCAGTAAATACACTCGGTGGATGTTTAGGCGTTGATGGGTGTGTATATACTCGGTAGAGGGTATACACACGCGGTTCCCAAAAGTAGACTCGGTGGATGTTAATACCATGGGTGGGGTTCAGGCATTACTGCAAGTGTGACTACCCCCCGTGGAGTGTATACATTATGTGAGTAGGTTGTATACTAGGGATCAGGTATAGGATAGGCTAGGGGTAATAGGATAGGAGTCTAGATTACTGTACAACAGTATGGACTAGTATATCTGGGTGGGTGTATACACTGGTTGAAACATTTCTAGGGGTATACATCTGACTGATGGGGAAGGTGCATGCCCATGGGAGGCAGGGGTGTATATCTTACGTAGGTTATACACCACTGTCATCTGTGGAAGTGTGTATCGGTTTAAGTGTATACCCTCGAGGGGTATATATCCTCGAGAAATATACACTCCTAAAAGATATATACCCTCTACGAGTGTATACCCCGTAACCGTGTATATTTAAGGGTGTATATTGTGGTTGGGCAATAGGTACCGTATCGTAGTGTAGTGCATATCTGTGGATTATATTGACACTATTTTGTATATTAAGCAAATATTCTTTGGGGATTCGCTTGAGTGACGACCATGCATAATGGGAGGTGATTGTTCCGTCGTTCTGTGCTATTCTTACTGATGTAATTGTACGTTTGAACCTCCCATTGCAGATTCTTCCCATGTGCATTACAGTCCCAATTCAACCACCACATGCACGCAAAGCGCTGGTGAGTTTAGCCAAGTGAAGGTTAGTGTTGTCATAAGTGATAGTAGGTATCTTGAGGCAAAGGGAGGTGGTAGGCCTCAAAACATGGAAACTCGTTTTCTGAAGTTGACAGGGCAACCAACCCTTGACAGTTGTAGGGGATCTAGTGTCCACGAGTTACCAAAGGTTGATAATTCTTCCCCTTCGAAGAGAGCTAGTGATGTAGTTCCCTCTCCAAGGAGACCTGTGGGCGGGTTAGAGGTGGACGATGTCATGTTCACTCCACGGAGAGCGTTGTACTCTTCGCCAGTGGAACATTTTGTCAGCACTCCAAGGAGAGCTACCAACGGCGCAGGACTGGTCGATGCTGTAAGAACTCTAATGAGAGCGTCGGACGGGATGACATCAGCTGCCATGACACCTACAAGAGTGATTGGACCCAACATTCGAGTTCAAGAACCGGCCCAGCAGCCAACGGTAGCCTTGCAACCAGCATGCACGGTTGTTACATCATCTACTGCAGCTATAGCTGTATCACCACCGAAGTAGGGTTCGCCGCTTCAGCCGAAGAGCGGTGAAGGCCAAGCATTGCCTCCGAATACAAAGCAGGGCAATGCAAAAGAAGGTATGTCTCACTTCATTAAGCACAATGTTTGTGCATGTTGCTGTTTGCTTCAATCTAAGGAGCATCGCCTTTCAAATTATAAAGCTAATGTACATACATGTGCGTCGACTGGTATACCTACGTGTGCTGATGCGTGATGGATCCTGACTGCAGCAAGTAATTCATGGGATGATGATACTCAGGAGTTGGATGACGAGAACATGCTTCTAGCGGAGGCTCAATTGATAGCAGAATGTCAGGACATGATCGCGGAGATGAAGTCTTCAAAGGCTAAGAATGGGGCTTTTTCAGCTAAAGGGGTTTCAAGTGCTCTTCTAGAGAATAACAACGTTGGAGCACAAACAAGGGGGAAAGGAAATTTGAAGATGAGGACACGCGGTGATGGACCTTCTGAAGACGTTAGCTTCACAAGTACAGGAAAAAAGGAGGGGAATAAGAGGAAGAGATTTGAGTCTGTACGTGGTGAAGACGTAGTGGACACCAACGGTGACGACTCGAAAGTTGCAAAGGTAAAAAGTAGGAGCAAGAAGTAGTGTATTGTTTTCTGCACAGTGTTTGTTTATGTAGCCACTATATGCGGGTCAGGCATTTTTCCATTTTGTGGCCTGCCAATGTGTAATGGCACTCTGCGTTAGTTTTCACGTTAGTATTGGATTCAGGGTTCTCATATTAGCACTAGCAATATGTATGGAGACGGTGCGTCGCCATACATATAACACATGTACGTGATCCTACATGAATTGCATTGGTGCCCTCGGCCACGCGGAGCCTATATATGATATACACTTTACTACCTCTCTGTTCTCCATGTATTATGTACTTTACTAAACCGTGGATCATGTATTAATTTCAAAGTATACTTCTCTGTTACCATAGCTATAGTATTTATTTCATTGTTGCCTATCATATATTGTACACGGGTACAAGAGTTCAATGGTTGTGTAATCAATACGTTTTGCCTGTATGTTTGCAAGTTGTAGAAGCATTACAAAAGTCATATGATTTATCCGATGGTGTTGAGCGGATTCCCATAGACGTGGTTGTCAAAGAAGACACATATCTGGGACCCAATGATTTTGAGTATATTTTAGAGAGCTCATTAAGTGGAACTGTTTGTGTAGACCTAGACATGACCGCGTTGCAAGGGGGTGGCTGCCAGAGGTGTGTTTATACGTGCGGAGTGGAAAGGAGGAACACATGCCCATGTGCTTATTTTGCTGCGGATTGTGCCCCCTACACCAAAGACGGCCTCCTTCATGAGCACTATGTTGAAATGGTAAGACACAGTTGTTATCCATCAATGAACATTTAAATAGGTTGTGGATAGTAACGCCTCTCGTTTTTGGCCGTCTCAATGGAAGTTCTTGATTTCTCTATTAATCTTCTTTTGCAGGCGCTGAATGAGACTTTAGCAATGGATACGACTTTGTATGAATACTGTGATAGTGCAGGTTGTTCTAATAATTTCGAGGGGGCTGTATTGGACATATAACACGGACCTTTATAAAAGAATGTGGGACATCTTGTCAATGCAGTTCCCTTTGTACTAATCGTGCTGTGCAAAAGGGAGTGACACGCAAACTGCAGGTGCGGTGCTTCGTACATGATGTATGAGTATTATCCATTTCCACCTTCAAAATCATTTGTATTGTAAATGATTTATGCCTAATCATTTATGCAAGCGAGTTTTTACATCTCTTTGCACTTATTTTTGCAGGTCTTTTGGGTGAACAACCAGAAGGGATGGGGCATTAAGACGTTGGAAGATTTGCCAATAGGCGCATTTGTCTTCGAGTTTGATGGAGAGGTTATATCTAATGAGGATCTCGATACCCGAATGCGCAGCCATGGTAAGTATGCCCTAAACTTGGATGCGAAGTGGAGATTAGAAGACCAGCTTAGCGATGCAGAATGTCTCTCGATTGATGCAACCTATCGTGGAAATGTCTGTAGGTTTTTAAACCACAGGTAAGTGATTTCGGATGGACATATGTGCACACCATGTTTCAGTTGGATTACTATGATATAGAAACATGAATGCTACATTTAATTCTTGTTTGTTTGTACTCCCCGCAGATGCTATGACGCAAATTTGTTGCAGATCCCGGTCATCATTGAGACACATTTGATGGGCTACTATCACGTCGCCTTCTTTACCAATCAACTAGTTTTGGCGGGTGAGGAGGTCACATGGGACTATGGGATAGATTTCCATGACACGACTAGTTTGGTTCCTACCTTTCGGTGCGTATGTGGAAGCAAAGGTTGTCGTGACAGAAGGAGCCGCCATCAAACATATCGACGATAGTGTCTCAATTTCTGAGTAAGTTTAAATATTATTTGGGACTTCTAACATTGAAAGCTATTCTCTTTGTATAATTTTATCAACTGCTCTTTTGCCTTGGATACTATGTGATCCATTGAATATATGTACAGATGTGTACATAATATACCACAAATATACCATATGTGGATGAAATATACCATATGTGGATGAAATATACCATATGTGGATGAAATATACCACATGTGTTCCAAATATACCACACAAAATACCAAATCATAGTTTAAAACTTCTTCTGTACTACTAAATATGTGCTCTAATACTGAAATGGTTCAAACTACGCGTATGCAGCCAAAACAAAATCTTTAATGAAGAAATGAAGAGATTAAATTATGATAGGCATTGTTATCAAGTGAAAACATTTTAGACCAAGGCCATTTTGTTCTAGAGCCTTTGTCTAAGATCAATGATCATACAAGGACCATGAAAATATACTCATTCTAGTAATACGCTATGTCTGGCTACAATTGCCTATAACCACCCTGAATCTGATATCTGCCAACCTAGGTTACTATATACAATCCCAAGAAAACCTTGTTGTACTCAGTCATGATAATATTGCACTATATACTACAATACTATAGTAATATATTGTACCTGCCTCTACGAAGAATGTAAACACATATTGTAGTCTGACAAGGAGCTCGCTCACAAACTCTCTAGAGATGTCCTAATGACATCTATGGACTCATCACTGAGTTGGTACACAGGGTCACCGCCTTTAACCCTGTGTACAGCTAGAACCATTAGAAATTTACATGCAACTACCAAAGCTGCATCTACATGGGCAAGACGAGAGTTTTCAAGAAAACATATGAGTTTTGACTTGTGTCCCACTTCTGATAGTAGGTTCCAACAATTGTGTGTTGTCCCACGTCAAATAAACGGCCCCAAGCGCAGGTAAATTTCTTCAGAACGACAAATTTTTGGCATTGGCATAGGAGAACGTAGAAGTCTATACCTTCTTTGTTATCCTCGTCCGCTGGAATGGCAAAGTTGTCGCCGACTTCAACCAACTCTCCTAGGCTCTCATCTATAGTGTAGTCCCAGGCGTCCTCATCTCCTTCATCCTGTTGTGCCTGCTGCATCTTTTCTCTAGCGAATGTCGATTCCGTGGGTGCCAACTTCACAACCGTCCATGGCTTCACGTGTGCAACCTTTTCACATGTTGCCCAATTACCATCCAAGCACGATGAACAGTAACAACTTAAGTCACCTCCAGCAACGACGTCGGATCCAAGGCGGACACTCCTCGAATGGAGTGGAGCTTCCGAGAACCTGGAATAGTAAGGCAGCTGTGGTCATGTCGGCGGTCCACTGCATTGACTGCAATGAAATGAAAGTAGCGCTCAGACACCATTTTTGAGTCGCTAACCGAGCTCCCTACCAAGCCCTCCAACCTCTCTTCCAAGAAATTGACAGCCTCCCTCGCATCTTGTAGTTTGCGCCAAGGGTTGTGAAGTTGCTCCGTGCGCAACGCCCTCTTCACCACTGCACCTGCCCCATCCCACTCTCCCTTCCTGTGTCCCGTTCTAAAAAAGTTCCACTCCATTTGGCAGCCTCCTGTCAAACTCGGATATCTACTCACAAAGTACATGCAGCGGGCCCCCTTGAATTGTCCTGCAAAGCCAATTGCCTACCCCCAATTTGGCTACTGACCATATATGCATCTAGGGATGCTCACGTAATGACTCTAATACTCTGCGGTTGTACACCATGAGGCTTCACAACTACATCGTCAACATAACCTAAGATGTGTTTACATAATACAGGAGTCGAGGCTATACTGACCTGCGCAGCGGTCGCTCCACACCCAGTGGCGTTGGACCCGGTTACCACATTGATTCATCCACTCCCAATGCTTGATGAAACAATGCTGCACAAAGAGTGTATCGTGGGTCCTATCGTCTGAAACATAAAAGTGAGACTCTTTCACCATACTCTCACAATCATGAACATATCGATACGAAATGTGGACTATTATAGTAATCTGGGTCGACTGCCAATGCATGCTTTGGATCTCATTTTGAATCTCAAACGTGTAATTCTCTGCAAAATCCACATGCGATAGTATAACATCCCGCGGCAGCTCCTCCATGCTGACTCTGCACTGCACGTCTTGCCATCTTGCTACAAAATTGTGAGTAATAAATTTGTGCAGTTTTGGCCGCAGATAGTCAAAGAAATTGCTGAGGGAGGTCTCCATGTACACTTCCCCTATTCTCTTCTTAGGTCTCTTGTCGTCACCAACTCCCACCACATGCATATCGAATCGGCGCCACTTCAGTCGAAACTCTGTCGTTGAGGTCTCCAGCGGGCAAATTGGCAGCGTATGTCCTCCACATCTTCTACACTCTCCCATTAGACACTCTAGCCGGTGAAATTCATCATTCTCCTCCTTTTGACATACAACTAGCTCCCACATTTTAGTGACTCCATCGAAGCTCTTCAAATGTGCCGAACATGGGACACCATTCTCACTAGAACATACTACGCATCTACATTGGCAAGAATATCCAGCGTGGAAACCTCTACTTGAGTCTTTGAGCGACTGTAGGGCTTGACGCAATATGTCAAGCTCCACGTGGTACCTACAGCAACAGACATTCCTGTCGTTGCATTTTTTCACGAAGTACGGCCTCAGTCTTTCAAATGCGCGCATGGAGATGGGCTCATCTGAATGCGCAATCCTAAATCGGTCGTACAACGAAGCCTGCACGAGGTACCACGCATGTCACCATCATTAATGTGTACAACATTCTCAGTCAAAGTGTATATGTCTATAACCACTGTTCTAGACATACCATGTGCCTATCTTCGAAGTACAAAGCATGCATGGTCCCAAGATGACATGGCAGCTTCATACAATAAAAACATTCAAATATTGACCTCTGTGTTCAATAAAGATATGAAGATGGACTATATGTTCATACCCTCACAGAGTATACATTAGTAAACAACGAGTGAGTGATTCATGAGTATGTACTTCCTTAAAGTGCCTGTAATTACATATCTTGTTGAGGACATACCTTAAGAAGGACTTCTGAAGTATACAAAGGACATCCACAAGTATACAACCGTTGGACATTGGACCCCTCATGTCAAAGGGTGGATTATGTACAACTGTATCCAGACAAAGTATATATGAGTATATACCCATCTGTTGGACAATGAGTATGAACTCCCTCAAAGTGTATATAAGTACAAACCCACATGGGGAGGACATACCTAAGAAAGACTTCTGAAGTATGCAGTAGACCTCCACCAAGTATGTCAACATACTCGGACTGTGCATTGGACATCCTAGGTTTTGTACAAACCATGTACATACACACAGGAATAGTGTGACCAAGTATACAACCATTGGACATTGGACCTCTCATGTCTAAGGATGGACTATGTACAATTGTATACAGACAAAGACTATATGAGTATATACCCATCTGTTGGACAATGAGTATGAACTCCCTCAAAGTGTATATAACTACAAACCCACATGGGGAGGACATACCTAAGAAGGACTTATGAAGTATGCAGTAGACCTCCACCAAGTATGTTAATATACAAGGACTGTGTACTGGGTATGCATGGGTTTTGTACAAACCACTTACATACACACAGGAATAATGTGACCAAGTATAACCATCCCCCAATAAGACCCCTCATGTCTGAGGATGGATTACGTATAAATATCCATGCAAGAATATTCAAGAATGTACCCTCTGAAAGACTCCTAAGCATATACATTGTTCAGACCTGCCAAGTGTGTAGAAGAATATTGGTATATGCCAAATGACCAGAAAGATAGGTGAATACAATGCAGGTGTACTACTTAGGACTTATTAAGTATACAACACACTGAAACAAAGAATGTATCACTATTGTAGCAGTACAATACTCTCCCTATACAAAGTTTAATTTCAAACTGTAGAAGGTGCTTAGAAGTACCTGACTCTCGAGGAGGAGGTGGGTCGCATGCGTCTCGTATACATGTGGCCCTAAACGCCTTCTCCTTACGTCCTTGTTAGGACTCACACGTGTTTCTGAACACCACCACGCTATAACTAGGTCCTTTGCGATCGCGGACAGACCAGGCCTCTTCTTTCGCTCAGCCAACATGAAAATGGAGGACCCACTTGACTGTAGACTATGGCAACGTTGCACTGCTGCAACAATGCACTTAGGATTTGCACCTAGAACCTTCGACAACGCTCGTACGCCCGACACATCAGTACTCACCGCAGCCTCCAACAAGGCCTTCTTCCGTACAAGTTTTTCCTTAGAGCACGGGTTTTTCAATAGCCGCAATTCATTTCTATGTGATTCCAGAAATGCATAGCTAGCTTGAACTTCAGAGTGACTACGGTAACACTCAGGCAAATACAAGGCTACCTTCTTATTAGAAAACATTGATTCCAATACAGCCTGGCTAAACATAGAACCCTCTCCAGCATTCACAAGTTCCTTCAGAATGAAATTCGAAATGCGTGATGAGACCCTGTGCACATCTCTACGGTCAAATAAGTCCTAACCTCGATCCGTAGCTACCGACGCTAGTTGAAACGACCTCTCCTCCAGTTCCTGTCTTCTTGCTCTTGAACGTCGTTGTCTCTCAGCCGCATTCTCTCGAGCCACCGTAGCATTGTCTTCATGTAGAAACGTTCCCACAGTTGGTGTAGAGCGACCCACACCCCTCCGTTGATCTCCAGCCCTAGTAGTAACCATTACTAGAAGCCAAAATACCACTATGAGTACTAGAATGCAACAACTACATAGTATACATAAAAATAAGTAACTGAAGTATAGACACCATATCTACATGTATGGAACAGTATATTGTATATGAAATTACAAAAGTACAGCCACCAATACTATGCACGCAGTACTATACACAATACTCAATGACGAAAGCATGGCCATTGGCCACCAAACCATGCATGTATAGTAGCGTACATGACATAATATGAGAATGCTATGAGGTCAACATGATGTCAACATTATAGAAAACTTCAACTAAGTACGTCGCAGCCTATAAAAGAAATATATTTCTGAGGTCGCATTACTCAATAGTTCAGGTGTGAAGCACTGCTTGATGGTAAAGAATCGTCACCTGAATGCGGCTCATCCAACTTGATCAAACAGAGCCATCTCGCAATACAATAGAGTCATCTCACTACTCTCTCCAACGTTGACTTTGTGCGACTCATTTGACACCCAAGTTCGCAAGAACTTCACACTGTCCATGTCAATGGAGCAAATTCTACGAAAGACACGACACATAGTGACGAGCTCCTCGTCTTTGTTCCAATCATACTTAAAATCAGCAAGCCATTTCATCATGGCATAATGCACCTTGTTACCCCTCCCATAACCGACTTCTCCCATACCCTGCAGCAACGTAGAATACGATTCAGACGTATAATCTACGTGCACTCACTTGCATAACATGATAACAATATTGTACGCCACATCGACATGAGAATTATATAAAGGCAATGTAATGACCACTTCACGAACACTCATATAGAAAGTACAGTGTACGTATACATTACAATGTCTGTAGAATCATGATGGTGACATGGGCGACATTTTACATTCACTGAATCATGGACCAGTTACCTGAAGTTCAAGATTACTTACTGTCTTGGTAGAATCATGTCATCGCTGGACAGATATTCGTATATTGTCACCAATAGCGTCAGTAACATCAACTGGGGCTTGACTCCGTGGTTAGTATGTGCACGCCGAAGTTGAAAGTCTGCAGTCAACCGTGTCATTGACAGTGAGCACAAATTTTAATGACTGGAAAGCGCACTATTGTGCTAAATTTATTACGTTAATGATTTAAGGTTCACATATGCATCACGTGGACCGATTTCATTACGTGTACTTGTTGGACCTAGATTTGTCACTTCATTTACTAAGTCACTGGAGCCATTTTCTGGACACAAACCCTGGAAGTTGATTAAAAGACATGATAGTGCACAGGATTGCTATCTTGTGAGCGGCGAGCGGCAAGCAGCGAGCGTAGAGCACTGAATTTTTGAAATTTTTTTGGTAGTGTTTTTTGATGAATTTGGAAAGGGTCGCCTATGGCCGTGGGTTCTATTTAAACTGTGTTGACATATGAAAAATAAACATAAATTTACGACGACAATGGGCTTGGACATATGGAATTATGAGTAGTTTAGGATTGATTGCAACAATTCAATTGAAATTGGAAGGGATGCTTACGGGTGAGGATTTAGATTTTAGGTTACTGCGACAAGGTAATAGACTAGGAAATACAATGGAAAAAACCGAATTTATATGATTTAGGGTGGCAGGCAGTATCCATGTGATACATAGTTCATACCCTTATAATACCTTGATGATATCCATGTAATACCTAGGGGATAAAAAGTAGATACCATGGAGATATCCGTTGTGTACGAACCACTCTAAATTGAAATATTCCAATTCTTCGACTACGGTTGTTTAAAAAAAAGCAATGCCTAAGATACAAAGCATGTAAACTCAGAAGACATGCAGCTTGGTTACAAAGGATATTTATAATTAATCATATATTTAATCGTAGATAGAACGAAATCTTCTCATCACGCAGCATGACATACGATGTTTTTTGATAGACATACGTGAAAAGAATGGGATTTTGACATGAATGAAGATGACTCACGATGGGACAGGTAGAAGGTCGGTTGCTAGTTGAGGGTGAAACGCCCATCGTCAGTGTCACCGCTGGAGGGACTGCAAATCCTCCAAATCCCCCTAGTTGAGTAAACAACTTTTGAGGCCCCTCCTTCGCCGCCAACGCCGCGAACTCCCTGTACCTCTCCTTCGTCTCTTTCTTCTCCTTCTTTGAACTCTCCTTCTCTAGCCTAGCAGCCTCCCTCTCATGTTCCTTAATTACTACCGTAGCCGCTTTCTCAACAGCCTTGGCTTTGGCCTTCTCGAATTGCTCCTCAGATGCTGCCAACGGAGCCGCCAACAAAGGAAGTACGCTGCTGAAAACAAGAGGGACCGCAATGGATTTGCACGCCACTTGTAGCTGAACCTCGTCTCCAGGGGTGGGATTCACCTCCTGCATCTCCAAGTACCACGGGCATTGGAGGAGGTGGTGCACAAAAAACCGATGCCTCTAAGTATAGATCTGTGAAGATACACTTGGGAGCAAAAGTATCTATCCACTTTGTGAAACGGATGGGTAGATCTCCGACTAACAAGGCTCCATGGGCCACAAGCACTCTCCAAAAATATCGCATCACTGCTCGCTTCATGACCTTCTCGCAATCATCATGCGCCATAAACTCCTCGTTCTTCGTGTAGGAGCCTCCCTTTCCGATGTGAGTAGAAAACACTTTAGTCCACAACGTCATGCTCTTTGCCTCAATCCATTTTCCAATGGAGGGGATGGGATTCGGAAGCCCTTTAGTCTTAAGGACAATGTTGTCGTCAAGGAGAATCTCTGCGTAGAGCTTCTCAGATCTTCTTCTAGCTGTAAAATGAAATCCACATAGTTAGGAAATGATCATAGAACAATCATACAAAAAAGATGTGAATGTTAAGAAAGATTGGATCTTACCCCAGCCAAGAATGTTGCCTTGTCAATCCAACCACGAAGATCCTTATCTGATGCTGGCGACACGGGGAAGTTATACTCCATTATGCTGCCCTTGCTCATGTTCCACCACCCGCACGAGTGCGACTTGAACTTCGCAGCTACCCAAGCTGTGGCAATGAGCTGGAGTTTTTTAGGAGTCATCTTGGGCCGCACCTGGTAAACATCAAAGTGACAATTCACCTACATCACAATATCAAGAATTAGAGTGGAATTTATAAGGGCAGAAGTTAGAAATTCAACATGAAAAGGAATGGAAAAAAAACGTTTACCCTATCTCTTTGAAGAAATCCTCCCTGTAAGCCATATTGGCAATTGCCAACATCCGAGTGAGCACGGTCTGGCAAGTCGTCTTCTTCTTTTACACAGCTTCAGTGCAACGGCTCACCAACTCTACAGCACTTCCACGCCGATCTTCACTAACACCCGTGACCAAGTTGTCCTTAAATTTTTGGATCTGCTCCTCTTCAACAGCAATCAGGTCCCGCTGTGGACAACATAAGGTCGTGATCAGTTTTAATATTTTAAATTGGAATATTAAAAGGAGAGGAATGGCAAGTGCTACCTGGACGAAGGGATCATTATGTACCTCATACATGAGCTTCACAAATGCTTCGAGAGTCATTTGATACCACTTTCGTTGTCCCTTCTTTGACCACTCAAGGACACTCAGTTCGTAATCTTCATCGCTGATGAGCCCCTTCAACTGCTCAAACTCTAAGAGGCCGAAATGCTGAACACGCTTTATGTCGTGTGTGAGGTGTTGCACAACTTGATCTAATTCTTTTTGCCTACGACAAAAGAATATTTCAGTGTCATTAAATGAAGTACAATAGTAAAAGCAACTGAAACAAACAAAGTTCAGAGTATCTAAGTTCGAGCTTACCTGTTCAAGTCGGTCATTACGGTGAGCAAGATGTGTCGGTTCTCGATAGTTGGCTCGATAACCACGGCTCTAACGGGCATGTGAAAGGTGACATCGGATGGGTGTAGTTGGGAAATCACCTCGGTCCAAGCCATATGGCAATGATTGCCATATGGCTCGAAGAAGAACTTCTTTGAAAACGCCGAGTACTCCGGTCGAGTCTTCAACAACTCCTCGAACTTCCGGTCCTCTTCAATCCAAAGTTTAGACCACGTTGACCTGTCTAGTGGTTGCACCCGCTTCTCGACAAGGGAGAAACTCTTCACTGACACATAAAAACATGCAGAACCAGGCCAATACCCATTGACGAACTCCCCCTTCAATTTCTCGACATGACTTCTAAGAGGTAACCTCACCTCACTCATGGGCACCATCCTATAGAGAGGAATTGAGAGATCATCGGCGAAAGAGGAGATGCTGCTCTGTAGGATGTCGTATGAGGTCCCACGGATGGACCTCCGCAAAGATTGAAGTGTAGGAGCCAACCCATGCTCATCAACAAGTTCAGTGACGCGTGCTTTGTCCTCCATAATCTCAAGTTCCTCACGTGAAGAAGTTGCTGCAGGTCCCAAACTCTCAACCTGCAATAAGTATACATGAGAAACCGAAGCAACAAATTGCATCCACCTGAACTAGAAACTTGAAATGAATTAAGAATTAAATCTAGAACACACGAGTAAACTAAGTTCCTACTCATGCAATCCAACAAGTATGGCCAAAATGGTCATGAAAAAAACTTCGGGCGAAATAAAGCAATGCCCCTCCCCCACCCCACCCTAGCCATCTCAAGCCACTCACTCACTACTTCCCACCCCATCCACTCTCCCCAGCCTCCCATCCACACTCCCCACCCTCACCACCTCTCGCATATAGACTCCCTCAGCACTCTCACGAGGATCAGGCAGAGAGAAATATAGAAATCGTGAACACGATCTCATAATCGTGACCGTCAAAGGAAGAAGAAATATGCTCGCACGTCGAAGAACTCTCTACCTGGGAGAGGATTCTCAATTTTTTATCAAAATTAGTGACCCCTGAAAATGGCTTTCGGATCCGAAAGCCAAAATCAAGGGTCACTAATTTTGGAAAAATTCATGATTCTCCCCCCTGCTGGATGAGATCCTTCGCGTACTCTCTCTTAACAACAAGACTCACATACTTCTAAGCAGTCGAGGCAGAGCATATATCACATCGTACCCCCTCCCCACCCCAGCCTAGACCTCACATATTACTCACTCACTACAAAATAACTCCCATGGACATCCCCCACACACACACTCACGTCCCACCCCACCCACACTCTCCAGCCTCCCACTCACACTCCCCACCCTCCCCTCACACACTCACCACCCTCCCATCCACACTCTCCACCATCACCATCTCTCGCATCTGCACTCCCTCATCACTCTCACGAGGATCAGGTAGAGAGAAATATAGAAATCGTGAACATGATCTCATGATCATGACCGTCAAAGAAAGAAGAATTATACACGCGCGTCGAAGAACTCTCTAGCTGGGAGAGGATTCTCAATTTTTTATCAAAATTAGTGACCCCTGAAAATGGCTTTTGGATCCGAAAGCCAAAATCAGGGGTCACTGATTTTGGTAAAAATTCACGATTCTCCCCCCCTCTGGATGAGATCCTTGAATTTTTACCAAAAATCAGTTACAAGGTAAGAAAGTGAAGATGAATATTATTTTTGAAGAATTTTTTGGATTTATTTTCATATTCATTTTTGTTTATCAAATAATGTTTCTAAAATTTCCAAGTTTTTCACTAGCTCAAAGGGGAGTTTTGGATCCAAAGGCTTTCTTTGGGCCACTCAAAATTTTGAAAAGAGTTGAAAATACATGTATGCTCATATGGATAAATACCATATTCAAAAAATAAAATTATGAGGTTTACTTATTTACTTGAAAAGAAACAACAACAGAAGCAAAACAAACTCTATGTTTTCTATTTTCTATTTTTAAAAATTATTATTTGGAAATCAAGGCATGATTTTAACTTTTGAAAAGTTTTGGAGTGCCCCAAATATGGCTTTCGGATCCGAAAGCCATTTTGGAGGCCCTCAAAAGTTCACAAAAAACTTGAAAGATCTCAATCTAGCAACAAAAGAAAATCCCAAAATATAATTTATATTTTACAAAGAAAATTTACTCGATGGTTATAGGTAAGAAAGTGAAGATGAATATTATTTTTGAAGAATTTTTTGGATTTATTTTCATATTCATTTTTGTTTATCAAACAATGTTTCAAAAATTCCAAGTTTTTCACTAGCTCAAAGGGGAGTTTTGGATCCAAAGGCTTTCTTTAGGCCACTCAAAATTTTGAAAAGAGTTGAAAATACATGTATGCTCATATGGGAAAAAAAATTCAAAAAATGGAATTGAAAAATTGACTCAGATTATCTGAACAGAGCAACAACAGAGGCAAACAAATTTTGTGTCTTGATGATAACTAAGATAGTTGATATTTTTGAATACATTTTTGGGTTTAATTTCATATTTAAGGCTTCTTAGCTAGCACGCCATCTAGCAGTTTGATGGTAGTAGCAATAAGGACGTGCCTATAGAATATAAAAAATGGACATTTTTATTCCATTGAACTATATGCCTGCAACAAGGCACCAACAATAACATTCTCTCTCAAGTACCCAGGGTCAACACATTCCCATGTGCAAGGTATGGAAAGAGTCCAAGACACAAGAGGAGGCTGAAGCACAATACTAAGTTATATAAAGGTGGTGGTTATCTTTGGGTGCTACTGCCGAGAGCAAGCGTCTTGCTCTTGAGGATTGGATGGCAATATAGACAATGGGAGTGCACAATGCAACTTGTAAGTACTCTTAATGCCTTGTACATTTTGGAATTAAAAACTATTTAGAAATGTAATTAGAATTTACATAAAAATTATTGTGTCCTCGCAAGATCTCACGCTTGATGAAAGAGCAGGCATGCCATCTTTCAGCCTTTTAGATACATTCTATTATCATTGCCTCGTAAAATTTGAAACCACCATGAGGTGTTTGTATGCGGCTTCCATGGACAATATCATCCGAGCTTTCACAAAAATCACTTCATATTGAGCCTGGTTAAAACGTGGCACGATGAAAAAGGTCACAATATAGGTACACTTTGGTAGCGATCCATACAATGTTGAGGTGACTCCACATTTATTGCAAAAGTTGTTCAACACTTTCCTAGGCCCTTCCAAGACATGCAGACTAAAACGTGCGGAGATCTTTAAGTCTACCAAAACCAAGCTTGACATGCCACTCATGTGAGGCCACAATTTTCATTAATTGGATACGGTGAATTTCTCTAATCCACAAGATGGAACAAGAGTGACTCGAACAAGTACAGAAGAGGCCTTCAATGGACTAGATTCAACAGTTCTACATACAACTTCAGTGTGGAATTGGTACGTGATCCATCAAAGTGGTTTATTGTTTGCGTGCCGAAGAAATTGACGCAAATATGCCAAACATTGTATGCTCACATTGATGAGAAATGCCCCACTCGCCACTTGCCGCTCACCGTTCACGAGATAGTGTCTATCCCATCACAGACTACCCCACATGTAGTGCCCAGATTTCTTGAAGATGTCAGCAGAGGCGTTGGGAAAGAAGGGGCAATGGAAATATTGTAAGCATGTGTACTACATCGTACGTTATTTGTGTAAACTAGACTACAAAAAGACCTGTTCATGCATGCTCCAAGCTACAGCTTCAATGAAGTTATACGCATACTAGAGCTTGCTAATATTGCAGAAATCGCATGATGATGTGCGTCACGGCATAAATTTTAATACTCTTTCTATATCTAGATAGCTGATGTGGTGTCAATATTCCAACTGCGTGATTGTAGGTGGTAGTTTATTTATTTTTGCTTTTTTTTCAAACCGCAGAGGAGTTGTTTTGTTGGCAACTTCCAACAGTTCCGTTAGATAGAGCCAGCATACCACAACGGGGATTTGAACCCTACACCTTTCCATTTGGAGAAGTTGGAAAACTCTCACCATCACCCGGTAGTTTAAGGTTTTCACAGACCGTTGGTATTTCTATAGAAACATCTTATGTTATTGCTTCAAAAAATAAATTATCTTACTCCACATCTAGTACTCTAGCACTTCATTAGAAGGTTATGTTTTATAAATTGCCATCCTATATAAAAGTACAAATGTAATCCTCAAAAGAAAAAAAAGCACAAAGATTAAAATTCCATAACATGCATAAGAACATGGAAAAAAAACTATCAATTGTCAATGTATCCACAACTATAGGGTACTTTCTTAATTTAGTAAATTTTATAACATTGAAGGCCAAATTTCACAGTTGTACCACTTATCAAAAAAAAATGTGACACACCTTTAAACTAAAACAGGAACTCTAAAAGACCGAAATAAAAGAAAAACACGCAATTTCACAGTATACCACGGCTATAGGGTATTTTCTAAAATTAGAAGTTTCTGAAAAATATGTCACCAAAATTTGATGATCTGCTGAAAAAACCTCGAATTTCACTTTTTTCCCAAAAAAAGGACAAAAAAATTCAAGATTTTAGGATTTTTTATGCTCACCGCTCGCCGCTCGCTGCTCACCGCTCACAAGATAGCGTCGATGTGACAGTGCGATACACACCTTATCATGAATTGTACAATGATTTGTCACCACGGTATGCTGTGACTGTCGAGATCACCAAAACTTTGCCCAGACTTGCAACGTTGAAAACATCGTTGAAGTTGAAATCAACGTTGTAGTGCGATGCAGAGGTTGTTAATGAAACAAGTGCCGACACAGCAAGAAACCCTAAACCGGTCAATTTCAAGTTGTGGCGGTGCTTCTCAACGTCAATAATTGGATAACTGTAACGGCTGTAAACGACACTCACATGTTCCTGTTGTTCGCGCTTGGTGTCCATATGAATGTCAAGAATCTTCACCATTCCGTGTCGACATGGTGATAGTGGGCGTGTGCTTCAACCACTTTCGGCATGGAGGCGGAACTGTAGCGCCACGTTGATAGTGGACAATAGAGTATTGAAGCAAGGTACATCATGCTACTCCCAACGTTGGCGCTTTATTGACATCAATGACGATTGTTAAGAAGTAGTTGAACTCCTGATTCAGTGGAGATGCCCTGACAGCTCTAACCGGATAAGTCTGAACTGAAACATGTCGTTCTGTAAGTGGCCGAACTTTTATGGGAGGAAGAGAATATTGCATACTGCACAGTATAAAAAATACCAGATATACTGAGTAGTATATATGATGCAATAAGACTCCAAAAACTTGTTTTTGAAGGAAACCCTAAATAGAAATCAATTTTTTTTTTAAAATTCATGTCACAAGATACATGTATGTATGCTGTACTTATTTGGATAAGAATTTGGAGGAAAAACCGATAGTAATCCCTAATTTAAGCTGGTTGAAAAAAAAGCCTATTTTTTGCCAATAAAAGTTAAATTAGGTTCCCGATGAGGAATTTTAAAACATAATATATGAGCACACTCTAGTATGAATGTATCGCAAAAATTTCAAAGTATTTCGCCTCATGAACCTCCCAGAAGAAGTGTATTTGTCCGTTTTGAAATACATGTGACAGGTATGTATGAACGAGAGATATACTTCTCCTGATCGCACCATAAGGCGGATTGGAGATAACTTTGTTTGCTAATCATGTTGAAGAAGTCAGTAATCTTCTTCCATAAATTTATTTTCAAAAATCAAGGTGAAGTTGGTAGTAGAGTGCAAGAGACAGCTTGTATCCTCCAAGCAAAACCCTTTGTGGCAGGTTTTTCATCCTAGCCTAGTCGACCGTGACCCGAAACCGAGTCTTTATTCTCTAATATGTGGACAATTTATTGATTACTAGTGACGACAAAGAACGTATTGCACAACTCAAGGCGGCACTCAAACAAGAATTTGCATTGACGGACTTGGGTCATGCAAAGTACTACCTCGGAGCTTAAATACCTAGGCTTCCAACGATGATCCTCATCACTCAATCAATTTATATATATAAAGGTTGCTTCAACGTTTTGGCATCATTGGAGAATTGCAACATGAGCCAACTCTCTATGGATTTGAACGTCCAGCTACAAATACACTTGGGCAGTGACAGTGCCCTTTGGAACTCTACAGGTAATTGGTCGGCAGTATAATTAATCTTAATACCAATACTCGTCTTGATAACTTATATGCGGTGTGCTTCGTCGCACAAATTATGAATTCTCCGGAGATCGCACATCTTAACCCCTAAAGGACCACGACCACTTTCGCTCTAAACCAGTCCAAAACTGCCATTGCCAAAAAGAGACATGAAAATCACATCTTCAAGTGAATTTTGGATTTTCAACCGTAAGATCTTAAAATAGAAATCTATATAAACATGTCATAAAATTTTGGTTGCAATCCACCGCACGGATTGATAGATTTTAGTGTTTGAAGTCAGAACAATGGTTCAAGTTCTTCCCTGCGTTGAGTAGATCAGCAGACTTTGACTTCACTTTGTATCAAATTTTTGCATTGTACAAGGTCTAAATCCTATACCATTGTCTTAAGCATGATGTTATTTCCCAACACACCAATTTTTAGAGGTAAAAAAGGGATGTAGCATATTCAAAACAAGTGTGCAAGGAGTGGAGGTTCAAAAATTGTCATTTCACGTTTTATTTTTTTGTGAACTACGTATGTATTCGAATGATAATCCAAACGGTCAATAAGAAGGTTTGCACCATATATTGTTTTTGAAAAAATAAAAAGTGAAAAATATGAAGATCTCTAGGTTTTATGTAGAAAAGATGAAGTTTTTTTCCCTGTTGCCCGACAATGTGTGAAAATGTTTGACTTGGAATAAAATGCCTTTTCACACTAAAGACAAGATTCTTTTTTGAAAATTTCCAAAAAAGGAAATATTCTTTATATGTGTGAAAAATCTCAATGTCAAAAGAAACTTTTGTCAAAAAATTTGGAGGTGCCCGGTCTCCCCACTTTTGGCTTTAAGTGGTACTAACTTTCAAACCACAAATCCAAAAAATAAAATAAAAATATGTCCACGAAGCTCTTATGAGAGGCAATCTAGAATAAAAATTTCAGAGAAAAAGGAATTTTTTTCGAATTTTAGGAACCTGCCCAAAATCAGAAATCCCCCCGAAGGAGACTCTGGTCCTTTAGGGGTTAAAGCTGCCAAATGAATAAAATTGCGCTATTTTAACGAGACCATCGATCAAGGATTATTTATGTCATCAAATAACAACAAGGAGTACCATGCCTATGTCGACGCGGACTAGGGGAGAGACATGGACCCCCACTAGATTAAATTATATTATTGTCTCCCACTAACACTTTCTACTTCATTCTATCTCCATATCATGCTTATTTAATTGTATGACTCTCATTCCCATTCCTTATTCCCATCCCCCGGATTAGATTTATTTAGAAAGGAGGAGGTTGTAGTGGAAGACACAAAGACAATTTGATGATTCAACGATCCTCCAGCTCCATGTCCCCTGATATATCCATCTCTAATATCCCCTCCTGCAAATTTCGCCTGTCTGTGGTGTATCTAGGAGGCATATATATGTCATCACAGCTCAAGAGATTAAATCCAAGATTCTTGCAACCCTTCTTCAATGGCTCGCACAAAGTGGTCACGGCCTCATCCACCACAACCACATCACCCTTCTTCACCAAGACCACAAATCGATCTTGACACCATTGCGGTCATGCTTCATTGCTTCTGCTTGAACCTTGAGAGGTACACTCCCACACTCGGTGCTTGTGGGACTGTATGAGCAACGCCGTCGCTTGCACGAGGTCGAGAGGTGTCCCAAGAACTGAAGTCCTTGAACTTCGAGAGTACCTTCTCCACACCAGGACATTACATCCGAGCAGTAGAACGCAATTGATATCGGCCTACAAGTGCGAATTGAATCAAACCAAATGCGACTTAGGTCGACGTTCTCATTTGATGGACATTCAACGCAGAGAAGGCACGATTCGCGGACACAGTAGAGAATACTCGAAAACCGAGCTTCAATCTTGACCAGGTCAGTCACACGCACCTCGCTTTCCAGATACGAAGAAGATCACATCAGGTTGTGAACTTCGCCAAGTTGCGAATATGGGACACATCACAAGCAAACCAAACTTAAAGATAGTATCACACAGCGCTCATGCCAATCTCAAGGTCGACCACGTCGCGCCAAATCTCACCTGAACCAATTTATTTATGATTCTCCACACTGGTCGCAACCTGGAAATTGTATGATCTAGGTCATCGAGTGCCATGGAAAGCAATCCTAAATGCACTCAGCAGAAACGCAAACCTGATTCAAATACCGCTCTACAGGACGCTCACAAAACGCAAGACCGTGAGGCCAACAACAACTGGACGTACTCACCTGGGCACCAATTCGAGCGTGAAGCAATGAGTTGAAGGTGCAGCTCCGCCAGTGCGAGCAGCAGGGGCTCAACAGTACCATCCCACCGCCGCTCTTATCAGCATCTGACTGAAATACTCTCGTGGTGCCTCCAGACCACTTCTACTAGTGTCTCCCACAGCTATACTAACCCCACTTTGGGCCCAAGTGAGGTTAGTCTGCAGCCTGTGAGGTTTGTATGTCGGCACCGACTGGAGGTTTGTCTGCAAAGTATGTGCTGATGCGGGGAAACCGATACAATGAAAGAGTGGTCCTTGAATTTGGAACAGGTGATGCTGGTTTGATATCCTTCCAATATTGAGGTGATACTATATATGGGCCACTTGGGCAACTATTTTCTGAGTGAACTTGGGCACAATGTCCGGGGAGAACCCGGGTTTAGTGTTAAGGTAGCCGGTTGATTTTGGCAAAAGTCCGGTCTAGTTGAGAAAGTGGACTATGGGAAACCGGTGTTTAAAAAAGACACGCCCGAGCTCGCTGCGAGCACTGCGGCACTGTGACCACCGCCCGAGCTCGCTGCCACTGCCTCGTCTCTCGCTGCAACATTGAAGGTGAAGTTCGGAGTTCTCCCTCGATCTGTGAAGTGAAGTTGAATTCAGTCGAGTTCAGTCTCGATTGTCAAGCTCACTTCAGTGAAATTGATGTTGAAGCTCAGTCTTGATCTGTGTCGAAGTTTGGAGTTCGCAGCAAGCCATTGGTGTGTAAGATACTGCTTCAGGATCTCGACACTACAAGTACGTTCATGTCTTTTATCTCAGCAGTTTTGTGCTCATTGTGCATGTCTGCTGTTCATGTTCGTTGGAGGTTTTTAGGTTCTTCATGTGTGGTCTCGTTTGTGATTTAAGTGACGATGCATGGATCTCGTGTATGGATCAGGTTTAGGTTTAGGGTTCTGAAGTTTTTTGGAAAGCTATGTGACAGTGCATGTCTGTTTATGATCCGGAGTAGAGTCCAAGGTATGATATAGAATAAAGGTCTTTTTTGTTTTTTTAAATTTGGTTTGATCATGATGTGGCCTCAAGTCTAATGTGAGATTTTAAGACCCATGTTTGATAGAAGAGTAAATCCATGGCCACCAACCGGTTGATGGGTTAGTTTAGGTTCAACCTCTGCTATTGATAAATAGTTGATGATTGTTGTTGTTTGTTGGTAGGTGATAAATTGTTAATCACAAAAATATATATATATATAAGTAGTCAACGTAATCATAAAATAGAGCAGATGTGGATATATGTTTAAAAAAAAAAAACAGGACTTCTTTAGATGATCAGTAGCGAAATATTTGATCAAGAACAGTATGTACTATGAAGAGCCAAATCCTTTCTATGAGTGTGTGTTGACTATATAGTTGGTTAGAAAGTGGATTGATGTACTAGTATCTTTTGCCTCCAGACTCACCCGATTAGTGACAAAGATTAGTCATTTCAAGTTGACTATATTCTGTTCCAATCCTGTACCAGAGCATGAAACACTCACGTCAAAAACCGTGATTAATCTAGTCAAGTTCATGACTAAAACGTGGGGTTAACTAAGACACTCTAAGTAATCCACGTGCTTTAACCCCTCAGGTACCAAGGCAGTTTTACACCAAAAACACGTCAAAATTAATGGATTCTAGTGCAATGAATAAAGAAGGTAATAAAAAATTTGATTCTTAGTTCTGACCGTAGGATCTCAATAAAGGCTTATTAAGTAATACATGTACAAAATTTCATAAACTTTGACCACACGGATTGAAAGATTATAGTGTTTGAAGTCAAGCAAATGGTTCATTTTCTTCCCTGCGTTTAGTGGATTAGCAGACTTTGACTTCAGTTGGTGTCAAAAAATTTCACTACACAAGGTCTAAATCTATTACCATCTTGTTAAGCATGATGTTAGCTCCTTACACACCAATTTTTAGAGGTAGAGACAGGGTGTAGCATATTCAAAACAAGTGTGCAAGGAGTGGAGGCTCGAAATTTGTTAATTCACACTTTAATTTTTTTTGAACTTAATATGTTTTTGATTGATAATCCGAATCGTTAATATGAAGGTTTACATTGCATATTGTTGTGGAAAAAATAAAAAGTGAAAAATATGAAGATCTCTAGGTTTTATGTGGAAAAGAAGAAGTTTTTTTGGTACCTTGCCCGACAATGAGTGACAATGTGTGAAAATGTTTGACTTGGGTTGGTATGCTATTTTTCACTAAAGACAAGAACTTTTTTTAGACAACATGAAGGGAAATAATATTACTTGCGAGTATTGAAAATCTCACTTTCAATAGAGTGTCCTATCAAAAGTATTTGGAGGTGCCCGAGGTGCCCGCCCTCCCCATTTGAAATTAAAAACCCTATAACTTTTTCATCAAATGTCCAATTTAGGAAAAAATTATTTTCCCACTAAGGTCTTGGTAATGCCCATCTATGGTAAGAATTTCAAAGATGAATGTTTGAAATTGACAGCATAGGAACCTGACCGAATTTTCAAAAAGCCCGTTTTGGACACTTGGTCCTTTAGGGGTTAAACACAATGACTCCATCTAGTACTTCATTCCCTGCTGTCTGATGTACAAAGTAACTCCAAGTTTTAGTAGTTCTTAGTAATGCTAACCTTTTAGCACTCCTAATATTTCTCAATGCTACTTGAAAAGTGGAAACATCTTACCTTAGGCACCAGATCAGACTGCAGGAAATGAAGCAGGGACCTCACATATTCGACATTCTGGAGGTGAAGGGCATGGTTGTGAACGTCAATTGACAGACAAAGAAGATGGTTATAATAATCTGAAGTCCGTTGGTGAGACTGCACTTGTTTATGACTAGATTTTCGAGGTTTAGAGTAATTTAACCACACCATGCGCATTTTATAATTTTGAGAGTACCATATATGGACTTTGTCAGTCGCCTTTGAAAGAAAGGTACACTTGGTACAGTAAAAGATGACGTTTGTTTTGTCAAGTGGAATCTAAGTCACTTCTTTCAAGAAGTGTACTGGATTTTATGTTTAGTGTAGTGGTGTTTTATGATTTGAAAATGCTATAATTTTTTACCTACTCAAGTTTTCGACATTTTTTACCTACTCAAGTTTTCGACACTTTTTACAACACTTCATAAAAAGGGTTTTAAAGGCATGGTGCAGATTAATGACTCTTGATTATATTGACTGACAATGCCCCACTTGAGCAGCTCAAAGGTATGGTCCGTCATTTTGAGAACAACAGAGTATTTCCACAAAACTTAAAGCACCTGATTTTGTTCCATTTTAATCCTGGGCTACATTACAAATCTTACAAGCGTGAAGCCCAAGTACTATATGTTACAAATTTCTTTCAAGGTTAGGAGTTAGGTAGCATTTGGCTCACATTTTACTATTCAAGGACCACAAAACTGTTTTAGATGTTAACAATGTCACAAGTATTATGTAATCTTATCACAGAACCAACAAAGCTACTGTAGATGTTGAATGTGACTTGCAGTTTGTGTGATCTTACCATATGCGCAACATACACCATTAATGCTTAACCCTTTACCGCCTAATTGGACCAACGAGTTACTCCTGAAGTGGTGTATTCAAGAGACCTCCCAGGGCCTCGTAAGCGTTTAAGGGTTGATCAAACTCATGACCACTTTGCAGATACAGTGTCAAGCAAAACTGAGTCAAGTTTTGGTAATTCGAAATTCAATTACCAATGTAGGAAAACTGGCAATAGATTTGCACAAATCATAAATTGTACAAGATAGCAATTTCAGTGGGCTACAATTTGATGCAAAAGAAATTTCTTCTTACATTCATATGTACAAGAAAATTACATTCGAAGGAAACTCTGTCTCTTGACTCAGTTTTGCATGCCATTGAGGACTCATGAGCCAAGACATGTGTTTTGCATGCCACAAATGCATTGAGAATGTATGAGCTCAAATTGGCTTGGGCATGTTAAACTACAATGTTACAATACTCCATGCACATTGTTAGTATACTTTTATTACTCAACATGGTGTACTTGAAGGAGCTTTTTACAAGCGCTCATACAGACCTTGATAACTCTATTTTGGTGAAGTTGCAAGCTGGTAGATCCACAAGGGATGTAGCACGTGAGTTGTAGGTGTATCAAAGTCATGTTGCAAGACTTAGAAGGAAGAGATTGTCTGACATTCCTACTAGTAGTGGTGGTAGACCACAAGTATTAACAGATGCTCAAAAGAGAGCATGCATTAGAGCTGTCACATCAGGAGGATTTGAAACTGCAACATATGCTACCCAGAATGTACGTGAGGAATGCCAAGTTACTGTAAGTGTTGATATGGTGAGAAGGATCTTACGTGTAGGAGGACTGAGATCAAAAGTGAAGATGAAGAAACCGAAATTGAACCAGAGACACATCAAAGATCGACTTGAATTTGCTAGGCGCCATGAACATTGGACCATTCATGATTGGGAGCACATCATCTTCTCTGATGAGACAAAGGTAAATCGATTTTGCTCCGATGGTCGCAGTTGGTGTTGGATTCGCAATGAACGGTCTTCTGATTTAAAAGAAGTGAAACAAACTGTAAAGTTTGGTGGTGGTTCTATCATGTTGTGGGGTTGTATGACATTTCAGGGCCCAGGCATGCTTTGTAGAATTGAAGGAAGAATGGATGAACATCAGTACAAAGAAATTTTGCAAAGAGATTTAATGTACACGGTGATGGCATATGATCTTGATCCTTCGAATTTGATATTTCAGCATGACAATGATCCCAAACATACAGCAAAAAGTGCTCGCCAATGGCTAAAATCACAAAACTTTGATGCTCTTAAGTGGCCTGCACAATCTCTTGACCTAAATCCAATTGAACATCTTTGGGTATGGCTGAAACGTCATCTTAACCAGTATGAAAGTGCTCCAAAAGGAATTTTAGAGTTGTCAGAACGTATTGAGGAGTGTTGGGCTTCTATAAAACCAGAGGAGTATAGGAGGTTGTACGAAAGCATGCCACGACAAATCCAAGCTGTTTTAGCTGCCAAAGGCAAGTGCACAATATATTAAGTTGTTTTTAGGTTGATGATGCAAAACTGAGTCAAGAGATAGAATTTCCTACGAATGTAATTTTCTTGTACATATGAATGTAAGAAGAACTTTCTTTTGCATCAAATTGTAGCCCACTGAAATTGCTATCTAGTACAATTTATGATTTGTGCAAATCTATTGCCAATTTTCCTACATTGGTAATTGAATTTCGAATTACCAAAACTTGACTCAGTTTTGCTTGACACTGTATCTCTATTATACACCAACAACTCAATTGAGGTCCCAGCTTCAGCTGCTGTCTCTTTTCACCATACTCTTATGTTTCTCGCCTGAATCCCAACCCCTGAAACATGTGGTATGAGCTGCCTTCAGATTTGCCTGCTTTCTGCAAAACATTCAGAAAACAAAATTTGTATGAAAACAGCTTGAATGCTAACCTATCTTTAACGCCAACTTATCCAGTGTGCATCCTGACCCAGAGAATTATGACAAAATCTCAAGAGATTCTCTCAAGTCATTAACAACACTCTCTATACTCAATCTATTGGCACCATTGGCACCTTCGAGATGCAAATTTGTGACCATTTACGTTATTTATTTCATTCACGGATTCTAAATGAGTTCAATTCTGAATTTACAACATGACTCTAGTAGGAAAATAATAGGAGGAGAAATGGCACACTTTGCAATGTAGAACGGCCATTATTTAACAAATGTAGCCTTGAGCCGTACCATTATGATCATACAGACTCCAGAGCTTGTTCGCTTTAGCTAACTTCGGAAAGTTGAGCTGTAACTAACGCCAACAATCGTTCAACCTTTGCTTGAGCTTCGCTGCAAAATCCCAATCGCACACCATTCCAAACGTACAACGAAATGGCTAAATTGTTTTACCTCAAACTCATTTTCAGGCGAAATTAATGAATATTTTCTTGAAAGTGGATGCCATAAATTCTCTAGGACACCCCCCTATTCGCCATTAATTCTTTTTTGTATCTATGGAATAGAGGGTGTAGATGCAACAAAAATGATTTTTACTACAAAATTTTGGAAATGGTGTCGCCAGATTTTCTGTCTCCAGAAAATTTGTGTTGCCACTCTGGCACTAAAAAAAAAAGTGTATCCAACGCCACCAACGCCATCTTTGCTTGGGCTTCGCTGCAAAATCCCAGTCGCACACCATTCCAAACGTTACACCAAAAACAAAACTCTAGTCACTGCATTGATTCTCTCAACCCTGAGAACAAATAATATGGTTGAAGCATCTAGAGAGAGGTTGAGAACAGATTATACGACTGAAGCATCTAGAATAGAGGTACTAGCAACATAGAATAACTGCAAATCTGTGAAGAATGCAGGCTTAAGAATGCAGTACCGAGATTGCCGCGAGGTCCATGCTCTTTCGAACACCTGTGAAGTTCTTTGCAAATTTGGGAGAAAGAGGGTCGCTCTTCCGGATTCTCCGCCCAACACCGCTTCACAAGCGTACGCATGGACAAGCTGAGACCGTCCAGATTAGCGCCTTGGTCCTTCGAATCGGGTCGAATCCCTCCCATGACTGCGTTAGCAACATCGCGTTTGCGTCGATAGCTCACATAGAGATTTACAGCACCGGTGAGAACCTGGAACGCAACAACGCCGAAGCTGAACACGTCGATCTTCTGGGGGTGTTGCGGCGACTCCGCTTTTTCGTACTGACACTTGAAAACCTCGGGCGCAGTGTAGTAGGGGGTGCCTATCATAGAGCAGAAGGGCGCGTCCACACGTTTGGTGCAGCCGAAGTCGCCCACCTTCACGAGGTAGCACTGCACCTCTGAGTGCGCCAACTTCACGCGGCTCAGGAAAATGTTCTGCGGCTTCAGATCCCCGTGCACGAACCCGCTATCATGCAGGTGCTTCATCGCCTTCGCCACTTGCAACAACACGTTCAGCTGTTCGTGGAACGGGAACGGCGTATCTTCTTCCTCAGCTTCTTGCAGGAACGTCTGCAGATCTTCATCCATGCACTCCATGAACAAGTCGGAGCTCTTATCGCTAGATTCTGAAATAGAACCATCCGATTCTAGCAGCGAGAAGCCGAAGCAATGCACGAGGTTGGGATGCGAAACCACCGTCGCCACCTCGAGCTCCCCGTCGAAGATTTCTCTGCAGTTGAACCGCTTTCTGACGAAGGTGCCGCTGCGCCAGGCAATCTTGTGCACGTCCCGATACAGTTTCTTCACGACCTCCACCTGGTCCTCTATCTGCAGCCAGTCCTTCGTCTGAGCGGCGTCAACCGTCTGACGATCATCTCCGCATTCGTGCATCTGCTGCGCGAGGGCGCAGCTCCTGCAGTTTCGATTCCAATTCTCACGCTCAATCTCGATCACAGACGAAAATCCTCGGCAGCGATGGGGATCCAAGCAGATGCCGGAGTCCAAATACGCGTCGCGCGGGACGACGTTGCTGTGGAACTTGCTGCGATCGTCCAGGGAGACGACTGTCCGCAGCCATTGCTTCGTGCACACGCTTCGGTAGAAGGATTGCGAGTCGTAGGCCAACATACACAGATTCCTGACCACCTCCATCGATGAGTTCTCCGCAGCACGCAACCTAAAGTACTGGGGTGAATTGTCATTCCCAGGTGCGTCGCCCGATCCTCTCAGCAACCCGATCTCTAATGACATCCTCGTGTGCAGCCTACAATCTCAAACCAAGCCCAGAAGCGATCAACTCCTTGACCCGCAACCACCGAAATTGCACATGTAATCACCCTGTAACCCTAGTTTCTAGCAATGTTGAACAACAGACCCCCCGCGACAAAAGCGGCGTTAAGGGCTCCTCCAAAATGAGGAAGCGCCAGGCTGCCCTGGCTGCCCAGGCGCCAAGCGCTTGGCGAAGAGCGAGGAAGCGCCAAGTCTGCCTCACCTCCCTCTTCGCCAAGCGACCCTCGTCACTACACCGTTCCCTGAATATAGTGTAGACTAGACTATTTGAAATTTCCTACACTAATTTCATTAAACGCAAATTAAAGTGGTCCACTTCAATTTTCCATCCACATCAAATCATGTCCATTAGAAATAGTGTGGCTTGTTTCAAAATAAAAGACACGGGAATTGATGTGGATAAGTTTTTACAAGATGTACCCTAAAACCAAAATTATAATATAATAACATAATAATAGCATAATAACATAATAAAATAATATAACATAATAATATAATAACATAATAATATTATTTTATAACATAAGAATATAAACATAATATTATAATATAATATAACATAATATAATATTAACATAATAATATAACATAATAACATAATAATAACATATATGAATAACATAATAACATATATTATAATATTAATATTATATACAATAATAACATATATAATAATAACATATTAATACTATATTAATAACCAAAATTGATGTGGTCCACATCAATTTTCATCCAAAACTAGAATTGATGTGGTCCACTTCAATTTTCATCCACATTACCTATACCTCTACACTATATTCAGTGAACGGTGTAGCCAGCCCCGAAATCGAGGACTGGCTATGGCCTATCGTCGCAGTCGATCTCATTTGAGATGATCCTCGCCCTTGAATTCAAACACCAAGGTATATGCAATATACCCCAAGGAAATGAGTGAACCCATATTAAGGTAGGAGACCATTAAACAATTGATTCATCAACCCTAAGCGTCCTGCAGGCGCAGGTGGCTATTTGGCCTACCGGACAAGGGACAAGATCTTCTTTTGGCAGCCATCGATGGCCGTCGATCTCCCAGCCAGATCGACGACCAAATCTTCTCCCAGCCAGTCTTCGATTTCGGGGGTGGCTGGTCGCGAAGCCAAGCGACTACTGACGCGTGCTTCCTCGTGCCGGAGTGGAAGTCTGCCACGTCGGCGACAATTGTGGGTCTCGCCTTCTCGCCACGTCAGCTCGTTTCAGCCCAGCCCCTCGGACCAAACCAGCCCAGCTCAGCCCCT
This sequence comes from Bryoerythrophyllum caledonicum, assembly GCA_963971425.1. Classification (NCBI taxonomy): domain Eukaryota; kingdom Viridiplantae; phylum Streptophyta; class Bryopsida; order Pottiales; family Pottiaceae; genus Bryoerythrophyllum; species Bryoerythrophyllum caledonicum. The sequence continues at coordinate 5,594,059 of OZ020525.1, read as the reverse complement.
CGGAGCTGCCTTGACAGGGATCTCCAGCGATAACATGCCAAAACACGTTTGGAGTTTGACAACAATTATCTTTAAATTGATGCAGTCAAAATTCATACATTTTTCACCACATCATCCCACACAAATGTAGAAGAAGATCCTACGGTTACATTCTTAAAATTTTCATCTTGATTTTTTATTCATTTCGTGGAGTAGAGAGTCCTCTGAAATTCCTTGATATTTTAGGGATTAACTTGGGTTTTGAGCACTCCAAGATTTTGAATGGGGATGGTTGAAATGCAATAGCTCTTAATTTTCATGAACAACTCAAAGAAGGAAAAACAAATTCAACATTTCAATTGCGGTATAACATAAGAAAACATAAAAAAATTATTCCAAAGTTATGAGAGTTTCACAATTTTTGCAAACAATATATTCCTCTCCCTCTTCATCCCTAGTGTTCACCATACAAATGTAACAATGAGCTTTAGGAACTCAAGGAAATACGGTCCTTTTTCGCTTGGAATGTGCCACAAGCACACGAGCCGGATGTTTTGAAGGTGGTTGTGAAGAAGAACCTTCTCTGGCGTCTGTCATCATCCTTCTTTGCCCCTGTCCCATTCTAGAACATTATACATTTGCATGTAAGGAAGTTATAGAAGCTCCATGTCAGGGAAGGTCAACGATAGGCAGTCTCTCAAAATGAAATTGGCATTGACATAGATGCCACAACCCTCTGCAATAAATCTCTCTTCAGTTCCGCTTCTTCTATGTACCATCATCCATAGATGAGATCAAATGTGACATTAATTCTTCAACTTGCCCACAAAGATCATGTGCCTCTCTCTTGCATTCACTTCTTCTTTTGCTCTCATTGGAACCATCTATATTTAAAGCTTCTTCTTGCAATGGAGATAATGCCTCATTGTTGGGGTAATGTACGTCATCCATAGGCTCTACGTCAACTTCTGAGGATTGTGAAGAAGAGAAAAATTCTTTGACGATGAGTTGGAACCCAACTTTCCTGGCTACCTATACCCTTTCTCCATTTTCCAGAACCCAACTTTCTTGGCTACCTATACCCTTTCTCCATTTTCCAGAACCCAACTTTCCTGGCTACCTATACCCTTTTTCCATTTTCCAGAACCCAACAATGTTCATCCGTATTCACGACAAGGCTAATAGAATTTAATGAAGTTTTATGTTTGTCAATTACAATTGTAGAAGGTCTAACCTTCCCAATATTGACAAACACAGCGGTAAGAGCGAACTCCAAAGCAATCTATATCTATGATAGAATTCGATGAGGCTTCAAGTGAGGCTCTCGATGAGGCTCTCGGGTGAGGCAACACTCACAGTCCGATGAGTCTTTAGTTGAACTTAAGAATAGCAACTACAACTTTCCATTGTGCATTGTGCATGTAACCGCATGGCTCCCACTACTGCATGCCCTCAACTGAACTTAAGAATAGCAACTTTCCATTGTGCATTGTGCATGTAACCGCTCACAACCAATCGATCTTCTATAGAAACTAGCGACAATGTGGTTGTACACCCTCACTTTCGGCCTGATCCTTAGCAACATACGCCACATTGTTGTAGCGTGAAGCAGAAGACCGTGTCGAAGCTCAGTAAGTTACGCTCCTTTGTAAGGTGCATGTCGTTTAACTCGACTGTTGTTTCCCACTTTGTAGAGCCATTTTGAGAGCCTAATAAGGCCAGCCGGACATGGTTTTGAGGTGGCTTGTACTTGAATTTTTAACACGGCCGCAGCTTATTAACTCATCATCTGCATGAGCGTCGTGACGCCGAGGTAGCCGAAGCTCAATAAGTTATGTCGTGTAAAGAAAGATCGATAACCACAACAGATCGAGAGTCCTAACCAACATCAAATAAACAAAAAACATACACTAAAACAAGTATACGTAATACACCCTCAAGGAAAGATGTATGAATCACAAGTAGTCAAGCGTCTCGCACTCCACGAAGGAAGAATCAACGAGTGCGAGTGGAACTAGAGAATGTAGAGTCTTTACTAATGACAAACCATCACTAACAAGCAAGGACTCACTAATCACTCTCTAAACACACTCACAAAGCTTGACTTGACAAAGATGTCAAGTCAAGGACGTGTGCGGCGCTATACGCACACGCAAACAACCCTAAGTGGATGAAAATCATCCACGGATGAAAACGGTGCGCCGCCGTTCGTCCCTAAACACACGTAGATTAGTAACAAACTAATCTACGCTAAAATCTACGATACGGAGAGACCCTCGACGCCACGTCCCGTGACAGTTGTCGTGTAAAGAAAGATCGATAACCACAACAGATCGAGAGTCCTAACCAACATCAAATAAACGAAAAACATACACTAAAACAAGTATACGTAATACACCCTCAAGTGCCCCCCCTAGCGGATAAAGAGACCCTCTATCCAGCTAGGACCAAACAACACTAATAAGACTAAACGCCACGGTGATGTCGCTGCAACAACTGTACGCATCCAGCCAAAGATGTCGCCGTCATCGAATCAATAAGCATATGAAGAAGTAACAAAGAGATGGTAGGCCGGGTGCAATGTGAGCCCCATCTTTAATCGCCTTAGGCAATTTTATTGCCAATCCCTTGGTCCATCTCCACGTTGCCTATCCCTGAACCGAAACCATGAACTCCAACTGGATGGCAACGCACCACACAATGACAAGTCTATGAGGAATTCAAGCCGTTTCATCGGGTGAAACGTGACTCGAAGACCTCCGACAACGAGGGCAAGTCCAATCCCCGGACGGTAGAGTAGAGAGAGGCGGCGTCAAGCAAGCCATATGCCAACCACGCTGGCAATGGTCACAAAGCAACATAGTAGCCGCACCTTTCTTCTCACCACACACAAAACACGGAAGACCCTGTGGCACAACGGCCAACTCAGGATGCACGGAGCCATCAATGGGTAAATGGCAGGGCGCGCAGTTCTTGGAGTGCTCCCGACACTCCCGGCCATCTTTGCCTTCCAGCAACAAGATGCCACTGGGCAACACATCCTTCACACGAAGAATGGTGCGCCCAGCCTTGACGTCTAACGTCGTAGGCGCCTCACGTTGCAAATAAACGTAATCTCCAGTGGAGAAACGCCGCAACTGAGGTCGATAAGCGCCGCTGCGAATGCGAGCGTACCGTAATGTGTCGCGGTGCTGAGCGATGGATAAATTCTCCATGGCCATTGGCATGGCCCGCTTGAAGAACTCCGCTCGGTCACGCAGACACCGGATCCAGACCTCTGGATCATCCAAGTCCACAACTAGGGCCAACTTCTCCCGTACAGAACTGGGTAGAATTGGCTCCCGTCCATACAACAACTGATACGGACTGAAAGCGGCCAAAGAGGCCTGCCGGCTAAACCGGTATACCATGGCGATCCATGGTATCATCAGATCCCAATCACGGTGGCCACCCTGAAGTAATCCATACTTCCGTAGTCCACGCTTGACGGTCTGAACCACACGCTCCGCCAAACCGTCTGCTTCCGGATGATCCCGAGAAGTGGTACGGTGGTCAATCAAAGCCTTGGTGCACAAAGCCTCGAAAGCACCAAGGAACTCACGCCCTTGGTCAGTCAACACCTCAGCTGGGGCTCCAAAACGAGCGAGCACCCGGTCAAGGAATGCCATGGCCGCCAACTCCGAGGAGTTCTGTGGTAGTGCCACAAGCTCAATCCACTTGCTGAAGTACTCCACCATCACCAACACGTACTTGGCTCCACGTGGGATGACAACAAGTGGCCCGGCAAAATCCAGAGACCAACGGTAGCCCAAACCCATGATGGGCAAAGGCTGCAACTGTGGTGACAAGGTGTTGAAGCTGGATCTGACCCAATCACAGACTTCACACCGTGAAACGTACGTGGCAACGTGCTGATACATGCCGGTCCACCAATATTGACTGCGCAACATCGAATGAGTCCGCCGGACGCCAAAATGACCAAGGTCTTCGTGTACCTGCCGTACCAACGAAGCCCTCTGATCCGGTTTGGGAACTATGCTCCTAGTTCCATCCGGCCACAACCGAAATAGAAGGCCGTTCTCCCAACGGAACCTCGCTATCCGGTGTCCAACTCGATCGCGCTCCATGGCCGAAAGAGCGGGCGGAAGTGTGCCATGTTGCAGCTTGTGCAAGACTGGAACGTCTTCCCACACGTCGCTAACAACCTGGGCCTTGTCCGGTTCCTCATCCGCTACCATATCAGGCAACGTCGATGTGGATCCAGACATCAATGTGAGGTAGGCTGCTGCATGCCACCCCGGGACTGACTCTCTGTCACAATCCCCATGCCACCTGGCACCAGTCAAATCCTCCTCCGATGGACTTGAATTGCGAGATAGACCATCCGCATCCAAGTTTGTGATGCCCGTCCGGTGTACAACCTCAAAATCATACTCCTGGAGCAACAAAGCCCACCTGGCAAGCTTGCCAGTAAGCTTGTCAGACTCCATGAGCCACTTCAAAGGCTGGTGGTCGGTCACCAAAGTAAAACGTTGCCCATACAAGTAGGGCCTAAAATGAGCTATGGCCCAAACCGCGGCCAAGGCCTCCCCCTCATAGGACGAATAGTTGGATTCCGCGTTGTTGTTGCTCCTAGAAACAAACGCCACAACGTACTCCCGTCCCTCATCATCCTTTTGAGTCAACACGGCTCCCAATCCTACTGCACTCCAATCTGTGTGCAAGTGGAAAGGTCGTGTAGCATCTGAACGCCGCAGTACAGGCGCTGAACCGAGCTTCAGCTTCAAAGTAGCAAACGCCTGTTGTTGCTCCCGTCCCCAAGTCCATGGCTGATCCTTCCCCGTGAGAATAGTCAAAAGCTTAGCAATCAAGCTAAAGTTCTTGACAAAACGGCGATAGTAATTCGCCAAGCCAAGAAAAGCTCGAAGCCGTGACACGTCGATTGGGGCTGGAATCTTCTGCAACGCATCCACCTTGGCTTGTTGTACGCCAAGACCCCCTGGAACAATCATATGCCCCAAATATGGTAACCGGTCGTGAAAGAACTTGCACTTGCCATGGTGCAAGCGCAATCCCCATTGTCGTAACCTCTCAAACACCGCCTGAAGATGCCTCACATGCTCCTGTGGGCTGCTACTAAAAATGATAACATCATCAATGTAGCATCGGGCAAACGGTAAACCGGTCAACACCCGGTCCATCACCCTCTGAAACTCAGCGGGTGCGTTCTTGAGGCCAAATGGAAGAAACTTCCAATGGTAGAGCTGATCTCTCCCATCCAGATCAACTTCCCAGAACGCGGTCTTCACCCGGTCTTCCACCATCAATGCTAACTGGTGGTAACCGGACCGCAAATCCAGAGTACTAAATACTCTGGCGTGTCCCACCGCATCAAACAACTCCTCTGGCGTGGGCATGGGATACCGATCCGACTTGGTCTTACGATTGACCGGCCTATAATCCCCACACATCCGCTTCTCCGTCCAGTTGCCAAAGATGTCCTTCTTCGATGGCATCACCGTGGCACAAGCGTACTCGCCGTTAGAGAGCTCAATCAAGTTGGCGTCCAACAACTCCTGACAACGAGTTTGAACCCCAACTTTCTCAGAGAGACTGAGCTTGTACGGTCGTCGGAAGATCGGGTGGTCATCCTCCAACTGAATGTGAATTGGTTTGCCTCTATAGCCCTCCAAATCATGGAGACTAAAGGCAAAACAACTACGATACGAACGTATAAACGCTCGTATCCTTCGTGCCTCGGCACCAGTAAGATGTGGCCCCAAATCCAAAGGCCAATCATCAAACTCCGTCGTCTCCTTCTCCACCGTAGAAGACTCACCGCGTACCGGCACGGCCGGTGATTGCTACTTGGTAGCAGAGAGGGCATTAATGCCCCCACACCCCTCACTCACAGGATCTATAGAAAATCCTGTGTCGTGATGATAAAACTGGGAAAAGATATCCCGAGCATCCTCACGGCCAAAGTCCTCTGCCAAGGGTGCAAAGACACGCTGAGCACGAAGCTCTTCAGCTGCATGCCTCTTCAAACGAAAAAGCAACTCCGCTTCCTCGATCTCTGTGAGATGTAGCACCGCTGCCCCCTGACCATCAGAGTCTGCCCCCAGCACGCGTGGATGGTCACTCGAACGGCGTTGAGCGGCGAAACAGAGGCCACATATCCAAACAAGGGTGTTGAGGTCACTGGCTTGACCCAACAAATAACGGCGTTCGCCCTCAGAGATATCCGGTGCGGCGGTGGTGCCTGTCAAAAAGTCCATAGCCCGCTCCCTCTCATCGGCAGAAGGCTCCTCAAAAGTTTGGGAAGAAAAATCCCAAACCATGCCCGGACCGCGTGACCTGAAGGCAAAAGAGCCTGGATAGCACATCAAAGTGGGAAATGCCCCCCGAGTGAAACCAACGCGGTTGACCACCGCCAATGGTGGCTCATCATCCTTCGTAACCTCCGTGGAAACACGGTGGTCGTCTAAAATGTCATCGACCTCACGGCGCACGGGCCGTTGCACTTGAGCAAGTGCAGAAGTGAGCGTCGTGGATGATGCCATGTTGGTCCAAATCCAACGTGGCCGATGGGCGTAAGATCCCAAGGCTGCGGCATCAACAAACGTAGGGGGACCAAGAAGGTGATGGATGTACGCCCCATCCTCACGCACTTTCGTCCGTGTATCCCCCAATGGGGGTACATTCTCAAAAATGTACCCCGGTGGTGTCGATTGGTGGGTAATCCACCATTGGACGAGCCTGAGCAAATCCGCAAAGAGACCCGACCGTGGATCATCCAAGCCACGTCCACTTCCCGCCCGTGAATGGCCTTGGCAAGGCCATCCGGCAATCACCAAGTCCACGTGACCTAACCGGCGAAGATCATCCTCACTGATCAACGTCACATCACGTGGCAACTTGCCAAAACACCCTCGAATCGCAGAAGATGGTAACTGCTCTGGATACAACGCCAGAAGACGCTGAATGTGATGGTGAGCGGCACGGTTGGCTACAAAGCCACTATCCACGTGGATATACGGTCGTACCTTGAGCCCGGCCTCCAACACAGCCGCGAGCCCCGTACCGATACCGGCAAATAACTCCACAAGGGTAATACCCTCATCCGGTGGTCGCCACTGAATAGTACGAGCCAACAACGGAGTGGAAGAGTCCACTGAAGGCAGTGGAGCATCAAGAGCATCCACGATCTCTCCACTACGACAAGTGAGCTCCAACGGTGTCCCCCACGGCGGAAGCGGATCCTTGCAATGACGGGCAGGGATCGCCAATGGTGGGTGCTCGCGTGAATCCTCCACCACAGACATAAATGCATATGTCTCCTCCAAAAGTGAAGAAGCACACGGCAAGTCTGATGCCAGAGCACTACACCCAAACATAGCATCTGTCGTCGAAGTCACCGCGCTAGCTGCGAAGACTACGGAGATGAGCTCCTTCTTGCCATCACCGGCAGACCACCCTGGCCTAATCCAGGCCTCCTCCGTCCAGTTATCCACCACAAATCCAAGTGGATATAGTGCATGTTGGCCCACCAAAATATCGTAGTTGGTGGCGCCAGTAACAGCGCACTGAAGGGAGACATGGGAGAATAATGGACCAGATCCCACGCCAAACATCAACTGCAACGGATGTCGGGTGTAGCCCATGGCCTTCTCCGTGCCCCCAACCGATGCAACAATCGTGAATGGACAAGGCTCGAGGTCCAAAGCACCTAGACCCAAATCCTGGGCTAGCTGCTTGCCAATCATCACTGGCTGAGCCCCGGAGTCCAAGATAACACGTAGGGGGGTAGCTCGAGTGGAGTTGCCATCCGTACGGCCTACCACCATGACTCCATCGTCATTCACCAAACATACCACCCCTGAACGCACACTGCGTCGCTCCCGTGCCGACCGGGCTGCAACGTCAGACAAATAAGCCACTCCAGAGATCAAGGCCCGATCCCTGGACGACTGCTCCATAGGTGCGGAAGTGGCATTGGCCTCAAACGCGGAAATAGCCTCCGCCGCCAACTTGGCCCGCATTGCCACCAAATCCTCCTCAATGGGTGGAGCGGTCACTGCCTGTGACACCTCCAACGACGAAATGGGCACCTTGCCTTCCAACATACTACCCGCCAAATGGAATATACCGGATGGTTGAAAATCCGGTGTGAGAAAGTCCACACCAGCAAACACCGGCAATTGCAACACCTTATTCGCCAAGGTATGTACAGCATCTCCAGGACTGGAAGAAACCGGTGGGACCGGAATCGAAGTGGGAGCGGTAGTAGAAGTAGTCGCATCCGCGATGCTGAACGACAGAGGTAGTCGGGACTGACCAATGTGGTCCGGCAAACCCGCATGGCGTGAACGACCGCTACTACCCGGCAAGAGTGGAAGAGGGTGCCACCGCCTGTGTAATGGTCTGAGCACGAGTGGCAACCGCTGCCACCACCTCCCCCGAAGCGCCATACAAGTAGCGATCTAAGGCTGAAGATGAGCCTTGACCCGTCACCACAGGCCGTGTGTCTACCACTTGCCCCAAAGAAGCCATCGCGCTCATCTGCTTCTTCAACTCCGCCAATTCGGATTGAAGTGACTTCACGGCATCCGATCCAACAGCCGAAGATCCTGGGCGCTTCTCCGGGTGAAGAGAAAAGCAGTTCTCATCACTGTAGCCAGGCTTGCCACAGTGAGAGCATGTCACAGGCTTCTTCCCTTTGCTCCCAGTCTTCTCCGTAAGCTTGGCCGCCTCGGTCTTGGGCTTGGCCTTCCTCGCCACTGCCTCCTTCTTCTTCGGACAATTGGGGTCCCCCTTGGTGTGACCGGCCTCTCCACAAGCCCAACAATGCACAACCTTTTCAGATTGTGCTTCTGCCAAGCCACCAGTCGCCGTAGCAAGCTTCTTGGACTTCGGAGCATCCATGAGCGACGTGACCAAGTCTGTGGCCTCGCTCACACCCAATGCCCGGTCAAGCGCTTCCACCTCGGCGAACGCCTGAGCCAAGGTCGCGTTGCCGTGGTACCGGAAGAGCAAATGCGGACTGATCAACTCTACCATCAACTTGTCGAGCTTGGAGATAAAAATCTTCACAAGTTGGCGCTCCGTAAAGACATCACCAGCCTCCGCCGCCAACCGTGCCAACCGTGTGTACATGGTGCGTGGCGTGTCTTCCTTCTCACGGCGGAAGTCCTGGATGCGGTGCATCTGATCGCGCCGAAACCCCCCGTACTCCACCTCCAGATGCGCCATGAACTGCGCCAAAGGATCGAAGGCTGGCGGGTTGCCAACCGCCACCAATGTTGCACGTGTGGCTACGGCCAAACGAGACATGGCCCTCATGCCAGCTCGTTCGCCCACAATGGCAACACCCTTGCCCTTGGAGTCCTCACCGAGGAAACTCTCCTCCTCCATGGGCTCTTCGGTAGAAGTCGAGAGTTGGGCAACCGCACTCTCCTTGAGTGCAGTGACCAACTCCACACGCTGGCGCCAATACTCCTCAACCGGGCGCAACTCTGCCTCGTGCTGCGTGGTCCACCTCCCATATGTCTGAAGTGCCTCCAGCTCCAAATGCTGGGGCAAAAGCTCGAACGCGTACCAATCGTTGAACGACGGCGTCCGCTAGCGCTTCTCCTTCATCCAAGTTTGGAATCGGAGACGCCAATCGGGTAGGGAGATGCCCCCAGCCCGTCCCGAGAACCTGTCTCGCACGACATGACGGTCATCGTCCTCCATGTCGTCAAACGTGCCCACACTCCAGACCCGAAGCCTACGATCGGTATCCAACGCCGAAACAGGCTCAAAAGCCTCGTCGGTATCCGACCCTAGCCCAAAGTCTGTGGTGGAAGCACTCTCCGAGTGGTTTGGTGAGGGAGAGCGGCAATACCGACTCCGGGTACTCACCATAAACAAAAACCACCTCGGGATCTATCTACGGGTACTATCTAAAGGGTAAGGGTACGAACGGGCAACCTGCACCTGCAAAATCACCAAGCTATGTGCATCACCGGTCATCACCTCCGGCTACCACAGGTCCAACCACATCCCCCCACATAGAAAGGTCTTGCCGGCCATAAATCCGACTTCACCCCTACGGTACCCTATCACAAACTGGAACAACAAGAAATGGGGCCACCGGAAAACACCGGCAACAAGCCCGCAACATGGGGGAGGTACCGCACAAGAATCCAAAAATCAAAACCGGATCCTCTCCCCCAACAACATAAAAGCAGGAAAATGAAAGAGACAGCGCCACTGGCACACGCCTGCAGTGGATGCCTCAAAGTCGCAAAACCTGCAAATCAAAGAGAAACACTGAAAGTGTTCCCCCCTAACGTCTAAAACTAAGGGAGTAGTGGAGATTGACCGTGGTGTTTAAAAACACTATCCATCCAATGAAATCACATACATTGGTAGATAATCACGACAAACGCCAAACTAATGCTAAAATTAGGTCAAATGGCGGAAACCCTAACTATAAGCATAAATGTCACTTACATCCGAGTGACAATGCCTTTGAAATCTACTCCCAAAGTTTAGCACTATCTTTTTTTTTTTTTTTAAAAGATCACATAACATATGATTGTTTTTGGACGTCCCAAAAACTCGCCAAATATTTTTTTTGTAAACTAAAATTTCTTTACATCATTAGTCTTAGAATTTCCTTCCGAACTCAAATCCGCAATCAGAATCAAAAAATATGTAAAACTCCAAAAGTTGAAATTTTAAATGTTCATTCCAGGGACTCCCTGAAATTTCAGCACTCAAACTAACGGAATTGGGAACTTCGGCACGGTTTAGGGTCCCTAACGGAATTGCGACCCTTGTGCACATGCGTACCCGGATGAAAACTGCTCCGGATGGATGAAGTCGTGCGCAGCGGATGAAACGTCGACAATGGATGAGAAATCGCAAATTGGATGAAACTGCTGAAACTCCAGAAACTCCAGAACTTCTTGCTCCACAACTTCCAATCTCCACAACTTCTCCAAAAATCGTCCGATTCGGGCGCGGTCGGTGGCGTTGGCTCCGTCTCCACGCGCTCTATTCGTAAATTCAAAGTACCCACAATTTTTTTTAAATCACTCAATGTCAAATTTGAGAATTATAGCAAGAAACGTGGGAGGGTCTTTGTCAAGTGAAAGATGTATGAATCACAAGTAGTCAAGCGTCTCGCATTCCACGAAGGAAGAATCAACGAGTGCGAGTGGAACTAGAGAATGTAGAGTCTTTACTAATGACAAACCATCACTAACAAGCAAGGAATCACTAATCACTCTCTAAACACACTCACAAAGCTTGACTTGACAAAGACGTCAAGTCAAGGACATGTGCGGCGCTATACGCACACGCAAACAACCCTAAGTGGATGAAAATCATCCACGGATGAAAATGGTGCGCCGCCGTTCGTCCCTAAACACACGTAGATTAGTAACAAACTAATCTACGCTAAAATCTACGATACGGAGAGACCCTCGACGCCACGTCCCATGACAGTTACGCTGCTTTGTCTTTGTTTGGTTTGTTTTTTGCCTGTCGCTGCCACAACGCCTTCACGAAACGCTTCTCAGAAAGGTCCTTCCTGAGCCCCACGATCTAGACCAAGCCTACACCCGCAATAGTTGGGTGGACTATGGTGGTAGGCAGCACGCCGGCATGGGGATTTGAACTCACAATCACCTCACCGATGTGCCATGACGCAAACCACTACACCAAGGCCATGGTGCCTCCTCTATATAAACCTATAATCTTGGTGCTATATTGCTAATAAATATTAAAATCTTTGAAAAACAACGAGTCCACATCTTGTTCACCTTCACATCCTTCTTCTTCTCGAGCAACACTATCACTACTTTTTGCAATCACATATTGGCAATTGTGACACTCAACAATTGTTCTCCCACCGGTGTGAATAGGCCTCAAGGTTGCGGAACTGCAATTGCGTCCCCTGTCTTTGCTCTAATGCAAAAAAGCCTTGCCTCCACGTCATTATTCATAGAGGATAACACATCCTCAATGTCCCTCCCTGTTCACAACTCTCCATGGCGGCATTTGTCCTAGAAATCTTTCCAAATGTGTTTTCTTTCAAAGACAAGATAAATAAAATGGTCCATATTATTATATCCGTATTTTTGTGTAGGAGAAGAATGGTAGTAACTTCATGAAAGCTTCAAATTATTTTCAACACAATGACATCTCAACCCAACTTAGTTTTTATGATAAATTAACGGGGGTTTCACACACGGACCACAGACCAAACTTTGTTGATGACCAAAGTTTGTTGAGGACCAAACTATGTCAAGATATAATAAAGATTTATATAATGGTAGTTGTTACTACCATGATATTATAGGTATTGTATTTGCATCATTCATTATTGAATGTATATCTATTTTGGTAGGTTCAATATTTATGTAGACTATGTAAAATTGAATTAGATCTTCTATGTAGAAAAAAATAAATTGTAGAGCATGTCCATGTATGATAGTTGAAAATTGTATGAAGAGGGTATGGATTTTTAAAGCTTATTTTTCCAATATGACTAATATGATTATCCAAACATAGTGTGACTAATATGACTAATTCCTAGTTTGAAGGTTAGTCACATTAGTCACATTGAAAAAATAATGATTGCAAATCCACTACTTAATTATGCACTTAAATCCACTGTAAGTGCAAAGGTTTTCAAATAAATTTTAATTTAAAAGATATTGGAGATATTTATGAATTCATAATATTTAGTTAAAAAGTGGGTAAATGATCCAAGAAGTTTGCATTGAAATATCTGCTCCAATGAAGTGGATGCAATAGTGGGGTTTTAAGTATGTGCTCTAAGCCTAAAAATAATTATAAAGAAAGAAGATCATAAAGTTTGTAAGTTAGTGACATTAAATATATTGTATAAAAACTATATGTTGGAAAAAACAATGAAGTGGATGCAATAGTGGGGTTTTAAGTATGTGCTCTAAGCCTAAAAATAATTATAAAGAAAGAAGATCATAAAGTTTGTAAGTTAGTGACATTAAATATATTGTATAAAAACTATATGTTGGAAAAAAAAATTAAAGTATGTAATATGTGGGGTCCTTGTAGTGTGAAAGCCCAAGGGACCGAGTAGAGAGGCCGTGATCAAAATATTTGGCAAATCCCAAGTCAACCTTAGTTTCTTAAGGGTCTCTCACCTTCTTTAATCATAAAGCCTAGAAGAGAATACATTTTTGGGAATAAAAATTCAAGAAAAAACAAGAAAATGGCCAAAATGCTCAATACACAAAAAATTCCAGCACAAGCACTAGCACATCAAAATTTCAGGTAATAAATTCCAGGTTAGTAAAATTTCAAGTTAAAAATTCCAAGTTAATAAATTTGGAGGGGTAACGCACCCGGCCCCACAGAGATGGACGACACAGATTGAATCTTCTCCATCAACGGCCAGATCTTCTCCCAGTCAGTCCTCGATTTCGAATCTGGCTAGTGACGATGGCGCCCTCTGAACGGCACTGTTGGGGCGGCAGGCTGCGAACCCAACCCTGTCGGAGGTGGGTTGGGGTGCGAACCGAGGCGTTTTGGGTGCATGTGCACTGGGCACATGCATATGGCAACGTATGCCCTTCTATTGTTGAATTCATTGTTGTTTCTATCCCCACCTGAGAGGATTCGGCTTAGCGGATACAAATCGGCTTAGTGGGTGCAGGGTTTCAAGTCTCGTATGCACAGCCTTTGTCACCTGTTCGTTCGAGTCTTGTGTATGAAACTCGTCTAGTTTCTTGCTTGCTGTTTCTCCTTTCAATCTCTGCAGCAAATCATGTAGAGAGAGCAAGTGGAAACCCCATCTTAGGTGCAGTTGGAGGATGCAAACATGGCTGAATCTCCAGAAGTGGAGGTTCAGTGGAGGTTAGATTTGAAGGATCTGCCAATCCTGCGGCGTTTAGGAAGAGGTCCTTCTGGGTACTTCTATGAGACGACATGGGGTGGCAAGAAGTGTGCTAGAAAAGATTTTCCTCTGGGATCAGCGGAGCGCAACCGTGTGTTTGAGCGTGAAGCGAAAAAGGTTTGCGAACTCGATGGTCACCCAAATGTCGTGAAGTGTTTTGGCTACACTGTTGGAAGGAATAGCTGTTCACTTGTCCAGGAATACGTAGCTGATGATCTTCAGAACAGCGTTCAAAGAAGAATAGATCAAGAGGTGATTCGGAAGAGGGGTACGTCGACGCCGGGTCCGTCGAGAGTCTTGAACCTTGACGAGATTAAACGCTTGTTATCAAGTAGGGGCAAGGAGAGGGAGAAGGGGAAAAGTAAAGTTGCAAATGCAGATGCAGGTGCATTTGAAGCTGTGCCTGAGGCGGAGGACATCACATCACAGATTGCTACTGGCATGAGACACTTGCATGAAAATGGAGTTGTGCATGGAGACCTGAAACCAAGGAATGTGTTGGTGCTCAACTCTGATCAGTCAGATGGATGGAAGGTGAAGTTGGCTGATTATGGCCTCGTTGAAACGAAGAAGAGGATCAATATGGTTTCAGAGCGCACAAGACGCGCTGAGATTCTCACTTGGAAAGCACCAGAATGTTTGGGGAAGAAGACCTTGAACCATAGCTCAGTAGATGACGAATTCCTTACGGAGTCTGATACAGATTCGGATGAAGAAAGCCATGTTGATGAGTTTTTAAAAAGCAAGTCGGCGATGGCTGATGTGTACAGTTTCGGTTTGACATGCTCATATATCTTAGGAGGAAAACCGATGTCGTCAGATATGAGTTTGACTCAGTTACGGCAGCAAAGGTTGCAAGGGATCAAACCAGAGCTGCCTGAATCTGCATCTCTGGAGTATCTCAAGTTCATGATTGGTGCATGCCTGGAACCTGATCCCATGAAGAGACCTACCTTCTCCATGATATGTATGATGGAAGATGCACCCCTTCACCTAAGGTTACCGCGATTGAAGAATGTGATGGAAGGTGCATGTCCCAACTAATTCGTTTAGTTCATTACTGATTTGTTTGGTACTGATATCTTGAACTAGACATCGCAGTACCGTTCATGTGAATCTTTCTTGTGCCTGTCGTTTGAGCTTCTCTCCAGCCACAGCCCATAACGCTTTCTTTAAAACAAGCAAGAGAAATTTTAGCTATTTTAGTCCAACCATTCATTATAAATCCACTGATGAGGTTTTCCATGATTCAAATTATGATCCAGGGAAAGACGGGTCTGTTGACTTGCCTTTTGGCGAGAAGATGAAGATGAGTCGGGTGAGAGCGGACGTCACTTGTGCATTTGTACTGTTGATTGAGTGATTGAGTGATTGATTGATGTAGTGTAGTTTGTAACATGCAGATGTTGCACTTGTGAGTCTAGCGTGATTCTGCTGCAAAACTTGTTTTTATTAAATTCTGTGACTTCACAGTGTCTGACCTTTGCTGGGAATTGGTGTGATATCTGGATCTTTTCTTTTGCAGTTGGGCAATCAAAAGCTCAGCATATTTCTGAGTCACAGTGACGTTCAGAAACCATTTGTGCGTCGTCTCCGAAATGCCCTGGGACGCAACGCGTGTGTTCCATTTTTTGACGAGCATCCCGACAGTTTGCCAAGAGGTGAACCATTTGTGCAGCACCTGAAAGATGCAGCTCGGCAGGCCGATGTGGCGGTTGTGGTTCTGAGTGATGACTTCTTCACCAGCAATTGGCCTATGATAGAATTGGAGATCTTTATAGAGGAGCAGAAGAGGCGGAGAAGCGTGTTTGGGTGCAGAGATTTGAACATATTTCCTCTGTTTATGGGAGTGTCAGTCGAGGAGTTTCGAAATGACGAAAGACGACTTGTTTGGTTGAAGAAGTGGCACGAGTTGGCAGCCGTAGATGACAGAATCGATGTGTTGAAGTGGGAAGAGGCTCTTGGAGTGGTTGGTGGCATCAATGGCGTCAAATATAGTGATTTCAGAACTGAGGAAGATTACATCGACAACATTGTATCAGCGGTTTTTAGGCTGGTTCTTCCGGATCTTATGTGGGAAGTTGAACACGTGAAAGGGAAGTTGAAGCTCTGTGAGGTACTTTTACAACTTTGTATGATGCAAGTATACAGTGTTATAGCTTTCTGTTATTGAGCTTGGAACTTGTAATCTGGCTATGGGTTCTCATTCTTCCAGTTCCTAAGAGAAATGAGATGTGAATGGCTCGTGTTTGTCTTAGTCATGGATACACTAAACTTTGTGCTAGGTATAATCAATGGAACTAGTATTAGAGGTAGATATGAGTGGTATAATAGCACAAGTGAGTCAGAAGCAGTGCAATTTTTAACTTGTGTGCATGTATGATAGATTTAGAACTAGATTGTTGTCTTCCTTTGAGGTTGAATCATCACAAGATGATGTTCTTGATGTCCAACTTAAAAAATGTAATGGCACTTGGTTGTGTTTGCCAGGCTGTAGCCGACATGTTCACCAAGGCACCCCCAAGGACGAGATTTCACAACATCCGTGCTATCGGCTTGTATGGGATGGGCGGTCTGGGGAAGACAACCATATGCAAGTTGCTTTGCAACAACTATTTTGCAGAGTTTAATGGCAAAGTTTGGCATGTAGAGTTGGGGAAGAAAGGTGCCGAGGAGATCCAAAAAGATGTGCTGTGTAATCTGGTTGGAATAAGCGAGTCCTTGCTCAACCAAACTGTAACAAGCAAGGATCAGGTGAAATCATTTTGCATCTTTGCGTAGTTGTGCCTTGTTGGAGTTGGAAGGACCTTGTAACAGGATGGAGGCATGAGAGTCAAGTTTTAAGACATGAATCCTTTGGCAGTGGTTTCTTTACTATGCAAGAGTTTATGGCAGTAAGGAATCGAATCTTACCAATGTTATTGAATTGTTTGTGTAGTGGCGGAGTTTGTTGCGGAGGAGGATCGACCACAAGGTGTTTCTAGCCATAGACAATGTTTGGAATGAGGACATCAGCCGGGAACAAGTGGAGGCTCTCTTGGAAATGGGATTCCATCCGAGCAGCCTGGTGGTTGTAACGTCTCGCAGTCGTGAGCTTCTAGAATGTTTGGGGATCCACAAGGAGTGTTGCTTCGAGATGCCCGAGTTGGATAAAGATGATGCCACGGCACTTCTACTCGAGGTAGCAGCAACTGGACTTGAGAAAGCGAGCATGACAGTTACTCAACTTGTTGCTGTTGATAAGGTTGTGGAGTGTTGCTTGCTATCAAAAGGCCCCATATCCTCTGCAGGCTGTGAAAAGCAATATGTTCCATTAGTAATTCATGTGCTAGGCCGGCAGCTTCGTCCTTTTCTGTGTGATAGTTCAAAGAAGCTTACAAAGTGGTTAGATAGGTTGGACTTGAAGCGGTCTGATCAGAAGCTTCATCCAATATTTTCTGTTCTCCGATTGAGCTATGACAGTCTACATAGTGATAAGCATAGGAGCATCTTCGTGGATGTTGCTCTTTGTGTCCCGCGGAGACAAGACAACACTTCAGCAAGCGTTAAGGAGGTATGCAAGTGGTTGAGTATGGTGTATCGTATGGACATCAACGATGTGCTTGAGTTGGTAAGTGTTTCCTGTTACTTTCCTTGACATTGCATCTATAGTTGTGCTTTGAGAGTATGACAATAAGCCAAAGCATGGTATTTACTGTTGTGAGCTTGAGGTGTAGACGTGTAAATATTTAGTTAAAAGACTACACGTTGATGTATTTTGTTTGAATGACTAGTGATTTGATTGAGAACGTGCAGTTGGAGGATCTTCGGAGAGACGGACCGCTTGTAAGGTGGGAGGACCTAGCATCCCCTTGTGCCGTGCATGAGTTGTACTTTGAGTTTGCAAAAGCAATGGCAAGTACGGAAGAGAACTTTGATGAGCAATTTTATCTTTATCATGAAGATGGACTTGGTCTACCGGAATTAATGCGCACGTTTCCACGCCACATTTATTGGCGGTTCAGGAGGATCCATTTCTACAAGGTTGGGTTCAGTAAGCTTTGTATTGAAGAGCTTCAATTTATGGTACATGTTGAAGTTTTGAAGCTGGACTTTTGCTTTGAGTTGGTGTCACTTGATCTGCAATGCTTGAAGAGGCTTCGAAGCTTGGAGTTGAGGGGGTGCTTGGCGCTTCAAACGTTGGAGGGTTTGAAGGACTTGAAGCATCTGAAGTTCTTTCGATGGAATACATGTGGCTACAATTTTCATGGAAGCATTGAGTTTCCGCTTTCATTGGAAATTGCAGAGATTTATGGTTCAAAAGAGTCAGAACTACGTTGGATTAACTCTTTGGAAGATTTCAATGAACTCAGAGAGTTGACATTGTGTGGGCACCCGAAATTGATTGCCATTCAGAATCGAGATGCGTTATTGCAATCCGGGATGTGGGACTTTAGTGACTTACAGTCACCGATATGGCGTTCGCGAAATCTTCAAGTATTGCACATTTCATGTTGCCGCCAATTGGATGATTTGGGCGATCTCATTCTGTTGATGGCATTGGAACAATTACATATTCACAACTGCGAATCGTTGATGTGTTTGCGAAATCTACGGAGTCCTCATTTGAAAGTACTGCGCATATCAAGTTGCTCCAAGTTGGAGGCTTTGGGCAATCTCAGTCCATTGATGGCATTGCAAGAAGTACATCTTGAGGATTGTGGATCATTATGTTCTTTACAAAATCTTCGAAGTCTTGATTTGAAAGTATTGCACATATCAAGGTGCCCCAAGTTGGAGGATTTGGGTGATCTCAGCATGTTGATGGCATTGGAACAATTACATATTCACAACTGCGAAGCGTTGTTGTGTTTGCAAAATCTATGGAGTCCTCATTTGAAAGTACTGCGCATATCAAGTTGCTCCAAGTTGGAGGCTTTGGGCAATCTCAGTCCATTGATGGCATTGCAAGAAGTACATCTTGAGGATTGTGGATCATTATGTTCTTTACAAAATCTTCGAAGTCTTGATTTGAAAGTATTGCACATATCAAGGTGCCCCAAGTTGGAGGATTTGGGTGGTCCTCCATTGATCAAGTGGAGATGAGGCTGTTGATGGATTTGGGTGATCTCAGTCCATTGATGGCATTGCATGAAGTACACCTTGAGGATTGTGGATTATTATGTTGTTTAAAAAATCTTTGAAGTCCTCATTTGAGAGTATGGAATATATCAAGTTGCCCCAAGTTGGAGGATTTGGGTGATCCTTCATTGATTAAGTGGAGATTGATTAAATGGAGATTGATTAAGTGGAGATGAGGCACTTGAAAGATTTGGGTGATCTTAGTCCATTGATTGCATTGCAAGAAGTATGTCTTGAGGATTGTGGATCATTATTGTGATTGCAAAATCTTTAGAGTTCTCATTTGAAAGTATTGCACATATCAAGATGGAGGTGGTTGGAGGATTTGGGTAATCTTAGCCCATTGATGGCATTGCAAGAATTTCATCTTGAGGATTGTGAATCGTTATTGCCATTGCAAAATCTTCAGAGTCCTCATTTGAAAGTATTACACATTTCATGTTGCCCCAAGTTGAAGGACTTGGGTGATCTTAGTACGTTAATGGCATTGCAACAAGTAAGTCTTGAGGATTGTGGATCATTATTGCAGTTGCAAAATCTTTAGAGTCCTCACTTGAAAGTATTGCACATATCAAGTTGCAACAAGTTGAAGGACCTGGGTGATCTTAGTCCATTGACTTCATTGGAAGTACATCTTGACCGTCGTTAAGTGTCGTAGATTCAATGTACACATACTCCCTAGATGGAATGAATTGAAGTGGAGAATAGGGATGACCTTATGACATTGATGGCACTATAACAAGATCATCTTCACAATTGTGGATTACTATTCAACATGTGAAGACTTTGTATTCCTAGTTTGCAATTTTAAGAGAAGAATACAACTTTGAGCACTATGAACATTCACTAGTCCAAGCAAAAAGGCCAAGTTTTCACTGATGGATAACCGAAGTGCCCTGTAAGCATAACCAGTTGTTCACTTGTGAGTCCTAACCTACAATGCAGGATGCAAGTTGGAAGGAGGTAAAATAAGACAAGCTTGCTGCTAGTGTGAAAACCATGTGCTTACACAGGATCGATGAATCATGCAAGACCAATGAGATTTCTAATACAACTGGACGTAGCATTTTGAGTAGCTACCAGGCATATATTCAGCTCACCTGAATAGAACTTTCATGTTTCCGACCATCTTTCTAACCATTGGTTCTAGTCGTGAATATTTTCCAGACTCAAGGTCTAGTGAGTGGGCTTCCAGTAAAATCTCTTCAAGCATTTATAGTCAGACCGTTACAAAGAAGTTCCATTCTGCAGTCTCTTCGGGACGGCACTCGTTTCATTGCAGATATGTGTGTGCTGAGCGTGGATTTTTGAAGGAGCGCTTCCACAGAATGTGAAGGTTCTTGCATTTCTGGAAGGGAAGCTCATGAGCTTGGTAAGTCACGTACGTCCCCTTGGCGGTTTTTGATATCCAGTATATTCAATCTTCTCCAGGGTGCTGTCCACTCTTTGTTTTGCGGCTTCGTTGGTGATGTGAATAGCTGATATGCACCCACGGCTTATCTGTTATCATGATCATGAGATTCGACCTCAGAACAAGACCGACTCGTAAGTACTCATCTCGGTGGTTGACTTGTTATACTTTTCAGTATCAGTGGCACAATTTTGTCTGGATGCAAGTTTAGAGTTTCTCGAGCCATTGACATCTGATGGACACATTTAGTTTCCCTGATGATGTTCTGATTTGAAAGTGAATTCTAGTAGCAATCTATCTGTCTTCCTTGAAGTTATGCACCGTACCATAATTTATCCATCACCATTTAATCTGGCACCTTATCTGAACATTTGTTCACAATTCTGTCTCCTTGTCTGTGCAGATGGGTTGAAATGGAAACCGGAGCTGTTACCCTGGTGTTCACACCCCTGAAGCAGCGAGAGACGCAGTTGATTGGAGGCGTGGCTGCTCCCAATGCAGGAAACAACAGGGTGGATATCTGCCTCAACTTCTCTGATGTGGATGCTGCATACCAGGTACCATAACCACCTCCTTTGCATAATCAGCAGTACCTTAGATTCGTCAACAGTTGTAGTGGTTGAAAAGCATTTCTGTCGTCTCCACGAGAATTTTCTGCTACCATCGGCACTTTTGTGCAGAACTTTTAGACCGAAATTCTATCATCTTCGATGCAAATTAGACTCTATGATTGAGATGCAGCAAGTCATGTTGAGGAATGGTAGAAGAGATGGCACGATATGAATCGCCGTTGTTGATTAACTTAGCCAATCCCGGTTAGAAAAGGAGTTCTACTAAAGCGTGGAATCTAGTCATATGTTGGTTTATTTTCTGTGACAAATTAGTCTATATAACCAATACGATGCCATAACTTTCCTAATTGATTTGGAGTTTTTGCTTATCTTGTTTTGTGCATGTGATGCAGCAAGCCATTTCAGCAGGAGCCAGTCCTGTAGCTGATCCCGAGGACAAGGTGTGGCAGCAGAAGGTGTGCTACGTGAAGGTTTTGAACGACAATATTGTCCGCTTGGGCTCTTTTGTCAACAAGTAAACGCTGCAACCATGAGAAACGTTCCATGACAGTTTTGGATGTGTATAAATATGGGAACTTTTTCCCATGCAAGCCGTAGGGTGGGATGCATCGTATCTAGTGCATACTCGCCTGGTTTGCTAGTTTGTACAAATAGGTTCAAGGATTGCAATTGAAGTGCATGTTGAGCTTCCATTTTTCCCTTCATTTCTGCGCATGTATTTCTCCAGTGTGATGGTGATGGTTTGGTGTGGTTCATGGATTATTCTTCTGTCGCTAGTTTCGGAAAACATTGAATGTTCATTGGATGTGTTGCGTCATCTTGGTACATGCCAAATAAACACAAAACTTATATTCAGAACATGTTAAGATTAACCCCTAAAGGACCAAGTGTCCAAAACGGGCTTTTTGAAAATTCGGTCAGGTTCCTATGCTGTCAATTTCAAACATTCATCTTTGAAATTCTTACCATAGAAGGGCATTACCAAGACCTTAGTGGGAAAACAATTTTTTCCTAAATTGGACATTTGATGAAAAAGTTATAGGGTTTTTAATTTCAAATGGGGAGGGCATGCACCTCGGGCACCTCCAAAAACTTTTGATAGGACACTCTATTGAAAGTGAGATTTTCAGTACTCGCAAGTAATATTATTTCCCTTCATGTTGTCAAAAAAAAGTTCTTGTCTTTAGTGAAAATATACCAACCCAAGTCAAACATTTTCACACATTGTCACTCATTGTCGGGCAAGGTACCAAAAAAACTTCTTCTTTTCCACATAAAACCTAGAGATCTTCATATTTTTCACTTTTTATTTTTTCCACAACAATATGTAATATAAACCTTCTTTTAACCATTTGGATTATCAATCAAAAACATATAGTAAGTTCAAAAAAATTAAAGTGTGAATTAACAAATTTCGAGCCTCCACTCCTTGCACACTTGTTTTGAATATGCTACTTCGTGTCTCTACCTCTAAAAATTGGTGTGTAAGGAGCTAACATCATGCTTAACAAGATGGTAATAGATTTAGACCTTGTGTAGTGAAATTTTTTGACACCAACTGAAGTCAAAGTCTGCTGATCAACTAAACGCAGGGAAGAAAATGAACCATTTGCTTGACTTCAAACACTATAATCTTTCAATCCGTGCGGTCAAAGTTTATGAAATTTTGTACATGTATTACTTAATAAGTCTTTATTGAGATCCTACGGTCAGAACTAAAAATCAAAGTTTTTGTTACCTTCTTTATTCATTGCACTAGAATCCATTAATTTTGAAGTGTTTTTGGTGTAAAACTGCCTTGGTACCTTAGGGGTTAAAGGGACATAAGGAGATATAAAACTAACTGCATAGGATGGAAATAAGGGTGAAGTGTAGAAGATGGAAACAAAACAAGGGCAATGGCACAAAAGTCTAACTGCAACAAGAAATGAAGCACAAGACTCTATAAGTGTAAGACAAAAAGGTCTGGTTTTGGATGTGGTTTACCAAAGATTAAGTATGAATAGATTTGTGTTGAGGATGCAATCATAATATGAACTATTATATTATTGATAATCTTCTGAGTTTTTGTTTTTTTTTGTTTTTTTTAAAAATTATGTATACTTTTTATTTTTTGTTTTTTGTTTCTCTTTTAGATTTTTTATATTTTGATTAGAAATTATTTATTTTCTGATTTCTTATATCCTATTCTCTTCCCAATCTTCTTCTTTATTATTATTTGTAATTATTATTGTTGTTAATGATGTCCTAATGGCATATGTAATTATACTCTTTCAACAATTGTCTGGTTTATGCAAGTTTTTGGGTGTAGAATAGAAATGGTGATGATAATATAGGCCACCAAATTTGAGCTCTCTTGAAAATTGCGATTCACGGAATAAATTGCCATGTGGAGGTGTCATTCGTTCAAAGTGTATTGCGTCTAAAGGCCGTCATCCTCCAACGGTATTTTGGCGCCCAAGCGACAGCCTCTCAAAATGCTAACTTGGTCCGCCGTTTTTAGTCGATCCAAACTTCCTTTGTGAGGCCATCAATTTCCTTTGATTTATATCATTTGATGTTTTTTTTTGGCCCAAAAGTTTGTGTCAAGTTCGGCGTGTTAGAGTGTTTGTGGAGGTTGGTTTCATGTTAAAAACCAACTAGGAGCTTGAAGAACCAACGGAAGACTTCTAAACCAGGCCATAGTTAGAAATTAGGGTTAGGTTAGTAGTGTTTGACAGCTAGGGCATGGTGGTGTCTTTTGACACCCCATTTAGGACCTCAAATCCCAAATGACCCCGTGTTAGGGTTTGGGGAGACTTGTCTTTCTCAAGTCGAGTCTTCCACGTAATGAGTGTTTGTATTTGCACATCATTAACCTTGTTGAGCGCATGCAACTATTCTTTACGTATAGCATGGACTTGACTTTGTGTATGTGACAAGTGAATTTAACTTGTTTATTACTTGAGAAAGATTATATCACGATACGGGTGTACCTGTGATATTATAATACACCTATTGGAGTTTTGAGGATGCCTATCAAAGCTTGTTAGCCACTAATGTTGTGAGATTAGAAGCACTAGGGTTTGAAGCTTGTGCGGTGGACGGAAAAGGAACTCAAGAAGGGGCCCAAGTGCGGAGGGTATCCAGAACAAAGTGGAATGATTGAAATTAGCTTTAGATAGTTATCAAATAATCTAAAGATTGGCTTAAAGGGAAAAAAGGTGGTCAATGTTCATTGGTGATCTCATGCAAACCCTTTCTCCACTCTCAAAGACAACTCAAATTTGCTTTGACTTGAGCATCCTATGGTGTATGGTGTTGGACACTTCATTAACCCTAAAGGTTTTGAGGAAAATGCAACGCAAACTAAAGGGGGAAGCCATACTTTCCTAAGCTCCATAAGTGGTTGGTTGTTATTTTTACCGCAGTAGAGTCTTCATGGTTATGTGATTGTTGACCTCTCATCACATTCACAACCTTTATTTTCATTCATGGAATATATTCATATACAATGAGATAGTAGGTGGAAATTCAAAAACCCTAAACCATGATAAAAATGTTTACTTTCCATATTGTATGTCAAGAATAGGCCTTCAGCTGTCCTACTCAAATGCTCTGAAGCCTATACAACCCCCTTCAATAAAGTTACATACTTTTTGCATTCACAGGGAAAGTAATTTCACTGTTGCCATCTTTGACACCTTCTTTAGGCTGAAATTTTGTTATTCTACCATGCAATTTTTGGCACAAAATCATCTCTATGTTAAAAACATGTGTGCCAAATTTCAAGGCTAGAAAATAAATACAAAAAAAGATATTTTAGATCTACCAACATGGGGTAGCTATGAGAAAAGTTTCACAGCTACCAACTTTGACACCCTTCCAAGGATTGAAAGAATTGTTTTTGCCCATGGAATTTCTGGTATGAGACCATCTCTGTGTCAATTACATGTGTAGAAAATTTCGAGTCAAAAAGATCCACACAAAAAAACATATTCAAAATCTAGCAACATCTGTAGTTATGAGAAACATTTCACATTACATAAGAAATAACGCCTCAAAGAGGCCTCGTCCCTTTGATGAAGAAGCGGGCTTGAGATATGGCCGACAATCTTAAAAAATAATGAATAGTTAGATTCACTATAGCATTCAATACTGTTACAACTCCTCCAAGTGTCACTATTCAATCACAACAATCACTATACACTGACAATAGTGCTCCATCATTTCATGTGCTGCCATCTTTCTTTGAAGACTGTTTTGAAGGGTTTTTCAACATTTTTTCAAATTTTCAACGATCCAACTTGCCTAATCACTACCTTTCCTCATGACATGGACAGCCTCCCTCCACCTAGGCACATATAAATGTCTTTGGGTAATGATTTCAAAGTGTTGGGCAACTAGTCAATAGTGGAGGCCTTTCAAAGGCCCTATTTCTTTTGTTATGACTCTTGACCAACGTTGACACACTTCCAAGGATTGAATATTTTATTTTTATGCATGAAATTTTTGACATGAAACCATCATTAGGTGGATTACATGTGGGCCAAATTTTAAGGCCAAAATACGTACACAACAAAAGATTTTGAAATTTACCAACATATGTACTTGTGAGAAATATTTCACTCCTCCTAATTTTGACACCCTCCTAAGGATTGAATTTTGTATTTTTGCACATGAGATTTTGAACATGAGACCATCTCTATGTTGATTATATGCATGCTTAATTTCAAGTCCAAAAGATTCACAAAAGAAAAGAAAAGCATCTAAATCTACCAACATGTGAAGTTGTGAGAAACAATTTCACTACCACCAACTTCGGCACGCTCCCTAGGTCTAAAAAATTGTTAATTTACCATGAAACTTCTGGCACAAGATCATCTTTATGTTGATAACATGTGTGTTAAATTGCAAGGCTAGAAGATGAATTCAAAAAATCATGTTCAAAATCTACCATGTGTAACTAAGAGACACAATCTTGAATACCTTTTCTATATTTATCATGTTCCTTTCAAATTTAACACACATTTTTGCAACATAAAGATGACATTGTGCTTAACATTTCATGGTAAAACAACAATTCTTCAGCCCTTAAGAGGGTGTCAAAATTGGCAATAGTGAATGACTCACAACTACCCCATGTTGGTAGATTTGGAATAACTTTTTCTACATTCATCTTTTGGCCTTGAAATTTAGCACACATGTTTTCAACATAGAAATGGTTGTGTGCTGAAAAATTCATTGTAAAATAACAATTTTTCCACTCTCAAAAGGGTGTCAAAGTTGGCAGCGGTGGAAATTATTTTCCCTAGAAATTCAAAAAGTTCGTAACTTTATTGAAGGGGACTGTACACACACACTCTCTCTCTCTCTCTCTAACAATGTAAGTAACCAAATTCCCACTAAAAGCCCGGGCTAAGTTACAAAACTGAGCAGAAGAGGAGTCCATAAAAAGAAACCCTGGGCTGGGTTACAAAATCTCCATGACCCCTAAACAAGAAGGAAATAATTTACACAAATTCTACTCTACTGAGACCCCCTTGCTACTTTTCACCACACAGGTTGTATATACAACTCAGAGCACCACCATCGGGGACGGGCCAACCCGGTGGAGACTGCCCTGGGTTTTGGCCCTGAACCCTGCCCCGCGGTCGGGCTGCAGGGCGCTTGGCGCAGCGCCAGCCGCGAGCAAGGTTATCCGGCCTCGAAACCTGTCTCTGATAATAAAAGCCCTGTTGTGGGTCCCGTTGTGGGGAAGTAAAGTCAAGCGAGGTACATGCAAAAACGCGTCAGTGAATGGACTATCAGCGGCAGCCACTCCCATAGCCATTGTTGCTCCACCACGTGCTAGAACCAAATTGGTGGTCTAGCCTCGGTGAAATTTTTAGTCGCCCGCCATATTCTCTCTTTTTCCAGGCTTGCTCACAACTCCCTCCATCCCGCCTGACCGGTTTGGCGGCCCCGACCAGCACGATGGGGGAGCACCTTCCCCCGGACCCACCAAACCTGACAGGTCTGCCGGGATGGGGGCCTGCAGTGGAGGTGCTCTCAGTCATCAAGGGCTGACCACTAAAAAACGTATCAAAAGTACAGTACCGTACGCTACGGTCAGTTTCGGCAGGCAAATGCCAAAGCATTTTTTTTTGGGTCACATTGATTCAACACAATGGATATCACATAGGTATTGCACGAGTATCACCTAGATCTTGCATGGGTGTCACCTTGGTATTACATAGGTATCGCCTAGCCAAATCTCTTGAAATTTCCAAAACTTTGGACAAGTCCCCATTTTGAATTAATTGTGTACGAAACTGACCACAGCGTAGGGTACCTCAGTTGGGCAAGGGCACACCAACTTAGATACACTCAACTCGGAGTATCTTTCAGAGCATTCAGAGCCAACCCAAGTATACTCAGTTCCAAAATTAGTAGGCAGTGAATGAGTACCATTTGGAAGAACCACTGTTTTGATATTTTGCGTCTTCCAATGCACGTTTTCGGCCGGTGCCTTGGCGACATTGATTTCAACCTTGGTACTCAAGGAGGTGTAACTGCATTGTGCTGGAATAATCTGCATTTCTAAATTCGTAGCACCAGAATGTACGCTAAGATATATGAATTGATGAACAACAACTCAACTTGAGAAAAAACCTTGCACAATGGAGGAACTCAAAGAGTGGACAAAGCTGAATAGTGCTGATAATCTTGCCAAGGAGCATTATAGATGTCTTCTTCGTTAAGTTTCTGTTTTGAGGAATAGCCCCTGTCTATTGTGCTCGATCTCTAGTGAATTTTTCTATTGGTTAATTGTTGAAGGACTTAAGTACTGGATATTGTTCTTACAGAAGTTTAAGTACTTGCGGCTGAGGTTATTGCTTTGTCGTAGAGGAATGTTATGATCACGGTAGGACTTGCGAGTCTCTGTTTAACTCTGAGGAAGGTGTGCAGATGGCGGACCATTTGCGAGAGGTAAAGCATTTTATGCTGCAAGAGGGTTTTTGCAACGGGAGCCAAGAAACATGAAGGAGTTGCTCCCTACCAGTGACATTATCACGCTGCATTGTGCGCTTACTAACGACACTCTGCAGATCATCAACGCTGACAGTCTCCAGCACATCAAACCAGGTTCGTGCTTAGTGAGCCTTATCAAGCAAATTGGATTAGGTTATGCTAATATGTTCAGTTGGAGATTCAATCATGGCTTTTGATTAGTGGTTCTGGACCTCGGTAAATGGGTAAGCTTTACCACTCCAGTGTCTTGAATATACTGGATTATAGATATCGGAATGATGATAGCGAGAATACCAAAAATTGATAGTGAGAATACCAAAAATTGATAGCGAGAATACTAAAACTTGATAGCGAGAGTACCAAAAATGCATTGAAGTTTACTGAGACTTACATCTTTGGATTAAAGATTTTTCTGATAAGTTCATCTTCAAGTGGGACTTTTTTACATGTTAAGGGTTAAAAGTAATGTCCTACCAATTTCCCCATCCAAAGCAATATCCTATCCCTACATGATATCTTTTTATGATGAAAGTATCTACTTGAGTAGTGAATGCCCTTGCCCCGTTGGGTTCAACCGGTTTGTACACTAGAGTGTCCTTGCCATGTCGGGGACGACAGGTATTTACACTCGTACTAATATAAAAATATAAAGGAGAGGGTAATAATAGAAGTTACCCCAAGGTTACTTTCAGGATAATTTTAATGCATGGCTTAATCTTTGGCTACTTGAAATGTAGACACATGATAAGCTATCCATACCACATTATTCGTGAAAACGTCACATGGTTTATATAAATTCATAGTGCTTAAAGTATTTTCTCAATGCTTGTAATTACATAGCATGTACAAGTAGAATTGAATACCGAACTTATTTTTGAGAATGCATGGGCTTATGCATTGTAAATATGCAATCAAATAATTGAATGTATGTTAGATTTAGATTTCATACACATCATGCATGGGCTATATACTCATCATGTATTGGTCTTTCAATTAGGTATGTTGAAAATATTAAAGGTGATATGATGTTTTCTCTTCTTCTTTGTAAGATGCATGTTTTATCCAAAAATACAATTCCTTGTACAAATATTATGCTTTCATTACAATATGAAAATGCATCAATATATACAACATCATCCACTTGTCGTAAGAACCCCAATTAGAGCACATGGATGATTTCTATTGACCAATAAAATATGGTGCACATAAGTCTAGCAATAATTATGTGCACCAAATAAGAATCGATCATTTGAGTGATGTGTTTGAATACAAATAGTAGGATATAGAATGCGATATGTTGTCAACGATGTTCTTCTTGGGGTGGTTCTTTAATTTTGGAAACCTCTTCAAGATTAAAAGAGTATCAAAAAGTTTAATGTCATGCAATTAGAACTACTAGTATTTTATTAGAAACTTTCTTCTCAAAGTGTTTGTAGACACATGGGTCAACTCCACAATCTATGGTGATGTAACTTTGCATGTTTGATGCTTTAAAAAGGGGGGGCACACTCAAAGCACATGAAAAATACAAGAAAATTTTGCATACTATGTTACTACTAGTGGAACCCCTCTTGTCCCTAACGGGGCATGGGTAGTAACTAGCTAAGTCCTTAGTTAAGTCCCAAGTTAGGTTTCCATCCTCCTCCTTGGAAATGCCACCCAATACCTCCTAGTTAAGTCCTCGATTAAACCCTCCGAGTGATTTCATATGGGGTGCCAAAATTGTCCATGTGGCTTCACCTCGTGAGGCTACCGCTTTTATTATTAGAAATTATAAAACTTTCAAATTTCCTTTGCTTAGTGGAAACATGCTTGGTTAAAAAAGGTGATACGTTTGCTGATACATCAGTGTGTATTTTTGCAAAAATTTACAAAAATACAGATAAACCTGTGAGTGTCGCCCCCCATTTCCAATGTGTGTTAAATACATCCCAAACTGGTTCTGGTGTAATAAGACTGAATTTTATTTTGCTCAAAATAAAGTTCAAATCTTCAAATTCAATTCACTCAAAGTTTTGTTTCAACCTAAGTGCTAATGGTTTTGGAAGCCATGAGAACATGCTAGTTATGTATTATTGTTATACTTGTATTCTTGAAACTGTTGTACCCGTAAATTGACTTTCAAAGTTAGAACAAAGTTTTTCTATGGGCAGGGCAAAAAGTATAATGGAATTACCTGGTTATGGGGTTATGTATAATTCCTAGGGATATTATGTACCTGGTTATGGGGTTATGTATAATTCCTAGGGATATTATGTACCTGGTTATGGGGTATATACACACAATGGGTACATAATATCCCTAGGAATTATATGAGATTGCCTAGATATTACAAGGGTATGACCTTGGCATTACATGGATATCACCTTAGACAAATATTTTGTATTTTCCAAAAAAATTGGAAAGTCTTCATTTGGAACTAATTATGTACAAACCCAACCAATGCATAGGGTAAGTTGACATTTGAGATTTTGCGAACATTGAGGAAATGACCCACTTTGTCACCTCCTACTTTGAAACATTATGATAGTAATTGGAACCACACAAAGAGGGTGAGTTGGCTTGGAAGTAGTGTCAATCAACTATCAACCAACGCAAAATATTGAATGTCATTGCCCTACTACTTACGCATTCCATCGATAAATTAAAAAGCATTCCATTGATAAATAAAAAAGAATTCCATCGATAAATTAAAAAAGCATTCCATCGATAAATTAAAAAAGCATTGCAGCATCAAAAATTGAATGGGGATGTGTGAGGCCCCACCGAGATTCGAACTCGGGTTTTTGGATTCAAAGTCCAAAGTCGTAACCACTGGACTATGGGGCCAGAAGTCATGGAGGCTACAACACCCCTCAGGTGCACTCCGTCTATGAGAAATATAATATAACCTCTCATCTCTGTTGTGTTTGTCAAAGATCTCTTTCTTCTCCGCTGTCACAAAATTATGACAAGGCTCCTTGTTCCCATACAGTACCTCAAGTGGCATGGCTGAGGTCATAATAACACGATGTACACAGGAATTGATTGTCATCGAGACTTTATGCTAAGAAACAGACACAGTCTCAGGCATAAGTTCAGTTACCGTGACGACGTCGAGAAAATGGTGTTGCATTAACTATTAAAATACAACATGATATGCAACTTGCTAGTAAAGACTTCAGTCAAATCCAGATGCAAATAGGGAGACGTAATCACTAGCCTAAGATCTATCTAACCGTTCATCAAATGAACGTAATCTCCGCCAAATGAACAAGTGAATATTATAACCTGCACAACCTGCTCTATCATCCCCAAAACAAAAAAATGAAATCTCATAGGCTGACTCAAAATACCAGCCTGCAACTCCCTCAGATTCGAGTTAACCTACTCATATGATGGAGGTGGTAGACCTCAGATCTTTAGCAGCACCTGTGACTGTTCACCGTGCGATTCTCTCTCAATTCAATCCTAGTTTGAATGCCCAAACCAATAGTATTCCGAACCTGGATTATGTTGTGTAAGCTCCTCCTCCTCCTCCTCCTGAGGGATTCCTTTGCGCTTGCTGGATGTCCCCATAGCTGACGAGCTCCGATACATCTGCGGCACTTCCCAGAAACAAAGGCAATCTTTGGTGAATCTCGATCGGATTGATCTCCAAAATCCTCCTCTTCCCATCAGTTCCTTTCCCACCGCCCTGCTCCACCAAGTAGCTTAGGGGATTGGACTCGTACATGAGCTTCGCATCCGGCTTCGGATTCAGTGTGATCCCGCCGTACATGATGGTGCGGTGCAGATCCGCCACCAGCGAGCAGATGAACCGCGCCGAGTAGAATTTGCGTGTTTGTCCTTTCCCTTGCCGCACATTGTCAATGTAGCGCCGCAACCCCGACGGCCAGTCATAATACTTCGCATCATTCACAGAGTAAATTTGACCTGAACGAAACAAAATCCAAATCATGAGTCCATGATCTCAAACAAATCTGATGCGAAATGTGAGATGTGCAATGCTTGCATCATTGCCAGAGTATATCTGGCCAGCGCTCAGAAAGGGAAATCAAATCGAGAGCATTTGTCCATGAAAAATGATGATCTGTGATCCCATAACCCCAATTTGAAGTGCGATCATGACACGAATAAGAGAGGAGAATCGTGTGCACCTCGTTCCGGGATGCGGATGTCATGGTGGCTGTAGACGAACTCGCCGATGGTGTAATCCAAAGAGAATCCGTGCAGCCCGGATCCTACCGAGATGGCCATGATCGTGGAAGATGAGTAGAGCGCGTACCCGGCGGCCACCATCCGCTCCCCTCGTTGCATCACATTGGCGTAAGCTTTCTCCTCCGTCGGCAAGTAATCCGTCTCCAGGAGGCGCCGGTAGATTCCGAAGATCGTCCCCGACGGAATCGATGCATCGATGTTCCGGGAGCCGTCGAGCGGATCAAAGACCACGACGTAAGGACCCTCCCCGAGCCACAGCGGTCGCTCGTCCTCCTCCGAGGCTATGGCCGCCACCTTCCCCGAGCTTCGCAGAGCCGCCTTAATGATATTATTCTGCCTGCCAGCAACGTGTGCACCACATCAACAAATGTGTGTCTAATCCGGACATCAACAAATCTGCGCACTCCAAACACCAGATCGTTGCGCAGAAGAAGATGAGAAACCACGGAATCCTAAACCATCGGAAATGCGATCTGAGAGCAACGTGTGCACCACATCGATAAATGTGTCTACTGCAAACAACATCCTGTGTCTCCACTCCAAACACCAGTCCATCACATCCAAGAATAAGTGTCTACTCCAAACACCAGATCACATCAGCAAATGTGCGCACTCCAAACACGAGTTTACTGCGAAAGAAGAAGACGACGAGAAACAACGAAACCCTAAACCTCGAATCTGACGCGCTCCAGACAAAGAAACTCACCGAGACGACGGCCAACGGCTTCGGCGCATCTCTCCCAACGCCGAACATGAAGTCCGCCTTAGCGTATGTAGTCTGGAGCTCGGTAGGCGACGCCAGAATGGACGCGACGTGCTTGCACGCGGCCTGGAGGTGCGTCATGAGCACCACCAAGTCGACGTCCACGTTGGAGCCCTCGGTGCCGAGGAATGCCGTCATGGTGACCACCTCGTCCGCATCCGCGCGCGCCACCGCATAATGGTGGCTTGTCGGCACCGGAGGCCGAATATACACCGGAGGAGAAGGCAGCGGCGGCGGCAGCAGCGGCGGCGGAGAAGGTGGAGGAGGAGGCGCCTTCTTCTTCGCCGGCGGCGGCGGCGGCGACGGCGTACTGAACCAGCTCTTCTTCGCGGCGTTGCTCGCGAGAATCGCCTGCAGCGGTTGCTGAAAGAAGCTCGGCGGAGGCGACGGCGACGGCTTCGTCTTCTTCCGCTGCAACAAGCTGGATACCACTCGCGCCACGGCGCCTGACGATGGCGCCTTCGTCGTCGCAGGACTCGGCGCCGGTGGCTTGCTAGAGCTACTGATCGGGAGGTCGGCCACGCGCGTCCATCGAATCGACAGCAGCGGCAGAAAACAAATGCAGAAGAGGAAGAAGTAGTTCATCTCCTCCACAACCTCGACGCGTCTCGTCCGCTAGCGATTTCCACATCCTGGTGCAATCTCTCCCTCACCTCCTCATTCTCAAATCTCACCTCTCACATGTTTCGCAAACTCTCAGATATTTTGCAAATAATCAACTGATTTCCAAATCAATCGCGGACAGGATCTAAGAACTTTCCATAGGAAAACCTTGGTCTCTGCACATTCTGAAGCTAGTGCAGTGCTAGCCTGGTCGCTCTAGACATGAGCTCGTGTGCAGAGAGCGATGGTGGCGGCCACAAACACTGTTGTGACTTCGTCGTCTCGCTCTGGTTTGAATCTTCAACTGCATTTGGAGAGACGAACTAATCATTTGAAATGATTGGGGATTTGAACTTGTGGGAAAGGTTCTTCTACTTTTTCTTTGTTCGAAAAAGTAAAAAGATCCTTGCAACCCCTCAAGGACCAAGTGCAAGTTGACTACAATTATCTTTCAATCCACACGGTCAAATCTCATCAAGTTTTTACCACATCATCTCATGGAAGTTTAGAAGGAGATCTTACGGTTACATTCTCAAAATATTCATCTCGACAATTTATATTCAATAGATTAGAGATGCTTCTAAAATGCTTTGGTCCTTTAGGGGTTAATAGGTGGATCGAGGTGATTGATGGGTTTCATTTCTTCTCTTTTATACCTTTATTTGTATACATCTATTTATTTATTTGTTTGTTGTGTAAGGTTTGATGGATTTGTATTTATGGTAGATGATTAACAAAGTATTTCTGAAAAGCCTGAAATTCAGAGGGTGGCAACCTTGTGTAAGCTAAGAAGATTTGCTACAGTAGTCTTTGAGGACCCTATGTCCTTTTCTCATTGCAGAAGTAGGGTGATGTTTAAAGACGAAAATATTTGTAGGGTGAAAAATCTCATCCTGCATGTTTCATCGGGCACAATGTGCTTGTAGCAAGCTGGATTGGCTAGGCATGCAACAATAGTAATTTTAATAACGATGTAGCCACAATAGTCGGTAGGTGGTTGCCAATTCATTCTCCATACATCAAGAGATGTCAGTCGGACCTCTTTATTTCATGTAGACGGGTGTCATGGAAAAGTGGGCCACGGGAGGACTATTTTTTCTCACTTTTTCTATTTCAGAGGTCCATAAGCTTTTTTTTGAAGTTTTTTTGCCAGATTTGGAGCATGCGGCATATAGTTACCCTTAAAGGTCCTATCTTGGTCTAAATAGGGCCCTCCTCCAACATTAAAATAGGAGCCAGGTTTTGTCCACACCTCCCTTCCCGTACCATCTGTCTACATGGTTTAGAGAGATCCATGTCTATACCTATCCATCCACAATCCTCATACATCTGTGCACTGTAAGTATCTGGTATCCAAGATACTTACAGTGCACGTAAGTATCAAAGATACTTTCAGGAAAACTCTAATGATGGCCCTTGATGGTACCCAGAGATTGAGTTAGCCAATGATGGTGTCATGATTAGAGTTATCCTGAAAGTGAAACTTGGTCATCCTTCCTGTCACTTGTACTTTATGGTCTTATGTTAGTAATTAGGACCACATTGACACAGTGACTTGGATTGAAAAATGTGTGGGGAAACTATTGGTCAACTCTTTGAGAACTTAGGGTATTCTTGAGGAGCTTTAGTATGCATTGGGTAGGAGCGAAGAGCATTAACTGCCATGCATTTCAGTGGTGTAGCAAAAGTGAGCATGAAATTCCTCATGCTCTCTTCCTTTCCGTATTTAATTCTCAACCTGCCCTTTTTCATCTCTTTCCTCTTTAGAAAGGACTTTCAAGATAACTATATTATGTTTTGTTTTGTGATGGTAGCATCACTAGTATGATTATGATGGATTTCTTTGTTTCATTTTATGTTGTTCTATTTTTATTTTTATTATTTGACATGATTGACAAGAGAGATTTGCATCCAAGAAAGATGCTAACGTACCAATCGTCCCATGCTGCTTATGTGCCATAAAGGAATAAATAATAATGATAATAATAAGAATTTCAATAAGAATAATCATAAGAATAAGCATAGTAAAAATCATAGTAATAATAATCATCATAATTAATACTGATAATTTTAAATTAAATTTTCTTGTGTGCGGTTTTTCTTTTAAGATGGAAATGAAGAGGATTGAGGTGGAGGTACAATGTAGTCAATCAATTATCAACTCACACAAATGAAGTCGTCCTTCCACAACGGATAATTCAACGGTTCCCACAAAATTAATAATTCGATAAGACTTTTTCTTAGAGAGAAATTCGTAAGAAAGTAATTGAAAAATCTTTTGAGGTTACTTCACCCCATCGATACTTTTTCAAAAGAGTTATCAACTTTTTCCCAAGAAAACGAATGTAAGTACTTTTACCCACAAGCAAATGCGAAGAAGTACTTTTTCCTGCAAGCAAATGAAAGTAAGTTTTTTTGTGCAAGCAATTGAAAGTAGGTACTTTTTCCTGCAAACAGACTGTTGCATTTCTGAGGCAAATTTGTGATGAGGAAAATGTAGCTGGATGCGAATTTATCATGGAAGTACAACTAGTACAGTGGTTTAATCAATATAGGTGAAGGATCACATGCTCTGCATTAAGCTTTACCTGACTAGTACAGAAATAGTACTCTGGGCTTCTATTTCCTGTGAAGTAACAGAGTACTTTGGTCACTGGAAAATGATCCAAGCCCTTTCACAAACTCCAAAACAAAAGTGGTACTATGTTGGATCACCATGCACCTGTGTTTGCAGTTTAACCCCTAAGGTACCGTGACAGTTTTACACCAAAAACACTTCAAAATGAATGGATTCTAGTGCAATGAATAAAGAGGGTAAAAACTTTGATGTTTAGTTCTGACCGTAGGATCTCAATAAAGGCTTATTGAGTAATACACGTACAAAATTTCATAAAATTTGACCGCAGGGATTGAAATTATAGTGTTTGAAGTCAAGCAAATGGTTCATTTTCTTCCCTCCGTTTAGTGGATCAACAGACTTTGACTTCAGTTGGTGTCAAAAAATTTCACTACACAAGGTCTAAATCTATTACCATCTTCTTAAGCATGATGTTAGCTCCTTACACACCAATTTTTAGAGGTAGAGACAGGGTGTAGCATATTCAAAACAAGTGTGCAAGGAGTGGAGGCTCGAAATTTGTTAATTCACACTTTAATTTTTTTGAACTTAATATGTTTTTGATTGATAATCCGAATGATTAATAAGAAGGTTTACATTACATATTGTTGTGGAAAAAATAAAAAGTGAAAAATATGAAGATCTCTAGGTTTTATGTGGAAAAGAAGAAGATTTTTTGGTACCTTGCCCGTCAATGAGTGACAATGTGTGAAAATGTTTGACTTGGGTTGGTATGCTATTTTTCACTAAAGACAAGAACTTTTTTTTGACAACATGAAGGGAAATAATATTACTTGCGAGTACTGAAAATCTCACTTTCAATAGAATGTCCTATCAAAAGTTTTTGGAGGTGCCCGAGGTGCCCGCCCTCCCCATTTAAAATTCAAAACCCTATAACTTTTTCATCAAATGTCCAATTTAGGAAAAAAATTGTTTTCCCACTAAGCTCTTGGTAATGTCTTTCTATAGTAAAAATTTCAAAGAAGAATGTTGGAAATTGACACCATAGGAACCTGACTCAACTTTCAAAAAGCCCTTTTTGGACACTTGGTACCTTAAGGGTTAAAGAAAATGACAAATGTATCTGACCTTTGCAGCCTGCAAATGATAACCATACATTCGATTGTGTTTATGGCTGCTTCACACGAGCCTGAGTCGAGAGTCCGTTAGTCAAAATTTCTGCCCAAACTATGGCAAGAGTCCGAACTTTTGGATTAAAAAAAACATTAAAAATATATATTGAAGCCTTTGGGCCGTTGTGGTGTTAAGCCCCAAAGCCCAAGTCCAAAGTCCAAACCCCATATCATTACACCAAAAAGAATTAGCCAATAAAAATCAGCCAATAAAATCAGCCAAAAAATTCGGCCTCTTTCATCTAATGGTCCAAATCTTGTCAAATTTTGATTATTATATTGGAAAAATCAACGCACTCTCGAAGGAAGTTTGGGTCGACTAAAAACGACGACCCAAGTTTTGCTCGAGAGTCCGTCGCCTTGGCGCCAAAACTGTCCAAAAGTACTGCCATGTAGTCACATTGGAAGACGACGGCCTTTGGACTTTGGCCTTCGGTGTGAAGGCCAAGAGGCTGGACTTTGGCCATTCAAGCAATCTCACTGGTGGAAACCAACGGACTCTCGACTTGGGCGTTAGATGTGCATCGGCCCTTAGTATTATGGTAACCCAACCTATGACCGCCACAATAAGCAATGTGCATATTTGGAGGGGACGCATAGTGATGGTACTGAGTATTACAATCTCATCCCAAGTGATTTCATATTTTTCCAATAAAATCTGAATTAGTTATGAATTTTCAAAGTGGTATGCCATATTTAGCCTATTCTTGCCACTAGGTACCCTCCATTAGTGCCCACCATAAGTAAGTGGTCTTGACCAATAGTAAGCCATAGTTTGGAAGTGTGAAAGTGTGGATGGGTGGAAATGGGGCAAGATGCGGGAGAGATGGGGCAGAGATGGGCCGAAAATAGGACCACATGTAGAGTGGCATTAATAGGAATATGGCGGTGATGGGCTAGGTTACCATAGTAATATACACTTCATTAGTACTAATACTAACTATTCTTTGAAGACTATAACTTTTCTACATGGAATGGAGTTTTTCATTGGAAAAGAAAATACTAATAGACAGATCTGAAAAGTAGTCCAACGACACTTTAGTCTAATTATTTTTTGTGTACTAACTCCATGATTGCAAATTGCAATCTTTTGTTAATTTGTATCAAAGTTCAAAAGAGTACACACCTTATGATATCTTGTGGTAGTTATATGGGTTACCATAAAAGGAGAAATTAAGGTAGCATGCACTGTGTATGTCCAAATGGCGTAATTAGTTGCACTATTTGCAATGAAGGCTTGATTCACGTGGGTTGTGAACACTTAAAGTTTCACTTAGAATTTTTTTCAAAATTTTCAGTGTGAAAGGATCCATTACCCAATTAGTTTTGAAATAGATTGCAAATATGAACGTATAAGCCTACAAGATCTTAAACGAGATTTAAATGGACATGGTAGAGAATTGGTGACATTAGAGTAGCACTTATTACTTTCTAAGTACAAAGTTGTGATCATTAGACTTTGGATCCATAAGTAAAACAAAGAGAAGAAGTAAAACACTTCACAATGTTAGAAATTGAGAAATCTTGAATGCTTGTTTTACCTTAGATTAGCCACCTAATTTACATAAAAGATTTAGTATAAGAGCATTTGGGTTAGAAAGAATCACACGTAAGTGATTTCTATATAGATTAATGACATAAAATTCTTAAGGATTGATCACCCTTATTGGAATACCTTAGAGCTTTATGGAGTTCAAGAAATTAGTAAAACGATTGAAAGGGTTATTGTCATTGTAGTGAATTGATTAAGTTACATTTTATAAGTCTATAAAAGATATTGATAATTAAAGAATACATGTTAGAAAAAAGAGAGAAAAAAGAAAATCAAGGTAATTCAAGTACCTATATAAGGAAAACATGATGGGAAAATGGAATTAGTTTTTAAAGATTAAGCAACATCACTCATGCATTATTACACAACACAAATTTGTAGATGCTGAATTTCTAAATAATAGAACAAGAATAATTAAAGAACTTGCATATACAACATGATTACTATATATTTGAACTTTGCAATCGGTGCCTTGGGTTGATGGAACCTAGTTACTTGTCAAAATGGACAACCTAGTATCCACATAATTTTTGGGATGTAATAAGAGTGAGGATAGTAAAACTTATAAATTCTTGGATTTGTTTTGAGCAGACCACACTGTATTTAAGTAGTGGAATATCTTTCTTAATACCTATGAGTGACCTTTAGTTACGCATCATGCTAAACAAAAAGACCTTTCTTTTATATAACAACTTTAAATAGACAATCGATCTTGATTTTTTATACTACAACAACTTGGGAAGGTGATATTTTAGGATGTTTTTCGCCTCCGAATATATGAATCTAAGCAGCTTTTTGCGCTCGCCTGGTAGTGCTTGGGGTGTCCTCATGCTTGTGATTAGGGTCATCCGGTTTCTTGGCCCACTTGGGTGCTCGGTCTGGCTCATATTGGTAGTCATAAAACAGCTCTTCTCCTGCAGTGATGCGCTCTTTGGCAAATATTCCCACTCTATGGTCTCCGGAAACCATCACAACCTAAACCAAAACATGCAAGAGTTCAAACAAAATAGAATAAATAAATAAATAATTTTTTTACCGATTTTCAGTTTTATTTGATTTTATTTTTCTAATTAATTGATATTTGAGTATCATCCTTTTTCATAAATTATTAAATGACATGGGAGTACAGTCAGCTCTTTTTACAATAGCATCTGTTACAACAACCATTTGCACATTTCTAGACCATAACTCCCTTCATTATAAAGGTAGAACAATCAGGGCTGTTGTAAAGGGAGCTCACTGTATCTTGTTTGGGGGAGGAACTTCAATGTTTTAAAGTTGCAATATTACCTTGGCATAGCAGTTAGGTTGAAGGGAATGGTTGGCGAATTTGAGCTTGTCACCTTTCCGGCAAGCGTCCAGAACATACTGTAGACAAATACGAGTATCAGCATGGCCAAGAAAGAATGATACACTCTAGATAAAGTCACCGAAAAGTAAGAAAAAACCAGCTCCACTTCAATGATACATAGCTTGCCTGATCATTCAGGTTGAAGAGGAAGGAAGAATCCTCTCGGTCATAGATTTTGCCTCGTTTGTCAGCTTCACGGTGGGAGATTAATTCGCCGGTGTACTCTCCAAGGTACTCATGTTTGGCAACTGGATTCTGCAGAAAAGCCAAACAAATTCACCTCAGACTCCTGGAAATGAAGTGGTGAGTGATCGTCTCTTGACAAGTTCACTGATATTGATACTACAGAGAGTTTATTCCGAGCAAGAATCTTGTAACTTTTCTAGATTTGAGAAAACTAAGACCCTGTTAATCTAAAGCATAAAAAGAAGCCAATAAAAAACACTTACCTTCAGGAATGCACCCCACCCTGCCACAGCTGATCTTCCAAGCAACACCTGCACATGACAAACAAATAAATATATATATTTACGAAATTCAATCTTTAAATCTTACAGATTTGTGCTGATATTTCACAAAGAGCGTCTCTCACCCGCTGTTGTTGCTTCAGCATCAGTTTCATGTTGTGGCAGGTTGCATTGACGTCTCCTCTGGGCGGCGGTCCAGCAATAGTACCATCTCCACAACTTAAGTACAAGTAACCAAACCAAAAAACACTTATGAGTGCATTTTCCAAACTTTTCCATGAAAAAATCCCCTAAGTATCCATGGCTCATTAAACCTCAAATGAATCACTAGAAACAGAAAGAAGAAAATTTTCCTACAACATGGTGTGGTTTGGATACATACAAAAAGCTTATATTTTCATCTTTAGAGAATTAAAGAACATGTGAATGCTTTACCCTATCCAACAGTTTCTGCAGACATCAGGGTCACATTCACGCCCTGCAGCAAAACAGGGGCACTGGCGACTGCAGCAATTACTCTTGGCACAATGGCACCCCCGGAAGCGGTTTTTGCAGCTCTTAGAGCATCTGCAAAAAAATAAAAAAATAAAATACAAACAAAATATAATTCAAAAGTTGGATGAGTTTACAAATATGACTCTAATCTAGACAGGCAGAGAAAGCTGCTTTCTAAGTAGACCGTTCAAATAATTAGTAGAGATGACGCTAATTATCGTTGTTTTTAGTGTGGTGATTGCTTACCCACAGTATTTCTCGCAGCATGTGCCATTGAGCAAGCATGGGCACTGCTTCCCACAAGTGTAGAGACAGTTGCAAGGCGTGTACTGCCGGCATGTTTGGTCTCTTCCATTGGTCATTCTCTTTCTCAAATGAGGGTGCACCACGGACTTGAATGTGTATTTCAGCTTCCGGGCCCCCTTCTTCCTTCTCCCACCGTACAAACGTGCCCTGCTTGCTGCCTCAGTGTCCTGCACAAAATGCATCACATCTCATGTTAAAGATTCTATATTCATAGTGAAGTTCTTTGTGAAGTAGAGCAAAGATACCATGAGTTTCGACATCTTAATTAACCTATGATCAGCTCAAAGAGGAAGAAGGTGGCAAAGATTCATGGTAGTACAGCATGACCTTTCTTTCTTCTCCCAAAGGTGACTAAAACTACTTCTAACTTGAGTTTAGAGACTACTAAGAGTGAAAAAAAATATAAATCCAAAGACCGAAGACTTTGGGTGACTTCGGAAAGAACTCAAGTATGTGTACCTGTCTCTATTAAGCTATGGATGTTAACATATACAACTTTCATGATTCACAAACAATGTTACACATCTGGTTTGTAAAGTGCACAATTTCGTACCAAACTGTCGGAAATTCTTCGCACTTTATCAAATCCTGCAGCTTTTAATTCCAGTGTGTACTTGGCCACCTCTGCGCACGTCTTGCAGCCTTGGAGCAAATTCCGAGCTATCAAACAACTGTAAAAAACAAGAAGCCTTTCTTAGTTTATGGTACAAAAGAGTTTTTTTGTAAAATCACCCCCTTTTTAATCATTTTAAAATACCTCAAAATTGGTCTCAATTAGCTCAAAGGAGAGAGGAGTGGCTGAAATTACTTCTGACTTGAGTTTAGAGATCACCACACTCTTCTATCACTACTTTGAATGAGGAAAATGAAGGGGTATAGTATCGACATAACTCAAATGATTATACCACAATAGTAGCTTGCCTGTTTCCACCAAAGATTTGCAGACCTTTGTCATACAAGCCCTTTTCCATGACACTCCACCCAA
Organism: Bryoerythrophyllum caledonicum; assembly: GCA_963971425.1. NCBI lineage: Eukaryota > Viridiplantae > Streptophyta > Bryopsida > Pottiales > Pottiaceae > Bryoerythrophyllum > Bryoerythrophyllum caledonicum. The sequence goes on along the minus strand of OZ020525.1, from coordinate 5,551,578 downwards.
CGCCCACCTCAGCTTCAGCCACCGTAGCTTCAGCCAAAACCTGTTTACCACGACACAAAGCTGCTTCTTTTCCTTCAACTACTTGTGCAGAAAACTTCTCAAGAAATTCAGCTTCTTCTTCCTCTTCAACATCATCCTCATTCATTAGCCTCTCGCTCTCTCTGGCGTTGGACGCCTCTCCCTGATGAGAGCTTTCTTCTTCCTGGCACATAAAAAAAAAACTCAGGATCCAGCCAAATTTGGAAAAAGCAAGGGTGTGTTTGTTACCTTGAGAGCCTGGGGTGATTCATCTTGGCTGCCGCTATCAAGGGAGATGGCGGACTCTTCCCGGCTTGGTTGCGAGTTGAGAGTGGTGATGTCCCGTCGCTGCTTGGCGCGGCGTAAGAGGAATCTGCGCGCGGCGTGGGGGCGTGACTCCCTCTCTTGGACGTTGGATGGTTGGGATGGGTCCCTGTTTGGTGCTTGGATGTCTGAGCCTGAGCAGGACCTTTCCCTGCTGGAAGTTCTGGACCTCTTGGCGCATCTGTCGAAGCCTGGGAAGAGGTCGTCTGCTGGTGCCTCTGGAGAGACTGGGTCCGGTGAAGGGTTGGGAGCGGCTTCTTGACGTAATCTCGTCCTTGTTATGTAGGTCGTATCCGCCTGGAAAACACACGAGTGGTTTCTTGTTATGGTGTATGTCATAATCTATCATAAACCATAACAACATATCATACTCTCTCATACTATTCAAATTAGCATAACATTCGTAGTAAATATGGAGATATTCGCTACTTTGCCAACTGAGAGTTTCAGTTTCCAAATGGGTTCTATGTTCATGTTTAGAGAGGGCTTACTAGGATAACAACTGCCATTATGACAGTGAATAAATCCATGTGCACCGTGCAATATGATAGTTTAATGCATGTTGAAGTCTAAAGGTTAATGTCTTGCGACCGAATTAAATTAGAGGAGGCGACTTACCAACAGATAACAATCATTGCTGCAAGGTGAGGGCATTTCTTCTCCTGTGCCAGTCCAAGGTAGTTGCCTGTCACACTATACCACACCAATAAGCCAATTGCCTAAGTGGTGTAAACAGCAGCTGAAACTTTTCCTGGTTATGGAAAATGATGAGACTTTGACAAGGAGTACTTACAGGGTGGACAATAGCCTGAGAGCAGCCATGTAACCTGCAGTCAAACACCTGCACCAACACAAAACTCATGAGCTCATAATAGAGTTCTCTGTAGAGCCACACAATAAGGTACCCCTCTTTTGATTTATAACACTACTCTTACCTCGCTCTTCATAGCTATTAGATCAATGGAAGAGCTTGGTGGTCTCTAAACTCAAGTTAGAAGTAGTTATAGCTGTCTTTGAGAAGGAAGAAAGAGAGGTCATGTTGTACCATGAGTCTCAACCACCTTTCTCATCTTCAAGCTTGATTACAGATTGAGAGCTGTTTAGGGCTGATTTAATTTGAGAAAAGAGGTCAAAACTCATGGTAACTTTGCCTCACTTTACAAATAACTCTAGCGTGAAGCTGAATTTCACAAACCTTTTGAGGAACAAGGTTGAGTTCCCTACCAAACAACGCCTGCAAAAGAGGTTGTCAAAGGAATCCATGGCAGTGAGAAGGTCTTTGGGCTCAATCTTGTCCTCATCCAGGCAGCTTTGCAGAGCCCATCTATTGGCATTCTTTTCTACATTCTCCCCAGGAGAGTTAAACACAAGCTCTTTTGAGGTACCTTCATTGAAAGAGCCTTGTTCTTGAACAGGAGTATTATCTCTCCTGCTCAATTCTAGCAACTCATTTCTGGCAGGATCTTTGAGGAGAATGCCATACCTTGCCTGAAAAAAAGTAAAAATTAAAAATAGTAAAGTGGGTAGACGTTAAATATACCCAAAGAAACACCTCTACTTAAGGGCTCCAAACATATATCCTCAGCATCCCACATGCAAGAACCAAAGAATGTATGATCTTCCTAAATAAAACATTAGATCTTGCACCAAAGAATGGCGTACGAAATAAAACAGGGTAGTTCCATTAACTTTTCCCAGTATTTGTGACAATAAACTTTCTCTTAATGAACATAAATACCTCTTACCTATAATATCTAAAGGGACGCAACAATTCTCCTTGAAGGTATTTTTCATGTTTCCGTGTTACACACTGACAGAAGTGAAATTTGTAAAATCTGATCATACCTTGGTCTCCTCTTTAGCTACGTCAAGCGCCTCAGAGAGTTCATCCCAAACCGCTGGCTTTAATCCAAGCTCCCGGACAGTCATCCTGTTTTGCAAACGAAAGATTAATATTTAGTTAAAAAGGACCTCACTTGGTCACATTACAAGTAGACACTAGACATGATCAGTTCCCCAAGTTCTGGACAGTTTCCTTGTATAAACATTTCGCATTCAATGACTCTTAACTGCACATACCTCTCAGCAGGTGCACTTCTTTACATTGGCAATAGAATGACATTTTGATAGTATTTTATCAGATATTCCATCATCTTGGTCAGTTTGCAAATACATGAGTTCCCGAGTTCTGGACAGTTTCCCAAAAACTTGAACCTTAACTGAACAAACCTGTCAACATTTGCATGAAATGTACCACGATGTTTGAGTAGTATTTTACCAGATTAAAGCGTCCTCGCCCAAGCTGAAATCATGTTTGGGCTCGTCTTTGTCATCCTCATCTCCCGTGTCTTCTTCTTCACTATCACTAGCAATTTTTGTTTCGTTATCATAACTGTCGTAGTAAATCCTTCTCCGGCCCACAACAGACTGATCTTCAGTCATGCGCTGGTTCCTGATAACATGGCACAACAGCTTCAATCAGAGACCTTAAACCCTAAACCCTGAGGCACATTGACACCATTTTTACCTACCACCTTCAACAAGACCTTGAACCCTAAACTCTAGGCAAGTTGGCACCTGAGGACTGACAGTTTCTACCATACCACCATCTTCTGGAATCAGTTTCAACAAGACCTTAAACCCGAAACCCTGGACGCTTTTACCTGTCCAGATAAATCCATGATGTATAAGGTGGCACGTTCTCAGCTCTGGGCAACTTCGTAGGCCGGACGCTTGGCTTGCTACCGGTTTGGAACCCAGTGATGATGGAGATGGGTCTGTCCGAGCCACCATCTCTGTCTGCGTAGTTTACACCTTCGTTGTAGGCTTGGTGGCTTTTGTTGCAGAGGGCGAGGAAGCTGGAGATTTCCTTCTTCTCCCACACTCGCTTGCGCTCTTCGTCCAGTTTGGAGAGCGTCTCCGTGAAGCCCTTCAGCCGCTCCTTATTTGTGTGCACACGCCGCTGCAGCATCAATTGAAGATAGGTGTATGATGCTCCAACATCCAAGAACGTTTAGCGTAAATCATAAAAATTCAATTACCACCATTTTTTACAGTAATTTGTGGAAGAAAACTTCATCATCTTAGAAGAGCTTCCTATGACTATCCAAAGTGCATTAGAAAATGGTGTAGCAAGTCCACACGCATGGACTCGTGAAAGCTTGCGACAGGAAAGCAGCTACTTCTGTGATGCATTATGTGCTATCCATTGTCACAACCTCATCAGCCTGGAGTTATGAAATCTTGCAACAGGAGGAAAGCTTCTTTAAAAGATTTAAAGTGCTTTCCTTTGTCACAACCTCATATCTAGAAATGCCTTGCCCTGGTTCAAATCATACTGGTTCAATTCACATTTTACTGTTGACCTTATCATACTGCAAGGAAAAACCTTTAACTGCTTCTATGAGGGAGTGCTGAATTGTGAAATTGTGTGAGAGAGTTACCTTCACATACGCTTCCCGATTGGAAAGCACCTGCTCAGCAAAGCTCTGGATAGCAACTGCAACGCTCTCGCCCTCAGCTTCCTCGTCCTCCTCCTCCTCATCGTAATTATCATCCTTATCAGCACCAGCCAAAACAATCAGGTCAACCGATAGCTGCACTAATTCCTTCACTACCCATGTGATCGCAAACCAGAAACTAGCAACCCGACTAGGATACCAACACAAACCTAAAGCTGATGTATCCTACAGTCATAATGTATTCCCACCACAACTACCAAGCACTGCTACTCATTCCACATCTTCTTTGCCTCACAAACACTCTCCCACCTCACACACACACACATATACACATACACACACCATCTAGTTGTAGAACTCCGAGCATAACCAACATCATGACTAGAATCCTCCGAGCATGCTCTCAACCTACCACATCGAAGTGAAGAAACCCTTGATACACATGGGCGTCAGGAGATTAGGTACCTCTGGGAATTCCACATTGGCATGATCCACCATGTCCTCCTTGATGAGGGCGTGGCTGGAGGACGCCATGCCAGGATCAGTAAGTCTAGCAGCAGCTGCTGCTTCTTCGATGTAGCAGCAAGATGGGGATTTTGTTGAGGAGCTCGAGAGCTGAGGAGAGTGGCAGCGAATCTAGGCTTTGGTGTCTAGAGAGGGAGTGCAATTGAGGTGCAATCGGTGCCGCGGAGAAGACAGGACAAAGCCTCACTCTGGTCAATGGCAGGGATGTGAGGCCTGGAATCTCTTCTTTTATAATAAACTAGTGGACCCCCCCGTTGTCCCCAACTAGGCATGGACAGTCCTTAGGAGGGTTTTTTTCTTTGTTTCACGGTTTTAGCCAGAGTGGCGACACAAATTTTTTGATGTGGCGACGCAAAGTTTCTCCTGAAACCATACGAAACCGAAAAAAATATATTTTTTGGAGAATCCATCTCCATAAACATAGATTTGTACATCCTGTAATTAACTTTTGAAATTTTATTTACAAAAGATGGTAATTTGGTGGCTAGGAAGAAAGATTGGAGGGAACGAATAGTGGGCAGCTGGAAAACAAGAAAGACCAATACTGTAATAGAATAGATATTGTATAGTTAATCCACTATTTATTTGTTTACCTCAATGATTTCTCTATAAATTTAGGTCTGACAAGGTTATAAAGGATTTAAATGCCTTGATAGTTTTTATATTTTTATGGAGTCATTAACATTGATATTATATGTATCATTTACACATTGAAAATGAAAGACACACAAACTTTCTGAAATGGTATTGACATTATATCCAATAATGTTTAACATGAACAATGGGAATAAGTTTCATATTCATGAATATCACATCATGGTTCACATCACATCCTTTTCCAAAATGAGGATGGCGGGGTAGTGGGTCAAGGCATACCGCATCCAATTCTCCAACTCCTTTCTTCTTTGCCCCGAGGTGAGTGACATACTTCTTCTCCATTGCTTTGGCAATAAAAGGATTTTCTCACGCATTACGATCAACGGTGGCTCCCATCTCTATCCGTGCCCATAATGCCTTTGACCACGCTTGGAGTTTTTTCCTAAAATCCTTCCATTGTCTCCTGAACGACTTTGTTAGAATTTTTGTATTCATACGGCGGGAGTTGATATTGCGAAGTTGTTCTACCTTCCAAGTGTTTGCGTCATGAGCTCCATGCGATGGTGATGACGGAGATGATTGTTCAAATCTCGCCAATTCTTGCATAGACCTATTAAGCCACAATCCTTAACCTCGCAATGCCATGGCTTCTCCGCAAGAGGGACTTCCTTGTAGTCTCGATCAAGAACGGCAAGTGGTAAGCCGGAAAACTCCATCCCATGGAGTGGAAAAAAACTACACATAAGCAAGAATACAATAAGAATCTTACATCTTCAAATTACCTCTCTAATCTATACAAGACCTAATCACAACAATAAGAAATATGAAAGTCTAGAGTATTCTAAAATACCAATACTTGTCATGATTTTAAAACACACCAAGTACTACATTATTAATAGGAAAATTGAAGCAATACTTGTTAGGTCCCCCCTAAAAAGCACCTAATATGTTGCAACAGTATAATAACTTAATAAACACCTAAAACGTCAGGGTCACGGTCCACTAAGGTACCCCATTTTTGGTGTCACAGTGTCACAAAAGTAAAAAAAACACTACTTATTTATTTTAAGGATATATAAATTAGGAAAATGGCATAATTGAACTTGGTGGAATGATTGACATTACTAATGGATCCTAGGGTCCAAGGGCAATTCACCATTTTGTAATCATTATTAGGTTTTGTTCACTAATTCACAAAAAAATGAGAAATTCCATAAAAAATTGAAAATAATCTTTTTTACACTTTTGTTAATTGGAAAAGGAAATGAACAAGATTGAACAGGTATATATAATTTTTTAATAATTAGTTCATTGTTGAAATAATCGTAAACTCAAAATTAGGGATTTTTAGCGTCACAATGTCCCTCCTCTCAAGTTTAGCGTTCCTAAAAAATTCCTTGTAGAAGGAATAAAATAACAAAAAAATCAGGCCTACATGTAGGATCAAGTTAACTTCTATCACCAATCAACAAAAATGTTAAAAACTTTTTTTTGAATTTTTAATCGAATTCTTAGTTTTTGCCCAAAAGTGAGTAACCCTAGTGGACAATGACCCGTCACTAAACAAAGGAAAAATTTAGGCAATACCCCTCACATCCAAAAAAGGGGCACATAAAACGTCTCAAAAATAGCCTGTAGCAACATTCCAATACCTGTCACGACGTATATCAGGGCACTAAATATGTCGCAGTCAACGACTAAAACATATCTATAATACCTTGTCACAATTCCCAAAAATAGGTCTCTAATTCGGAATCCATCACTTCCTCATAACAAAATTCACTCACAATATGTCACATCATTCATTGTAGAACAATTACAAAGCTCTTATGACTACCTAAATTGGTAAATAAAGACAAAAACCACTACTCTTGTGAAACCCTAAGTCACACTAAATGGAATGATTGAAATATGCCTCATATCCTAAACTAGAATAAACCACTTATTGAAGAAACTAATGTATCACTCATGAAACTTGAAAATATAAAACTCAAACCCTAGTTCTCAATGACAACATACCTAAGCACAAAAGATGAGCTCAAAGGATCAATATCTGCGGAATGGGAACCATCAAAATATATTCAATATTCAATATTGGTGCCAGATGGGCATAAAGGATAGCACTTGAGAACACTAGGGGAGGTACAGAAACAAACCCTACACGTGCTCCTATATAGACAAGCTCATAGGAGGCAATATCCATCACGAGTATTTCGTACAGAAATGTGTCATGACGGGCGAGAGAAGTGCCCGAACCAGGGCACAAGCCAAGGGGAGGGAGGGTTTGTGTGCCGGTCATCTGGGATTTCACCACGTGGCTAGCTGGCAAGGATGATTCATTCCACAGGCAACTGTCCCCCTGTATTCCACGAGGGGGGACGAGGGGGTCAGTTTGCCCTAGGATGTTCTAAGCAAGTTAGTGCATTGGTAAATAGACTTTGCTGGAAGAAATGCATTGAAGTCCTCTCGTTGGCAGAGTTGCTACATGCCATTACAACACCATGAGGCTTGGGCTCTAGACGGAAACCGGTGGGTCAGTGAGGGAGCACTTCAAATACCACTGAAATACAATACAATCCACCTCTTTATATGTTACCTCTACATTTGTTATAATTCAATAAATGTTATGAAAAATTTTGCTCCCTAAAAACTAACACTACTAAGTGTTATATGTTAAGTGTTATAACATTCTCCGCTCCCTCCTTTGTTAATTTTACCTATATAAGTGTTAAAGTTGGTAAAACCGGAGAAAATTGGGGCAGTAGATAGGAGCAAGGGCAATAAAACGCAGTGCATGGAAGTAAATTATAGCCGGATAAAACCCAATTTAGAATTTAGGGTGACTATTTTGGATGAAAATTGTTGTATTGGATGAAAATATTGGCTGAAAAACCTGGTTGAAAACTCGATTGGTCCAGGTTAGATTTGGCAGAGGCTGATTTCGGCTGGCGTGACCAGATCGACCTTGAGATTGGCATGAGCGTTGCGTACTCCTTTCTGTAAGTTTGGTTTGCTTGTGATGAATCTCATGTTCGCAATTTCGTGAAGTTCACAACCTGATGTGATCTTCGTCGTAATGGCAAAGGGAGGTGTGCGCAGCTGATCTGGTTGATCGAAGCGTGGTTTTTGAATTATCTCTACTGTTGTCCGCGAATCGTCTTTTCCTTTTCCTCTTGTGTGTTGAATGTTCATCGTGACATGAGAACCTCGACTATCATGATCTTTAAAGCTTGATTTGATTTGCACTTCGTTTGATTCGATTTGCACTTTGAGGCCGATGTAATTGGGTTCTAGTTCCCGGATGTGATGCACTGAGAATGTTTTGCCCTGGACCAAATGAGCTTCCTAATTGCATACTGCCCTACATTATAATCCATATGCTACCACGGCAATGGCCATGAATGTATCACAAGTGTAATTAAATCTCTCATGTGTGCATAGGTACATCTTCAAGATAACTGCTCGGCTTCGAGCTTAGACTGCCGCCTTATACTCCACGGAAGCTTTGGAGTTGACTCACCAGCACCGGCCGGCCCCGCGAAGCCTTGCTTCTTCTCCTCGAGTAGTATCTTTCACTTGAAGCAGCGATGGCAGAGGACCAGAGTGACAAGGCAGCTCTGCCTGGAAAGCCCAGAGTAGTGGTGGGGCTTGACTTTGGGACCACACACTCTGGATTTGCATTTGCGCATGTGTCAGACCCGGACAATATCTACGCCTTCTACGACTATTCCAAGGCCGGCGCCGGAGAGAAGCCATACTGCACGACTCTGACCGCATGCTACTACAAATCCTTGGCAACTGCTGAGTCTTCTGTCGGGGCAGGGGAGCTGGAAGCTGCAGTCTTGGGGCTATCCGGCCCGTACAGACTAGAACGTGACATTCAATTGCTTTGTAAGAGCCTCCAAAACCTAGCGCTGGCTCCTGGGTACCATCCAGTGCTGGTAGCAAGCCTGGTGTGGACAACGTCATCTCGCGGTTCAAGCTCATGAGTTCCCAGGACACCTCTCAATATGGCGTAGCTCGTCCAATCTCACAAGCACCGAGTGTGGGAGTGTACCTCTCGAGGTTCAAGCTCCATCTTGCAAGCAGATCCAATGAGGCATCATTAGCGACGCCACCACGAGGCCTGACTTTAGTGCAGGTCATCACAGATCACCTCCGGGAGCGGGGAGGGCTGATCTTGAAGCATCTGCAGAGCAAATATGGCGCACATTTCAGCAGCGAAATGGTCTAGTGGTGCATCACGGTTCCGGCTATTTGGGACAACTCCGCCAAGGCCACCATGAGGACGCGCATGAGTGTCCATCATCCGGTGACCGTCATGTTGGAGGCCGAGGCGGCCTCGTTCCACTGCAAAAGGGTCATGGGTGAGGTTGTCCTGGTTGCTGACATCGGCGGCGGAACTTCGGACATCCTGGTGCAGGAGGTTGTGGAGCCCATAAGGCGAGTGAAGGAGGTGACCATGAGCTTGGGAGGGTTGTGAGGCGGGACATACGTGGATTCTCGGTTCATGGAGTTTCTGGAGGGCAGAGTGGGCCAGGCCTGCCATTCCGAGTGCATTCCGAACCACCGCAATGTATACGGGCAGCCGATGAAGGATTGGGAGTGCACCAAGTCCTTCTTTGACGGTGGCCGGGGCGTCACCACCATGAATCTGCCCAACAAGCTGGCGGCGGAGTGGGAGAAGTCCGACGTGGAGAGCAGCCATCTTGGAGAGTATGACAAGCTGGAGATAAATCCGAAGAGATGCAGTCCATCTTTGACCCAGTTGTGCAACAGAATGTGGAGCTGATTCAATAGTAGATAGTGGAAGCAGGAGGCAAGGTCCGGGTGTTGGTGATGGTCCGAGGGTTCTCAGAGTCGCTGTATGTGCTTTGGAGAATGAAAGAGGCATTTGGGGCGATGGCAGAGGTCATAATTGTTCACCCAACCCAGGAAGCGCCATATGCCAGGGAGCGGTTGCGCTAGCACTCAACCCCAATGCCATCGTGTCAAGGATATGCAAGTGGACATATGGTTATGATATATACCTGCCTTTTGAGGAAAGGATTGATCCAGTGGAACGCAATGGTGTTGAGATCGATTTAAGTTCTTGGTGAAGAAGGGTGATGTGGTTGTAATGGATGAGGTTGTGACCACTATATGCACCCTACTCGACAAGGGTCGCAAGAGTGTCGATTTTGATCTCTTCACTTGTGATGACAAGCTGCCTCCTAGATACACCATAGATGAGCGGATGCAAAAGGAGGAGAAACTAGTGATGGATATATCCTGGGACATGGACATGGATGATCTCCGAAGAATCGAAGTGTCATTGTGGTTTGGAGGATCTAGTTTGGATGTGAGAGCTCAGGCTGTGAACTTCAATGCTAACTAGGTCCAACTTCCGGTTGAAGTTGGTTACCTTCTCAGCTGATCAGTTCTCGCGTGATAGTTATAAGGCTGTCCTGGGCATAATCTTCGATCAAGACCTGTTATTGTACAAACGGAGATTAGAGCTTGCTTTAAGTAAAAGGGCACGAAGTCAGCATCCGAACTGCGGCCCCTGTATTTGACCTCAATGCGACAAGCCTGAAGTTTGCAAACCAATGTGAGGTATGCCAAACTTGCTCAAGTGCATGCACTTCCTGTACATCGTCCAATTTAATGCAGCAAGTCTCGTATTCCTAGATCCATTGTGATTTATGTAAAATTGTGAGGAAAAAAAGAAGGGCGAGGATAGAGACGTGAGCCACAAAGTCACTGAACTCACAACAAGTTTACAGTTATCAAGCAAACATGTTGCTTCACATCTGGCCACTCTGGAGTACATTCAATAAGTTACACCGCAAAAACTGTGTGTGTGTGTGTGTGTGTGTCTGGCTGATAAGACTTAATAATCAACTTAGGAATCCCTCACTAATATTGCTCTCTAATCCCCAAACACTTCTCCCTCTAGTCCGCGCCAAAGCCACTGACTGAACTGATCGAGTCGAGTACATTATCAATGTAAATATTGCTTTGACCTACTTTGCTGAACTTGGAGGAGGAGATACTGTTTGTACCTTCGGGTACGGTACAGATATGCGCCAGCAAAAGCCATGATAATTAGCAGTATGGATATTGAACTTGTCGCCGCCGCTACTATGATAACCTTCTTGTTGCTCAGAGACCCTGAAATTCATCACATCTCCTTGTCAGCCTATCTAATGTCCACACAAAAAAATGCGCTCCAACTAAACCGGACAGAAAAAGGTCTGTAGTTGCAACTTAACCCTCAATTGAACGTCCACTGTGATCTCTCGATTGGTGTTACCAGACCAAGCATCTTGTACCATCATCAGCAGTCTTCTTCCTGCAGTATGGACTGCCCTCTAATCTGCACACGGTTCAGGGTTTAGGGTTCTGTAATCAGGATTTATGAGCTCGGGGTTAAGGTTCATGGTTCACCTCACGAGGGTTGTGATGCTTCCGATGTTGCCTTCAGTGTAAATGACATCCGTAATGCCAGTGTTCATCATGGACAGTGTGTTCAGCCCAGGTTCTGGTCCATTGACAGACGTTCCGTTCCGAACTAAGCCACTATTGATCAGCGCACTGACATCAAGAGTTCTTCTCAGCCCTTATTTTATTCTCTGTCGATCTGGAGCCAATTTGCGGAAAAAAATATCCCAGAAAAGGATTATTATCGAATAAAGTGGAAAAATTATGATTTCATGTCGCCAAAACTTCATTGATGGCCTTTGCTATATCGCCATATTGCCACTAATGAACAGCCGGGACTCCATCCTATCACCAAAAAGGATGTGCAATTCTATGGTTATGGAGATGAATTCTCAAAAATGGATATTTATGAAGAAAATTTGGTTTTTAATGGTTTCAGGAGGAAGTTAGAAGTGCTGCAGCTCCTTGGCCTCTGTAGCCATTGTGGCTATCCCACTAAATCGAAAAAATAAGGGCTGGTTCCACTGATGCAGTTGTTGTCTAGGTACCTTTGAAATAGCATAACCATTCCGCAGGTTCATTTGAACTGTCCTGTTTCTGTGGAAATGGGAACATCATGGTTAAATGCCCAGAACTCAATTATTTTTTATTTTAAAAATTGGCTATTTTCGTAATAATGGCGGTTTCCATTACCGTCGGCACTTCTGTGGAAAATTTTATAGATGCAAATTCTAAGTCACTCACATATTTTTAACATTATACCATTTATGTATTTTGAGTATGCTCTGTTGCCAAGGCATGTCTCAGATACAATAGAAATTGTTGGAAGAGATGCTTCCTTAACCCTTTAACGACCAAGGAACTAGAATGTGCTCAGACTAGTTTTTAGGGAGCCACGGCTCATTGAACAGTTGGATTGATTTGCACTTGTCAGAGCGGTTGTGCGCTATGTTTTCCTCCAACTAACCGCCCAGGGCGAACTGACCCCCTCGTTGGTACTTATCCAAGGTGGATCCTGTCTAAATTGCATGCTGTCATTTTTCTGGCCCTCTTATTTTGGGGGATCCGGAGGCTTTTTTGGAATTTTTTTGACAAATTTGGGGCCTACGACCATTGTTCACCCTGGTAGACCCTCCCTTGCTATAAATAGGGCCCTGACCAAAAACAAAATGGGGGCCAGGTTTGGCCCCACCACCTAGTGGCTCCCTCGGGTAAGTACCAACAAGGAGGTCAGTTCGCCCTCGGCCATCTAACCCATCTTTCTGATCTCCAATTGGTTGAGGCAATAACGAACCTCAATGATTTGTGAGATAAAAGTGAATAGTGAAGTGTATCCCCCGTATAGATTTTGTCGTACAGAGTCTGTTAAATTGTAAGAATTTTTAGGGCGGCGTGCAAGGCTTCGTCGTTAACCTCTAATAGCCCAAGTGTACATGGGGCGTACGTTTTGGATTTTGGGCAGGTGCCTAAAATGTTTTTAATTTTTTTTTTTTAAACTCTTATACTAGATTGTCCATAATAAGACGTCCATGGATTTTTTATTTTTATTTTTTTGGATTCATAATTTGAAAGTTTGTACCACTCAAAGTTAGAAATGGGGACTCCGGGCAACTCCAAAATTTTGCTTGAAGTCTCTATTGACATTGAGATTTTCCATACATGTAGAGAATATTACGCTCTTTGAAGATGTCAAAAAAAAATTCTTGTCTTTCGTGTAAGAAAACATTTTAACACATTTCGGGCAAGCGGGGAAAAAACTTCATATTTTTTACATAAAACCTAGAGATCTTCATATTTTTCACTTTTTATTTTTTCAACAACAATATTTGGTGAGAACCTTCTCATTAACTATTTGGGTTATCTTCTGAAATATAATGAGTTTACGAAAAAATAAAACATGAATTGACAGTTTTTGAACCTCCAATCCTCACACAATTGGTTTGAATATGCTACACCCCTTCTCTACCTCTTAAAATTGGTTTATAGGGAACTAACATCATGCTTAACACTATGGTAAAAGATTTTGACCTTGTGTAGTGCAAAAAATTTATATCAAGTGAAGTCAAAGTCTGTTGATCCACTGAATGCATGGAAGAAAATTAACCATTTTCTTCCATTCAAACACTATAATCTTTCAATGTGTGCCGTCAAAGTGTATGAAATTTTGTGAGTATGTTACTTAAGGCCGCTTCACACTTGATGGCCATGTCGAGTGGCCGTCGATTTCCACCAATGAGATTGCTACAATGGCCAAAGCCTGGACTTTGGACCTTCAACTTGTGCCCAAACTCCAAAGGCCCTCGACCTACATGGCAACACTTTTGGGTTGTTTTGGCGCCAAAGCGATGGCCTTTCGAGCAAAACTTGGGTCGTCCATTATAGCGGACCCAAACTACAATCGAGAGTCCGTCGATTTTTTATAAAATAATAAAAAACTGACAAGATCTGGACCGTTAGATGAAAGAGGCCGAATTCTTTGGCTGATTTTTTTTGGCTGATTTTGATTGATTGATTTTATAGGCAGATTTTTATTCGCTAATTTTTATGGGCTGATTTTTTTTGGCGTAATGATATGGGGTTTGGACTTTGAACTTAGCCTTTGAGGCTTCACACCACGACCGGCCAAACCTTCAATCTATATTATTTAATGTATTTTTTGGCAAAAAGGTTTGGCCTCTTGCCATAGTTTGGCCACTCATTTTGACGGGCGGTCACTCGACTTAGGCATGGTGTGAAGCGGCCCATAGTAAGTCTCAATGGAGATCCTACGGTCAAAAGGAAAAATATAAGGTTTTGTTTCCTCCTTACTCATTGCACTAGAATCAAAAAATTTGAAGTGTTTTTGGTATGAAATCGTCACAGACTATTAGGGATTAACCCTTTAGCGCCTAGGAAGCCTGAAATGGGACTCCAAAGGTGTAAAAACTCAAATTGCATGAAATCCATGAGAAACTAGGCTTTGAGAAACAAGGTTCAAATTTGCGCACTCGATACACAAACACTCTCCAACAATCAGATCATGATTTGGATTTATAGAACTCTTGGAAAAGCTAGGAACACAACACAAAATACACCAAATACACTCAAATACAGTGAATACAGTGAATACCATGCCACATACTATGTTGTATTTCACACACATGCACATTGATTTTGGTCTTAAATTTTGATTGAATTTTGTCTTTAAGACATTCTTCATTGTTTTGTGATTGTTGATCTCTCTCTTCACATACAAAACTACCGTTTTGATTCGTATAAGGTTGGAACATTTTTGTATACAATCAAGTAGAAAAAAGCAAAAAAATCACCAATAATTGTGTATAAATATTTTTCTTGCATGTGATATGTCAATGCGAAGCTATCAACCTAGTGCATATGTGAACCACTCTAATTCAAAGTTAAAAAATTCTTGCAAGAATCTATTGATGGTTAAAGTAGTGCACCCTCCAAAATCCACAGTTTTCACTACCAATATATGGTAACTTTAAACACTATAATCTATTCCATCAACCGTTGGATGTTGTGCAAAATTTCCCCAAAGTTCAGGTCATGGGTTAAGTTCAATTTTGTAAGGTTCGATATCAATATTAAGCATTGTATTTCCATCAAATCTGGTGCAAAGAAAAAAATCAGCAGAAATCTTGGTTTTCCCAGAAACATCCCTGGGCGGTAAAGGGTTCAAGGGAGATCAGATCTGAGCCATGGAACATCAATGTAGACAAAATTTGCTTGTGAACTCGAGCCTGGGGCGTTCCAATTTGGCGCTGTCAAATTCTACATGTCAGGGGACATCATGGCATTTGAATGACTCAACTCTTGGTAATGCTTGCAGAAAGTTCACCTGCAATAGGATTACAACATGGTCCTGGACATGGAACAGCACTAGGTACATATTCACCATGCTTATACTGTTCATGTAAAATAAAAGTATTGTAGTAAAAGTATAGAGGATGATGATAATGTTGATGAAGAACTCTGATCTCTAGTGAAGAATAATAAACTGTGTGTTTGTTCCACCACTAAGTTGATGCCCACTGGACAAAGAATTAATAGTATGAAGCTACTTGCCCCCTCTCAAAGGTAGACGCTATATAGAGAATATATATGGAGACCGGAGTTCTGCTTTTTCAGAGAAGATAAGAAAGAAGACTATAGTATGTTGTATATATATATATATATATACATATCTAAAGTATAAAATGAAAGTAAATGAAAAGTATTAATGTTAAGGTATAAAATAGAAGTATTAAGGGAAAAGTATAAGAGTACGTGCTAAACTATGATCTGTTGCAACCTTGAATTAGACGCAGAATCTTTGTCAAAATCGCTCTTCAGGGCCTTCAACTGAGGGCCGCTTCACACTTGGTGGCCAAGTCGAGAGGCCGACGATTTCCACCAATGAGATTGCTAGAATGGCCAAAGTCCGGACTTCGGGCCTTCACACTTGTGCCCAAACTCCAAAGGCCGTCGTCCTACATGGCAACACTTTTGGGTTGTTTTGGCGCCAAAGCGACGGTCTCTCGAGCAAAACTTGGGTCGCCCATTTTGGTTGACCCAAACTACAATCAAAAGTCCGTCGATTTTTTTAATTAAAATAATCTAAAAGTGACAAGATCTAGACCATTAGATGAAAGAGACTGTATTTTTGGGCTGATTTTTTTGGCTGATTTTTTTTGGCTGATTTTTTTGGGCCCATTTTTTTTGGCGAAATGATATGGGGTTTGGACTTTGGACTTGGCCTTTGGGGCTTCACACCACGACCGGCCAAACCTTCAATCTATATTATTTAATGTATTTTTTTGGCAAAAAAGTTTGGCCTCTCGCCATAGTTTGGCCTCTCGCCATAGTTTGGCCACTCATTTTGACGGTCGGCCTCTCGACTTGGGCATAGTGTGAAGCAGCCCTGAGCATATGTCTTTTCGCAACTCATTTTGTCGACAAGCAACGCTGCCATGTCCTACAGGAATTTTCACACACTACGTACTCCTTGTGCCTTGTCGAGTTCTTGCACAAGCAGTTAGAACAAATTTCAACCATGTCATAACCCAAGCTTTTCTTGAAATGTTTCATTTGCAACCAAGAATCGACCCAGAGATTTATCCCTTTAACACCGGTGGGCTTCGCAAGGCTCAGGAGAAATGCACAAGTGTACTAGATCATGCACAACATCTAATAGATAATGCACAACAATATTTACACATAGGGTACATTTCACGTTGATCCCACTTCACATAAATCATTGTAGCTCTCCAATGCTTGCACCAATGCGCCCGGGAATTGTTCAATTTTGTTTTTTTTTGGCACAAAAAACCAAGATAACAAAGAAAAGCGCGCCAGAACCGGCAGCGCAAGAGGCAATAGCCTAATGAAATTCCCTAACCCAGACTACATGGTTGCCTTGCCTCCAACACAACGCCTCATGACGACCCTAGTTTTCCTTGAAACGTTTCGCCGCTTTGAGCCTGATGGATTTTGAGTTGGCAGGAAGGGTCTTGCCCCACACAATCCTCCAGTAATCGATTGGAATTGTTCCATTTTGAAACGAATGAACTAGTGCCAAACGCTTTCCCAAGGATAAAAGTGCATCTAAAGGCCTCTTTCCGTTGCAAATCCAAAGGCCAGAAGCCATAAGTTGAAGCATTCTCGAACGTTGTCATTGGTCAAAATTGAGAAGTCCCTCAAATTTGGCTTTTCGCTGAAAAAATCAGCTTGAAAGGAGGAGGGATGAGAAAACGATGTGGCGAGCAATTTTTCCCTACATGGCAGAAAAGTGCCTCGATTTTGTGTCCCCCGGAATTTCCTTCCAACCCACCTCTTTGAGGTGGGCCTAACAAAAAATGCAAGAAGTTGTTATGAAATAGCTATGAAAAAATAAGATTTACATATTTTTAAGTCTAAAGGATAAAGACACATGTTGCCATATTTAAGTTTATGTTAAAAATTGATTCGGTCCACTTGATGGCCTCTTCTCACTTTATACTACCGTACGCTCCGGTCAGTTTGGCAGGCAACCGCCGAAGCATTTATTTTTTTCTGTCACATTGATTCGACACAATGGATATCACATAGGTATTGCATGAGTATCACCTAGATCTTGCACGGGTGTCACCTTGGTATTACATAGGTAACGCCTAGCCAAATCTCTTGAAATTTCCAAAATTTTGGACAAGTCCCCATTTTGAATTAATTATGTACGAAACTGACCATAGCGTAGGGTACTTCCAAAGGCCATGGCTATGGATATTGAAGCCTAGTGAAGGCCAATATGGCTACGGTGAATATTCAGCGTGTGCTCGGAGCCAATCCAAAGCCGCCGAGCAGGCCTGCTTACCGCTACAGATTTGTCATGCAAATTGGCATTTGATGAGAGTATCAAGCGAGCCGACCTAAATGCATATTTGACAGCTACAAAACAATGTACCCATAATTCCTCGGACTATTGAAGCTGTAGTTGGTGAGTTACCATACATCACCTGGCTGGCTTCAACTGGCACTGTACCAATATGGCAATGTCCAATCAGTAATTATTGAACTACGAAGAAGGGTCGTCGCACACAATCATGGGCTAATGAGTCAAAACACACGGTCTTTTTAATCCTGCACCAAAGGATATGCTCCATTTTAAAAATCCAGATAGCACACCAACAGGTTGGTACACAACTGGCTCGATCCATCGCTGGCAATTATTATCATTATCATTATTCGTTGTGTGCCTACCTCATCGATGAAATATATCGTGGTCATTGTCAAAATTTCGCTGTGCACTCACCCACTTTTGATGCTCATCATGTGAACACTATGTCAATCACAAGCCAGATTAACTGCCAGCCCGAATGTATCTATTTCGTCGCACTATGGAAATCCAACGTCAATGCCAGGACACAGGAAAAACATCATCCATCCTGGCTGGCAACTCACGTAATGAGAGTAGATCCTAGTCTAATGAACTTTTTTTGGAGAATGAGTTGCATAATCTAGCACTTTGACCCTTTAACTCTTTCCACAATTGGCTGTTGACTCTCAAGTCTCTTGTCTTCGTAACATAATTTGAGCTACTTGTTAACTTTCCAACGGTTGTGCTTGATCTCCAATCGATGCCGGGCATTAAAGAGATGACATCTACAATGATTTCCGTGAAGTGGGTCGCAATGAAATGTATCCATTGTGTAAATGATAGTTTGCATAATCTAATACGCTCGTAGATTCTCCCAAGCCCTCACGGCATCAAAGGGTTGAGAACTTACTTTCTGCCTAAGGGCAACCAAGGTGTTAACTATTAGAACAAAGTTTAATGAACCAACTTTTTAAAAAAATGATCCAGCTTTGCAATTTTCTTTTTTAAAGAACCAACTTTTTTTTAACTCAAGTGTCCCGGCCTAAACCCTGTATATGACATTAACAGGTGGATAAACCTGCTCCTCTGTGATGGTGGCAAATGGGGGACATCATTGACTTGTTCTTTAACTTCAATTTTTATTGTAGGTCCTTTTAAACTAAAATTGAACATTTGATGGAGTTCACACGTTATTGGTCCTTGTCCTTGTCAAGGTTTCCTTTCTCTACTTTGCTCCC
The DNA here is from genome assembly GCA_963971425.1 of Bryoerythrophyllum caledonicum. Classification (NCBI taxonomy): domain Eukaryota; kingdom Viridiplantae; phylum Streptophyta; class Bryopsida; order Pottiales; family Pottiaceae; genus Bryoerythrophyllum; species Bryoerythrophyllum caledonicum. Next base: position 5,532,658 of record OZ020525.1, on the reverse strand, counting down.
TACTAAGGTAGAGGCACCCAATTCCGATCACTTAAGCCAGTTCACAACTAAAATGACATTGTATGTCAAAAACATTTATGTTGAAAGATGCGGAATTAGGAATGAAACTCAACAAATATTTTTTCAAATTTAATCTGAAAGATTTGGAATAGATATAGAATTCAAAAGCCCAAAAACCACTAGAGCCCATAATCAAACTCTAGAGTAGGTGAGATTTGGTGCCCTCCTTCACCCAATGCCAATAAGTGATTGTGAGCAAAAGAGAGAAGACATGCCATGGATAACCAACTCATAAAGGGTACCCAATACCGATTGGCCTTGTTCGACTTTCGAGGCAATGCCACTATTGAGAGCTGAATTGAGGCGGAGCAACCCAAAATTGCACACATCATGAGCCGCTGCCGATAATGACTGTTGTTTTCAGATTTTGAGTTGTCGATTTTGGGTCACTCCCCACACCATTTCAAGCATTTGCCATTTTCATGCACCATGCCATGCATACTCTACTGATCGGAATTGGGTGGCCGATCGGAATTGGGTGCCTCTACCTTATTGCATTTGGACCGAGATATCACTAATGCTCTGTAGCAGCCCGAAACCCTGAAAGTCCTAGGCTAAGTTGTTACGAAAGGGTGGGGCTTTACATACATGGCAATACAGACGTGACATTGGTGTCACGCGGTTGTTGTGAGAATGCAAGGGTGGCAAAGCTTGGCAGGTTTGAAAAGACACGTCCACGCACTTGGAGAGAGGTCACGTACTTTTCCACGAGCGGCAACGTACTTTTCCACGAGCGGCACTTTCCGAGCTGCAAGAAAGCTGGAAGATCTCACTACGCGCCAAAGCAACACCACCAATCTGCGAGAGTGAGGATGATCATCCCGATTGTCAGCAGCAGCTGGCTCAGCTGCCTGAGAGGGACTGGAGAGTGGATTCAGTCATTAATGTGGAGGCGTACTTCTTTGCACTTTGCACAAAAGGTGCACTACACTTGTGCTCAAGTAGGACCCGCATCCGGAGCTCACCCAACGCATGAGGCTTCATCGTAGACTCCACAAGTTTCCCAGATTATAAATATTGTGTACAACGCTAGCTATCATACAATGTATTTAATCTGTAGTTCTTCTCACGAGGAAGACAATAAAGAGAAGTGGTTCTTCTACCTTGAGACCAATGACACCATAGTCAGTATGGTCGAGTGACCTTAAGTGGTCCGGGTACATTAGATGACACGGTAGACTATCCTTGTAATGGCCCAGCTTGGAACCTTCTAAGCAGTTTTTTAGGATGGTGATCATATCTTGACTCTGTGCATGAGCCATTTAAGGTCATGGTGGGCACAGGCCTTCAAATAGAAACCTTTTATATGTAACACAAGAGCTATTCAATATCTGTTGGGTTAACACATTAAGGTCACATCACAATCAACTTTGTACTCTCTATTATTTGGAATTCAGAAAGTCTAGTGAACAAGGTTGGGTGAAAATGAACTTTGGGCTTTAAACATTTGTAACAAATTCAATAAAAATGCTCTCTTCATGCTGAAAATTGCTTTATTCATGAAAACTAACTACCCGTACAGTCATATTCTCTGACTATTTTTGGCTGGTCCCAAAGTAGGCGATTTTGCTTAAGTTCGCCATTTAAGGTCACTTGACCATATGGTTGCTTAGAAAACCTCTGTCCCTTGTACGCAAAGTTTTTAAACGAAACGCACCACTGACCGCATTCTTATAAGCCTGAGTGTCCACCATTGATATATTTCGATGGAGTCCATTGTCCGAAGGAGCTTTATCCAAGTCCTCATCATTCATTCATGTATCATAACATCGTATACCATGTATCACTCTACTAGAAAGTATAGACAGACACCCTATGGCTGTGCCAAGGTGCCACGTCAGATGTGAGGTGAGGGGAGGGGCGTGTTGTGTTCCCAAAGTGAAAGTCGTTGTAACACAAAGCTATACCATTCAGTGCATTTAGTGTGGACCACAATAGATTGAGTTTCTACACTAATTGGAAATTTACATCCAATCAGCGACTGACACACACTTGCTTGAAAGGGAATAGCCAATTAGATTTTGACACGCATGTGCTTGATGCAAATTAGTGTGGGTGATCCACATCAATCATGAATCCACACTATATCCAGTGTTTGGTGTAGCGTTAAGGTAACTCCTCTCCTCCTTGTCTAAGCTGATATAGAATATCTACACCAACCCCACCACTTGCCAACTGATTTAGAGAATTCACTTTTACTAAAATTCGTTGATGTACTTTTCAATGTATTTAATGTACAAGGTGAAAGAAGTTTGTACTTGTGTTCTGGCTGATTCAATCACACATAGCATTTTAAATTTAGATAAATATTGCACCTACTACATACTCACCGATGATGAGACACAAGAAAGTTGCATCGGAAGAATCACAAGAATGATATGGATTGTTGCCCGTGGGCCACCGAATTATTTGACAAGCGTAGAAAAGTCGTAACTAGCCAAGTTTGTGGACAATAAGAGAAAGACTAGTGTCGTACATATTATCCTCAAAGCACGTCAAAGGTGTTCATTTGTAAAACCAGTCCTTTCAATTACGGACTGAACATGGGCTCTCTAGAAAACATGTACTACACCGTCTGAGGGAAATTCTCGACCAAGCCAATGATGAAGCAAAATCGGCGGCTGGATATGAAATAATCACAATGGGAAAAAAAAAAACATATAACCCTTGGACTCTAGTGGCAGTGACATGAGCTGCAAGCGAGATCGACTGATAATATTCTGTAGTGATGTTCAAGTACCTCACACGGCGGCTGATTGAGGTACCACTAGAACGGAGCATGCAAAGTGCTCTCAAATCCAAGGGTACATAATTCTCTCGCCTGCTCAAGGATTCTCCACTTGCACCCTCCAACCTTAGAAGTTAGAAGCTTAGCATCTCAGTTCAAGGAAGAAACAAGTTTTCAACATGGATCGATTCATCAGATGCCAAGCTCTCGTCTTCACTACTATGATTCTAAGTTTCCTCGTCGCAACTCTCGCAGCCAGGGACACAATCAATGACAAGGTAAGTAGCGTCACTCATGATCTCCGGCACCCCTCACAAGCAGCTCTCAATCGTCATGGGCACCGGAAAGTCCCCCTGTTTGTGCACACTAGAATACTTGTAATGACAGTGTCTAGTGAGTACTAAGCTGCATTTTGTTTGCATTGAATGTGATTGAGAATGAAGAGGAGTAATAATCTTATGAGATTAACCAGTACAGGATTCAATGTGTGAGGATCTGATTATGTGACGATTGGAGAATTTACAGGTGGTGAGAGTAGACATGGTGCACAGAGATCACCCATCGTCGCCGCTGCGAGCTTGGAGTACGCTGAACTTGACCGCGGGGGCTATCTTTGTGGCAGCGGTGCGGAGGGGCCACGAGCGGCGCGCGCGGCTGGAGGGGCACGTGAAGGCCACCGCGGGGGGGCAGTTGCAGACGCCGGTGGCGTCCGGGAACGGCGAGTATCTGGTGGAAATCTCGTTTGGCAGCCCGCCGCAGAAGGCCACCGCCATCGTGGACACCGGCAGCGACCTCATCTGGGTGCAGTGCCTGCCCTGCCAGTCCTGCTACGCGGCCACCAGCGCCAAGTTCGACCCTACCATGTCCTCCAGCTACTCCGCCGTCGCCTGCGCAAGCACCTTCTGCACCGTAAGCTTCATGACAATGCTAGAATTTAAAGATAGATTTCCCAGGTGCGAGCTCGATGTTTGACAGTGGGCGCTGGCCATGGCAATTTTTGACAGAACCTGCCGTTCCAGACGTGCAAGTCGAGCTGCCAGTACGACTATCTCTACGGCGACGGCTCCTCCAGTAGCGGCGCACTGGCGTCGGAGACGCTGACCATCGGCACGGGTGCCATCCCGCGCGTGGCGTTTGGGTGCGGCCACAGCAACCTGGGCTCGTTCGCGGGCGCGGGCGGGCTGGTGGGGCTGGGCCGAGGGCCGCTGTCGCTGATCTCGCAAGCGGGCGCGGTCGCCAGCAAGAAATTTTCCTACTGCCTGGTGCCGCTCGGGAGCACGCACACGAGCCCGCTCTACATCGGCGACTCTGCGGTCGCGGGCGGCGTGGCGTACACGCCCATGCTCTCCAACAGCGCCAACCCCACTTTCTACTACGCCGGCGTGACTGGCATCACCGTCTCGGGCAAGGCGGTGCGCTACCCGGCCGCGACGTTCGCCATCGACAAGGCGTCGGGAGAAGGCGGGTTCATCCTCGACTCCGGCACCACTCTCACGTTCCTCGAGAGCGCCGCCTTCACTCCAGTGCTAGCGGTAAATACCTCAGATTAGCCCTCAGATTCGTTTGCAAGGTTTTCAGAGTTCCTGATGTTGTACCTGCTTTGTATGATCGACCAGGCGGTGAAGGCGGAGGTGCCGTACCCAGAGGCGGACGCTTCGCTCTACGGCTTGGAGTTCTGCTTCTCCACAGCGGGGGTGGACAACCCGAGCTACCCGTCCATGACGATCCACTTCGCCGGTGGTGTGGATTATGCCCTGGCGCCGGACAATGTGTTCATGGCGCTGGACACGACGGGCACGACGTGCTTCGCCATGGCCGCGAGCAACGGGTTCAGCATTCTGGGCAACATCCAGCAGCAAAACCATCTCATCGTCCACGACCTCGTCAACAAGCGCATCGGCTTCAAATCCGCCATCTGCGAGGCCATGTAATTGTCACGATCATGTTTAACATCTCCAGACAAGAATCGTCGGTGAGTTGTACATAATGCAAGTACATAATTCGAAGATCATAATTACTAGCTCTGTTCAGACATGACTCTAGAGTCGTCAATTGCAACTTGATAATTCTCAGCGAGGACAAGCATCCAGCAATTAGCAACCATCAATTATACTCTTTAGCTGTAAGTTAGTTGTGGCGGTGAATCAGCTCTGTAGATACGTGTAATATATATTGGTAGTACGTACCATTCATTGAGCTTCGTCACTGTAATTCATCATGTGCACATCACAGAACCGTCAATTCGAACAACTTGATGCCGATCATGGAACGGCAAACTGTTCAGGCTACCACAAGTTTCACTTCGAAAGTTGAAGGAAACTTTGGTTGGTCTTCTTTATAATCTAATATCCCGTTATGAAGTGCGGTTATTTACCACCTAAAATTTTCCACCGAATTTTCAGGCCTGTCCATACCTTATCCAAAGTTTGCGAAATGCTGCCAAAGTTCCCCAGAACTCGTTATCAAAAAACGACGTGACCTGTACTTCGGTAATGCTGAAGAAAACTGAACGTTCGGAAAGAGGAAAACGCACTTGAAGAGACTGCTTCCATCCAAATTACCATCCAAAATGCTAAATCCCGAAGCAGCGCTACGGACACGATCAGCACCAGGACTCACGGAAAACCAAACCTCAAAAGGTTACACCAATTACAGTTTTTGTCAAAACACTACAATTTCCCGAAGCCAGTACAGTATGACGGTGGTGCCAGACCGGAAGAGTTTTTTTTATGCACCAGAATAGGCTTCCAAAAATCTCATGCAGTAGAGTTTTCCTGAAAGTGCACCCCGAAGAGGAAAGCTAGTAGGAATAGGGTGCCAGACTGGACAAAACTTTTTATGCACGAGAATAGAGTTTTCCTGAAAGTGCTTTCCGAATGGGCAAGTCGGGAGGAATATGGTGCCAAAGAGTATGAGATGTATAAACGGAAAGCACGAGAGCATGAGGAAATTTCATATCGCCTTTTAGTGCACCAATGGAATGCTTTGCAATCAATGTTCTTGGGCCCTACCCCATGCAAGCTATAGCTCCCCCATACAGTCGGCTCTCTATAAATGTTACTCCTCGGGAGCGGGATTTTCAGTAACACTTATGCGTTTATAACACTTATGCGTTTATAACGTTTATAGAACTAGATACCAACGATTAGTAACACTTACAAAAATAACACTTATGGAATACAATACCGATGGTTAGTAACATTTAAAGGAATAACACTTATGAAACTTGATAGTGATGATTAATAACATTTATGGAAATAACACTTGTAAGACTTCAAAGAAAAATCCATAACATATGGAGAATATGAAAGCTGAAAATACGAAAAATATAAACCATAATGCAACTAAATTCAACTCAACTAAACTCAACTAAACTCAACTAAACTCAACTAAACTAAGCTTTATCAAAGAAATAATCCATAGTGGATTGATGGGTATCTTCAATACGGGCAATTGCCACATCTTGCAGAAGAGTTTGAACCAAGTTGATGCGTGATGAAACATCACGTGGTCTTTGCTGAAGGAATTTCTTCACAATATGAAGTGCACTTTCAACAGTGTCAAATCCAACCACCTCGTCTACCACATCATTTATAACCTCATCTTCAACAATTTCCAAGTCTTCGGAAGGAAGCATGTCTAGGATATCCTCCTCAGTAGGTTCATAGGGATTATTTAAATCAAAGTCTACCTCATAGTTTATGAACTCATGAGCGTCCATAACATCGCTATCATTTAGGTCTGAAGATAAAAGTGAAAGTCGATGAAGCAAACGTCCAATTTCATCAACCTCACTCTCAATCCTTGTTGCAAATCTCTCCCTCTCAAGTACATCTCTCTCCCTATCACTAAGAACTGAAAGTATGCCTGTATGCCTCCAATAATTCACGATTGTTGACGATGTCACACCTGTATGCCATGCCTTCACAACCATAATTACAGCCTGATAGACATCTATTATAAATACCTCGTTTGCAGTTAGACAATCTATCTGGTACTGAATCATTAGTTTACGGTATTGCGCCTTAAAAGAAGCAATAATGCCCGCATCCATGGGTTGAAAACGGCTGGTAGTGTTAGGTGGCAAGAATTCTAACCGCGTCACCTCCAACCGTGATGCCACATTGGGTATCTGATGACCTGAGAAATTATCAACGAGCAAGAGAACTTTCTCTTTCTGCGCTAATATCATCCTTCTATCAAAGTCCAACATAAAACGCTCAAAGATCTCCGTAGTCATCCAAGCTTTCTTGTTAGCAGCCCAACCGATACCTAAATTCTCAGGAACATGAATATGTCTTGAGGTGAAGGCACGCGGCTTCATGTAGTGATTGATGATAAGTGGAGGCAGACAAATTGTACCTATCGCGTTTGCAGTGAGCGCTACTGTGATACGCTCCTTATGTTTCTTCTTTCCCGACAATCTTGACGTAGCAAGAGTACGATTTGGCTCCATTCTGTAGAAGAGGCCTGTCTCGTCCATGTTGAACACGTCATCGCGATTGTACGAAGCCACGAGCGCCTTGATTTCTTCCATCTTCGCTAGAGCTTCTGCTAAATTGTCAGCAGAGGCATCTTCTCCATGTCGCGTGATGGGTCTTATATCAAATCTCTTCTTGAAACCGCTCACCCACCTAGACGAAAAATTGAGTACTTTCTCCCTTGACTCTCTTGGTGTCAAATCATAAAACCTCTTGGCTGCACCTATAATCAAGTCATCAGATAAAGTTGCACCTTGATCTATCATTGCGGTGATCCACTTGAAAGTGGCTAGCTCCACTATTGGACAATATACCTTCCTCAAGCGCTTCATCCCATCCAAGTGCACCCCACCTTCCTTAGGTATTGACTCCTTCTTCTTCAGTAGTCTACCTATGCTCATTGCTGAAACAGAAGTATGATATTTGGAATTAGCCCATTCCATCAAAGCCCTTTGAGTGATTTTGTGCCCTGTTGACATTGAGTTTTCATAATGAGCAATAATATCCTGCTTCTCCTTGAAGGTGAATTCTCGACTCCTCGCCATTGCCACCTTCAATTACAACTACCATGTCAATCATACACACAACAATAACAACCTTCCACAAATGATTAGCGACTTACAAAAGTAGGAGCGACCTACTGTACCACTCAAATACCTACACTGATGTTAGGCACTTTGGGAACCATTCAATTATGCACACTTACAGATGTGACCACATATGTTCCCAAGTGGCACAGGCCGGACGGTAACTAAACATGGTCTATTTTCCAGAGAATTGCAAGCTCATTCAAACCCAAGGTTTGAACATATTAAGTTACAATAGTATGGCTTGAGAAAGAACATAACATTGTGCAGTACAAAAGTGACTTGATGTGAGGGTGTTTCTACAAAGATGGCTCTTCTTGAGTGTTGTGCACCAAATCAGTGCCTTAATGGACAATTCATCCAAACCAACACTCTCTGACTTGATGTTTGACAAGCATGCATCCATGTGGAAGTTTTTAAAAGAAAAAAGAAAAAAAAGAGTCACAACCAACAATCAAACCTCAGCCTGATAGGCCATGCATCCATGATGGGGTCGACGACATGCCTCTTGCATGTGGCAAACAACCACACCCAAAAATTTAAAAGCAAATAAATAAATGAATGAAAATAAAAACTCACAATATGGCCTGCGATACCCTTCTCGAATATGGCATGCGATGTCCCACCAGATTATGTTCAAAGAACACTGACAGATTCTTTTTTAAAAGGACAAATCTTCTCAAGTTCCACAAAAGATATGGTATATATTCATGTGAAGTAATTTAAAAATTTAGAAACAAGTGCTATTATGATGTTTTTGCCAAATGTAACACTTATAGAATCATTTTAACAAAGGGGGGAGCGGAACATGTTGTAACACTTAACATATAACACTTACTAGTGTTAATTTTGAGGTTTTTCTCAGGAGCGAGATTTTCAGTAACACTTATGCGATTCTAACACTTATAGAGGTAATATTTATAGAGAGCCGACTGTAGTACCCTACGTTCTCACATGGTTGACCAATAGTTCCCCCAAACCTTTCCCAAGGCAAGACACCATGTGCATGTGGTCCCGGTTACTAACATAAGACCTTAAGATTCGGGGTACCTATTCAGTGTATTTTGGTGACTTTCAGGAAAACTCAAATAGCATCCCAAAATATCATACTTCCCATTTCTGCACCAATGAGATGCATAGCAGTCAATGCTCTTGGGTCCTATCCCATGCAAGCTAAAGCTCCCCCGTAGTATCCCAAGTTCCCAAAAGGTTGATCTGTGGTTCTCCCACACCTTTCCCAAGCCAAGTCACCATGTGCATGTGGTCCCAACTACTAACACAAATCCCTAAGATTCATGGTGAAAGATCCTTTACTTTCAGGAAAACTCTAGTCTAAACTCTTTATATGTTGCCGCAATAAGTGTTAGAATCTCATATATGTTATGAAAATTACGCTCCCTAAACATTTACACTATTAAGTGTTATATGTTGAGTGTAATAACATATCTTGCTCCCCACTTCATCAATTTAACTTCTACAAGTGTAAAAGTAGGAAAAATTGGAGATATTACGGGCACTAAATAGAAATAGGGGTAGTAAAATGTAGTAAAATTGGTAGGATAAAACGCAATTTAGGGTATAGGTGATTTTGTTGGATGAAAAATGGTCAAATGGATGAAAATATAATTGTTGCTATTTACTGAGATCAAGTTTTACGAGTGTTATATGTTATAACAGTGTGTGTGTTATGATTTTTCTGCTCCCGACCTATAACGTATGAAGAGTTTAGACTGTACTTCCATTTTCTGCGCCAACAAAATGTATGGCAATCAATGCTCTTGGGCCCTACCCCATGTAAGCTAAAGCTAGCGAGTAGTACCCCAAGTTCTCAAAAAGTTAACCGGTGGTTCCCCCACACCATTCCTATGCCAAGTCACCATGTGCATGGAATCTCTTTATTTACCCTGGTCGAGTGGTGCACCAAGCCTCAGGCTCGGGAGGATGGAAGAGGGTAGGGGCAAAACCAACCCCTATTTTTATGTTGGAGGAGGGTCTTATATATTTGATTATAGGGAGGACTACTGCAAGTTACTCGGAGCCGTAGCCTCTAACTTTGGCCAAAAAAATTCCAAAAAAAACCTCTAGAGCCCCAAGCGTGAGACAGTTAGAAAAATGGACCCACTAAGGGCCGCTTCACACCAAATCCAAGGTCGAGAGTCCGTCGGTTTCCACCAATGAGATTACTTGAATGGCCAAAGTCCGGCCTCTCGGCCTTCACACCAAAGACCAAAGTCCAAAGGTTGTCGTCTTCCAATGTGTCTACATGGCAGTACTTTTGGAGAGTTTTGGCGCAAAGGCGACAGACTCTTGAGCAAAACTTGGGTCGCCGTTTTTAGTCGACCCAAACTTCCTTCAAGAGTCCGTAAATTTTTTTAATTAAATAATCAAAAGGTGTGCCTTTGAAGGTATTGTGCGAGTATGACCTTTTGCCTATTCTTGGAGGCAGACCATGAGCCACAACCTGATCCACAATCCAGATCAAAAGCTTTGTCTGATGGTCAAGCTAAAAGACATGAACTTGAACAAGGGAGGCATTTAAAACCAAGGTCTAATTAGTTTTCAACAATATTCAAATATATAAATAAAGGGCCCTGATAAATTTTCTAAGAATTTACCATACTTCTTAGGGCCTTTTGGAAATAACTCATTGTATGTCCATTTATAGGGTAGGGATATGACTACCATCTATTGCTCCTAATATTAGTGGAATGCTATGTATTGCCTCAAAACTAGATGCAATCTCCTTCATCTTTGTAAGAGTTGGTTTTTAAAAAACCAATGGTTGTAGATAAATCCTAATCGCTTCACAACATTCCCTCACAATTACCAAAGTTGCACTCAATCCTATTCCAAATAAATCACCAATCATAACTAACAAATTTCCGGTTGCTAATCAAAAAAGTGTTACGACAAGCCTACATTCAACAGTGATGCTTTCTCTAAAATTTGCATTTTTTTTCTTCTCAAAACCGGCCCCAAAAGATTACATAAATACTTAAACACAGATGAACTCACCCCCATTCACTTTTGAAATTCTTTCTCCAAATAAGACCCCATAAGACTATGCTCCAAAAATCCTCCATACCTCTAATATTGCCAACAAGTCCTCCTGAAATGCCAAAATCTTGGGAGTATTTGCAATGCCAAATTTTTGAAATGTCAAAATTTTAGGATTTTTGCAATGCCAAAATGCCCACTACAACATATTTCATAACCATGAAAAACAAAAGTAGAACAAGAATACGCTCCCTTCTAGAATCCATGATAAAAGAATGAAAGAGGAAAATTTCAGAAAGTTAATCCATTCACGTAGTAAAAAGTGAGTGGAATCTTGGCAAATGATATGGGGTTTGGACTTTGGACTTGGGCTTTGGGGCTTCACACCACAACTGCCCAATGGCTTCAATATGTATATTTTAATGTTTTTTTTTAATCCAAAAGTTTGGACTCTCACCATAGTTTGGGAAGAAATGTTGACGAACGGACTCTCGACTCGGCCCGGTGTGAAGCAGCCCTAAAGGCTATGACTTGGTGCACCACTCGACCAGGTAAATATCGAGATCCATGTACATGTGGTCCCAATTACTAACATAAGACCCTAACATATGTGTGGCGCGGACAGGAAACCCCCCACGCTCGGAGTTACCCGAGGTGGGGCCCCGTCTTTATTGCATGGGCTCATTTTTCTGACCCTCCCATTTTGGGGGGGTCAGAGGCTTTTTTTGGCTTTTTTTATCACTAAAATGAGACCTACGGCGCCTATTTAGCATTGAAGTCCTCCCCTTGCTAAATTTAGGGCCCCATCCAAAAACAAAATAGGGGCCAGGTTTTGGCCCCACCACCTCCTCCCCCACCTGGTAACTCCGAGCGTGGGGGGTTTCCTGTCAAAACGCATATGTGTGACATTTGGGGTCACCCTCATTTAATTTCAGGATAACTCTACTACTTCCACGCTGAAAAAGTCGCCAGACAGCGCGTGCGCCGGCTCCAAAGACTCGACCATGACCGCTTGTTTCTATTCTGTGAACAAACTTAGCAATTGGCAATACGCGGCAACAACACTACCGATTCTTTAGTTACTCACTGCTAGTTCGATTTTAGAATGTCCTCAATTTCGAGACAGGAAACCATTATCGTAAATGCTGTAGATTATGGTGATCAATTCCGCAGCTCACATCGCCACATCTTGAACGGGTGCTTGACTTTTGAGGATCGATCAACACGCTTGTCGATTCCGTGCCATCATATAATTTCAGGTGAAACCAGAAGGTCCCTAGATTGAATCAAGCGTACACATCACTTACGCTTCAAGGTAGTTGTGGACGCATGGCTATGGCTCAAGGAATTGCCGTCAATTGGTCATCAACAAGTTCGATGGGGCATGTTCGATGGGCGTTAATGCGCTTGTGTTCAGCAGCAGTGACGCTGAATCTCGTGCTTAACTTGCCACTCACCGCGGCTCAGGAGATGGACCGCAATACATCGTTTTTACAAGAACAGGGTGAGAGTTCTCTCAGTCTCATATTCTTAGCCCGTTTTGGGGTGAATTTGCTTTACGATTGAGGTGCTTTGCAGTGGATGCTTTGCATGCTCTGTTAGGAGCGTGGAGCGAGAGCACTCCCAACCCCGGCATCAACTTGGCCGGCTGGAATTCCAGTGGCACCTTCCCTTGCTCTCAGGAATACGAGGAATTCGAGCCCAACTGGCGCGGAGTGCAGTGCCTGGACGCCGGCATCAACTGCAAAAACGGGACTGAAGCAGACACGCTTGAATGTGTCGCTTACGTCACAGGCCTGTAAGTAGACTTGCCGGTGTTTTCTCTCTTGATCTCTTTCTTTCATTACTTATGATGCAACTGCAGGACCCTCAACAATGCATCCATCCATGGCGTTTTGCCACCAGAGATCGGAAACATCTCAACACTCACTACCTTGTGAGTACATCTTAAAACCATAATTTCGCTGCAGGAACAGTAAACTAAGGGAGTTCATAGTTTTGTAGACGTTCTTGGCTACTTGAATCATCTGACAATTTTCCTTGCTCTGCAGAGAGCTAACAGGAAACCCAGATTTAACAGGACCTCTGCCCTATGCAATCAATGATCCGTATCTGTATACTCTGTAAGTAGACTTGCCCGGGGTGATATTGTTCACTGATTCTTACACGAATGCTGACTGAATAAGCAGCTCTGTATCTAAGTTGTGATTATGGTGCTTTGTGACAGGAATCTCCACGACAATGGATTCAACGGAACTCTTCCCGACATGCCGGACCTCTTCACTCTGTTGAGTATGTAAGTTCAAGTAACTCTAAACAGATTCACTGTAATATGTCTTGAAAGTTTCAGTTTAAATTTCATGACTTACGTGTGTGTTTCTGACAGAGATTTGAGCGGCAATCGGTTTGTTGGCCGGTTTCTTCCGCAAATCCACGATTGGACCTACGTACAGATACTTAAACTCGCCAGGAACCATTTCAACGACACCGTGCCAACGAATGCCTTCGTGAACATGACGCAGTTGGAGACATTGTGAGGCTTCAGCTAGATTCAAGTTCCATCTTTATTTTTCCCACCCTACCAATGCATGGATTTAGTGGTTATTTACAGGTTAATGTGGGTGCAGGGACCTGTCTGTGAACGACCTCACTGGACATGTGCCAAATTTGAGTGCGTGCAAGAACCTGCAATTTTTGTGAGTGTGAATAATTTGAAATTTCCATGAAGGTCAACTGATATTATAAACTAGGAAGAGCTATTTTTTTTCTAGTAATGATAACTACTGGTCGGGTTATTTTCAGAAGACGCTGATGTATTGGATTCGTGATTTGGAATCCTATCATTATGATCAGCCTTCAACTAGTGGTCCTTATAACAGCAGCTCTGGAGTGCAAATTGAGTCTTAGCTTCATACATTGATTTCAAACATCTTTGGACATTTTGTGTTGCCATTCACAGGGTATTGTCGAACAATAGCTTCAGTGGACCGCTGCCTGATCTGACAACGTCATCTGCTTTACGGACTCTGTAAGTCGTTCTATGACCCCTAAATTTCTCCAAAAGCCTCAAGAGTTGGCAAAATTTTGGTGTGATTTTCTTACCCTGATACAATTAGCACCTGGAATATTCAAACTTGAACTAGTGTGCTCAATTTGCATTTTGGTATTGCAGGAAACTGGCCTACACCAACTTGACTGGGACCTTCCCATTCTCTGCATTTGTGAACGGAAGCAATATTCTTTCGGTACTTGACATGTCCGGCACACAGTTGACAGGATCTGTCACCAACTGGAACGGCTCAGATCTCATCTCTCTTAAGGAACTGTAAGTTCGATGGCTATATTCCCATTGCCCAATTTTTGTGCTGTCTCTTCCACCAGTTTGTAATTTCTTCGAGATGTGCCTTGCTTTAATAGAGCTTCCTCAAAATCCAGAAATGGTATCAAAGTTAAAAAATGTTTGAGTGACTTAAAATTTGCAACTGGAAAGTTTTCTATAGAATTGCCGTCGGTAATGAAAACCGCCAATATTACGAAAATAGCCAAATGTTTTTATATTGAGTTCAAGGCATGTTAAACCATGATGTTTCCATCTACAGTTCAAATGAAACTGCGGAATGGTTATGCTATTTCACAGGTACCTAGACGACACCCGCATCAGTGGAACTCTTGATGTCAGTGCGCTGATCAATAGTGGCTTTGTTCGGAACGGAACGTCTATCAATGGACCAGAATCTGGGCTGAACACACTGTCCATGATGAACACTGACATTACGGATGTCATTTACACTGAAGGCAACATCGGAGGCATCACAACCCTCGTGAGGTGAACCATGAACCTTAACCCCGAGCTCATAAATCCTGATTACTGAACCCTAAGCCCTGAACCGTGTGCAGATTACAGGGCAGTCCGTACTGCAGGAAGAAGACTGCTGATGATGGTACAAGATGCTTTTGCCAGCAATTCTGTAGCAATCAAGGTAATTTAAGCAGATAATTGGTCTGGTAACACCATTCGAGAGATCACTGTGGACGTTCAATTGAGGGTTAAGTTGCAACTACAGACCTTTTTCTGTCTGGTTTAGTTGGAGCTCATTTTCTGTGTGGACATTAGATAGGCTGACATGGAGATGTGATGAATTTCAGGGTCTCTGAGCAACAATAAGGTCATCATAATAGCGGCGGCGACAAGTTCAGTATCTGTACTGCTAATTATCATCGCTTTTGCTGCCGCGTATCTGTACAGAACCCGAAGATACAAACAGTATCTCCTCCTCCAAGTTCAGCAAAGTAGGTCCATTTTTTTAATGGTCAAAGCAATGTTTCCAATCTCCACAAAACCGATCACCTAGACATTACTGTTCACAGATTAACGAAGGAAATTAGTAGCTAATTTAATCTAATTCTCACTATGGAGATTATTGCTCGCAGAGTTCGAAGAGTTTGATGTGAAACCGACAATATTCCATTTCAATGAGCTCAGATCTGCCACTCGAGATTTTCACCCGGAGATGAAGCTCGGTGAAGGAGGCTATGGAGCGGTTTACAAGGTAATCCATAAATGCAAACAAGCACAATGGAGCATGTCCCATGTATGGTGCATGGACCTGATGCTTTAATTCTGGGTGACGTTGTGCAGGGTGTGCTGCCGAATAATAGCACCGTGGCTGTGAAGCAGCTGTTTGTGAAGAACACACAGGGCATAGACGACTTTCTGAACGAAGTGGTGCTCATCACCGGAATGAAGCACCGAAACCTGGTGAATCTGAAAGGATGTTGCCTTCGTGAGCACCAAAGGTTGCTAGTATACGAGTACGTGGATAACTACGACATCGACCAAGTCCTGCTCCGTGAGTTCACTATACTCTCTGCAAACCAGTTGAGAATTTGGTTGTGAATTTGAGTAGTGATTGACATTGGAGTGTTTTGTTCCCTGTATCGTAAGATTACACAATTCACTCAAAACACTGCCATCACATGTAGTCGTATTTGCTTTCGCTGGTAGCAAACAAATCACTTAAAATTAATATTCTACATTTACAAAGAGGGTGAGCCATGTTGGACACAACTGTCAAAATATTCTCTTTTCCTGATTTCAGTGAGTGAAAAGCTACAACATCTGAATACTAGGAGCGAGGAGTATGGTAGCAGTGTTTGTAAATCTTGTAACTCACAGCGAAACTTCTAAGCTTTTAGGATATTGAATTCTATATTGAATATCTCTAGTATATTGAATTCTATTAGAAAGCTAGATAACTTGAGCGAGAGTTTGGTTGGAATATTTGTGGTGCAGGAGGTGAACACAAGACTCCCTTGAGTTGGGCTATTCGGCAAAATATTTGTCTTGGGGTGGCGCGTGGTTTGCATTATCTTCACTCTCTTGCTAAACCTAGAATCATCCACCGAGATATCAAGGCTAGCAACATCCTGTTGGACAAGAGCTTCGAGCCAAAAATTGCAGATTTTGGATTAGCCTTGTTGTTTCCAGATGAGAAGAGCCATATCATGACAGTCCATGTGGCCGGCACCAAGTAAGAACTCAAAACATGCTTCTTACTTTCAATTGTAATTAGTCTCATTTCCTAAAATTTTAAGGTTGACCAAACTTGAATCTTTCATTTTAAAGCTGAAACTGGTTGGTCCACTGTCGTTCATCCTAGAGAACATACACTATGACCTTGTTTGTTATATTGGCGGTGCAAATCTTTCTAGATGAAAATTCTAAATATGTTTCAAACATTTCAAACTTTTTGATATCAATTTTGTATTCTAAACATGCTCTTGTCTCTGGTAGATGCAACGGGGCTGAAATTCAATGTTTCACATGAGTATGTAGAGAAATTATACAAATCGGTGAAAGAGAAATAGCACAAGTAACAACTTGAAAGTCCCAATCTTGGAAAAGGAAAACTTATGTGTGTATTTTGGCAGGGGATATTTAGCACCAGAATATGCATCACTCGGCCAACTAAGTGAGAAGGTGGACGTCTTCAGCTTTGGTGTGTTGTGCTTAGAAGTTTTGAGCGGTCGAAGAAACATTGAAGAATCATTGCCCCTCAATGAAGTGTATCTCTCCAATTGGGTATCTCTTTTGACCCCATCTCTCATCCACTCTAGCTCATTCATTTATCCAAACTTTTCTCTCTAATCATCATTGTCAAAAGGAGGTGACTAAAAGAAAAAGCTATGATTGCTATATTTGTTATATTAGCGGTTTTCTCATTTGCCAATTTGTATTTTTATCCTCCATTCATGTGACAAATCTAATTGCTTATTACATCTAGTACATAACAAAGCATGTTTAGAATATAACACTGGTCACATCAAAAATTCTTGAAATGTTTGAATTGCATTTAATAAACTTCCAAGCTTTAGAGAGTAAATTACACAAATTCAACCATGGTACTAAAAATTGCCATTAAAACTAATATATGGCTCTTTGATTGGCTAAAAATAATGAAAACCATCAATTGTGTTGTTATTGCTCTTATCAACTCAATACAAAGTCTATGATTTTTGTTCAAATCATGTAATAGTAAATATATTGATCGAAAAAGGTTAGAGAAAGTGCCACAAACTTGCATTAATCAAGCAAAGTGTGCGACTAAATATACCACTAGGATCTAAACAAGTTTACCTTTGATGTGCAGGCTTGGAAATTGCATTCCGAGGGCAAGGTGATGGACTTAGTAGACCCAACATTGAGGCTCCAAGACGAAGAGAAGGCGGATGTGCAACGGCTTTTCAACATAGCACTCCTCTGCTCACAAGATGCGGCGGAGGAGCGGCCCACAATGGCACGAGTGGTGGCCATGTTGCAACACGACACAGAGTCCGAGGTAGTGGTCCTCAATTCCGGGAAGAAAGTCCAACAACACATGGACACCATGCGGCTTCTTGCGTTCGGTAAGGAGGAGGAGCTCCCGACCGTGACGGAGGATGAGGCCGAGACCTCGAGTTTGAATCCGCAGCCTGATGGCTCTTTGCAGCAAGGGTCGATGCGGCAGGAGGGCAGTGAGATCATCACTGTCAATGGGCTCATACATCTTAGTGAAATGAGAGCCAGGTGATATCACTTGAAACAACGGTAGATGAATCCTTGGGGTGGCACAAGCATGTAGAGCTTATCACTATTGAGGGGTTGTTTTAGCTTAACCTTTTGAAGACGTCAAGCCCATAGGTGGTCATTTTTGTAGTAATTTGTGTATCGTGGATCCGCCAATTCATCATAAACTCTGAGACCCAAGTCTGCTTGCAAACTGAGAGAACTTACATGGATATGTGTGCTCCCAACAAAGGCGATGTGTGCTCCCAACAAAGGCGATGTGTGCTCCCAACAAAGGCGATGAGATTGTGTGTCGGAGTTTGACCATCAAACTACAATGATTTCCATGTAGTGGGGTTGCAATGAAATTTACCCTTTCTGTAGATGTTCTACATTGTCTATTACACTTCTAGATTCTTAGATGCCTTGTGAGATTGTAGGCCATAAAGCGTTAATGAAATGAGATTTGGGTGACAATTACTTTATATCATTTGAAAAGGTGGCACATTGGTGTAGAAACATAGACAGTAACCAGATGGAGCAATTTGTACCTGTTACACTTATGACCTGGGCCCAAATTATTCTAGACCTTTCAACCACAATTTAGTTAAATCAATTCAAAGCTTACAATAGGGAGAGGTATGGGTTGGATTCCTAATTTTGGATCAACTTCATGTAATTCTGGAACTCAACTTAAAAGCAATTCAAGACGTTGTGTAAACCGTGAAGCAATTTATGAAGTCTCCCTCCGTTTTATGTGTCCAAGATGGCCCTAAAACTTGTGGAATATTTCAGGTCAAGATGCCAGCTCTTACACTCGTGCATCCAATTCACGCCAAGATGGCTCTCGTTGACTCGATCAGCTCAGTCAGTGGCTATGGCGTGGACTGAGGGGAGAAGTGTTTGGGAATTAGAGAGCAGTATTAGTGTGGGATTCCTAAGTTTCTCTCTACATACAACCACACCAAACACTGCATATACTGTGGACCAGACTAATTCAAATTACCTACACTACCTCCACTAAATGCAAATTAAAGTGGTCCACTTGAATTCTCCATCCACATCAAATCATGTACTTCAAAAAATAGTGTGGGATGTTCCAAAATTGTTGACACAAAACTAATGTGGATTGAGGGAGAAGTGGCAGTGAGTGATGGTGAGGTGGCGGCAAGTGGTGGGAAGAAGAAGATATTTGGTGGTGAGTGGCGGTGGGTGGCAATGAGGGGCGTGACACATGTTGAAATGTGTCCACATTAATTTTGTTCCAAAACCAAAATTGATGTGGTCCACATCATTTTTTATCCACATTTCTAATGAATCCACACTATATTCAATGGACAACTCCAAAATGTCCGTACTAAACATGAAAGAATACTCCTTCTCAAAGCAATGGAAGTATGATAAGGAGTAATATCCTAGCACTACAAGCAATCTTGCCGCTCCTTACTCAAAAAGTGTTGCCCTTCACTTACATAGAATGTGGGAAAGGGTGATTTTCCTTGTCTCTTGTGACCCATGTGGGAAAGGGTGATTTTCCATGTCTCTTGTGACCCGGCTGGCTCACCAACTTCAAGAATAATTGAAATAGTATATGAGGGGCGATAGGATTGCTAGCCGTGTAGTTTGAATCAGGTACTGTATATCTTTAACAAATTGAAGATATTGGAGTTTCCCTAAAAGTACTCAAGGTTTAAACCGTGACTGTCACCCAAAACGTTGATTTTGGTTGTACATCTAAAAGTCCACTTGTTTTTGAGAAACATGGTGGTTTTGATTAACTTTGGGGTTTATTCCATAAATTGTGGTCCTTTGTCAGCCAACCAACATGCTACAGGTTAATCATCTAGGCACAGTCACCGTCCAAACAAAGATGCAAGGTGGCATTGGTGACTCCGAATTACTAATTTGGTTACATTAGCTTGTTCCATGTGTGTGGCCCATAAAATATGGAGGGTGAGAACTTTCACCTTGCAAATATTGCCATATTTAAATCTCACCCTGCTTTGATGACTAGAGAAAGACACAAGGTCCTTAAAGGATGCTGCACCGGGTCTTTTTGGCTGACACAAGGTAGCCACCCTTTAAAACTCAGACTTTCAGGAAAACTCTATTGTACAACTGGTTGCGTGATACTTCCATTGCTAAATAAGAGTTAGGGTGGTGGCTAGAATTTGAAACCAGAATTAATGTTGGTTGCATCTGGGGATGTTGATCCTAGGGATAGCGTTCCGGAAACCATATACAAGACAGCTTTGCCTTGAAAGTGAGGGCCCTCACATAGCCATACACAGAGCAAGAACACCACTTTCCTCACACAATCGCACCAAACCCTAATCATACTTTCCTCATACACTTTTCTTAAACAAACTACTGAATTTGATAGCCTTACCATCTTCAAGGCAATCTGCTCGTTGCTTTCAACATCGCAGCCCTCGGAGACATTACCTCTCTTGCCCTTGAAGAGACGTGCCACTATCGGGAGAGCGTAGAGGCCCTCGGCGATTAGTGACGCGATCGTCGCTGGGCGAGCCAACGGTGCCGACATCTCCCTCGCTCCATCGAGACTCTCCCTTGCTCCTTGCCCAACGCCTACACCTTCGTGCCCGACGATTGCCCCCTTGAATGGCGACGTCTCATACGCGATCATGGCATCGCCTGCAGACGACCGTGAAGCCGTGCCAGGAGCTGATCACTGCGTGGGAGAAATGGCAGCCTGCGTGCGCGTCGTTGACACACGCCAGGGAAAATACGCCGCGTACTCCACTAGATGGATATATGACTTTTTTTTTTTTATTGTAATGGTAGATGCCACCGTCATAATTTGCAGTTGATTTAAGATACAAGGGTTGTTGTAAAATGCTTTTAACAAAGAAAATTCAGATTATAATCTTCTTAGATTTATAGGAGGAAAGGTAGATTGTCATTACATCAATTCCAAATTCATTGGTCACTGCGTAAGTCATGGAAGGGCAACATCCATTTCCTCCTTCAAATCTAGGAACGGTATAGAAAGTTGGCGGTTTTGGGTCACGTCCTACCTCAGGCAGTTGTGCATAATTTTGAGGAGCAGAACTAAGCTACGAGAGATGAGCGAAACTCACACAAGAACTTAAAAAAACATCTAAAGGAGAACACAATCCTTGAACAATCTCTTGAGAATCATCCGAGTTGAATCTTGTCTTGAAGCTAATCAAGTTCTAATCTGGAGATGAAGGTAGCAAAGAACTCTAGCAAAATCCTTCATGAAAGTGCTGGATGTTGGTCACATTACAGCCCCTACTTCATACAGTTCCTCTCTGAACTTTCCCATGACATTATAAAACACCATGTCTGAAAGAGATAATGGGAGAGAATCAAACAACATTTCATGTATATACAAGACAATTCTCTTGAGGATCTGTTACCATGAAGCCCAGCCCTTCAATGCGATGTAGCTTCAGTCTCGTTCCAGAAAATTGAGTGCAAGCATCCTACAAGCAAAAGGAAACAAGTCACGAAAAGCATGTATAATGAGGCATTTGCTACCGCACAAAAGCGCTCTAGAACCAAACTCTTACCTTCCTTGTTAAATTTGAACCCATGGATACTTTTCAAAGACAACAAGGTTAATCATTCTGCCTGATCAAGCTGAAAATACACCCTACTATCATTAGACACCCTGAATTACATGATAAAGATTAGCCCCTTGAAATTACCTCTATTTTCAACTCAAACCATGACACCATATCATATCAAAGGGATGATTTTCATGTCGTTGAAGAACATATATAATATGGATAAAAGGGAGATAATCATCAGCCCTATTTTCAACTCAGACGATGCAAGTGACTGCCATATCACATTAACCTCAAAGAGATGATGAAATCCATTTCTTAAAGAAAGCAAAACACGGATTAGAGTGAAAAGTAGCCCTATTTTCAACTCAAGTGACTACCATTATCACATGAACATGAAAGAGATGGTTTCCAACATGATGAGAGTGATGGACTGACCTCAAAGGATAGGATCGGTTTGCACAGGCCCCAAGAGATTCCTGTTCAAGCTCCCCACCGTCATCAGGGTCCGGCTCTTAGGCTCCCACCGCATCGCTACCACTTGCAGCCGCACCACCGAGTCGGGCTCGATCAGCCGCCCCAGGTAGTCCGTCCACTTGTTGAACTCCAGAGATGGCCCCGCCCGGAACTCGAAGCCCTCCATCTGCTTGCGAGGCACAAAGATCTTCGCTGGCCCACAAGCTACAACCAAAGAAGAAGGGAAGACAAAGAGGTTGGTGAGTTACTTGTCAAGTCACCCAGAATTTCAAGCAGATACCGGATCATGGAAGAGCTTGGTCTATCCTTATGGACGGTGGAAGAGCTTGGTGGTCTCTAAACCCAAGTTGGTAGTTTTAGACGCCTTTGAGAAGGAAGGAAGTAGGAGAGATCATGTTGTACCTGAGCCGCCTTTTTCCTCTTTGAGAGTATTATGAAGTAATTGAGAGCTAAACTCATGTGAAGAGAAGCCAAAACTCATGACATCTTTGCCTCACTGTATCATGGTGGTCTCTAGATTCAAGTTAGAAGTAGTCTTAGCCATCTCCGAGAAGGAAGAAGTATAGGTCATGTTGTACCATGAATCTTAGCCGCCTTTTTAGTCCTTTTCCTTCACAGACTGATTCACAGATGACATTACAAATCTCTCACACTTCAGAGAGAAAGCCTTTTTGAGGAGGGGCTTTTGCATGACTTACATGCGAGGAATCCGTTGTGCATGACTTCGGCGACTTGGACGTCGAGGATCTCGTGGCGGAGGAGGCGGAGCACGAGGCACTTGAAGTCGACCCAGAAGACGACGGCGCCGGAGCCGGGGCGCACCTTGCCCTCGGATACGCTCTCCAGCGTGGTGATGGCGACGTAGTAGCCGTGCTGCTCCGAGCACTGCTCCGCGTCCACGTCCGCCACCAGGCGCCGGATCATGGCCCGCCGCGTGTGCAGCGTGTCGCCCAGGTGCGGGGGCTCAACCACCACCAGCCGCCGCATCTCCACCTCGAAAAACATCGCGAATGCAGCCTGCAAACAAGACGGTTCCCTTCAAACCCTGCAAACACAAAAAGTGTGCACACATACAGGGTTTAGAGCTCAAGAACATGGCGATCCAGTTCAACATCCTGTCATTTATTGAAAACTACACACATATGCACAGACACATGATTCTAGCTTGAGCCCTTGTGACTTACCAAAAATACCCTATATTTCATGAACAACCTTAGGATTTAGGGTTCAAGAACATAGCGCTTCAGTTCAACATCCTGTCATTGATTGAACAACTACACACATATGCACAGACACATGATTCTAGCTTGAGCCCTTCTGACTTACCAAGAATACCCTAAATTTCAGTAGGGATCAAGAACATGGCGCTTCAGTTCGATTACATCCTGTCATCGAAAAATATACATACACATTTACACATACACACGATGCTAAGCCTGGGCTACGCAGAAAAACCCAGAGCTTT
The DNA here is from genome assembly GCA_963971425.1 of Bryoerythrophyllum caledonicum. Lineage (NCBI taxonomy): Eukaryota > Viridiplantae > Streptophyta > Bryopsida > Pottiales > Pottiaceae > Bryoerythrophyllum > Bryoerythrophyllum caledonicum. Next base: position 5,509,264 of record OZ020525.1, on the reverse strand, counting down.
GAGAACATGGTCATTAACCTGTCATTAAACAAACGCATCCACATACACATGATGCTACCAACGCAACCCTAAATTGGGTAGGGTTCGGGTTCAGGTCGACATCTTGTCATTCAACATGCACATGATGTTGTTCCTGACTTACCAACATAACCCTAAATTCGATAAGTAGAGGGTTTAAGAAAATGGCGCTTCAGTTCAACGTCCTGCCATCGACTCAACAAATACACATGCATATGAAACGCACATCTGAGCTTTTGTGACTTACCAAAACAACCTCAAGGTGCACAACCACTTGCCATGAAAACGCTGTAAGAAAACTCCACCTGAACTTTGAAGGGCCTGTGCATTCTGCAGAGAAGGTAATCCAAAATCTGTTGTTGATCATCATGGTGTGTACCTAGCATGTGAGTCTTTAGATGAATGGTGATTGAGTGAGAGACCATGTGGGACAGCTTCATCATTGTGATACTGTTGTGGCACATCCAGCTCAATGATATGATTTGTGAGCATTTTGTCATTATCATACCAAGCAATTTCTAAACTAGTGGAAATTAGTCAAAACGCTTCAAGAAAAACTTGTGAAATTGTAAAGTAGAAATTTAGCCAGAATGTTGGCCAGCATTATAAGTATTTAGTCACCTTATGAGATGATATCCAGGGGTGTCACATAGGTATATCATGGACATTGTAGGGTATCACATAGGTATCTTTACATATTATATGGTTGAATAGGTTACCAAACTCCTTTGATCTACAGGTTGTAGCATTTCTACCAGTTTTCGTAAATTGATTTTGGGATTGCTGCTCATTCATAGTTGGACCTATCTAGGTCCATAATGCAATAGTAGGGGAGCAAATTAGAGAAGGGAGAAGAAAAAGAAGGGCCCCATGCTCTGCCCTCTTTAAATGTTATTGGTTGGAAGAAAAGAAGATTGTAATATTTACATGAGTGCATCATTTAGCCCTTTGAGGCCTACACGCTCACGAGGGTAATAGATCACGTAGAACATCATCTACATAGAGGGTACATTTCATTGCGACCCCACTTCACAAAAATCACTCCAATTCGCCGTCAAACGCCAGCGCACATTTCCACCGCATCGATCGGAAGCACACAAATCCCGGCAAGATATCTCAGTTTACGGATCAGGTTGCGATGAGCTGATGGATTTGTTGATCGCAAATTACTTAACTAATGTCATAGAGACCCTTATCCAATGTGACAGAGACCCTTATCCAAAGTAACAGAGACCCTTATCCAAAGTAACAGAGACCCTTATCCAAAGTGACAAGTGACAGAGACTCTTATCTAATGTGACAACATTGGAGTACTATGTACAATATGAGAATGTTGGGGTACATTTCATCGAGACCCCACTGCCAAGTGATGATGAAATATGGGAGATTGCAACATGGGAGATTAATGTGATTTTAGGGTTTAGAGTGCATTTATCATTGGTCAAGACATGTGGGGTTGTACACAGGGATTCCTGATTTGAATGTAGGATACTTCTTGAGCAAAATTTAGAGTGCCTAGGGCCAATTGTTGTCTAGGTCACATCAATAGATGATTTGCCAAGTCAACTAAAAGATTTGTTTTTAGACAGAGAACGTTATTCAAAATATTCAAAAGAAAGCTTGAGGCCTCTTATACTCATAGTGATTTTCTCTAAAGCCTACAAATGAATGTTTATCCCTAAAGTTTTGAAGCTATTTTCACAAAAAAAACTTTTAAAAATGCTATAAATAAAAATAAAACTAAGGTAAAAGAAATTTCAATTGTACAAACGTTGTAATATATATGTTGTAGATAATGTGGGGTCATTCAACCTCGTAAATTTCAAGTTTGTAGAGTTTAATATGAAGATCTTATTCTACAATTTGCTTGTTTGCGCTTTGATTATGCTACTACTATTTCAAAATAGAGTAACTCATAATTACAAAGTTCTTTAAAATCATCTTAAATTTAAAAAATGTTTTAAAATGTTAAAATGACAAATATATCTAAATATGGCACTACAATGTCATATTAACACCATATTTGATAAAAGTGTACATGGCATTGTACAAGTGCATGTTGTAAAGAATTCTATTTCTATCATAGACGTAGTAGACGCATTTAAAGATAACCAAACATAAGCAATGAAGAAAGGTTCAAAAGTCACCAATCCGCATTCTAAGTTAGTTTTTATTAATTATTTTTTGTGTGAATTGATAATCCAAACAATCAAAACTAAGGTTCATGCTTCTTCTTGAAGTTGAAGAATCATATGATGATATCTATTTTTTATGAGGAATTAGCATTTGTTTTGTGCACCTTGCCCAAAAAAGGTGAGAAAATTTTGAATTATCTTGGAGTGAAAGTTTTACACTGCGGCTGGGTTTTCTATGACAATCTCAAACAAAATAATCTTACTTGTAAATATAACTCTCATATTATTCAATAATGGATCGTTGCAAAAGTTCTTGAAGTTGCCTAAAGTGCCCACTCACAAGAATTGTTTATTAAGATGGCATAACAAAAAATTCCCATAGGTCCAATGACAATGAGAATTACATTCCCACAAAGCTTTTATCCTCTTGCATCTTCAAATAAAATATCAAGAACTAAAAACTCAAATATACATCTTTGCCAATAAAGCATTCAAATGCATTTGCAACCTTGTCAGTAAAGCATTTTGGATGCTCTTTGAGGACAAGAGAACCAAAACTTGGCAGCTCACAAAAATTGTGAGGCTCCATCTTGTTTAGAATTGCACGTTACTTCATTGAAATGTACTTTTCAACGGTTGTTAAAATTGACAAACATCGATCAAGAAGTCATGGTTGCTCTTCTATGATTTGCAAAGCCATACTATTGCAAACAAACGTGAAGTCTTGTCGCTGGTGCTCGATAGAGGACGATGCCTCACGACATAATTTCAATTACATCTCAACCTCAACTACAACATATTTTTGTTTGATCTATGAGTTGTTTTAGGAAGTGATATAGTACACATACTTACTTAGCTGTAGGGCAAGTCTGGAAAGCAGTCTGAAGACGAGCAGCGCACGCCTTTCGCACAAGCGCCGCTTCCGCATCTCCACATCTACAACACGAGGGACCTTCTGCCGCCCCCCACTAGTACATAGACGGGGTACATGAGGCGATGTCAGAGTCCTCCTGGGGACTGAAACCCCAGGCGGCTAAGCTCCTTAGTGTGAATGATCCACATAGCTAATTTTAGCCTTCATACTACCTCCTCGTTCATTACCTCATGGGAGCGCGATGTGATGGAAGAATCAAATTCTGTTCTATATACTATATCAAGGGAGAATTAGTATTTGTAAATGCACAGATTGAAAATGGTCTATTAAAATTGCCACGTGTCCTCCATATACGTTATACCTAGGAGACCTTCTACTTTGATCGAGAACTTACTCCTGTGCATTTGGCATTATTTTTTTAGGACAAGTTTGCAACAAGTTTAAACTAGTAATCTGCCCAATCCGTTGAAAAACTAGTGGTGGTCTCGTTAATATTCTTCATATATACCACGGACTTAAAGGTACTTGTGCTACATGGTCCCACAAGGATGTACAAGTGCCGTTCAAATCTGGACTCTCCAATTGTTCTCCAAAATGATGTAGTTATGTCTTGCACATTGACATCACTAACTATCCACTTTGTCATATAAAAATCATTAACTAGTGCACAAATTGAGCTTAGCGAACATACGAGCTTTGCACTTTTGCAGTGGGCATGATGGCTACAGTCGAGAGTTTTGTGAAAGCTGATGCGTTAAAGTTCAAGTCACCTCTGGAGAAGATATCCGCCACTACACCATTTTGTGTCTTTTGATGATATACAGTCACCGCTAATTTCATGTTGTCCACCAATTCAAAGACCAAAAAATGGCCATACATGATTGAATTATCTACCGCAAAATCCAACCATCCCTCCGATATATTGTGAGCAAATCCAGGGTTAGAATTGTCTTTGACGTGGTTGAACTCTAGCCACTATTCTTTATCACCTCCCTCAATATTAATTAATGCAGTTGCCCCCTTCACATCATCATCATAAACTTTGACGGTTGACTCCGAGAGCTCTTGCATGGTAGCGCAACGTGACAAAATGTTAGTCAACTACTACATTAACGTATAAAACTACAACACAAAAAAAACGAATATTATTTGCATCTTTATACAACTTACGAGTGAAAACCCGTGGGGCTTCTCCAAAAATATTTCGCTCAAAAATGCAACTTTCATTGGTTCTATGGTGTTCTGCCTCCAAACTATGATTGCAGAAAGAGCATTACCAATATTGAAGTATGTAGAAGAAGACAGATGGTTGCACTAGCAAAGATACACACAAGGTAGTAGAAACAATGCTTGGAGTGAGATGTTGCCTTCTTTCGAAGGCCTTTACTTATACCATTGCATAAGACACCTTCCTAGTGCCTTCTTAAGCAACTTCCATGTTTCTAGAACCTACATGGGTCACATGGCCGCCCCTAAGACTTTGCCACCCACCCACTTGACTTTTGTGCCTCATCTTTGACTTGGCTTAATCAATACAAGTGGGCTGGTCCTTATATTTTGACTTAGCCATTCCCATGTGCAACTTGGGGCCTTGCACCTCTCCCCATTTTCTCCCCTTTAACTTTCCCCATTAATCTAACCTCATTACAACTATTTTACATTAAACTTACTTTACCTTATGAACCACCGGCCTTGATGCCAAACAAAACTCCACATATCACAACAATGTACAATATTCCCAAACGCTTTACTACTCCAAAACCTACATCACAAGTTGTACTTGTTCATTGCCTTCCCATTCGGTGTTTGAAACGACTAGTTAACCTCAGAAGAAGAACGCCAGTCCCCGAAGGGGCCGGTGTGAATAAAGTGTCTATTTGTTCCACCACTAAGACCATGCCCAATAGACAAGGAATTAGTAGTATGGTACTACTTTCCCCTGTGGAGGGTAGACACTATGTACCCAAGTAATCAAAATACACAAGTAACCAAAGTACACAAGTAACCATCCATATCCAGAAAGTATCAAAGGAAAAGGTGAGAGGGGAGGAAAGAAGAGGAGAGGATAAAGGAGGGGGAACATTGGGGGGGAGTGTGTTATTCAATGTGGGAGGTTTTTGAAGTATTAAAGATAGTAAGTAATGGGTAATGCTATGGAGGGATTTGTATGTTGGGGAAGGCTTGGTTGTTTTCAATTTTGCATTTGTGTAGTAGAATGGACATAGCATGTTGAATGGCAATGGTGTTAATGTTATTGAAAGTGTGTAAAATTGTTTCAATGGGGATTTTATAGGTATCTTCAAGGATTTTTATAGATGGGATAAAGGTGGTGGCACGGGCACCGGCTGTGATTACAGTAAGGGGGTCTACTTTCGATCCGAGGGCTATGATATCATCAATAAGGGGTTGGTATTTATTCATTTTGTTTTCAATTGTTTCTGGGGAAAATCTATCATTACAATATGTGAATTTGATGAATTGAATGGTATAGTCTTGGTTTATGTGGTCGGGTGGGGGGTCATTGTATGGTAGGCCTCGAATGCAGAGTGTGCCTGGTTTGAGTCTAGTATTGCAATGGCAAGGCTGACTTATACATGTACAAGGAAGTAGCCAAGGGGGAATCGTATTTTCTTGTGGGTTGTTATTAAAGGTGCCGGCATTCATGAGAGTAAAACATCTCGATTTATTATGGGAGGTAATTAGTTTACGAATTTCCCATACCGCTTTGTTATGTCTTTTAACAATTAAGCACTGTATGTGGTGGTTTTGGCATTTAAGTAGAACATGTAGCTATGTGTGGGGGTCCGTGGAAGTGCATATGGGACATGTTATAGATGGGAATCTTTCTATTCCAAAGAAGAGTTGTTTGCCGGCGTTTCCCATATATTGACTGGTACGGAATTTTGATGAGGCATGTTATTTGTGAGTCAGAAATGATGGGATTTTTCCAGAAATTTGTAGAGAGTTCATTGTCTATTTTGTTGTTGCCAATCCATTTTTCTATGTTAGGGAAGTTTTCTGCGATTGTGTCAAGGTTGTTATAGAGGTCTTGTTTCTTGAGATATTTGTTCAAGAATCTAATCGGGCCTTTATCGGAGGTATCTTCTTTAGAGAGCCAATCTTCTTTTTGGAAGTAGTATGGGGTAGCATGGGCATGTTCATATGGATCTTTGGCATTTTTATGCGATATTTAGCAGCCTTCTTTTGCTAGCTTATTTGCTTGTTCGTTTCCATCGATATTGGCATGGGCTCTCTCGTAATTAACCTCATACATAGTGATTCACCGAAGTTGAGAAAACGATACCAACATTCAGATGCTCGTTCATCCAATTTTTCATATGTCCGTTGTTGGGCCTCCAACACATTCTCAACTATCGACCTTTCAAATGACATACATCCTGTTGTAGTAAGCGTCTTATTCTCTGTACATACACCCAACGCCACCTAAACACCTGCACTTTTCTTGCATCCATATAGTTCCATTTTCTCAATTGTTAGTTTAATGGAAACAATCAGTGCAAAGTAATGTGGAAGTCTTTTTGATAGTTTCTGTGGATTCATGGTTTGATAGTTAGAACCTAGAAAATAGAAATATGGAGACTTTGGGCATTCACATTAAATTATCTAAAAGTTCATATTCACATTAAGAGTTTTCATACATACACAAGGTATTACCTTTCTTCAATATGTCAAAAGACAATTCTTTTGTATCGAGAAAAATAGCAAATCAATTAAAGTCATACCGTTTCAAGCATTATAATTCAAGGAACCCAAAAAAAAACTTCTTCTTTCACACGTAAGACTTAGAGATCTTCCTATTTTTTACATTTTTTTTTCTACTACAACATATGGTGTGTCCCTTCTTCTTGACCATTTGGATTGTCATCCTAAAACATACTCATACAATCTGTGTGGTCAAGCTTTGTGAAATTTTGTATTGACATCACAAAATAAGTCTTACTTAAGATCCTATGGCTAATTATATAAAACAAAAAATTATGTTTCCCTCTTACTCATGCCACTCGAAAGGGCAGTTATGCTGGGTAAAAAATGTGCAAATTGAATTTTTTCCCTTCCAAACTCTATAATATACAACTTGAAAGGAATCCCTCTTATGTCATTGATGTATATAGTGAAATTGGAACTTGGAGAAGAGTGCAAGTCTTGGAGGCCAATTCCCCAAATAATGGTGTTGAAAAAGTATTACATGAGCAATTGTTTTGAGGACAAACATGATGTATAACCCGTAAGAGCTTAAGGCAATTTCACACCAAACACACTTCGTGGACATTTCTTACATCTCATATAATATTCACAATAAATCAAAACATTTAATTTCTAATAAGGTAGCATACATTCCTCGTATATATTGTCTTCGCCGCAATATTGACATATCCTATTCGGAAAAACATTAAAATATTTCTAATGATGTCACAAATTGTGACAAACCACTATGACATCACTTATGTAGACTATATCTATACCACGCTAATGCATACTCAATCTTCACTAGAGTCGCTATCATATCTATGACTTGGCCCTGCACCACTCGAGTGTGGCCCACTAGAATACATGTCACGTAGTGAATTATATTGCATTTTCATGAAGCAAGAATTGTCTTCAAGTTTGCGGATATATTCTTCTTGGCTTTGGATGGTGGCTTCACGCATTTGCCTCTCAAAATCATCCTCTTCTTGGTCACAAGAACTTTAAAAGGATGGTGGCGGGGTATAATAATTTCCATGCGTGCTTCTTCCATATTCATGGAAGGTAACATGAACATTATCTGGTATAATTTGTAGCGGCTCCTCGCTCCAGGGATTTTGGTACGTCTCATAGGTATTCCTTGTATGTGCACCCGTAAAAGTAGAAGGGATGTAGCTTCCCGTATGGTATTGATCGCTCTCGTAATATTGGCCTTCACTTGGATTACCAATTGTAAAGGGGGAGGCATTTTGATCGTTGCCATAAGAGTAGTCTCTATAGTTGGGGGCCTGAAACTCTTCTGCATGCGCTTGCCTTGGTTGTATTCCATCCAAGTTCCCGCCATAGTGTCGGTTTGACCAACGAGGCCAACAATCACTTGGTTGATTCCAAGTAGTGTATATAAAATGTTGGGCACGATCTAAGTGGCTGACATTACGACCAGCCACGGTGCGCCAATCCACATCTTTGTGCAATACAATTTCGGTCCAAACCATAGCCATGTTTGAATATAACATTATCTCTGGCCTTGCATTGCGTACACCAACCGCAGTTGTTACTTCATGATAGCGATGCTTGAAATGAGAACTTAGGCAACTGCTAGCAAGACTTTCCCGCCGTGTCGCTAATATTCTCGCTTGGGCTCTAGGCCACAATTTCATCAAGTGGGTCATTTTCACATTTCTTTTTGCACGTGGTGCACGTCCAAGGTGTTTGTTCTTCATCTTGCCATCCTTCTTCAACTACACAAATGGGATCGTCCGTTTCTCCAAATTAATCTCAGGGGCTTTCTTTTTTGGAGCAATTGGACGTCTAGGCATGTTGCCTACTTGAGAATTAACTTAACTGACAAGTTATTGAACAAATAAATGTGTAGAAAATGTTAGTTAATTGGTTAGGGGTGCACATGGAAGTATCAGGTGGCGGCTTTAGGGGGTGCAATCGATTAGGCTCCTGGCAATAGCGTGTAGCTCACCCACTAAAGTCATGGTGAGTGGCGGCCCGTCTGCTATTTATGTCGTCCGTGCATGGCAAATACATGCCGTCGGCCAGCAGGACGTGTTGGAGGCCGTCTGATTTTGAACCACGGGCAGGCCACCCAATGGAACGGCCCTGATGGATTGCACGGCCGCGACCGACCGCATCGCGATCGGGCGGTGCGTGTCAAATTTGCGGTCGCTCCTAGCTGTTTACCACGCCGTCCGCTCCCACGCCTAGCGGACGATGACTTGGACACCACAGCTCAAAACTTGAGTCCACTCTACTCCGGCCTCTCCTCTCTTTGAATTTCTTTGCAATCCAAAGGCGTAGGGTGAGAGACGTTTTGCAACTTTCTTTTTTGGGTTCAAGAACATTAGACGTGCAATCTAAATCTAGAAATATAGGCACATTATTTGTTGCACAGTAGAATGACTCCAAGGTTTGATGCTCATCTCCTAAAGGTCCTTAGCATGCACTTAAACATCTTTTAATTTAAATATTTTTTAATCAAGTATAAAACAATACGGGAATTTTTGCCCCACCAATGGTTGTCCGCTTGAGGGGCCTGCATGTCTTCAATGCGAGGGCGAGGTTCATCGCCCGGGTGGACATTCAATTCCCAGTATCCCATGCTTGCTGTTGAGGGTAAATTTTTAGAACATTACTTTTAAGTTTTCAATGCTTCCACCGGAAATGTGAACATTCTAGAGGGACGGCCTCCGTGGGGGTTGCCCTTGTTGGTTCCCCTTGTGCTATAAACGTTTGCCTTTGTTTGAACCAAAAGAAAAGAAAAATAAGAAAGAAGAAAAAAATGATTTATACTAGCTACATAAAAAACTTAATAATGTTTGATGTTATGAAAGAAAAAAGAGTGCAATTCATGGACGTGTCATTTGCAAATTTTTGCATTTCCAATTTCCAAATAATCATTTCAAACAAAATTTTAAAACAAAATCAAATAATGAGTTCTATTGCATACATAAGAAATGAAGATTTATAAAATCACCAAAAAAAAAATGTATGCATGTCCATTGTACAATGATTGACATAATGGTCTTGCATCACTTCAATTCTCGAAGAAAACATTATGAGGATTTGGAAACAATAATTATAACTATATATGTATATTTATATGTGTCTATATGTATATTAGAACGCATATAAAATTTCATAAGTCATAAATTTCTTTGGAGCTTGTCCTTTGAATGACATGAATTTTTTATTGTCCATTGTATTTTCTAATAGGTCTTGATAAAAGATGAGGAAACTTCTAAAATCAAGGGATTAGGAATGTGTGAGTGGAACATAATATATCTATTACGCAATGTTAAACATGTGGGTCACAAAACTATTGCATTCCCAATATATAAATTTTGGAGAGATGAGAACATAGAATTCCTCAATCTAAAGGTGTGTATAAAAATCATAAAAGGACATGGGCCGTATATATAGAATTATGTGAAATCTTATGTTTGTTTTGGTTTGTGATAAGAGGCTAGAGCTATATAGCATGGAAACGAGGAAATCTTGGTTGGTAGATAATGGTGCAAGGACATACACATACATGGCAATGAGCATATGGCACTACCATATGTTAAGTGTGGTGTATAGAATATTTTATAAATTTGATATGAATTCAACTATTTACATTCATTTAATAATATCACCTTACATTTCTTGGGTTATGATGAAACTATCATTAGTTTTGAAACTCTATGTGAGAATCCTTCTATATAAATCCAAAAATAAAAAATAACATGGCCTTTTGGTTACTATGTATAAAAACATTGGGATTTTTTGTAATCACTTTAAATTTGATTTAGAAAAAAAATTAGTTTCAACAACTACTTTACCACCTTCCATGGTTTGACCACTCACAAGCTTTCTAATTTTTATAGCATGGGGAGTGATATTTCAATGATTGTATATTTTATGGCCTTTCCCTTTACATTGTTCGGCATGAGTAAGGAGGGAAAAAAAACTTTTTCTTTCCAGACTTAGCCATAGGATCTTAATAAAGACCTATTTACTGATGTCATTAAAAGATTTCACTAACTATTAGTGCAGGGAGTGAAAGATTACAGGGTTTGAAGTAAAAAATAAGGTTCATTTTTATCCCGGCGTTTAGCAGATCAACACAATTTGACTTCACTTGCTCTAAATTTTTTGCACTACACGAGATCTATGATTATTACCACCATGTTAATCATAATGTTATGTCCTTGTACACCAATTTCTAGACGTAGACCAAGGGGGTTAGCACCTTCAAAATAATTTTGGAAGGAGAGGAGGTTCAAAAATTGCCGGTTCAACTTCTATTTGTTTTTTAGAACTAGGTATGTTTTTGGCTGAAAACCCACATGGTAATTAAAAAGGGTCACCCCTAATTTTGTAGTATAAAAAATATAATATAAAAAATAAGATCTCTAAGTTTTATGCAAAGAAGAACATGGTTCTTTATGGGTACCTTGTCCAACAATATGTGAAACTGTCTGACTTTGGTTGATGTACTATTTTTCACGGAAGAGAAGAATTTTATTTTTGGCATCTTCAAGACTGGTTAGATTCTATATATTGTGACCAAAAAAACTATGTCCAATTTCAAGTCACTTTTGTTGACAAAATCATACGGTGAGCATAAGGGCCGCTTCACACTATGCCCAAGTCGAGAGGCTGACCGTCAAAATGAGTGGCCAAACTATGGCAAGAGGCCAAACTTTTTTGCCAAAAAAATACATTAAGTAATATAGATTGAAGGTTTGGCCGGTTGTGGTGTGAAGCCCCAAAGGCCAAGTCCAAAGTCCAAACCCCATATCATTACGCCAAAAAAAATCAGCCCAAAGAAATCAGCCAATCAAAATGAGCCAAAAAAATCAGCCCAAAAAAACCAGCCCAAAAATTCGGTCTCTTTCATCTAACGGTCTAGATCTTGTCACTTTTTGATTATTTTAATAAAGAAAACCGACGGACTCTCAATTGTAGTTTGGGTCGAGCAAAATGGGCGACCCAAGTTTTGCTCGAGAGGCCGTCGCTTTGGCGCCAAAACTACCCAAAAGTGTTGCCATGTAGGACGACGGCCTTTGGAGTTTGGGCACAAGTGTGAAGGCCCAAAGTCCGGACTTTGGCCATTCTAGCAATCTCATTGGTGGAAATCGACGGCCTCTCGACTTGGCCACCAAGTGTGAAGCGGCCCTAAGTAGGCAAAATTCAAGTGTCTTAAGAAGAAAGTTGGAATGAAGCCAAACTTATTTTATGTTGCCTTTTTGGTATTGTAATACATCACCTTCAAGAATCAACATGTATACAACTTTCATTGATGGAAATCAACATTTGTGAGAATGGCAATTGATAATTTTTCATGGAATGAAGAGCATGGAATATTAGTAGTTTACTCGACATTGTGAATGACCTACATTAAACAATATTGTCCATTATTGCATGTATTTCATCTTCATTTTGTGCTTTTTTGTATTAACCCCTAAGACAACAAGGCATTTCTACACCTAGAACACTTCAAAACAGCTCGTTGTAGTGCAATAAGTAAGAAGGGAAACAAAAGCTTTTACTTTCCAAACTTAACCGTATGATCTCAGTTTAGACTTATTTAACCCCTAAAGGAACAAGTGTAAAAAATGGGCTTTTTGAAAGTTTGGTTAGGTTCATAATACTAACGTATAAAAATTATATGTTAGTATAATGAACCTGACCAAACTTGCCTTTGAATAAAACTTAGGCTCTAGTTTTATTCAAATGCAAGTTTTATTTAATATTTTGTGTGAACTGTACATATTTATATGAAATTATTTCAGAAAGAAATTAAAAATATCACAACTTTTATCCAAATATTATTTTTTCTTTTTATGTAGCATAAGAAGAAAAAATGATAATATCAATAAAATAATCTTAAAAAATCACATTGAAAATTAACTTGATGTATTTAACTACCACATATAGAAACAAACTGATGTAAAGCCGTTTTAAAAACATAAATTTTTTGTATGATTATTATGATTAAGTCTACAAAACCATACTGTATTTGAAATTTTGAACTATAGAATCAAAATGAATAACAAGTTTCATTTATCTGAACATTCAAAAAATGAAAACTTCAAAATTCACCTAATATAATAAACCAGTTCTAACAAAAAAAATTGATTTTTTTAGAACAAGATACAAATGTGGATAATTCATATTTTTCTATGATAAAATATTATAAAAGATTCATACAGGCCATGATCAACAAAAAAAAATCAACTTTGTATATATATGGACTTAATTCAACTTGACCCCTAAAGGACCGTGATAATTTCACACCAAAAACACATCAAATTTTATTATTCTAGTGCAATGAGTAAGCAAGGAAACAAAGCTTTACATTTATAGTCTTGACTGTAAGATCTCAATGAAGAATTACTAAGTAACATACTCACAAAATTTCAAAATTGTGACCACACGGATTGAAAGATTATAGTGTTTGAAGTCAGGAATATAGTTCATTTTCTACCCTACGTTGAGTGAATCAATAGACTTTGACTTCACTTTGTATCAAATTTTTTGCACTACACAAGGTCTACGTCTCTTACCATTGTGTTGAGCGTGATGTTAGTTCCCTACACACCGATTTTTAGAGGTAAAGAAGGGGTGTAGCATATTCAAAACAAGTATGCAAGAAGTAGAGGTTCAAAAATTGCCATTTTACGTTTTATTTTTTTGTGAACTAATATGTTTTAGAATGATAATATAAACAGTCAATAAGAAGGTTCTCACCACATATTGTTTTTAAAGAATTAAAGAGTGAAAAATATGAAGATCTCTAGGTTTAATGTAGAAAAGAAGAAGTTTTTTTCCCGGCTTGCCCGAAATGTGTAAAAATGTTTGACTTCAGTTAAAATGTTTTTTTACACTATAGACAAGAATTTTTTTTGACATCTTCAAAGAAGGTAATATCCTCTATATGTACAAAAAATTACAACGTCAGTAGAAACTTCTAGGAAAATTTTGAAGGTGCCCAAAGTCCTTATTTCAAACTTTAAGTGGTACTAACTTTCAGACCATGAATCCAAAAAAATTATAAAAATACCTCCACAAAGCTCTTATTAGAAGAAATTGTGCTTCCAAGGGACACTTGGTCCTTTAGGGGTTAGAATGGAAATGATTGTGTACTAATAAAAGACTATGTGATTGATGGTGGTCTTTTTATATCAACAAAATATTTGTGAAATTGACACGTGGTATACAAATGGTTATACTGTCATCTTTAAAAGTGCGACCATTGTGCATAATGGTGACCAAAGAGGGAGTTCCTAGTAATATTCATGAGACAACTATTAACATCACCAACTTTGTATGGAGACATTAAGTTCCCTAAAGGACCGAGACTATGTTTCACTAAAACCACCCCAAAACTCCCTCTTTAAAATGAGATGCTGCAAGATAAAAAAATTTGGACTATTTTCAACCATAGGATCTTCTAATTTAGTACTACAAGAAGACATTCAAAACATTTTGTAAACTTTGATAGCACGGATTGTAAGATACATGCATTTGAAAAGTGCAACATAGTTTTTTTCTTTCCTTTTACGAACATGGTCATTGTACTTTGACTCAAGATAACGACATGTTTTCCACAACACATTGCAATTTTTTTATGAATCTATATATTATCTTGTCTTAAGTCATAGCACGCCAAAAATCACAAGTAATGGAGGTATCTAGGATAAGAGAGATGGACTTAAAAATTGCAATTTAGGTTTGGATAAATGATAAACTTGCAATGAGGAGGGATATAGAAAGTAGCCATTTATTTAGGTAAATATTTTGATTTTCTAAATAATTGTTGGATCTAACACAATTATAAGCAATTTTATTTGAATTTGTTTTTGTCTTATCTAATATCCAAGCGGTAGATATAGTCATCATGCTTCCCCAATTAGAAGAATTTAAAAAGAAAAAGAAAAAGTGAAATCCTTAATTTGTATGCATTTTAAAGTGAAAATTAATCATCATGCTTCCCCAATTAGAAGAATTTAAAAAGAAAAAGAAAAAGTGAAATCCTTAATTTGTATGCATTTTAAAGTGAAAATTGTAAAGATTGCTAAAAACTTTCCTTCAATGCTAACTGCCATAAACATTGTCACTATTTAGCTCTACAATAGTACTACTCAAATTCTACAATAGCACTATTCACTGTTCAGCTCTATAAAACTATGCTTGCGTTCCTTGTTTATAATTCAAAACCTTATAAATTTAGTTTCCTGCGTTTGTTTTCAAAAAATCATTTTTCCACAAAAGTACTACTTATCCACATCTCCAATATAAATTTCACAATTTCACAATCTAAATTGACATTGATGTAAGCTACGCAAAATCACCAGAAGCTCACCTCAGGAATTTTGGTCTTAGGCCTTCAGAAGGCTAGTAAATTTAAAGCAATATTTACAAAAATATCATTGGCAAGCATGACGTTTTCACATACACCGTATTTATTGAATATTCATTTTGATATCAAACATTAAATGTCAGATGAATGTCTTGGCCAAAGAAGGTTCATAGAAATGAAGGGTTGTATTATAAACATATAAAAATAGACAATTACAAAGACATATGTAAGTCTATTACATCAACCTCTAGTGTTCATTGTGAGGCAAATCAAGGTCCATAATTACAACAAAAATAATGGCATAACAAAGACCTAATACTTTAAATTGTAACATTGTAGTCACGTAGTTATTAAGACTTTCAGCAAAGCAAAGAAGTAGAGCATGCCAAATGCATTATACAATAAACCACAATAAATAATGATTTGCTCTCTCTCTTTTGTTTTTAGTTTTCTAGTTCGAGCGCCTCCAAGACCTCATTACAATACTAATTTTAGAACATAACTCTTGAATGATCCACGACAACCATAAAATCTACACTAACTTGCAGTAAGCTACCGTAGTATCTACATTGACTCACTCATCTACAACTCCAAGACACTTGTATTATCCTCTACATCCTCATATTCGGGGAACACATCATGTATCAATTTGGCCACAACAATACATTGTGAGGTTTAACTCTCAAAGGTTTGAGAAGCCACATTTGGGTTGCAACATGATAGTTTTTAGTGTATTTAACATACAAGATGTAAAAATTAATGTATACAATAGTTACAAACGTTTGTATTTATGTTGTGCCCAATCCAATGGCATGTAGCATTCCAATTTTAGACCATTATTGCACCTACTATGTGTTTGAGAAGGTGCAAAATGGTCATGAATTCTACATGTATGGGGTCATATTTGAACATGATAAGGACTAGATATTGAAATGACCTCCAAATGAAAAGTGATAGTTGAGGAATCTTCAACCCAACTTTCAATGGTGTATGTCTTGCTAAATATTTAACACATTTTTTGTATTCTAGGAGTAAAATATGTGACCGTATATATGGTCCCCACAAACCTTTAAAGGTTTACCAACCGTGAAATAAATGTTATGAACCAAGGCATGACTTGAAGACCTCCACGAACTTGCCTCTCACCTTATCACGAGGATGGTGCTCCAAACTTAAGGATGAGCTCAAAAGCTTCACACATCCACGTCAAGTCTTATGAATTCCAGGTCTATAAAAATGTGCGATTTCCTCCAAACATGTTCACAAGCAATCTAAAGTTGTGATGAGGTTAAGACTCACATACCTCACTTCAGCCAACATGTGATAACTCATGACTTCTTGCTTAAACTTGCAGTAAGTCGTTGATGCATCAACAAGTTCATCAACGTACGTATAGGTTTGATGTGAAAGGGACTCAGCTGGACATGACCAATTACCAAGGATTGTTAGAGCGCTCTCTATCTTTGTAAATGCTGGCTCCATCATTCATCATGCATGTACATGTTAGATGAGATAGGGGCTTGACAAGTTCACATGTTTCTTGTTGTGCAAATACAGCAACTTGGCTTCACCGCGACGAGCAGTGAGATGCCTGTAACGAGCAGTGAGATGCTTGCAACTTTGGTAGTCAATAATGTCAGCCAAATATGTCTAGATGCCGCTGAAGTTGTGGATATCTTCATGATAGTGGCTCAAATGGGAGGGGCATACGTGACGAAATTCACACCTTCTGGCTGAGACAGTGGTGACTAATCGGCGCATGAGCTCCATAGATGTCACTGCTAACTAGATGAACCAACTCTTGGATGCGTAGGTGTATTATTGTGATGTAGGCGTACCAACTCACATGCTCCACTGCTGTCATTACTACATAGGTGTCCTTACTAAGGGTTCACCTCTTGGATGCGTAAGTATATTATTACGATGGGGACGTTCCAACTCACACGCTCCACTGCTGCCTTTGGACTCCATTACTAACGTGAACCAACTCAACTCTTTGATGCGTCAGAAAATTATTATGATGCCGGCATTCCAACTCACAGGCTCCACAGGTGTCTTTGTCGCGAGGCCATGGCCTTCTCTTCTCCCCTCCTGAGTTGGACACTATAACTTGGCTCCACCTTGAGTCCAGAATACATCATTTCTATGCACAACGTCTCTTGCTCTTGAGTTGTGTTCTGGTTGAGTTTTAGTTGTGTTCTGGTTGAGTTTGAGTTGTGTGGTGCTTGAGTTTGGTAGCAGTCTTTGGTTGTGTGCTGCTTGAGTTTGGTAGCTGATAAGCTAGATGAATCGAGATGTATGAGTAGTTCGTCAGCATTCCACAAGCTCTTGCATCTACATAATCTGTGAATATCTATTCACGGTGGTCCCAGATTTGGATCCTAGCGCTGACCGTGTCTCAAACAGGATTTCGTATGGAATTTCGGACTTTGCTGGTTCATGTGGGATGCGACTTCTGTGGCTTTCAAGAGCTGGAGAATTATGTGAATCGTGGATCTGTACTTGAAGAGAGCTGGAGCTTCCCTTGTTTCATTTCCTATAGGCTGTTGGATGTTGGTTAGCAAACTTTGCAGTTAATTTTGTTGCTTTTGAGAAAACTAAGGAGGAAGGGAAACCTGAAACTTTGGTTCTGGGTCAAGAACTAATGTGTAACATTCTTTGATGTTGCAGGTGAATCGGATCCAGAAGTTGGTGAAACGGCACATCTTGAAGTTGGAAGAGTGCACGTACTTTCATGTTTCCAAGTGGTGGCCGGATTGGTGATCGATGTGTAAGGTAGGACGACCCAGACCGACCAGCAACTCAATACCGCTCATTCCAAAACCGTTCTAGACTTTAGGGAGGAAGTCTAGCCCGCCTTTACATGATATGTGCACTTATGCATTGATAAATTAATTTCGTTTAAAAGCCATGTGATAGCAGGCTAGATTTCATCCCTGAGATCTTACAGTAGGGAGCGGTATGGAGTTGCTGGTCTGTTCTGAGTCATCCAACCTTAGTGCGACAGTGGAGATACATGTTTTGATCCACATTTGGAACTCAAACTTATTGTTCTTTATTTAGAAAATTTCCATCCAAATCCAGTGCAATCGTTCAATATTTAGTTCAAGGTTGAAATCATGTGATGACATGATGTTTGTGATTTCGGAATATTTGTTGAAGTGAGATCTTGTGCTACATAGCCAGAAAAGATTCATCTGAATTCAGCGCAGAATAAAGATTCCATTAGACTTGTGCAATCCTGGTGACATGCATTCCAACAAATCGAAGGCAAGCCCAGTTAATTTCAATGATGTAATTATGTATGAATTTTGTGTCACCGACTTAACTTAGTAAAGAAAGAAAGTATTGGTTTGGACTTGCATATGGCCAGCTCCCTCTACAACAGGCGTGTTTGTTTAACCCTTAGACGTGAGTCGGGAACCATATATAGTACATGCACGTATTTTGTTATGTAGAATACAAGGAATGTATTTTTTTTTAGCAGGACTTACACCTTCGGATTAAAAATAACTCTACTAAGACCTCCCATTTGGAGGTCATTTCAATATCATGATCAAATACCTTATCATGATCAAATACAACACCATACGTGTAGAATACATGACCTTTTTGCAACTTCTCAAACATGTAGTGGGTGGAATAATGATCCAAACTTGAAATGTCATGTGTCATTGGATTGGGCTCAACACGAATACGAACTCATGTATCTATTGTATGCGTCGATTCTTACACCAAATGTGTCCAGTACACAGAAAACAACATGTTGCAACTTGGCTTCTCAGAACTTTAAGGGTTAACAAGTTCATTAAGGTACGTGTAGGTTTGATGTCAAAGGGACATGATCAATTGACAATTACCAAGGACTGCGACAATGCGCTCTCTCTCTCTGGTAAATGCTGGCTCTTTCATTTATCATGCATGTACATGTTTGATGAGATAGGGGCTTGACAAGTTCACATGTTTCTTGTTGTGCAAATACAGCAAGGCTTCAATGCAACGAGTTGGTACACTAACTTACAAGCATCTCACTGTTCCTTACAGGTTACAAGATGAACCAACTCTTGGATGCGTAGGTGTATTTTTGTGATGTAGACGAACTAACTCACAGGCTCCACTCTTGTCTTTGGCAATGCTCCATAGATGTCACTACTAAGATGAACCAACTCAGTTCTATTTCACTAGCATATGTTCCGTGGCCATATGCTTAGTCACGAAGAGAATGAACAAGCACCATATTCATGCTAGTATCCTTCAGAGACCAGAATTCTTTCTTTGAACCAACTCTTAGATGTGTAAGAAAATTATTATGATAAGGACATACCAATTCACAGGGCGCCACTGTTGTCTTTGGCGATGCTCCATAGCTGTCATTGCTACATAGGTGTCATTACTAAGGGTTCACCTCTTGGATGAGTAAGTATATTATTACGATGGGGACGTTCCAACTCACAGGCTCTACTGCTATCTTTGGACTTCATTACTAACATGAACCAGCTCTTTGTTGCATCAAGAAAATTATTATGATGCCGACATTCCAACTCACAGGCTCCACAACTGTCAATGTTGCGAGGCCATGGCCTTCTCTTCTATTCTCCTTGAGTTGGATAGTATAACTTGGCTCCACCATAAGTCTAGAATACATCATTTCTATGCACAATAAATCTACAAGAAATCCCCTTCATGCCATCGAGACTTGCAAAAGGTTCAAAACCATTTAGTCCATGTTGAAAAAACAGAGAATCAAAGAGGAAGATATTGCGGATGATGAAGATAATCCCTTGCGATCTAGCGGAGCCGAGGTAAAACTACGGCAAGGAGGAATTCCGGAATGATTTTTGAAGACCATGTAAAGAGTTACATTCCCATCATTGGAAATATTGCCACATTGCGCTTCTGGTGTCTGTGGTCATACCTGCTTTGAAAGGGACATCAAAGCATGGGAGGATTTCAAATTGGTTCTAGTAACCTTTGGTCCTTTGTGGAAGAGTTTCCAAATAGAGACGGCAACGCACTACCATGTAAGGAAGTTTGTTCCTGATCTGGGAAGTGTTTTTCTCTGTCAAGTGTAGTGGACTTCTAATGTTGTGAGGACTATCATCTCCTCTAGCCTTTCCCTTGAAAAGTGTGGTATCTTCCACAAATGGTGCGGTTGTTGTTTTGTTGAGATTTTTGGCAAGTCCGGGACTATGGATGTTGAATAATTGAATTCTACAACATCTTGCCCTTGAGTTTTATGTCCATATAGGGTTGTTTCATGTGAGGATGATATATCTCCTAGTACTCTATTCTTCATATCATTGCCTTCACATGGACTTGTATCTTGAGTTTGTTACGGAATTATTGTTGGTCCACTCCTAAGGATGATTTTATTATTAACCATGCCATCTTTGTTCAAGTATCGTGCTATGGGCAGCAAGTCATCAACTTTTTCTCCAACGATATCATCATCGAAGTAATTGTACTGATTGCCCAAGGCATGGTGAATACTTGTGGTACCTATAGGGGGCCACTGCCAATGTCATCGTCTAGGTATTCATTGGTGTAGTTGGCACCCACATTGGTAATTGAATTGTCCAAGTCTTCAGAGTGATCTAATTCATGTGCTTGTCGGTCCTCCAAATCCAATTTTTCCACATACCACCTCTCACTATAAGAAACCCGTGATTTTTGTGAAGTTAGCTGTGATCAAGTGTGTTTTTCAAAACATGTTTTTGCGAACGGGCCGAGCCTTGGGCTCTCGGATTCTGGTGGATGTTGCACCAAACATGGAAAAATTGGCGGAAAAACGCAGAGATGTTAGCATAAACGTATTTGTTTTGCGGGACGTCCTAGTGAATATAGTCATGTTTTAGACAACGTCCTCAGAAAGGTGACAATGCCACGTCGGCAGGGGGGTTTCAGCTTCACTGTGAGTAACTTCAAGATTGTTACTGCAACCTCCCGTAAAACACTGCCCAACGGTTAAAACACAATGGAGATGGGCTGACCCCTACAAAAATAAAAACGTGGATGTCGCTACTGACATCACAAAAAACGTGGATGTCCTTACTGACATCACAAAAAACATGTTTGAGCCACGTAGGCAAGGTAGAAATTGGATTCTTTTTAAAATGTTTGTGCCACATAGGCAAGGTTGAAATTAGCTGCCACGTAGGCAAAGAGGATGTTGGAACAGACGTCTGGATGGACGTCTACTGTGACATTTTAATGTTTATGCTAACACAAGGCTAACACCATGACAAATCCAATAATCCCATATGGATTGTCACCACTTGTGCATCCCATCGTATATATATGTAAGGCCTTCTCTCCTATCTCATCACACTTGAATCAAGAGTGATTCACTTTCATCCATCTATTTGGATGAATTTGAATTACCCTTGAAACTTAAAGTGATACGGTACTTTTTGATGACATGGCGCTTCTTTTTGGTGACATGGCACTTGCTTTTGCTGACTTGGTGCTTGCTTTTGGTGACCTCCATCTCAACGAACGTCATAGAAAACGTCATAACGAACGTCACAGAAAACATACCGTGTTAGAAATGATGTTCCAATTTACACTGTCCACAATTAATTATTGCATTAAACTATGTTGATTGGACATGCCACGTCATATTTTAAAAAGTGACACGTCATATTTTAAAGGTGCCACGTCATAAAATGGCGGGTCCACGTATGCAAGCCTAGTCACAATCGTATGCCACGTCATGCGCCACATCATGGGCCACATTACCAAGGGCCCGGATGAAAAAGTTGGGGATGTGGCACTGCTCGTCCATGTGGCGATGACGTGGACGCAACATGGCAGCCACATGGCAGATTTTTAACACCTTCAATCCCCAAGTTTTTGTGACGTTTTAAAAAACATGGGCCTGTTTTTTGAGATTTTGGCATGTTTTTCGCATGTCAATTATAACGGATTTTTTTGGACGTCAACGTTGACGTGCCGGATGCTGCACAAAACATAATTGCACGTTAGTTGCCCTGTCACAAAAAACACGGGTTTCTTATAGTGTCTTCTCATCCGTCAACTTTCCATTCGTGAACAACCTTGAATTTGTAAACATACACCAAGTCATTTGCCCTTCTAGATAGTAACCTATTTCGTCTCTTGTTATGTATAAAAGAATAGCTACTCCAATTGCGTTCGCAAGAAGATAATAGCGTTTGCGCTAGTATTTTATTTGCAATTGGCACAAGGAATTTTCTACAAGCACCTTCAAAATTCCACCAAGCATACAGAGAACACTTCTCGAGTTTTGGATCTAACATGTCATGAAATCGTACAGTCCTGTGTCGAAAAGCTAAGAACCCATTGACCATGTCTGGATAAGACGGAAGTGTACAAAGCTTTTCTAGCACTCGTTTACATGCGGTGATGGCATCTGGATCATCGGCAAATTCTTTGTCATGGAGCAAATAAGGATTTAGGAGTGCACTGGCAGAGTGTAAATCGGTTGTGATCATCCGTTTTTGCCGATAGAAGCGATGCTCACCAACATCTACTAAAATTGCTATAAGAAGAAGAAGAACACCAGACCGCTATGGGTTGGCATGAATATAGTGTCTGTTCGACCTACCCTTGATGATATGCCCACAGGACATAACAACAGTGGTATAGGACTACTAACCCCTCTCAAGGTGGACACTGTATAACAGAAACCAAGAAGCAGTACACTGTAAAGTGATTGTTTGGGGTGTATTCTGTTGTATAAAAGTAGAAGGTTGGTTTCGTTGGTCGTCACATTGTTGACATTGCCAGGTTGTTTGGAAAATACATGGTTGTGTTGTAGCGGTGGTCTGGGTTCGGTTCCCGTTGTTCTTGTTTGAGCATCGTTACGATCATCCGGTGCTATCGAGCTAGAGGGGCAGGAAATTCCAACAACTTGGGCCCCTATATTGTGACAAGATTACTATTATAAATAAAGGTGGTTATATTTCACTAGTTCTTTGAATAGTTGGATTTATGGTGGTTGTACGCCTGTTGGTAGTGGCTCTCCGCTTTCTATTTTTCTTTTGTGTAATATTATGGACATGGCATGGTGTATAGCAATTGTGTTTATTTCTCTAAATGTATTTTTAATAAGTTTCTTTGGTATTTTGAGTTTGGTTTTTAGGATTTTCATAGGAGGGATGTAAGTAGATGCTCTGGCACCTGTTGTAATTACTATTAGTGGTTCAACTATCCAACCTTTGTTGATAATATCATTGATGAGAGGTTGGTATTTTTCTATCTTTCTCTCAATGGTATCTGGTGAAAATCTGTCATTGCAGTATGTGAATTCTATAAATTGTACCTTTAAATTGATGTTGGGAGATGTAGGGGGGTTTGATTGGTAGGGTAGTCCTTTTATGCATAGTAGGTCTCGTTTTAGTCGTGCATTACATTGGCATCTTTGTTGTACGCATGTACATGGTAATAGCCATGGAGGGGCTGTATTCTCTGGTGGTTTATCATTACATGTGCCCGCATTCATGAGGGTGTAACATCTTGAATTTTTGATGAGACTAGTAGTTTTTTAATTTCCCAAACTGCTTTATTGTGTCTTTTTGTTCTAAGCGCATGTATATGGTGTTGCTTGCATTTTAGCAGTACATGTAACCATGTGTTTGGATCTTGGGAGTCGCATATTGAGCATGTGATTGATGGATATAATTCTCTGCCAAAAAATAGTTGTTTTTTAGCATTGTACATATATTGACCATGTCTTAGTTTTAGGAGGCATGTTTTTTGAGAGTCTGTTACCTGTTTATTAGTCCAAAATTCATTGGATAGTTTATCGTCAATGTCAGTGTTACTTATCCATTTATTTATATTGGGGAAATTGTTGCAATGTCTATTAAGTTATGTTCTTTGTCATATTTAATAATATGCTTTTCAAGGAATCTTATAGGGCCTTTATCTGGAGTTTCGCCCATAGAATGCCACCAGTCTCTCTCAAAGTAATATGGTGTAGAATGTGCAAATTCATGTGGTAGGGTTGCATTGTGGTAATCTTTGTCTCTACCTTGTTTGGCTAGTTCGTCAGCTTTTTCGTTGCCATCTATATTTGCGTGAGCTCGTACTTTGTACAATGATGTAGGTTGTATTTTTTGTTGCAAAAGTGTTACTATATCTTGTAGAATGGTTTTGTCCGGGTGGTTATTATGTTGGATGGGGTGTTTGAGTTGTGTTTGGATATTGTACAGGCCATTTATACAGTCTATGAAAATGTGTGCAGGTTCATTAGGGTATTTGGAGGTAATAATTTGTAGGGTTGTGTATATTGCCATTATTTCAGCTCTAAATATGTTTTGTAAACCTGGGAGTCTTATGGCTAGTTCTATATTTTTGGATTGATTGTATATTCCATATCCTGCAGTTTCACGAGTCCAATGATTGCCCATATCTTGTGGTGGGAGAAATGACCCATCAGTATAGTAGCAGTATTGTGATAAGAATTTGGGTTGTTTATCATTTATGAAGTTAGGAATTGTTGTTGTATTGTAGTTTGTGACTAAGTTGTCTGTTGGATATGTGAGTGTGTTCCATTCTTTGCTTTTGTTAACTTGTGTATTTAGTTGTGTTGGCGGGGCAATTTGTATGTATGGTTGAGGGATTTGGAGTTTGTTAAAAAATGTGGTTAGGGCGGTGATTTGTTCATTATTTCCAACATTGGTGTTTTTATGGTGTACACATAATATGTGAAGAGCAGAAGGTTCTATTCGTGTTTTAGTAAATTCGGGTGGTTTTGTTGGTTCTTCATATGTTATTGTATCTGCTGGTATATATGTAACAACATGTGTGTCTGGATAGGGGCCTTTATGTGGTGTTAGGTTATGGTACCAATTGTTGTCGGGAGTAGTTATTATGGTAATGGTGTTTGGATTGTTTTCTGCTGCAAGTCTAGCCGAGTGTATAGCTTTCTGGGTATCTGTTTTGCTATGCGGGTGAGCATAGCCTATTCCTTTCCATTTGTAAGAAAATGCTTGTCCCAAAGATCCAAAAATTTTGTCTCTTTTAAATGGTGAGTAAAACTTATCTATTTGAGTGGAGCAAGTTATTTGTTAGAACTGGTTAAACCTAATCGAATTCCTGTCGACACTCCACTATAATCACCCTATCATGACTCTACAAATAATACAACCACGAATCATACCGCAAACCAAAGAAGCTTAAGACTATAACATTCCACTATATTAATAATATGCAAGGTGAGAGACAAAGCTCCTCCCACTAAGCTTTAAGAGAGACAAAGGAAGACTTGGTGTACAACTACCATAACCGTATTGGATTCGTAACGGTTCCCCATGAATCCCTTTTGTAGAGATACTTGTTAACTAGTCCAGATGTACGACGTAGTCGTAACATTACCCCCTCTTTTAGGTCCTAGTCCTTGGTCTTGGGGCTGTAGGATGTCGACGGTGAAATTTCTTGACGGTGTCTAGGGCGTTCTGTAAATTTCCTGCAGGCTCCCACGAGTTTTGATCCGGTCCATAGCCTTGCCATGCAACCAAATATTGAAGTTTCTTTCCTTGGCCAATTATTCGAGAGTCCAATATGCTATGTACTTCCAATTCGATATTTCCATTAGGTGATACGATAGGTGGTGGTGGTTGTTGTTTGCGGCCTGGGATTGTGTCTTGGCAGTATGGCTCCAAGCACGAAACGTGGAACACGTCGTGGATGCGAAGTGTCTTGGGCAGCTTGAGACGATATACCAAATTAAATATTTTAGCTATGATAAGGAATGGTCCTAAGAATTTGGGTCCCAATTTTTTAGAAGGTGCCGTTGTCGTAATGTGTTCGTGTCGAAGAAGTACTTTGTCGCCAAGTTTGAAATGCGGTTGTTGTTGAACATGTCGATCATAATTTCTTTTTGCTTGATCTCCTGCAATTGTAATCATAGTCTTTATTTCTTCGTGCACCGCTTGAAGTTGAGAAATCCGTTCTTCGGCTGCTGGGACCGTGGAAGTCGTAGGTGTTATAAAAGATAGAGTTGGATGATAGCCATACGTGGCATAAAATGGTGAGAAGCCTGTAGCAACATGAAGAGAATTATTATAAGCAAATTCGGCTAGGGGAAGGACGTCGGACCAATCATCTTGGCGCCTGGTGGTGAACATTCGTAGAATTTGCTCTAAAGTTTGATTGACCCGCTCCGTTTGTCCATCCGATTGTGGATGGAAGGCTGTTGTATGAAGGGGGTGAATACGGAGGAGGTCATATAAACGTCGTAAAAATTTTGATACAAATATCGGCCCTCGGTCGGAGATTACTTCTTCTGGTGTTCCATGGTGCTTCTAGATATTATGAAGATATAACGTAGCCATTCCTTTCGAATCAATTGTTTCATTTGTTGGGATAAAATGAGCCAATTTAGTGTTCTTATCAACTACCACCATTATAGCATCAAACCCTGCACTCTTTGGCAATTTTACAATGAAATCTGTTGTTATCCGTTTCCACGGAGCTTGTGCTGCTGGAATTGGCTGTAATAGTCCATATCAACTATGGCGTGTCGACTTTGAACGTTGGTATAAATCACAACCATCTACGTATCTGTGAACATATCGATGCAAGGAGGGCCAATAAAATGTTCTCGCTACCAGGTCTAAAGTCTTTGCACGTCCTAAATGTCCAGCAAGCGGGGCATCATGTCTTGATCTTAGTATCTGGAGTCTTAACTCATTATTTTCGGGTACCACCATCTTATCCTGGAAATAGAGTACTCCATTTTGAAAATTGTAGTCTTGAAATCGCCGTCGGATGTTTATTGGTGCCTAATCAGGGTTATTTGTAAAAAATGCCAATATTGGCTCTAGATTTTTATCCTTAATGGTTGATAATTTGATCATGTTAATAATTTCGACGTCATTCCAAACCGGTTGACATGTTTCCAACATTGCTAATCGTAGTAAAGGTCTTGAATAGTGGTCAAATTTATTTTCAATATCTGTGCGTCTTGATAACATATCCGCTCGTCCATGTAATGATCCTGGCCTGTGCTGAATAACAAAATCGAATGCTGATAGCCGCTCCGATCATTGAGCTTGTCGTCGATTAAGTTGTTTGGTGGTAAGAAATTGCTCGAGATTCTTATGGTCAGAAATTACTCGTACTTGATGAAGTGACCCTTCAAGGTAGACTCACCAATCTTGAAACGCTAAGACAATACTTAGTAACTCTTTATCGTAGATGTCATAATTCTCTTCTGCAGGTGACATCTTAGAGCTACGATAAGCGCAAGGATGCAAATGCCCATCTTCTCCATGTTGAGAGAGGATGCCTCCCGTTGCAGTGTCGGATGCGTCCGTTTCAACAATAAAAGGTTGGTCAAAATTGGAATGTAATAATACCGGTGCTTGTATAAACCGTGATCGTAGTTCCTCAAATGTTTGTTGGGCCACGGTATCCCACAGAAATTGTTGGTTTTTTCTTGTCAGGATCGTGAGGGGTACCGCAATTTTTGAATAATCCCAAATAAAGCGGCGGTAAAAGTTTGCAAAGCCTAAGAATGCTTGGACCTCCTTTATTGTTTTTGGACTTGGCCATTCTTGAATTGTCTGGATTTTATCTGGGCACATCTGTAGTCCTTCTCCAGAGACGATCATCCCTAGAAATTCCACGGAGCTACAGTGGAAGTGACACTTTGATGCTTTAGCATAAAGGCCATATCGTTGTAGTCGTCGTAGAACTTCTCTTACCACTACTTGGTGTTCTTCTAAATTTTTTGAAAAAATAAGTATATCGTCGAGATAGATCACCACTGATATATCCAATAGGTCATTGAAAATAAACTGCATATGTGCTTGGAACTGAGCTGGGGCGTTTGTTAAGCCAAACGGCATCACTAAATACTCAAATAATCCATAACGTGTTTTAAATGTTGTCTTATATTCATGACCGGTAGCCATCCTCACGCAATGGTATGCCTGTCTTATGTCCAACTTGGTAAAAACTTTAGCTCCCAATAACCGATCAATGAGCTCGGGAATCTGCGGTAGCGGATATCGATTCTTTATTGTAACACGGTTGAGATTTCGGTAATCCACACATACCCGAATCGTTCCGTCTTTCTTCTTAGCAAACACAACTGGGGCTGAGACCGAAGATTTGGATCTTCTAATCCATCCCTTTCCGAGGTTCTCCTCCAAATATTTACGAAGTTCCTGTAGTTCTACTGAAGACATGGGCCGTAAGCGGGTGTTTCGTGGCTCTTGTCCCTCCTTGAATTCTATCTTCATATCTGATGTTCCATGATCCGGTAATTCGTTGGATGCCTCCTCACTGAAAGCCCCTTGCATGTCTTGATATTCCATCGGGATTACTCCTTCAGCCAATCCTTCCATTTTTTCTGTTCCAAACAATTCCGACACCTCTAAGGTGTATAATTCAGCCCTTTTAGCTGACCGTCTAAACGCTGCTGCAGACACCATCGCATGCCTTGGTGTCGTCACCCTATGCAATTTCCTTGAGTCTTCATTCCCTCTATTATTGTGAGTTTTTGCTTCCATTTGATCATGGCCTGACTGTATTGGAAACCAGGGAGCGGCATCGGGTCGTAGTTCCACCGAACCCTTTGTTTCTTTGTTCCTCATGCATGTTACAGGTTCTGCAACTTTGAGATGAAAATTGATCCCTTCCTTTGTTGTTGCAGAGCTACCCTCTAGCTGTTGCAAACAATTTTGCTGACAATAAATAGAGTTATATAATACCTCTCCTTTCGACCATCAAATGGTTGGATCATGACGTACTAACCACGGAGTCCCTAAAACATAAGGATAGCGTCCAGTGTTGGTGATGTCTGCTGTTAAAACCTCTCGATGACTTCCTACCTGTAGTTCCACCACGGCCTCATGAGTGATCAATCCTGAGTTGATGATTCGACCATCAATGACCCGAACTTCTTGTGGAACAACTTTGGACTTGATTTCTGCTTGGCATTTTTTAGCAAACGATGAGTGCATGAATACCCCCGTCGCTCCGGAGTCGACAAGTGTGACCGCTGGAATTGAATTAATCGTTGCCGTTAATGTAAGATGAACTTCTGGATCCATGATAGCTCGTAGATATAATGGAGACAACGAGCTCAAATGCTTGGCGGATCTCTTTAGTTCAGACCGCAAACCAGTTGCAACTGCAGTCTGAGAAGAGCCCGGGTACTGAAACGATGACTTCAGTCCCGGGATCGTCCTTTTTCCAATTCTTCAAACTTCTCGTCTCCCCCTCCTATTACTGCCAGAGATAGTGGTTTTGAGGGGTTGACTAGACATCTTGCACGAACATGGCCTAACTGACCACATCCCCAATATCTTCCTTGTCGCTGAACTTCTAATCTTTCAGCAGCCGTCTTTGCTAAAGCAGTTGTTCCACCGATTGAATCTAACTCCATTGGAACAAGCCCAGAGCTCCCGGAGCTAGCTTGGAAACAGCCAGTTTGACTTCTTGGAGTTAAGTTGGAGGAAATTGGCCGCCTAGTTTGATGTTGTAACCACAACCGTTCATCAATCCGGGAAGACATCGCCATCCACTCATGAAGCCTCCGTGGTTGTGCTTCTGCCGTTGCAATTGAGTCAAGAACTTCGTCCTTGAGCCCCCCACGAAAACGTGCGATTAAGCTAGACTCATTCCAATCCACTTGTGCAGCATGCTCGTTAAACATTGAAATATAACTTGCCATTGATGCTGTCTGACGAAGTTTTCCCAATCTATCTTCGGCAGTGCTCCGGCGATCAATATCGCCATATATTGCGATCATAGCCTCTCGGAATACTTCGTAGCTTGCCAACAGCTCATGACGACGGCCCTCGTCCAGCGCCTGTAATATCGGCATTGCCCAATTCTGAGCCGCCCCCGTGAGATATGATAATGCGTAGGTGATTTTGTCCTCATCTGATCGATAAGCACGTGGCCTGCCTTGGAATACCAACCGAAGTTGAGCGAACCATTTGTACACCTCTCCTCCTTTCTTTCCGGCAAACTTCTCGGGTGCTGCCACTTTACAGTCGGATTCTTCAATTTGCTCACGGCCTTGCTCCGAAGCCTTCACAACCGCTGGAGGGGGTGCCAATAATGAAGATGCAGCCAAATTTTCTGAAAGCTGCTGAAGAAGATGCGGCAGTGCGGCTTGAAGAACTGATTGTACCTGTTGCTGAATGTACGTTGCAACCTCTCGTTCCGCCCCTTCGAGCATTTGTGTACGTGCCTCGTTGTCCGCCCCTGCTTGGTCCATAATGTTGTTCACTCGCCACTAAGAATATCTGGTACTATGCGGTTCTCTCGTCCATGGTGCGGGTTTCGCAGTGCCGCAGTGCCAGAGAGGCGCGATCGAAGATCACGTTCCTCATCTTCGTTCGGGGAGAATACATGAGCCACCAGCCATGATTCGGTTTTTTGAAACGTGACCCGGTTTTCTCACAGACTAGCCGGTTGCGAGCCTTCTGCTCAAATTTTGAACCGATTTTAATCCTCTTGAACTTCGGAATCTCGGTGCAGGCGCCAAGAGGTCGGATCATACTCCATCATGTCCGTTTTAATTTATACAAAACCTGGAATCGGCGGAATCATATCCCATTGTGTCAGTTTTTAATTTATTTTGTTTATGCAGAACTTGGATGTGCATGAATTTTGGTGCATGAGCTTCTCATTTGGTGCAGGAATTTCATAATATGCTCTTGAATATTTTATCTGTATGATCTTCCCATTCGGTGCAGGAATTTCGGAATAATTTTAATTTTTTTTAATTATTAATTTCGATTAAAATTATGAATTTTAATAAAATTTTTAATTTACAATAAATTTTTCCATATTCGTTATTTAAAAATTAAATTTATGATTACATATAATTAAAATATAATATTAACAATTAAAAATATTATTCATAATATTCGGAAAATAAATTCTTATTCATTCATGCTAATTAATATTTGTAAATTATTCCGAAAAATTTAAAATTATTCAAAAATCATTCATCAGAATCATTCATGGTAAAATTATTTCGATGAGAAGATTACTCCAAAAATTAAAATGCCATTCGGAAATTTAATGACATTCCAAAAATTTATGCCATTCCGAAAATTATAATTATTCATAAATCATTCAGCAAATTCATCATTCATGGTAACCGGCAAGAATTTCGGAATAATTATTTTATTATTTTATTTGATTTCAATCATGATTCTATAATTCACGAGCTCTTTGAACTCAACATGTAGTCGGGATCCGATAATTGTACACTCTTAATCCAAGGACCGTGGACATTCTCAGACCTTGCATAATGTTAGAACTGGTTAAACCTAATCGAATTCCTGTCGACACTCCACTATAATCACCCTATCATGACTCTACAAATAATACAACCACGAATCATACCGCAAACCAAAGAAGCTTAAGACTATAACATTCCACTATATTAATAATATGCAAGGTGAGAGACAAAGCTCCTCCCACTAAGCTTTAAGAGAGACAAAGGAAGACTTGGTGTACAACTACCATAACCGTATTGGATTCGTAACGGTTCCCCATGAATCCCTTTTGTAGAGATACTTGTTAACTAGTCCAGATGTACGACGTAGTCGTAACATTATTGGTGAGGAAAAATACGTGTGAGTTATATTGAAAGATGTTATGATGTGGTCAAGTAATATTTTTGGCAAAGAGTAATGTGCAAGTTTAAGTGGGTCGGTTTTTGGAATTCTATATTTGTATCTTTGGTATAGCCATATTATTTCTGTTACAAATGGTTGTGTAGGAGGTGTTAATCCGTGTGGTGAATCTTTTGCTTTGGAGTATTGGTTCCATAGCCATTTTAGTCTGGTTATAGGTATAGTCATGAGGTGCTTGCCTGTTTCATCGTAAAGGTGTGCCGTTTCATCTTTTATTTGTATGGTGTTTTGGTTGGTGTTGATATCTTTTGAGGGATTGCATTCATTTACATTGATATGTATAAGGGGGAGGGGCATGGTTGGAAGTATGTATCTTGTATCTCGGGTTTGTTCTTCTACAAAATGGGTATTTATTAAATTTCTATAATGTGTATGTTGTTTTGTGGTGTAATATTGAGCAAGCAAGGAGGTGTTGTGTTGTATAGTTATTGGTATGTTTAGTGGGAAGAGGTCACTTTGTGGTATCCATTTATTATATGTAATATCGTTTGGTAATTTCCATTGGCATAGATAGGTGTGGTATGTTTTTGGAATTTTGTATTTGTCTTTGTTTTGTTTTCTTTGTGGTCTAATATTGAATGTACGGGAAATGTAGTTGGGTTATTGGTGATTTTAATTGGTGGTTTCAAATAAGGGGGATGTGGTGGTGGTGGGGGGTGTATAGGATTTGTACCAAGGTTGGATAAAATATGATGGTCGTGTGTTCTATATTCATGTTTTAGAGTTCGTGGTGTAGGGTGCTCAATGCATGGGTTTTGGCATTGTGGGTTTCATGTAGGATAGCAGAAAAGTTGTTCAGCTATGTTAAGGGCTTGTTTGATTACTTTAGTTGGTGTACTGTAGTACATTTTGAATTCATCATGTGACATTAGATTTAGACCATTTGGGAGTGTTAAATGTTTTATCTCATGTATGTTTTGAAGTAATAATTTGTTGAGGAGTTTGTGATTTTGCTTAGGGGTGAAGTGTGGTAATATTTCTGATGATAGGTTTAGCCACATTTGTTCAAGAGGTGTGGCTTCAAGTGGAAAGTTTCTTGTTGTACTTCTCAAGTGAGCGCCTCCACATCGTTTGATAAGATAGAGTGTTCTTGTTGTAGGTGATCTTAAACAATCGTATTGTTTAATTCTGGGAATCTCTTGTGCTCCGCCGTGTTTAGCAAGTATAAAATGTGTAAGACCTCTATAGATTATTCCCAATTTTCCTGTGTCATTAAGAGCATTGTGTAGTTGTTCACCTATGCACCTTAGGTATGCGTTCTTTAATGAGAATGCTTCTATGCCAAACATATCATGTGGCAATTGGATAATTACGTTGGGAGTGCAATTCGGTAGCCCACAAATTTTCTTTTGTATTGCTATAATTTTTTTGTCTAGTTTTTTAATAGTAGGTAGTGAGTATGGTACTGCATAAAAACTATATGCAATGCCTACTCTTATAACTGTGTCTACCATGCTGACTTTTTGTTTGATAGTAGCTGGACAATTTAGTAATTGGTTGCATTGTTTAATTAGTTTGGTGGTTGTTGTGTGTGTCTGTATTTTCCAATTCAATGATGGAACTAGTTGTATTCCTAGATATACATATGGCTCATTTTGATGTAGTATAGGAATCGGTTGGTTTCTGTATGATATATTTGCAGCTTGTATTAGTGCTTTGAAGACTGTTTGATTTGTTTTGGATTTGTTTGGGCATCCAGTATTTGCACATTTCGAAATTCCTAGGTCCATTCCAGCCCACTCGCAGAATTTGTCCATTTTATTAAGTTGATTTTTTATTGAGGGAAGTTTGTTTGTAATGATTGCAAGATCATCTGCGTATGCTGCTGTATTTATTGTTGTTTTTGAAGTTCCCAAGGTATAGCCGTATTTTCCTCTTTGTAACCATCGTAAAAGTGGTTCTAGAAAAATAAGAAAGAGATATGGGCTAAGTGTATCTCCTTGTATTGTGCCTCTTTGAATGGATATTTTTTGGGTTTGGCCAAAGTATTCACCAGTAAAAATGGTGTTAGACTGTGAGTAGATATCTCCTACTAGCATTACCGCGTCCTCAGGGTATCCTAAATCTTTCATAATGGCTAGTAGACGGGCGTGGTCAATCGAGCCAAATGCATTTTTGAAATCTATATAGAGTAAATATATATCTTGCGTTGATAGTTGTGCATCTTCTAAAGCCGCTATTAGTAATTGTAATTGTCTAGATGTGCATCTTTCGGCACGGAACCCTTCTTGGCTGTCATGTAGAATTTGGTGTTTTTCTCCGTATGCTGAGAGTATTGATGTTAGTGAACTTGTAAAAAATTTGTATATAGTGTTGGCTAGCGCTATAGGTTTGTGATTTGGTAGTTGAGATGGGTCACCTTTTTTGTATAGTAGTATTGTGAGGCTTATTTTCCATGATGCCGGAATTTGTTTTTGTTTGTAGCAATGTTTAAAGAATAGGAATAAGATGTGGTGGAAGTTTGTAGGCATGTTCTTCAGGATAGAGTTGGGTATTCTGTCCGGTCCTGGGGTTTTGTTGTTTGCAAGGTTTTTTAGGCATAAGTCAAAAGTTTCTTGATCAAAGTATGTATGCAGCGGAGTTTGTGGATGACCTCTTCTATCTATTACAAAGCCTTCTAGGTCATGCCATGGATATTGTCTAACTCCGCATGTGCATTCAGGAGGGTGGTCTGGTAAGTAATAACATGTTGGAACAGTGGGTTTATTAATAATTGATTGTTGTATGTAAATTTCATTGGCAATGTCTTGCGGGCTCGTTAGTATGTTATTATTGCGATCAGTGATGCAGTCTAATGGTGGTGTTTCTTGGTTTTTGAATACTTTATTGTTTATCTTTTTTGGGCTTATTTTGTGTAATTGTCTGTATTTGGATGTAGCCTTTTTTATACATTCTTCTGTGTATTTTGACGTGATTTTTCTTGCTTTTTTGTTTGCGGTCTTGGCTAGTGTAGCTAGATCATTTATCCATGGTTCAATAAGTAAGTCGTCATTTGGGGGTGGTGGGATCTTGACATGGGTGTGTTTGTTTAATTCATTGATAATTGGATGTGATCGCCATTGTGGTGTGTTTTTTGTGATATATATTGCTTTTCTAATTAGGTGGTATGTTGCAACATGTTTTTTCCATGTTTTTTGGGTTTTGCGTGGTAAGTATCCTCCTTGTTTTGAGATTTTATCATTGAGTGTAGGTATGGGTGGTGCGCTACACGTATTTTCTATAGCTTCTGATATTTTTTGGGTGATTTCGTCCATATGGGAGCATGCTAGATTCCATTGATCAGGATTTAGATGTTCGTATGATAATATGGTGTCTAGGTCATTTAATTGTAAAGCGTTGTTTTCATAAAAGTTTGTGTTGAATTTATCTAAATTATCTTGCGGTATAGGGTTGAGTATTCTAATTGGTCTCGAGGTAGGTGGTGTGGGGTGGCGTGCAATAAGTTTGTTTTGGGGTATGTGTAGTGAAATGGGTGCATGGTCAGAGTTAAGATTGGCTTCTGTAATTGTGGTACATGTGTATAGATTGTGATTTTGTGTTTTGATATAAAAGCCGTCTATTAGACTTGTATGTGTATAGTTGTATCCACCTTGTCTAGAGTAGTTTATATTTGTTGGGACATATGTTAGTGCTAAGCTATCAATATATGTTTTCCATGCAAAATCTTCTTCTTGTGGTGGTGTGGTATTATGTTCATTTAGTCGTCCTATTAAAGCTATGTCTCTATTAAAGTCTCCACATAGTATGAGAGTGTGGTTAGGATATGTGTTAAATTGTGTTGTAATAGTTTGTTGTATTATTGGGATTAGTTCAATATCTTCATGATGTGAGGGCATATATAGGTGTATTAATAGCCATGGTTGTAGTGGATGGTTTTTTATGTGTATAATTTATAAGTAAGGTGAGATTTTTAGAGGGGTTGCTATTTAGGTGATATTTCTTGGGTATGCATATTTGTGATTTATTAGTGTAAGTAGTCCTCCTCTAGCGGGTGTGTAAGGAATCCGTTGTTGGATGCATCTAGTTAGTGCGTGAGTATTGTTAAATATTAGTTTATAATCTGGGAATAAATTTTGTATATACTTTATTGACTTGGTGGCAGTTAGTTTAGTTTCTTGGATGGTGATAATGGCCGGGTTTGTATGTAAGGCAAGTTCTTCTAAACTAGGTAATGCAGTATTTAGTGTAGCTGCATTCCATGTAACAATATTAGTTTGATGGCTATTGTTATGTGTATTGGATTGAAATGGTGATGAGATATGGGTCAATGGAGGGGTGTGTGTGTACCCATCTAGGGGTTCATAAATTCTTAGTGTTTCTTCGAGAAGATGGTTTGGTAGAAAAGAAAATTTAATTTTTAGCATTTGTATTGATGGTGCATTTTGTGTTTGGTGTATGAAATAATATAATTCTTTGTGTATACTAGATGAGGGGTTTATTATTTTTTGATTATTTGTAATAGATTGTGTATATGGGTGTTCGATGTGAATATGCCTTTCGGGTGGGTTTGGTAGTGTAGACATCTTGTTTAATAGCTTGGTGGTCCAATCCGGTTCGGGAAAATTTATTAGTTGGTGTTCACATGAATTTATGTTAGGGCTGATGGTTGTTATTAGTGCAAATTATATTTGTGCAAAAGGGTAATTTCTTATTCGGTTGAGATATGTGTTTAAGTGTGGGAAGTCTCTAATAGTAATTTGGTGGTATTGGTGATCTTGTTTTAGGATGGGGGATAAACTTTTTGCAAGGTGTTGATACTCAAGTTGGAGTTTGATTGTACAAGAAATGAAGTATGTTTTGTATCTACGTTTATGAGCTGATGGGTGGGTTTCAAATGGGTGGGTTTCAAACACATCTGGCATAGGGCCAGGGTTGGTTTCAATATCTCCACATTTGATTAGATGATGTATATCATTATATTTGTAATAATATGTATTGATGGTTGTCTTGGATACATATATTGAGGTAGTGTTAAAAATAGATTTTTTATAACATTTTGTTTTGGTCAAAAAGTAAGTAGGTTGAAATAATGAGTTTTCTAAAAGATTTGTTCCTAAAAATATGTTGTCTAAAAATATGATTTCTAAAAACATATTGATATTCATTTCAAAAAGATTTGTATATATTCTTACTTTCATTAGAATTCCTATTTTTAGTAAGTCTATTTTTGGCACTGTGGCGGGCAACCGGCCACCAGACGGACATCCCCGCTTCAATTTTTCTTCTACACATTCTCAACAAATTACTACTCTTTAATCGCAAACTCTTCTCATCTTAAATATATATATCAAGTTTAATTTGACTATTAACTTTCCTTTTATCCCTATAATTTGTATTCCAACTTCTATTTTTAGTATCTATTGTTCTATTTTTAGTATCTTTTCTGCTTATTTTTAATCTAGAATTTGTGTTTCTCATTACTAATTTGGTTAATTTTCCATCCCTTATTTTTTATTTTCTTAGGAAGCATATTCTATTTTTAGTAACATTGTTTGTTGCTATGTTCTTATTATTTGTATTTTTATGATAATGGTTTTCTACCTTAGCCTTTATTTTCTTCTTACATATCCTCTCCAATTTTGTTCTTTTATTTGTAATATTACTTGCTCTATTTGAAACCTTTGAAATTTTATGAGTATCTATCTTCTTCCTATTTAATTTATAATATCTCTTTTTACTCTCCTTGATTTTCCTATTTTTAGCTATTTTAATATTCCTTGTCTTTTCATGGTTTTTGGGTTTAGATTCCCTTCTACCCTTATGTATCTTTATTACAAAATTTCCATTATTGTTTTCATTATTATTGTTTCCTTTTTTGTTATATGTAGTTATGATACTTATTTTCTCTTTCCTTTTATTATTTATTCTAATTCCATCTTTTCTCTTATTCCTTTTATTTTTTATTTTGGTTTTGATACTTTTGTTTTTTGTTTGTATATTTAATCTATTCCTTTGATTAATTTTATCCTTTTCATTTATTTTTTTGTTTGTTTTTATTTTATTACCTTTTCTTATTTTTGTTTTATTTACTTTCTTTGTTTTATTTCCTTTCTTTAGTTTTATTTTATTTCCTTTGTTAGTTATATCTTCTCTTGTGGTTTTTCTTTGTTTTTTAATATTCTTCTTAGTATTTATTTGTTTTGAATCATTTCTAATCTTTGTTTTCCATATGTATTTCATGAAAGTTCTAAATTTTTTATTTCTCTTTGTATTTTTTACTTCTTTACTAGGTTTAAAAATTTTCTTACTTTTTGTGTTCGTCCTTTCTTTTATTTTGTGATTTTGGAGTTTGTTGCTTGATTTTTGATTTTGAGTATATTTGTTTTTGATGATATACCTTTTGGATGTATTTTGTTTAACAATCAAACTTATTATTTTCTTCATCTGAGTCGCATTTTTGACATTTTCTTTGTATTTTTTGTCACTATTTTTGTCACTTTCTTTGTATTTTTTGGTAATCTTTTGTATAATATCGTTGGTAATCTGTATTACCTTTTTATTACATTTTTTTTTTGCCTATATATTGTCCTCCTCAAAATTTCCTTGTAACATGTCTGTAGGTTGTTTTGCCATGTCAGTTTTCCAACCGTGGTTGAGGTAGTGCACAAAAAACGTCAACTGCTGAAATGCAAGCTCTAAGTTGTTTCCTCACTTCCTCCATCTGTATTTGTATCGCGTTCTGCAACTCGTTTGTCAGTTTTTGTGCGTGGATGTTGGCCTCCTTCACAATCCCCTCCTTGAAGACTCCCACCTCCTCATGCATCTCTTCTTTCAGTTTCTCGTTCCCCTTGTTCATTGCTTTCTCCATCAAATCTGCAATTTCATTGTGTGTGATGCTGCCCCTCTTTTCCATTGGTGCGTTCTGTGTAGCCTCCAACGTACTCACAATAGCTGTTGCAATGTCACAAAACCCAAATTTTTCCTGCTCTTCTCTGGTTGGTGGTAGTGTACCTTCCAGGCTACGAGGGTGAGGTGTGAAACTTACGTGTTTCCCGAGAATCTCCTTCGTCTTGCCTACCCATTGTCGATAGACGATGGGATTCAAATATTGGATGTTTGCTGCTCCCTTGTGCAGATCTCCAACCTGTCCCGGAAAGAAGAACGTCAGAATGTTCTTCGCTCCCATTGTTGCCTCAATAGACAACTTTGTCTCTTCCACTTTCTTCATCTTCTGTAACCCGTATAGGCACAACATTGTTGCATTCTTCTTCTTGTCAGCCAGTTGTTGCATTCTTCTTCTTGACAGCCAGTTGTTGCATTCTTCTTCTTCAGCTCTTCCTCCGTAAGTCCTTCTCCTCGAGCGCCTTGTTCAGCCTTTGCAGTTTGTGGTGTGATCACGTGTAACACCTCGTTTTCATATGGTACCATATACTGGATTATCTTGTCGGCATGTGACGGAGTTGTAGCAACCAACCAACTCCAGGTCTCCCCTTCGTTCTTCTGCACGCTAGCGATCTCATAATCGTCTCCTCTTTTGAAGCTCTCCTTTAGGACATCTCTTTGTAGTTCAGCTGCGGTTACTCCCTCCAGCTTCGTATTCTCTATCTTTGCAGATAGTAGAGAATTCCTTGCGATTGAGTCCCAACTTTTACATAACTTCCCCACAATTGCTAGATCATGATCCAAATCCAAATAAAATGGTCTGGTACCTTTCAGGAGGGCAATTCCGTCGACTCTCGGGTGTTTCAGGTGGAGTTTGATCGTTCTTGTCCAAAACTTCTGCTTACTGCCTTTCACCTTCTCTTTGCATGGGATGTAGATTGGTTCTGTCATGTTCTCCCCGACTTCTATCTCCATTTTCTTCAATCGTTCCCTGGTCTTGGTGAATATTTCACTGTGTGTGAAATCGGTGGCTGGTTTTACAAAGAAAACAACAACTTGATAATCCAGCGACAGCCCGCTAGCATTGTCCACCTCTGTCTCAATAGGTAGTTGTGTCAGATTGTAGTGTTGTCCCCCTTTGCCGTCCGGTCACTCCAACGGGTACAATTTCTGTGGCACATGGGGAAATGCCACTTTCGCAGCATTGTGAACTTCTTCTGCTTCCGCCCTTGAAAATCCCTGTTTCACTTTCTCAGCCACGCTTATACTCCTCACTCTTTCTCCTTCAATTCCTCCTTCCTTCATTGCCAACTGCTCCATTGCTACAAACCCCAGCCAGAATGCTTTCGGTGTTTCTTGGATTACTGCAATGTTCTTCTTCCTTTTGCTGCCACTGCCTCCGCTACCTTCCTGGATTCGCTTTGTGTGTTGAGTCTCCAACTGCGTCACCCTGCAATCTTCAGCATCAGCATCCACCATGTTCGTATCCATCGTCATCCCGAGTGTGATTTCGGTCATGATTGCGTTGTGCATTGCTTTGCCCCTGTTCGCCATCTCCATAATGGTTTTCTTGTATATTTTTTCTGTGTTTCTTTTGGAAAACCTGATGTTCAAACTGCTAACTAACTTTTGCTTCCAATCTGTTACCTTCTGCGCATGCATAGGGGCTGTACACAGATTGTTGGCTCTTCTTATCTTACTTAATCTTGATCTATTTAGGAAATTTGACCTAATTTTTGTATCTTCGATCCTTGCTATGATCTTCTTTTCGAATGTAATGAGCAAAAATGAAATTAGGGTTAGATACTTATCTATGTAGTGTTGTTCGAAAATCTCTTCTCTCAAGAGGCTCGAACTGTTCTTCGCGATTTCCAGATTCCCACTAGCGCTTGATTCAGTGTCGTTTGGTGTACTCGACGTCGCTCTTCTCTCCTGCAAAGCCCATAAATAAATTGCCTAAGTTGCCGGCGGCGATTGCAAAATTCCTAAATTCAGATCTACAACTATTTTGCGTCTAGGGTTTCAAAACTGGACAGCAGCGCTTCCAGCAATCAAAATCTTCAGCTACATATAGTTTCTAGTCCTTTAATGTTGGATCTGAGCTCTATTATCCAGCCCGCTCTATCAGATCTACAAGATTCAGCTCCAACTACTCAGATCCTCATTCCACCACCATCAACTATCTTGACTACAATGTGTGCATTCGTGATGCGGTTTGATCACTCCTAACACTATTACACACACAGATTACAATCACAGCATCGCTACCACACCAGATCTGATCCCTATCCGCGCCTTACTCCTCTCTCTCCATCCTCCTCCTCTTGCTTGGAGGCACTTCTAAATTGCTATCACTATGTAGAGCCAAAACATGTTTCTCGAGATTGTGGAGGATGAGCAAAACCTTCCTCATATATGGTTCCTTGGCATTAAATTCCCTCAAAGTGTATACTACAGGCGCTACCATCTTCCAAAAGTTTGTACATCGTTTCCAAATGTATTCATCTAGAACAAGTCCTTTAATGTTCCGAGATAAGGTATGTGCTTTATCTTTACATTCATCTCATAGGTTTGTCACATACGCCAACCGGTCTAGATCAACAATACTTTGCTCTAACGCTTCTTTGACCTTCAATGAGCGATCTACCATTATGAAATTGAATACAAATCTAGTTGGCTCCGGCAACAATAAGCTGAACTTTGCCTCGTGTTTACGAAACACGACAAGGGGCATTTGTCGATTTTTCACAAACCTCACCGTTTGTTTAGCCTATTTCTAAGCTTCTCTTTTCCATGTTATCTTCCCCTAGTCTTTCAACAATAAGCCCATGGCATGTGCTGCACATCCTTGATTGTATATGTGGATATTTCTTTGTGATTAACCATACAGCCTTGAGCATTGTACTCGCTTTGTCACTACAGACTTGAACAATATTGTCGGGGCCAACCTGATCAATGAACTTGTCAATAATAGATGCCATGTACCCAACAATCTTTTCGTTCCCGACGGTATCTACTGCTCCCAAGAAAAGCTCTTCGACAGGAGAAACAAACATTGCATTGCTCAAAGGACGACTAGTCATAGAGCTCCATCCGTCTAGGGCTAGAGTTCCTCCAAACTTTCAAACACTCTCCTCCATTCTACTATTTAGATCCGCTTCCAAATCAACCTTTGCTTGTATCAACAACCTCGTTCAGACTTTACCATTGGGTTAGTAGTCATGATGGTTCGAGAACTGGGATGGAGTCGGTGAACAGTGCGCGGATATGCTGGTAACGTGCTTCTTCTGTGCGGGGCTTTGCCAGCGCATTGTTGAACAGGTTTTCAGATTGCTTCCAACTTGGATCACCTTTCAAGATTTCATGCTTTGGAAACATTGTGAAAATGGCGGAGCGTCACAGCTTGTTCTTAGACCTCGCTCTAGCTATTTGAGTCAACTTTCAGAATGTTCACGAACTCTTCATCACAGACAGAAATCAGGCTTCCAACCTAGTGATGTGGGGGTGGAAGCCAGCAATTGGTCATTCATATTGTCTGCGTAGGCTTAGTAAACATCAATAGTATTGTGTATAGTTATACGAAATATCAATTCCACGATTGATGATTTGTGGTTTTATGTCCAGGGTCAGTTTCAGAAGCTGGTGGATGCACCCTTAATTTGTATATACGGAGCCTCCCTTTAGATTAGTAGTATATTGTTGAATTCTCCTGCGTCTTCCTTCCATCTAGCACTGTAGCACTGTAGCATCTGTAACTGTATATAACTTCATTCATCTTGACTCCCGGAACTGTGTATAATCAGGGCGA
Source organism: Bryoerythrophyllum caledonicum (assembly GCA_963971425.1). Classification (NCBI taxonomy): domain Eukaryota; kingdom Viridiplantae; phylum Streptophyta; class Bryopsida; order Pottiales; family Pottiaceae; genus Bryoerythrophyllum; species Bryoerythrophyllum caledonicum. Next base: position 5,466,891 of record OZ020525.1, on the reverse strand, counting down.
TGCCCTTCATAATGCATGCAATGTTAACACACTTCTGTGTCGCTTGTTCTTGATGAGTTCAACATGGTATCAGAGCGATTAGACAGATGATAAGACTTTTTAGACTAGAACAGCACTGCCTGGTAGTGTAGCCTTGCTCCTACCCAAACCAAGCAAGAGAGAAATAGTTGGAGAAAAGAGAGAACGCAGACATGACAGAAAGCTCAGTGATCAGAGAGACAGACAAGCTGAAAGGCTTGTCTAACTATCACAGATGGAGTACCAAGATGAGAGCGATCTTGAGATCGAAGAGACTCTGGAGTCTCACAGAAAACGAGTGTACACTAGCACCTGATCCGCAGATAGTTGATGTCAATCAGGAGCTAGATGAGGAACTAGAAAGGAGAAAGGCAATAGCCTATGAGCTCATATTGATGTCTGTATCTGATGAGGTTATTGAACTGATTGCAGAATGCATTGACCCGGCTAGCGCTTGGAGGACACTACGTGAACAGTATCAATCTGGTGATCAGTCGCTGATACTCACACTCACCAGTCAGCTCACCAACATGAAGATGCAAGAAGGGGGCTCGATAGAAGATTACCTGAGAAGAGCGCGTGAAATCAAGAATCGCTTGATTAACATGGGAGAGAGCATCACAAACAGGAGCATGAAACAAGTGGTGCTCAATGGACTTCCGCGCTCATATGACAGTACTATACAAAACTTAGCACAACAAGATCCTGACATGACGTTTGATTGCCTCAGCTCTAAACTTATGTCTGAGTTTTACAGGAGAGAGCACAGGAATCTTCTTCATGGAGATGACGAAGCTTTGTCTGCTACATTCAAGAAACAAACAAATATGTACGATGGTAACGAGGCGCAAGGCTACCAAGGTCGAGGACGAGGGCGTTGGGGCCGTGGGAGGGGTCGTTATCATCAAGGACGAGGCAACTGGTACTTTGCTGGAGCAAATTCCCAGTCGCCAGGTGTGAACGTGCAGTACAATAGGAGTCGCGGCTCTGCTCCAACACGAAGAGCTCCAGGTCGATGGTCACCATACGGCAGTGGACGAGGAAGCTTTCTCTGTTACAACTGCGGCGTTCCCGGGCATTTCGCACGCGACTGCAACATGCCACCTGCACCAACGACACCTGAAGTTTTCGCGAACTCGGCCGAATTGTTTGATGATTACTACGGATATTACGACCAACACGGCAATGGCCCTTGGTATTTTGACAGTGGTGCCACAGGTCATATTGCAGCTGATGCTCAGAAATTAGATGCACAACCAAGTTCTTCAGGAAATAGTCATGATGTCAAGACGGGTGGTGGTGAATCTCACCCTGTGAGAGGCACCGGCTCTTCCACTTTGCATACCAACAGTGGTGAAATAAAATTGACAAATGTTCGCTATGTCCCTAGTATGAAGAAAAACCTTATTTCGGTCGGATCCATCGCAGATTCAGGGCATGTCATTATATTCACATCTTCTCATTGCTACGTTTATGACAAGAATCACCCCACTATCATACTTGCAGCAGGATCTAGAGACCCGATAGACGGTTTATATTGTTTTCATGAGAACATACAGGCACATTCAGTAGAAGTAAATGATACTGCAAAGCTGTGGCACAGACGATTAGGCCACTTAAGCTACGCTGGCTTGAAACTATTATCATCCTCACATGAAGTAGAAGGTATACCAACTATTGATTGCACAAATCGAATTTGTGAATGCTGCCTTGCTGGACGACAACATCGAGAGCGCTTCCCACGAAAGTTAGATACAAGGTCATCAAAACCAGGGGAGCAAGTACATACGGACGTCATTGGACCTATGCCTCATATGTCTCTTGGAGGATCACGATATGCTCTTGTATTACTGATGACTTCTCACGAAAGAGTTGGATTTATTTTTTGCGACACAAAAGTGAAACTTTCAGCAAATTCCGTATCTTCAGAAGCATGCTTGAACAACAGACAGGAAATAAACTCAAGAATTTGAAATCTGATCGTGGTGGTGAATATTTATCTCAACTATTCATTGAATATTGCAACCATGCAGGCATTCAACGTGGACTTACTCAAGCACGCACTCCACAACAGAATGGAGTATCTGAACGGCGCAACAGAACAATTATGGAACGTGCAAGGAGCTTAGCAGCTGACGCAACTTTACCAACATATTTATGGAGTGAGGCTGTGGCAACAGCCACATATCTCATTAATAGGAGCCCAACTCGAGCCAACTCTGGAACCCCGCCAGAAAATAAATATTCAGGTACCAAATCTGACCTTCATCATCTTAACATATTTGGTTGTCTGGCATATGTCCACGTTCCCAAGGAAGACAGAAACAAACTTGACAGCAAGACACAGAGGTGTCTATTCGTTGGATATGACCTTGAAACTAAAGCTTACAGACTTTATGACCCAAGACGCCGCAAGATTATCTTAAGCAGAGACGTCATCTTTGATGAAGGGAAGGTTGGATACCATCACCTTGACCAAGCAGAGGTAGAGACCACGTCAATCTATGACATAGGACCCCCACCCCATACAATTCCCACTGACGCAGCAGACATGCACACGCTTGAAGTCAGAACGATAGTCAATACAAGTCCTGCCCACACTAATACATGCCAGGAATCAATTAATGCGGAGGGCATGGAGATAGACTCAATGAACACTGGGATCAGTCCTGGCGACCCAAGCCGCGACCTGCATAGCATGGGAGGGCTTCTTTACGGGGAGGGTGGGTACCCTGAGGGTATCAGTTCCATGGGAGGGTCACATGAGCTACAGCTCCAAAACCCCATCGGGCTCCATGCAACCCCAAGACCCGGCTTATTGGAGGGAGCCGCGGCAGTACCTCACCCTATCGCACCATTGTCACCCTCGCAGGTCGATCATCAGATTGATTCTCCTCGCCGCAGCTTCAGAGACCGGAGACTTTCAGTAAAATTGAAAGACTTCTGGACACTTGCAGCGGAAACACCTTCAGAACCGCAAACCTACGATGAAGCAATTCAAAATAGTGAATGGCGAACAACAATTGACCGCGAAACAGGCTCAGTTTTAAAGAACAACACTTGGGAAATAATTGATCGTCCACTACACAAGAAGCCTATCACAACGAAATGGCTTTTCAAACTCAAGCAGACAGGAAATATCATCAAACGTAAGGCACGCATTGTTGCACGCGGATTTCAGCAGCATGAAGGAATCGACTATCATGAAATTTTTGCCCCTGTTGTTCGTTGGTCCACTATTCGGACAGTCCTATCATTGGCCGCCAAGAACAACTGGCCCATATATCAGATGGACGTCGTAACTGCATTCCTGAATGGACATTAAAAGAAGAAGTTATCATGGAAATCCCTCCCGGTTTTCCATCTGCCAATGATCCTCGCAAAGTATGTCGCTTGAAGAAGGCACTTTACGGACTAAAACAAGCATCCAAAGCATGGTATGATGAAGTTGACGCATGGATGCGTAAACAGGGCCTCACACGTAGTGCACACGATCCCAATCTTTACTATGCCACTATCAATGGCAAACGCGTCATATTACTCTTATACGTCGACGACCTTCTCATCACCGGCGACAACGCAGCTGAAATCGACCGTTTACGAGATGCTTTCTGTAGAGACTACGACATGATAGATTTAGGTCTGGCTCGAATATACCTCAATGCTGAACTCGCACGAACTCAGGCTGGAATCTTTCTCACTCAGAGAAACTACATCACACAACTACTCAAGAGATTCAACATGTCCCACTGCAACCCTTGTCGCCTTCCCATGGATCCTAACCTTCAACTACAACGACACACTAATACAAGTCCTGTAGACACTTATCTCTATCGTTCACTTGTTGGCAGCCTCATATATTTAACAAACACCAGGCCTGATGTAAGTTATGCGGTCAGCACCGTCTCTCGCTACATGGATGCTCCTGAAGAAGCTCACTATCAAGCTGCCAAAAAGATCCTACGTTATCTCCAAGGGACAATCGATTATGGCCTCTTCCTACCTGGAGGAAATTCAGACAATTATCACACCTACAGCAATGTTGACTGGGGCCGAGATATTGATACCAGAAAATCGACATCAGGAATACTACACAAAATCGGCAATGCAAGCATCGCATGGAGCAGCAAACTTCAACCAACAGTTTCCTTATCTAGTACGGAGGCTGAATATCGTGTCCTCACCGATGCTGCAAAAGATATCATTTACTATCGCAGACTTCTCGAGGAACTTGGATTTGATCATGATCAGCCAACACAACTACTAAGCGACAATGAATCATGTATAAAGCTAGCTCAAAATCCAGTTCAACATTCCCGTACCAAACACATTGACATTCAGCACCATTTTATTAGAGAAGCATCTCACAATGGAGAAGTACAAGTCCTGCATGTTCCTACCACCCTTCAACAGGCTGATTTTCTGACCAAACCATTGGCATACTCGAAATTCATCACCAACCGAACTAGTGCAGGCATCCTTCCTTCCGCATCTAACCCTACAGCCTATCCTTGACCCACTGCGGAGTATACCAGCCATCAATCCACAATGCTCGCTTAGTCTTCTTATGTCGAAAGTCCGGTGCTCTTGGATTGCTCTTGGTGCGCGGTTATCATACCACTGAGTTGGATCCTCAAAATACGACAACCAACAAGACTCCGTCGAAGTCTCCTCGCCCACACGTCCCTCCTGCATCACGACCTCTTCCTCTTCATATGCCCTGCCACCTTCCATCTTCTCCAACTGCCTGGCTCTAAACATCCAGAACCAACAAGTATCCAGCACCCAATACCAAAATCGACGCATCAGCAGACCGCACTCCCACATCATCAGAAGAACAATCTGCGCCTGCACCCACAAAACCCTCGTTATAATTCATTTCGACATCCCTCCCACAACTCAAGAAAAACCCACTCACCGCAGAAAGTCGCTCTATCTGCTCCCACAAGGTCATTGCAGTTCCTGCTGCTCGTGGCTGCACCCTCACCATCCCTCTCGAAGTGGCAAATTATGAAGTCGCAGTCGAGGGAGGGTGTTGAATTCTCCTGCGTCTTCCTTCCATCTAGCACTGTAGCACTGTAGATCTGTAGCATCTGTAACTGTATATAACTTCATTCATGTTAACACACTTCTGTATAACACTTGTTCTTGATGAGTTCAACATATATAGTATATGGAAACTTTCTCGCAATGTAGCACCAACTCTCCCATTTCCATTGACATACAATTCAGTCCTTTTATAGAACCTTTACTTGAGATCTATTGAGCTCTCATGGCCCACGTACACTTTAGTCCTCGGAGACATTCAAGGGTTAATAAGGTTTAGCCTCGTATCATTTTCTGTCACTGATCACTTCTGAAGATACAATTCAAGCAAGCATTCCGCTTACATTTCACCAAACTTTCACAGTTAACTTATAAACTTCGGATGAACACCATATGGTTCTGGAACTGAGCAAAAAAGCGTTTTACGACAATGTGTGAAGCAGTTTATGAAGTCTGCATCCCCGTTGTTTAATGAACTCGTTGCGGATTTTAGGTGTCAAGATCGCCCTAAAACTTGTGGAATATTTCATGTCAAGATGCCAACCTTAAAACTCGTGCATCCAATTTACGCCAAGATGGCGCTCGCCGATCGACTATGCATGCCGCGGCATCCACAAACTCACCACCAAATTCACAACGAGAACAAGATACAGATTCACAAGGCCCATCCCCGCTGCCAAGAGCGGCGAAAACAAAACCGCCGTCCACTCCGGCATCCCCACCGCCGCCACGCCCTCAAACCCGAACCCCGCGGCCAGCACCAGTTCGAGAGTATACACCAGTAAGCACACGATCCTCACGGCCACAGCCCGGGGGCGCCGCCCGGGGTAGCAGTCCCGACTGGAGCAGAACAGGTCTGCCAGCACCTGCGGCGACTTGCCCTTCCGGTACCTCACGGTGTCCAGGGCGTACACGGTGGTCTTCATCTGGTAGAGGATCTTGTAGGAGGCGTGGACGACCAGGTTCGGTGGGACGTTTACGGCTACGGCGTAGAGGAGCAAGCCTAGAATCCATCTCGGATTCGAAGAATCCTGTCGCCAGCGCAAAAAAGTACTGTTACGAGCCCTAGAAGCTGATTCATGGATCAGCAGGATGAGTTCAGGTGAATATAGTTTACCGGCGAAAAAGTTTCGGTGAGGAATTGGTAGTAGACCACCGTGATCAGGGACCCCGGGAAGAGGAAGTAGATGACGGACGGCAGGAAGACGTGGAAGTGCGTGGTCATGAGTCGGCCGGCCTCGTGAAAGTTGCGCCATAGGCTCCAGTCATCGAAATTCGAAGGATCGGCTAAGAACTCCATAAGTACCTTAAATCGAACCAGAGAGGATTTCTGTCTGTTCAGGAGATCGATTGAACTTGCCACTGTACATTGAACCCGCACGGCTTGAGCTTGGTCTGATGCTACAACGGTGTGGTCGGGGATTAGATTTGAGAATGTATTCCTTTCATGCCATTGACTTTTGTGGCACTGCCAACTTTATTGCCTGGGTTTTGGGAAATATATGTTCACGATTCATGACGGTAGTGTACTGTTTGTCCATTTTGACAGGATATCCTATCCAGGAGACACCAACCCTGCCTGACTGACAAGGCATGGCCTTTTTGGTACACCACTATTGACCGCAGGTACCACGTCTTCCTGACGGACGGCAGGAAAACGTGCAGTTGTAAGTACTTCAACCAGATCGAACCTGCATCAATCGGATTTTCACCTTGAGATATCTTGCCAAGAAAGTCTTGTTTATCGTCCAACATGATGGCAATGCAAGTTCATGGTTGCGTATGACTTTGCCTTGTTGTTTCTTACATGAAGAACAAGTTTTCGAGTATCTGTGAGAAGTTTCGCTGTAAGGTTGTCAACAGTTCTGGACACGTTTATTATCCTCGTTTCCTTCATGTAGCAAGGGAAGCGTATCTGCATTTTCAGAAAAAAGATTACTAGCAGTACGTAAGAGGACTTAGTGATACGAGTAATAAGCCTCATAACCGAAACTCTATCCACCTCTTCATGACTACGGCTGAAAAGAAGACCTAAAGACTGGGAGTGGGGACAGGAATCTGGTATCAAGGTAAGCACAACCTTTAATCGAGTTCACAGCGTGATGCACATAAACCTCCGCGTATCTTCCTTTTAAATGAATATGACGAACACAAAAAAATCACATAGTAATGTATAGCAACGATTGAAATGGAATAATTTAGGTGTTCACATTAAAATCTAATTGTGAACCTATCCCCTCGTCGTCAACTGAAGAATTCACCCTCAAACACAACTTTCTGAGAAAATATTGATCTCGTGGTACTAAATATACAACATAATATCTCTTGGATTGGGACTCTGAATTGGTTTTGTCTGCCAGCTCAATTCAATCACGAAATCTATCATCAAATTGTCAAAGGCTCTTGGACTTCATCTGCAAATTTGTGTTGACCGACCTCGTCAATTTTTAGTTTCTACCTACGTATGTCTCTTCACATTCTCTCATTGTCTGCTTCACGAGAATTGCACTTAATGTCGCTCTGAACCTACTTATCACCGATCCAAGGAATCGAAGTTCACTAGTACTGTGCGTTAACGGGAAGAATCAGAAAGTTTTGCCTCCGGAATCATTCCACCTCCGCAAGAGCAGCAAAAAGAAAAAGAAAAAACTAAGGTCGCACGCGCTGTGGATGTGGAGATGCGGAAGTGGGCACTTGTGCGAGCGAGGCGTGCTGCTCGTCTTCATACCGCTCTCTAAAGCCTTGCATTCAGTATGTGTCCTATATCACTTCCTGAAATGACTGATAGATCAGACAATAATATGTTGTCGATGAAATTGAAATGCCGTGAGGCATCCTCTGCCGAGCACCAGTGACGACGACTTCATTGACTTCATTCGCAAATGCAGTCGACGATCTGCAGGTTTGTCTGCAAAAGTATAGCTTTACAAATCATAGCAAGAGCAACCATGACTTCTAGATCGATTGTACAACCAATGAAAAGATCATTTCACAGAAGGGACGTGCACTTCTCAACAAGATGGAGCCTCGCATTTTCTGTTGGCTACCTTCTGGTTCTCTCGTCCTCAGAGAGCGTCCGAAATGCTTGACTATTAAGGTTGCAAAAACATCGGAATGATATATTGGCAAGGATGTAATTTAAGTTTCAATTCATGATATATTATTTGAAGATACAAGAGGAAATGGGAACGTGATTTGCATTCTCACCGGATGTGGTAAAAATAATTATGACATTTTAATAACAATTGTTGAGAGCAGGCACTTGGAGCAATTTCACAAACTTTTGCTGTGACCCTTTATTAAATATGAGATATATATTACAAGCTTCGTATAAAGTCCGCATGCGTTATTTAATACACTCGTTGCGGATTTTAGGTGTCAAGATGGCCCTAAAAAGTTGTGGAATGGCCCTAAAATTCATGGAATATTTCACGTCAAAATGCCAGCTCTAAAACTCGTGCCAAGATGGCGCTCACCGGTCCACTATGCCGCGTACATCCACAACCTCACCACCAAATTCACAACGAGAACAAGATACAGATTCACAAGGCTCATCCCCGCCACCAAGAGCGGCGTGAACAAAACCGCCGTCCACTTCGGCATCCCCACCGCCGTCACGCCCACAAACCCGAACCCCACGGGCGGCAGCAGGCCGAGAATATACACCAGTAAGCACACGGTCCCCACGGCCACGGCCCGGGGGCGCCGCCCGCCGTAGCAGTCCCGGCCGAAGCTCAACAGGTCTGCCAGCACCTGTAGCGACTCACCCTTCCGGTACCTCTCGGTGTCCAGGGCGTACACGGTGGTCTTCATCTGGTGGAGGATCTTGCTGGAGGCGTGGGCGACCAGGTTCGGTGGGACGTTTAAGACCAAGACGTATAGAGGCAAGCCTAGAGTCGAAGAACCCTGTCGCCAGCGCAAAACACTGTTACAAACCCTAGAAGCTGATGATGGACCCGCAGGCTGAGTTCAGGTGAATATTGTTTACCGGCGACACGGTTTCGGTGAGGAATTGGAAGTAGACCACTGTGATGAGGGACCCCGGGAAGAGGAGGTAGACGACGGACGGCAGGAAGACGCGGAAGTGCGTGGTCATGAGTCGGCCGGCCTCGTGAAAGTTGCGCCACACGCTCCAGTGTTCGAAATTCGAAGGATCGCCTAGGATCTCCATAACTACCTGAAATCGAACCAGACACAAATTGTGTCTTCAGGTGATCGGTTGACCTTGCCACTGAATGCGCACGACTGGAGCTTGGTCTGATACTACTACGGCGTGGACTGATTGTGAGAAGTGGTGGGGGGTTGGATAGGAGTATTCCTTTCATGCCATTGACTTTTGTGGCACTTCCAACTTCACTGCCTGGTTTTGGGGAAATATGTTTACTACGACAGTGTCCTGTTTGTCCGTTTTGACAGGTTATTCCCCTAATCCTTAACCCTTGCACGGGAACCATATATCCACATACACGTATTTTACTCTGTAAAATTCAAAATAATGTGAAGAAATTCAGTTTTTATTCCACAGAAAATTCCTCCACGGCATGTATGGTTGTACGAACTTCACGGGTGCCTGCTTCAGATCTGTGCTCTATAAAATCCCTCAAACAACACAACTTCAAGTAGAACGATCAGTAGCAGTTGTTTTTCTGTTTCCAGAGTACGTAGCCCAAGTGGTGGATTGAGTGGGAGTGTTTTGGGTCCGAGTTGATATGAACCTGCGAAGAATGGCATTCGGGAAGAGAGCCACTGTCACGGCAGCGCCAGCTATGAGCCGCGGATGGAGGAACATGGGCCAGCTCGCCGCAGGAGGGGCGCGGCGTCAACCATCGCGTCCAACAAGGTGGTGGGCGGGTTCAAGACCACCATACTACTACAAATTGGGCTCTTTTCGACACTATTTTTTCGACAGTTTTTGTGAATTGTCGAAAAAAGTGTCGAAAACTTGTGCATATTCAAAGAAAGTGTCGGAAAAAGTGTCGGAAACTTGTGCATATTACAAGCAAGTGTCGAAAAAAGTGTTGAAAACTTGTGCATATTACAACATATTTTTGTAAACTTGTGCATATTGCAAACAAGTATCGAAAAAAATGTCGAAATCTTGTGCATGTTACAAGCAAGTGTCGAAAACAGTGTCAAAATCTTGAGCATATTACAACATATTTTTTAAAGCTTGGGCATATTACAAGTAAGTATCGAAAACACTATCAAAAACTTGTGCATATTCAACAACTTTTTAAAACTTGTGCATATTACAAACAAGTTCGAAAAAACTGTCGAAAACTTCTCCATATTTCAACATATTGTCCAAAAATTGTGCATATTGCAAACAAGTGTCGAAAAAATGTCAAAACGTTGTGCATTTACATGCAACTGTTGAAAAAAGTGTCAAAAACTTGTGTTTATTATACAGTGTATTGACATATTGTCGTAAAGTTGTGCATATTACAACATATTGTTGAAAACTTAAGCCTATCACGTCTATTATCAAATAAATTATATATTATAAAAATGTATTGAAAACTTGTGCACATACTTCATATTTGCACATCCCTGTTGAAAAATTGTGTAGATGCTTTATGAATATGTGCATAATGTCAAAAAAAATAGCTTGTGCACAAACATAGTATTTGTAAAAACGTCACATGGCACATGAAAGTGTCACAAATGACGTTTTCCTAAATACTAAAGAGACCAGCTAATATTAGAACATTGACAAAAAAATACGTTGAGAATTTCTAAACTCTATTTCTAAACGGTGACTTCTATGATAAAAATTGCATGGTCGCCAATATCCAAATTACTACCTTAGAGTTGAATAGTCCACTATTTTTTGGCGGGTACTAGTGATGAAAAGATACTCGCAACCCTCATTGTCTTACTAAAAAAACGTGTAGATATTAAGGACTCTACTTCTTTCATAAATTTATTGTTCTTCTAATTAAAAAGGCATGATGATTCTATCCACTAGTTGGATTTAATATAATACTTCCAATTCTTGATCCTTTCTCTAGTGGACATTGATTTAGGGGTGGAACAAATAGACACTCTATTCACACTCTATTCACAGGGGAAGAAAGATTGGAGTTCTTCTTCTTCTTCTTCTTCTTCTTCTTCTTCTTCTTCTTCTTCTTCTTCTTCTTCTTCTTCTTCTTCTTCTTCTTCTTCTTCTTCTTCTTCTTCTTCTTCTTCTTCTTCTTCTTCTTCTTCTTCTTCTTCTTCTTCTTCTTCTTCTTCTTCTTCTTCTTCTTCTTCTTCTTCTTCTTCTTCTTCTTCTTCTTCTTCTTCTTCTTCTTCTTCTTCTTCTTCTTCTTCTTCTTCTTCTTCTTCTTCTTCTTCTTCTTCTTCTTCTTCTTCTTCTTCTTCTTCTTCTTCTTCTTCTTCTTCTTCTTCTTCTTCTTCTTCTTCTTCTTCTTCTTCTTCTTCTTCTTCTTCTTCTTCTTCTTCTTCTTCTTCTTCTTCTTCTTCTTCTTCTTCTTCTTCTTCTTCTTCTTCTTCTTCTTCTTCTTCTTCTTCTTCTTTAATAGCTTTCTATACCCCTAGTCATTGCAAAGTCCATTTCTCTTGTACTAAACACTTCAAATTTCTTGTAGTGAATGACCTTACCCAAGGTAGAGCATAGATCCATAAACTCATGCAATGTGTAGTAGAAAAATATGCCAATATCTTGAGTAAAAGTTCGTTGACCCTATCTTCGCAAGGAAGAAAAAATACATATTACACTATAGATCCAATTGTTGAACAAGTGAAAGCTTCTTCCAAGTCATCTTATGTCTCATATTATAGATGCAGTTTTGGTGAAACATAGTCTCCGTCCTTGAGGGTTCAAATTCCAGGTTTTGTCTTTAGTTCAAAAGGTACTCTTCTACCATGTGCAATCAAATCTCATAACTTTTATGTGCATGTTCATTTAAGAATGGAGCAAACCCTATCCTTTCCCCCTCCTAGTTCATAAATGAGTGCTCTCATAGAAGCCTTGTATGCAAACAAGCCAAAGAGCCGGGGGGGGGCAAATTTTGTTTCCATTTATTTCCAATTTCAGTAGAACATCAATATTCAAATAGTGAACTCCCATCGCTTCAAAATTATACGACAAAAAGACATCACTATCCGAACCTCGTTGCGAATTGCCATCTATTCCAACTTGAAGACAAATTTTTGCAAAAAAATGTGTATGAGGGTGTGTGAAATTGAATCATTTTCTTTATGCAGCAAAGCTGCAAAGTAAGGGGCAAAACGAAATGAAAAAGGAACATGTTGGGAAGTCGCCTAGTTGCAAATCATGTCACTCATCGCTGAGTCACCACAACTGAACTCATGGCATGATGAGAAGAAAACATAATTGTCACGATTCATGTTCCCATTCAACCAGACATCGTTGTAGTTTCTCATTGGATTAATGGGGGAAAGGGGGCAAATGCAAATGGAACTTGAAGTAAAAGGTGAAGTGAGATTCTGTGGATATTCATTCAGTATTCCATGCTGGCATTGGTTGCAACCTAACATGAGGTGGAGCCATTATATTCAAGCTATGTATGATATAGGATTTTTCTATAATTATAGGATTTGTTCATAAATGACATGTACACAATATCTTATTAGAGACTCCACAACTTTATAAATGATATTCTATGTACCTCTCATATGCTTTTCAGAGGATATTAATTTGGCAGCTGAGACATGATCTAAAGTTTCATGCAAAGTTTTTCATGTCAATTTGACCAGATAACTCTCTTTAGCATGGTACATATATTGAACCCTTTCTTGCCACGGAGTTTAAGGAGACACTCACATGTATCTTTCGAGAGTTTACAGAAAGATCGTACATGTATTGTAGAGTGGGAGGAAACGCCAGATGTTTTGGAATGGTCCAATTGAATCCATTCTCACGTAGATCCCTACAACACAACAAAAGTTAGTAACTGAGTAAGCACGTATATTTATGCAATATTGGTTTGAATGATCACATCAATTACACCGAGTAATACCATAGGTGAATTATTGATCAGTTACTTCTATATTGAACCTACTAGTCTACCCACTATGAGATTCTTATACTTAGAAGCCATTTAGAAATGTGGATGCAAGTGAGCTGGGGAGAGGCCCATTGAGACTTGGATTTCCTATCATTTCCCTTCAACTCATAATTGTCCATACAAATTGTTTGGTTAGAAAAAAAATTGATATTGATTGATTGGCCACTCTTAGTTAATATCAGTGTTATGATAATCGGATTGAAATGAAAAAAAAAATTTAAAGTAATCACCAATCAAACTATATTAGTCGCCAAATAACATGAATTAATTGGCCAATATAACCACTATGACATCACTAGCTTTCAGTCCTCTTTCAATTCCATGCATCTTGCACAAAGTGCATGTTATACAAACCCATAAATTTTCAATTGCACCGTAAACAAAATCACATGTCACATTTATACAATGAAGTCACCAAGTTTGTTAAATGTCGAAGTACTTACAAGGTGCTCGGACGCGTGAGGTATTAGAAACTATTGTTATTTAGAAACACATCTGGTAACGTGGCAAAAATTGACGCACTCAATAGAGACCTGTCCACAATGATGAGACCACCAGTTTCTAATAATCATTCTTTCAAAGTACTCTCCCGAAAATTACGTCTCCATTGACATAATGGAAAAGCTTCTTTTTAATTCAAATAAATTATTTAAATTAAAGCCAACGGTGGAAAGTAATATTATGCCATCTTCTACTATATGATTTTTGGTTTTCCGTGGCAATAAAGGATTAAATATATGTATGATGCTAAAGAGTGTTATTGGGTGAAATTGACGAACTATATATGAAATTTTAGATCATGTATCAGCAGCCAAATTAATATCTTCTTAACCCCTAAATGTGCCTAAGGAATGTGTGGTTTCTCCTCTTACATTTGCATTGCATTTTCTTCATGTTTGGCTTATGATTTGAAATGATTTCTTTCAGGTGTAAAGCGTTTCAATGTGGATCTAATTGTCAAATTTATAAAAAAATAATGTCACCTTCTTTACAAAGCAGGGATTAACTCAAAGGCTCATTTTTGTGTACTCATCTCATGCCTACGTATTTCCGAGAAATTATGAAAAATTTGCTCAAGAAAGATTTCTAGTGAAGCTAGACACTGTTGGCAAGGGTATCAAAAATATTCTTCATTTTCACCAAAGAATTACAACGTTTTTTTTGTAATTTAAGTAGGAACACAAATCTTTGTATCAACCATTGGGCTTTGCATAAAACTTAATCTTTGTCCACTATTAAACATAGTGACCATGATTTTAGATTGTCATTATAATTATTTATCAAAACATCTACATTTAAATTTTCATACATCATGTGTAACATTCACATATACTATGTTTCACTATAATTTCACTTTTGATATTTCATTTTTTTCCAATTTAACATAGAGCATGTAATTTTTATCAAATGCTTTAAAAAAAATCATATATCCACAACACTCTTGTGTTACAATAAATATTAGAAAATTCATAATCAACACTTATAATCTATTCAAAATCTCTAAAATTCTTTTTTTTCACAACTAAATGCTAAAAAATGAATTCCAATCTTAAACTATTGTGTCCAAATTCAACAATACTTTCACTTTAATTCTCCTCATTTTTTTATAAAACATACATTGATGATAATTATTTCTATACTCTTTAAAGATATGGGAAAAATACATTGTACACTTACTCACAATTAGTCTATCAACTTCCGAAAACTAAAAAATCAAAAACAAAAATTAAAGGTATCAATCAAATGCAAGGTATCAAAAAAATTAATTAAAAATCAAACAAGTATTTCACTTGTAATCTCTATCACCTCTACATACAATCCACCATATTGGATCTTCAACTATCTCTATAAAAAATATTTGTACTGCTTGCTGAGGAAATATGAAAGGCGGGTCATTTGTTGGAGCCTGACTTGACATTGCACTTGATTTTATAAGCATCATCTTTCCATCCGGAGACTCTTCATATTAAATCGTTGGATTGTTTCAATGTTCCCGCCGAGTAAACAAATTCACATGAAAAATTGTCATCTTTGTCCTCCCAAAATCAAGCTCCAAAATAGACTATAATCTTCCCACATAATGAAGGTAAGACATCACAGGATGCCTATCACTTGTAGAAGCTACACTATCTTGTTCAAATTGGTGCAGAATTCCACAGTCAAATGTCACCTTCCCTTCATCAACTTCTTCTGTGCGAAAATGTGTACCATTAACCCACATTCTTTTATGCGATTTTGCATATCTCAAGCAACCGCCATTTAAGTCTCTGGCTATGATAGACATGTCTGGGCAAATTTCTGATTTATGCAACCATGTTTTGAAATCGCTGTATGCAATTCGACCATAAGATTGTGTTATATGTCTACATGTAGACAAGCTGCAAATAACAATGTATATTGTGCCCTTGGTCTTTGTTAGGAGAGGACAATATACAACACCAGCATGTCCACATGAAAGAGAGGTCTGACCGGGTGAGGTCAGCTCTTATATACTTAAGAGGTGGTTAGGTGGCATTAATAGCCAATCAGCCACCTAATTCAGTAGTGGGCGATGTAATCAAGACTGCCATAATTAGGTAGGTAAGTTTACTTACCTACCCTAATTAGGTAGGTAAGTCTCATAAATACCGCCTAACTACAGTGGACCCGGGAGTTTAAGTAAGAGTAGCTAGGCTATTTTAGGCTATCTCAACACTCCTCCTCGAATAAATGATTTTCTCGTTAAAAAACTGCGGTAAAAATGCAGAAAAAGAGTAAAATCTTTATTCGCTTGCTAACTCCGTGAGGGTCCGCATGCCAGCTGCTTTGATCAGCTTGCGGTGTTGATGTGCGGGTAGAGCCTTCGTAAGTACGTCCGCAATATTTTCTGCTGAAGCAATCTTCTTTGCTTGAATTTGCCGTGTTTCGATTAGATCTTGTGTGTAACTGAATAGATGAGGGCTGATATGCTTGACACGGTCGGCCTTAATAAATCCAGAAGAAACCTGTTCAATACAAGCTGCATTGTCTTCAAATAAAGTGATCGGCTCCTCCTGGTGTGAAATACCGCTCATCTTGAAGATGGTGTAGTGCATTGTGCGGATCCAAACCGCTTCGCGGGATGCTTCGTGAAATGCGACTAACTCCGCGTGGTTGGTTGATGTGGCCGTGATCGTCTGTTTGGTTGATCGCCAGGATATCGGCGCTCCGTTCTTGATGAATACGTAGCCTGTCTGAGATTTGCCCGTGGCTGGATCCGTCTTGAATCCGGCGTCGGCATAGCCGGTGATGGCGCTGGACTTGGTTTTGTGGAAGTGGAGGCCGAGGTCTGTCGTCCCTCGCAGATACCGTAGGAGATGCTTAACTCCTCGCCAGTGTCTATCGGTTGGCTTTTGATTGTGGCGAGCAAGCACGCTGACGGCGAAAGAGATATCGGGTCTGGTGTTGGTCGCCAAATAGAGTAGCGCTCCAACAACTGCTAAATACTTGGGCCGATCCACTTCCTCTTCCTCCTCTTCTGCTGGCCAATAAGGGTCCTCGTCGGTGCGACTTTTCCCGATCATTGGGGCGGACAGCGCGTTGGCGTCGGCCATGTTGAAGAGCAGCAAAAGCTTCTTCACGTAGGTCTGCTGATGTAGAAGGATGCTTCCATCTGGATAGTGTTGAATTTGCAGGCCAAGACAAAATGAAGTACGGCCTAGCACTTTCATCTCAAATTTGTCTGTGAGTAACTTTTCAACTCGTGCGCTAAGCGCTACGGTGCCTATTGAATTTAAATCATCCACATAAACTGCAAGAATTACAAAACCCGTCGTGTCTCTGAGGACAAATATGCACGGAAGTGCGGGGTCATTTGTAAATCCCTGCGACAGTAGGTAGGTTTTGAGATGGTGATACCAAGCTCGGCCGGCTTGTTTCAAGCCATAAAGTGCCTTTCTGATCTTGAGACCAGAATATTTTCCAGGGATAGGCTTGGTCTGATCGGGGAGAAATCCGGGAGGGGGCTGGATATGGATTTCGGCGTCTAGGTCGCCGTATAAGTATGCTGTCACCACGTCGAGCAAGCGGGTTTCTAAGGAAAGCTGGACGGCTAAGCTTAGAAGGTAGTGGAAGGATGTACTATCCATAACGGGGGAGTAAGTTTGTTCGAAGTCTATGCCGGGTTTTTGGGTGAAACCTTGGGCGACTAATCTTACTTTAAATCTGATGACTTCCCCTAGGTCGTTTCGTTTGCGTGTAAATATTAGCTTGTGTCCAATTGGTTTATCTAGCAGATTGGTCACTAGTGGTCCGAAAACTCCTCGTTTTCTAAGGGAACTATATTCTGCTTCTATGGCTTTTTCCCACTGGGGCCATTCGTCACTCTTTTGGGCCTGTTTTAATGTAAGGGGATCTGAGTCCAGGGTCGCAAGACTTGACAAAAACATTTCTACGTCGTCCCAGGGCTGTTCTAGTTCGGTGTTTAATACTGTGGGTGCCCGGGAACGGGGTGTATGGTTTAGTTTCCGTTTCTTAACGGGTTCTGATGCGGGATTTCCTGATCCGGGGACCGGGCTACGAACTATCCGGGGACCGGAGTAGAAGCCATCTGGGATCTTCTCGGCGAGGTTCTGGAGATTTAAAATCTTTCTAACTTCTGAGTCGGTTAACGCCGTACGAGGATCTGGATTCAGGGTCAAGGTTTCTGGTGATCTAAAGTTTAGATTGCTATGTTTGGTTTTGGTTTGGGCACTCGGGAATCTAGTTTCTATGAACTTACAATTCTGGAACCGAGCTTTGTGAATATCATCTCTATTGATCAGTTTATATCTAATAACACTGGGGGAATCATAACCAAGGTAAATCCCTCGATTTCTATGAGGGGTGATGGTTTTCTGTTGGGGTTCGGGGGCTGGGATCCACACTTCGCAGCCAAAGGTGCGGAGGTGGGCTACGTTCGGTGTCCGACCGGACGCCATCTCGAGGGGTGACTGTGTGAGTAATAGTGTGGGTCTTAGGCGCAGCAGGACGGCCGCATGTAAGACGGCGTGACCCCAGAACTCAGGTGCTAAGCTAGCGTGTATTAGGAGGGGCCTAACGATCAGTTGGATCTTTTTGATATAGGCTTCTGCTAGTCCGTTTTGTGAGTGCTCGTAAGGGGCTGAATATGTGAGTGATATACCAGTTGCGGTGCAAAAATCCTCAAAAGCTTGTGATTTGAACTCTAAGGCGTTGTCCATCCTAAGAAAACAAATCTGATTATCGGGAAAATGGGTTCTAAACCGGATAATCATAGCTAGGGTTTTAGGAAAAACCATGTTACGGGTTGTGAGCAAGGAAACCTCAGCATGTCTACCCGATGCGTCGACCAAGACAAAGAAGTACTGGAACTGACCTGATTTTGGGTTGATCGGCCCACATATGTCACCGTGGAGCCGATGCAGCGGGGCGGGCATTTCTGTCGGGAGCGTCCATCGCGACGGCTGGCGGATGAGCTTGCCTTGTATACACGCCGCGCACTCCTCTACGCGCTCCGCGTCCCGTGTGCAGAGGTCGTGACCGACTAAGGTCGGGACCATTTTTCTCATCATGGTCGTCCCAGGGTGCCCCAGCCGGCGATGCCAAACATCAGCCTTCGTGCTGGTTGTCAAAAAGGACATCGGCACCCCTTTCAGGGGTAGGCATAGGGATCTACGTCCACCATCCTCTTCCTCACTCTTACGAGCGGGGCTAGGTACAGCGCCAACAAGGGGCAGCTCGTACAGGCCGGTGGCTCCCGCGTGTGCGGTGGCAAGGAGTCTCTCGCCTTGCCGTAGCTCGAGGACCTCATCATCAATTCCTACCGCGGTAGAAACGTGGATTTGATTGGCCCGTAAATCCCGGTAGCTGATCAGACTCCGGGGGGCATCCGGGACATACATTGCCCTCTTGCAGGTGAGGGGGGCTCCCCCGGGCAAGACTATGTTTGCCCGGCCCTCGCGGAATTTAAAGGTCCGCTTGCCTGCGATGGTGATTATATCACAAGTTTGCCACGGCTCGTTCCTAGTTCTGAACTCAAAGAACGCCGGGTCTTGGAGAATGGTGTGAGTGGACGCACTGTCTAACAAAGCAACTCTCGCTTTGCTAGGTTGTGACCCAAACTGTACCATATAGTTTTCTGGGTCGACATCGTTTAGCGTAAGGGAGGGGGCATCGAGAGTATGGGTTTCTCTCTTTCCTTCCCTTAAGGACTTTAACTCTCTATACATGTCGACGATATATTGTGACGCTCGACAATCCTTAAGAAAGTGCCCTGGACGACCACACTTGTGACATGACCCTCGCGATCCACTCCCTGATGTACTTGTCGACTTATCGGGTCGATGTGTGTACCTCGGGTTCTTGTCTGATTGCTGTTGATCACGACGTGGGGGGCGCCAATCGCCTCGGGATCGTCGCCTGGGAGCCTCCGCGCTGTGGGTTTCTCGCCTGGGGTTTGTCGACTTCGACGGCGTCGTCGAGTTGGGCTGCTTGCGGCTCTCCTTTACTTCGCTTGTGTGAACCTCCTTCGCAGGTCGAGCCTCGACGTTTTTAAGGAGCATCTGCTGCTGCTTTTCAGCTAAAAGCAAATATGACATAAGCTCCGAATGTTGTGTAAATCGCATGTTACGGTACTGCTGAGCTAGAATAGCACATGCGGGGGGAAAAGTTGAGAGGGTCTTATCGATTAAGTCGACGTCGGTAACCGTGTCGCCGCAGAGGCGAAGCTGCGCGACGATGCGGTGTAGTTCGGAGTTGAACGCGATGAAATTCGGAAAATCCAGTACGCGCAGACTGAGCCAGTCGCTGCGGGCTTGGGGGAGGAAAATCGTTTCCTCATGCTTGAAGCGCGCTTCCAATGCTGACCAGAGTACCGCCGGATCTTCAACCTGTATGTATTGTTGACGCAGGGACGCATCGATGTGTCGCCGGATGATGAGAAGCGTCTGCCACTTGTAGGTGGCTGGTATCTCCGCCTCGGGCTCTCCCTCCAGCGTGACGATCAGCTCCTCCGCGCTCAAGTAGGTCTTCATATCGACGTACCAATTAAGGTAATTCGAGCCGTCTGCCTCAAGTGGGTCGAAGAAAAGTGGGGTGGTTCGTGTCTCTCTTGGTTTTATCACCGTCGCCATCGCGAGGTGGTGTGTGCCTATGGCTCTAGTGGGGGATTCCTAAAAAGCTGACGTCACTCCGGCCGCTCAATCTCTTGGTAATAAAGTCTTCTGTCTAAACAACTGTAGTGCAGATTCGGAGTGTGTCAGAAAAATGAACAGTGAAACAAATTGTGCTTTCTAGGAATATGAGCTATACAGTGCTGATAACGTGTTAGGAGAGGACAATATACAACACCAGCATGTCCACATGAAAGAGAGGTCTGACCGGGTGAGGTCAGCTCTTATATACTTAAGAGGTGGTTAGGTGGCATTAATAGCCAATCAGCCACCTAATTCAGTAGTGGGCGATGTAATCAAGACTGCCATAATTAGGTAGGTAAGTTTACTTACCTATCCTAATTAGGTAGGTAAGTCTTATAAATACCGCCTAACTACAGTGGACCCGGGAGTTTAAGTAAGAGTAGCTAGGCTATTTTAGGCTATCTCAACAGTCTTTAGTTCACTTCAGGCAGACATATTTGTTTTCGCACAAATTTATTTTATAATTTGAATTATTATTTACCATAATTTCAAATATGTTACTAAATTATACATCAATAATTGAATGACAACTAAATAATCATATGAAGAAAATGATAATAAGAGCACTCACGGTACGATGTTAGCAATGTTGATAATTCCAATGAATTGAATAGTATGAAGTCATTAACCAACCTTCTTGTACTAGGATCAAGGATTACATACTTCATAGCTCCTTTGGCTATTGTATCATACAATGTTTTATCAAATGATTCCCATATTGTTGACCATTTTGCAAACGCTGGATCAGTATTCATGTGTGTCTCTACCCGTTCATTTATTACATATCTCTCAACAATATTGGCCTCGGAATGTGTTTTATTCTTGACCATCACTTTTAAAACTCTTAGATATATCTCAATAGGGTACATCCACCTTGAATGTACAGGACCACATATAAACATTTCAGGGGCCAAATGAATCGCTAGGTGAAAGGATATGGTGAACATAGCCGGAGGAAATGCCATTTTCAATTTGCACATAGTATCGGCAGCAAAATCTTTAATATAATTCTCTTCATTCTTGTGAAATTGTCTTACACACAAGATTCAAAATAACTTTAATAATTTACAAATGGCTTCATATTGTAGACGAGGCAACCGACCTCAAAGCACGATAGACAATAACTCTTGTAACAATATATGATAATCATGACTTTTTAGGCCATATAGATGATCATCCTCAAATGGATTTTTTAAACTTGATCCATATTTTGTAGGAGTTCGTAATTTTTGGAGGCACTCCCTCACTTGCCTTTTGTTTCTCTCGTGTAAGCACATACGGTGCCAAAGGTTTTCTTATACTTTCACCACCATCTGCTCGTGCTATTGTTTGCATGTGTAGCTCTTGTCTTACATGAATTTCTTCCAAATCATTTCTGACTCTGTCGATGTCTTTCCATCCAAATAGATATTTCAATAATATTTCACAACAGTTCTTTTCCACGTGCATTACATCAATGATGTGGCGTATATGCAAATCCTACAACACATCAAATTCTCTTTACATATAGGGATTCACATAATATTTATATAAATAATTTTCTAAACAACATAAATTTAAATTTGAATTTCTGCGATTACTATATTACATCAAAAAATTAGTTATGTGAACAAAAATGAAATCATTTCATTATATCAAACCTGCTTATAAAAGTCTGAACATAGAAAATCAAGATTAGTAATTACAGATTAGTGCTTGGTGCCTTCAAATAATTATTTATTACGTGAACAAAATTTGATTTAGATTTTCATATCAGAACCTAAACGGACTTTAAACCTAGATTAATTAGTCAATTAGTCAACCTCAGGTCCTTAACTATAGTCATTTATTAGCCCAAAGTTCAACCTTACATGTAATACACACAGCAATGTTGTTCATGAAGGCAGTAATCACAAATTACCGCTTAATGCCTTCAAAAAAATTTTGTATGACCAAAACTTGATCCAGAGTTTGATATCAAAACCTTCCAATAAAAGTCTTTATAGAGATCATTAGTATCAGATAAGCTAGTATAAGAGAACTTTAGTTTGTAAATAACCCAAAATAATCATTTGTCTTATGTCAATTACCTCAGAAACATCAACACCTTGGTTCTCGAGGTTAGGTTTCTCAAATAAATAATGTCTTATTTTCTTCTTCATGTTTAATCTATATATCATCTGCAATATGTATAAATGTGAATATTTCATATTGTTGTATAAATGTTAATATTTCATATTGTTGTATAACTTGATTTCTTGAAGATTAAACTAAATACCTTCAATACTTTTGAATCAATAATATTCAAGACCAAATCCAATGATATGATTGATTACGAACCTTAAAGTAAGGTAATTCATAGAGGATTGACAAAAACTTCACTCCTGTGATTTCCGTTGGATCGAGTTGATAATTATGTCTTGATTTGTGATAATCCTCTCTGTCCGATGTCCATGTCATCCATTCATTAGCAGAAATCCCTTCTGGTTCAATTTTGTACTCTTCTTTACCATCAAAAGCTTCTCTTATTGATCGATATGGATGTCTGCCATCTCGCAACCATCGCCTATGGTTGCAGTACACAAGCTTATTTAAAGCTTTAGAATATCTTGCACCCGTTTCTGGACCACATACTACGCAAGCACTATATCCATGGATAGTGCATCCAACAATAAATCCATGTCCTACAGTATATCATATCATTGTCAATATTTTTAAATATATGTAGTTTTCATGATAAGATTAGAAAGTTCTTTTCAAGGCGCCAATACCATATTTTTGCTATTACAATTTTTCACAATTATTGAATAGAAAATAGAATAATATTTTCTACAAAACAAATATTTGTAGTACATATCCAAAAATTCATCACATGCATCTTTATTGTTAATAACTTTTACTCTGTACAAATATATTATTTACATTGTTAGATTCTTTACTTTATATAGATAGTTAAAAGAATTAAGTTGTATAATTTTAATTAGTCGAGAATAATATACAAAAAATTCATTGTATGATACAATTACTTTACTAGCAATATGCAATACATTATATGCTGGCAGCTGTGTATAAACAATATATGTTACAATAGAATTTTGTATACCGCATACTCTATTATATTATTTGATAATTTAAAAATTGTAATATACAATTCTATATATAACACGTTCATGAAGATTTTTAAAAAATTTAAGGTTCTCTCACCTGCGAGGTCGTATAGTGTCCACAAGATTATTCCTCGAACAAAGTTGTTTATTTCAAGACCACTTCATGATACATCATACACCATATGTCCACGCCACAATACATTCATATCATCAATCAAAGGTTTTAAATAAACATTGCTAAATGCGACTTGTCTTCGCCCTACACAGAAAATACAATACATAAATTTTACTTTAAATATAGTAGTGTACATTTCTAAAATGTAAAAAATTATATACACATATTCCTCACTATAATCACTTATATACTTGGACATATAGTTTTACATTTTGTTGATATTCTTTTCTATATCAAATAGAAACAATTTTCTTTTCACTCTAAAATCTATCCTTAAAAAAAATAAAAAAATCTATTTGACAATAATAAATTCTTATGCTAAAACCTCAATTACCTTTGCATTCACGCATCTCTACTAATTGTATTGTAAAAATGAAAGAATTTACATACCAGGAATCAACAAACTTAATAACATCAATGATGGCTCAAGGTACAACCAAGGGGGGTAATTGTAGTTAATAAGTGTAACTGCCCATATAGACCAATCACTTGCATTCTTGGAAAATTGTTGAAAACCATCTAATGATAGCCCCAAATGTAAATCATGAGGCAATAATCCAAGTTTGTCAATTGTATATTTCCAAGCATCCGAATCTTGAACACCCTCACATATATTTTGGTCTCTTTCGATTCCATAATTCCATCGTAATAACTTCGCTTTCGATAAGTTACTATGTATTTCTGCAATATGGGAAATAATAGGAAAATATATTAAAGTCTTCCATGGAATCTTTCTTCGTTGATCTTTCCACCTAGATATGCCACAGTCTGGGCATTCTTTGGCAAACTCATGGTCATTATAATAAAGGCAACAATCATTCCAACATGCGTGATATTTCTTCATTGAAAGGTCAAATACTCCCGTATGATCTAGAAATTTCTTTCCTTCATATCTATTGTGAGGAAGACAATCGTTAAAAGGTAAAAGGACTTCATTCAAAACCCTAAATAATTTGTCTACATCTATATTTGACCAGTTACAATCATCTTGTAGGTTGAAAACATGCATGATTGCCGATATTTTACTACATTTAGCCCCTGGATATAAAGGTGAGTATTCTGGTAGGTCTAGAAGTTTACTGAGGTCAGGAGGTTCACATTCCGCTTCGACCACATCTTCATCCATATCCACAATATTTGATGCTTCTTGATTGGCTCTCTTTCCATACATGTCAAGAAAGACATCTTCACTTTCACCTTCTCATTCACCTCTTGCAAAATGCAGTGTTGTTTTCCATTCCGGAACGAGCACTTTCCCCTTACAAGCAACACAACGACAAAGTACTCGCCCAACATTGTTTTGTTTAGCCATGACTATGTCAAATTACTTTGATTCACATATTCCCATATAGAAAGGGCCCAAAAATATCTTCATAATAATATTATTATTCCATTGTAATAAACACACATTGAGCTCCATATAATTAAGCCTGAGACATAAGAAGGGAAAAAATAGGATCATGTCAGGGTTGCTTGAGAATAGGTTCTGATAAATAAGAAATGTGAAGATTGTAAAGTATCTCAAACTTATAATCTATCATTGACTATCAACTACAAGCACTCTTATGATATGGTTTTTTTTTTGTCTTTGAAAATTTCATGTTTGATTTATTTTGAAATTTTAAGTAAAGTCCAAAATTATTATTAATCTGCTCCAATTGTTTGAAGGCTATAGTAGTGTCTTACAATGCGGATAAAAATGGGGGCTAAAACACCAAAAGATGAAGTGAAAGCTACAACACTTGGGAGTGTAAAGCCATACAAAGATCAAAAGTATATTATTTATTCCGAACAAATAAACTTTGAAAAATATTGTATGCAAACTATCATTGTTAGATTTCTCGACATCTCAGCCGTGCTAATCTGTAGTGATTGACTCCTTCATTTCACAGACTCTTAGGTTTGGAATGGCCAAGAGAAACTAACCCCGTCGTTGCCCTTGCTGGGATGAACATGAGACGTCCCCTTGCGAGACTTCGTCGCTTCTGTTTATCCCTCCTTCTCCAACCCCAACTTGGGCAGGCCTCTCTCCACTTCCCCCTATATGTGCCGTTCTAGCTTAAACTCCCGCCCAACCAATACCCCAACCCCGTTTCAGCCATAACTCTGTCAACACAAACCACAACCATTTCAGAACTCAAGCCCTCCTGCTCCTCTTCTAAATGCGCAATATACGCTCCACTAAAGTAATGATACATATGTGCAACTCACTATTGAGGTGGCCAACGTGGTGAGCGCTTGAAACATCCATCCGAATGTGTGTCGAGAGATTTGTCGAAGAGGGTGCCTAGACCAGCTCCGTACCATAAACTCACACAACACTTTGTATATTTGATAACCCGGATTTATAAGGTTGATGGTCAGGTGCACCCATCCACTTCATATGGCCTGCACATAGGAAACATGTTCAAAATCTCATGAGAATGGTACCTTTGCAACTCCACGTTAGAATTCAAAAAAACTTATGATAATGAAAAATATCTACTCAATAAAACATTTAGACGCATGATATTTGGAATACATTATTCCAAAAAGAGGTTCCATAAGAAGTAACTAGTTGTAAACATGATCAATATCGATAGCTTCCACATCCTTGGAAGCTTCGAGCGCATGTCCAATCAAGAATCAAGAATTTTGTTGACTCAATTCTTTACTACAGAGAATGAAAAAACAGTTGAGTTAAAATTGGGTTGCGTAAGTACAGTCTACCAAATTTATTCTTGTCAACATGGTGGAAGACCACATCGTTGGATGTGTTATGGTTCTACAACTATGCCCGATGTGTGCAGATGAGCAGTACACTGCGGTAGTCACTGAAAGTCTTTGATGTGTTGGAGCCGATTACCTAGATCCTCGTTCACACCACGGACCGTAAGCAGTTAACGACGCTTGGGAGCCACTTAGTGACAACCTTGTTCACACCACTCATGATCGTGAAATCGCGCCTAGCATATCTGAAGTTTGATAAGGCATACTTCATATGCTTCACCATTGCCAACGTCAAATATTTAGTTCGTGACTGTTCGATGGCATTTAGAACAATATTTCAAAACTGATCACCAGCAGTTGAAAAGCTCTCACCAACGTAGCCTAGCTTAGCAAATTCTAAAAGCACAACATAGAATTGTATTGCCGGTGCAAGCCCCCATGATTGCCATACCGAGTCTGGATTTTCTCTAAAGAATGCATGACAGCCTTGTGCTCGTGGAGATCACCATCTTTTGTGGAGGTCGCATGAGCGTTCATATAATATCTGTTAACTCCTGCTTTGAGGCTATACAAAAAACCACAGTACCACCTGCACATTTCCGTAGAGTACACTACAATTTAGCACGATGACAGCCTCGAAGTAAGATTGTTCTTCATCGCATACTCCTCTCTTGAAGGTTGCATTTCCTTTGCACTAATAGCAAGAAAATAACTTTGACATCCTTACTAGAAATAACTTTAGTTTCATGATCAAGCAAAAAGAGGCCTTCTTAAAAGTGCAAGATGAGGTTCAGTCGTTTGGTAAGTATACATGAGTAGCACCCTCCGAGAAACTCTGTAGAAAGCTTTGGTGCATGTATATACGGTTCCCGACTTGTATGTATAGTCCAAAATATCTTCATGTAGTCCAAAATATCTACGTATCAACTTATATGAAGTCCAAAATATCTACATATCAAAAGATTTTTGAAATCTACCAACATGTATAGTTGTGAGAAACATTTCACTGCTGCCAACTTTGACACCCTGCTAAGGATTCAATTTTTTATTTTTTCCCATGATATTCTAGACAAAAGACCATATCTATGTTGCTTATACACGTGCTTAATTTCAAGTCTAAAAGACCCACAAAAGAAAAGAAACAAATCTAAATCTACCAACATGTGCATTGTGTAGTTGTGAGAAACAATCAGCGAACCATTTCACTATTGTCAACTTTGGCACCCTCCCTAGGTCCGAAAAATTGTTAATTGACCATGAATTTTTTGGCATGTTGATAACATGTGTGCCAAAATTCAAGGCTAGAAGATGAATACAAAAAACCATTTTCAAAATCTACCAAAATATGCAGCTACGAGAAACAATTTTGAATATCCTTTTTTCTATTCATCATGTGGCCTTGGAATTTGGCACACTTATTATAAACATAGAGGTGGTTTCATGCTAAAAATTCCATGGGAAAAATAAATTCTTTCAATCCTTGAGAGGGTGTCAAAGTTGGTTAGCTGTGAATGGCTCACAACTACACATCTTGGTAGATTTTGAATATCTTTTTTTGTATTCATCTTCTGGCCTTGAAATCTCGCACACATATTGTCAACATAAAGGTGATCTTGTGCAAAAAATTTCATGGTAAATTGACAATTTTTCAGCCCTCAGGACGGTGCCAAAGTTGGTAGCAGTGTAGTGTGGAAACGTACAAAATCAAAAACGTATGTATACTTGTGTGAGGGTATTGTACATACAATTTTACACACTTGAGGATTCCAACGGCTCACATGTTTCATTTATATTTCCACTAGTTTTAGAATAATAATTGTCTCAAGATGGAAAATTTCTGATGTTGGTGAGAGCAATTTCTGATGCTGATGAACAGTGTCTGTTTTGAATTCTGATCATTGACACAAGCGAGTGATATTTATTGGAGTTTATGGATATGTTGACGTTCTCTGGAGCTGTAAGGGCATCCCCAATGCTCTCTCGTCAAGTGCTCCCGTCATGGGGCTTTGACGGGGTCCCGGCACTGCGAGGGAAGGAGATGGCGTGCGAGCGCCCCAAGGGTCGCCCGTCAACGGCCTCTTGCTAAGCCTGCTCCGCTGCCACCGTGGCAAATCAAGGGGCCACCGTGGCATCTCCACTCCGATGGGACCTTGTCTGTTTGGCATTCGAATGGAGCTCCTTTGCTCTATGCTCGTCTTGAAGCTTCTCGCTATCTAAGCACAGTCTATTGTCCTAGCCAGAAATTGTGTTGTATTGTGTTCGTTGGGTATTTGTCTAGTTTGTTTCGGGCATGGAGTCTTGGGAAGATGAGCTTGAAAGGAGCCTTGGATTTGGCTTAGGGTTTGAAGAAGACCTTGAAGATGAATTTGGGAATGACCTTTTCTTGCAGATGGTTGATGTAGTTTCCAGTGAGCTTTTGCGTGAGTCTTTCTCTACCCCCAAGGTGGGTGGGATTTGTGTATCGTGATTGAGAGGCTTATAATAATCTTTTGTACAAGGATTATTTCTCTGATACCCCTACATATGGCCCGGTGAAATTTTGAAGACGGTTTAGGATGCGGAGAGAGCTATTCATGAGCATCGTGGATTCCGTAATTAACATTGATCCATGGTTTTCTCAGAGACCAGATGCCGTGGGTCGCATGGATTTATCTACTTTGCAGAAGTGTATTGCCGCCATTCGTATGCTTGCATATGGAACCGTTGCTGATGCGTGTGATGAGTACTGCAAACTAGGTGAGTCTACTGCACAAGAGTGTATGAAGAGATTTGTTATTGCTATTTGGGGTTGCTTTGAGTTCACGTATTTGAGGCAGCCTACAAGAGAAGATTTAGAAAAGCAGATGGCCATTTATGAGGCACGTGGATTTCCGGGGATGTTTGGAAGTCTTGATTGCATGCACTAGACTTGGAAGAATTGCCCCGTCGCATGGCAGGGTCAATTCCAAGATAAGGATAAGAACCGTAGCATCATCCTTGAGGCCATTGCCGACCAAAGTCTATGGATTTGGCATGCATTCTTTGGCTTACCAGGAGGTTTCAACGACATCAATGTCCTCGATCGCTCCCTGTTTCTTCTCAACATGTTGCGGGGAGCAAGGCATGACATTACTTTCCAGGTAAATGGCCATGTCTATTCCGGATACTACTTGTTGACTGACGGTATTTATCCACCCTAGGCGTGTTTCGTGCAGCCAATACACGAGCCCTAGGGTGAGATGAAACAACATTTTACTAAGTGTCAAAAAGGTGCCTGTAAGGATGTTGAGAGGGCATTTGGAGTGTTGCAAGCTCGGTGGGAGATCATCAAGAATCCGGTGTGACAATGGAACTTGGACACCATTGACAATATTATGATGGCTTGCATTATTATGCACAATATGATCTTGGAGGATGAGAAAGGCTTGCGGTTAGAGCCATTTGCAGATTGGGGGATTCCCGTGGAGACTACTCCAATTCCATTTACATTTCGGGACTTGCAATCTAGCACTAGAGACGTAGAGAATGTGGGGAGTCATTTTGCTTTGCAAAATGACTTGATAGACCATCTATGGAGAATTAGGGGACAAGGTACGAGGCCATGATTAGCACAATGAACATTGATTCTTTATTGTGAGTAGAAACGGCTATTGAGGTTCAAACCTTGCCCAAAATTTGCATATCCATACACTTAGCCTTCCATAATGCCAATTTGACTTGAATCTAAAGAAAATGAGTTTGGTACACTATACATTCCATGGGGTTGAGCAAAACCTACATGCCTATTCCGATACAAAGCCAGGCTGAACTAATGGTGCCTCCTCTTGAGGTTGAGTGCCCAAAATGCATTGAGAATCATCCCAGCCTGAATCATGTGCATCATCTATATCATCACAAAAACACTCCAATTAGTAAAAGTCTGATTTCAAAGCAATGACACTCACACAAGGATGAAACAAGATCACTTAAAAGAAAATATATTCGAAGAGGTGCAGATGGAAAAAAAAAATAGATGAAAACAAAGCAAGTCGGTCCGACGATGATCCAACAACATAAAAGTAAACCAATTAAGACTGAAGACCAAAAAGAGACTGAAGTGGAGAGAACAAAATGAAGAGAACAAAAAAAAAGGAAAAATTGAAGAGAACAAAAAGAGTAACAGAAAGAGTGAAACTAAAGAGAACAAAAAGAGCTTGAACTCGGACAGCAAGTGCACACCAAAGACCAAGATAAAAAAAAATCATGACTGTCTACGTCAACGCCGACTGAAGTCGACCAAAGCCTGAACATAAATAGCAGGTGCACACCGAAGAACAAGATTAAAAAAAAACCATAACTGTCTACGTTGACGTCGATTGAAGTCGATTGGAGCCTGAACTTGAACAACAGGTGCACACCAAAGAACAAGATAAAAAAAAAACCATGAATGTGTGATATACAACGTCGACTGAAGTCGAAGCAACCAAAACTCCAACAACAAGTATGCAGTGAGAATTTTTTTTTAAAAAAAACCCTAGACAAGTGCATCGACGTTGGTGGAATTTCACCGCAGCCTGAACCTTGACAGTTAATATACACCGAAAAGAAAAAGGAATGGAAGCCTCAGTTTCAACCCTAAACAAAAACGCAAAGAATAAAATAGTAAAACGAAAGCAAGGCAAGACAACATTTGCAACGACAAACCTGTAGGGGTGTGCGGCGGGGAGCGCTCCGGCATTGTTTCCGGGTCGGGGACTACAGCTGTTGTTGGTGAATTTGCTGCCATCGGTGCAGGCGTGATAGGAGTGGGCGGCACATGGTTGTCTGTTGCCGTGGAGGGAGGTTCTTGAATTCTCCGCTTCTTGGCGCCCAGTAGCTCCGCTGAGCGTTCGCGCACCAGCTTCTCGTGCTCCAGCTTCTCCCTTTCGACTGTCCTCTTCTCTGATTCAATCCGCCGCTTGATGCGCTCCAATTCCTCCTTCCTCCACAGCTGGAAGTAATCACGGGCATCGCCATCCAAGTCGTCAATTGACATTCGAAATAAAGACATGGATGCATGATCCATCATTGCCTCTGCCTTGCGCATATTTGCTGCAGCCATCTGCTCCGTCGCGCGGGCTTGGGATTTTAAGATAGAATCCCTCTTTCCTTGGTCCAAGATGTCAGCCTTTGCAGCCTTACTTCCTTGCAGTCTTGCAAGTTGTGAGGGAAAGCCCTCTTTTGTGGTCACCTGTACTTCTCCATCGGAACTACCATCGCAGGTGACCCCGCTTACACTGCCCTGCCCGAGGCCGTCTACCACAGAGGCTGCACATGGCTGCCTCCGAGGCGCCATAGCCGTAGGACCAAAAATCCCCTCTCCTAAATTTCCGAGCCTTTGTATGTCAACAGGTGAATGCCACCACCTTGGAACCTCCTTCAATAAGTACCAGCAATGCAAAAACAAAAATCCTTGCTGCTTAGGGTGTCAATCCTTGTAGTACTCCAACGCCCTCTCTAGCACATCCTCAGCTAATGCCCCCGACTCCCTACAATCTGAAACTTGCTTGTATGCACCACAAAATTTTGCTACATCGTGCTTAATGTGACCCCACTTTGTTTCTAGAGATCTAGCAGGTCGGACAAGACTTCCTCTTGGCTTATTCTGATGGAAAATAGTAGTGATGCGCTCCCAAAACGCTGTGTTCCGTTGGCCATTTCCACACACAGGGTCTTGCGACACAGCCAAAAAACTCCTACACAACCCTCTCTCCTCATCTGCAGTGAAGTTCTTGCCCTTCTTTCCCCTTCCCGCCTTAAGTGTTGCCATGGTGGCATTGACTAGGTGTAACGTGAGGAAGAGTTCTCCCTACAAAGACAGAGAATATGCCGAGACCGGGGCTTCCTTGGCGTGAGGCAATAATGTAGAGGAAGGCATTCGATGCTCACTGGGCGCTTCGCTAGCGGAGGGCCCGCCAAGGGCCGTTGGCGAGAGCCGTTAGCGTCCCCATTGGGGATGCTCTAAGTTGTCATATTGACCATCGTGTATCTGCTCTCACTATACTCTGTTTCCTGGACTCTTCAGATGGATTTGTCACCAGCTCTCGAAAAGTTCTACTTGGCCCAAATTAATCCAATATTGGGCCAGATTGTTCGCCCCTCAATCGGCCGAGAAGATCTACCTGATATTACGATGTTCGTGACACCAATTGAGATGGTGTGGCCTACTAACGAGTATTTTGTTTGTATCGAGTCCATGAAAGTGGTATGTTCGTCTTTCTCAAAGCAGAATCGGAGTATCTTGATGATGACAGCTTGCGCACTCTTTTCTTTCTCTGAAGTGGAGAACCGCCGGCCATGGCGGATATGGCTGCCTATGGCCAACCATGGCCGATTGAGAGTAGCCATAGCGGTCATGAACGTGCGTAGACAGCTCGGAAGACGTGGAGCGACGGGCGTGGAGACGTTGAGCATGCGCGGCGGTGAGGAACAGCGGTGTGGAGGCTCGGCGGCACGCGCATCACTGGCGATCGCGCGATCGTTGGAGGCGGGGTGAGGAGACGTTGGCACGCGCAAGCTTTGGAAGGGGGTGTGGGCTTTGTGTGGTGTGCGCGGGATTTTTTTTGTGTCTGTGAGGGGTGTGTTCGAGAGTTCGGCGTGCGAGGTTCTGGGTGCGAGCAGTGTGTGATCGGACTGTGAGGTTGGTGGGGTCTGAGGTATTTTTGTGTTTGGGTGGGAGTTCTGTGCGGGCGTTGGGAGAGGTGAGACACGGTTGTTTTTGTGTGTGGGGTATCGTCGAAGTGAGGAGAGTGCGCAGGTCAGTAGTGGGTGCGCGGCGAAGGAGGTGTGTGCGATGAGTAGGGCCAGTCACATGAAGCCCGACCCGCAGCCTCATGGGACCATTAACAAAAATCGGTGGGCCCCCACCTGCGGCTTCTAATACGCGCAGAATCTGCCCCCACCCGCATGTGGCATGCGCACATGCAATGCACACCAGGGCACTTAATTACCCCCACCGCACCTTTTTTCCCAACCAATGTGAACGTTTTTTTTTTAATCACTTTCTTTTGATCTTAGGGACGAGCAGTACGGCCATGGGGAATGCACCTGCGGAAGTTTCCCGCTTTGAAAGCGCAGGTGGCTCCATTCTCCTTGTGCTTCATGTGTCCATAGTCTTATACTCTTCAAGCTCTAGTTCTTTGTATGAAGGTTGTGGGGAGGGGAATTTTTGGGTGGCCTTCAAGTGGTTACAGTATGTATTTTTGCTCTCATGTTTTTGCAAAGTTGTAGTACATGCCATTGAGAATGTATGAAGTTTATTTTGTGGATTGTTTTATATTGTTATTAGACATTTTAAATGGTTTATAGTATTTAGGGTTTTGAGTCAATTTCTTGGGCAATTTTCAAAATATAGGTACATTGTACGTGACAATGGACTTTACTTTCAATGGTGTGGTAGTGCTTGCGTGGATGCTCATGTCCATGACATTGGGAAATTCTATGAGTTTTAAGTCCAAAGCACGAACGGTTCTAGAGACCGTGAAGATTGTACCCTTTTTATGGTTAATTGCAACAAGAAAGGATTATGATGATAGAATGTGGTGGGTGGAGCCTAGACAAGAGACTCATTGGGAAATTGTAGAACCGATTGTTTGGCGAGCATATGAGGAAATGTATGATAGAAATTACAAAGAGTTCTACAGAAAGAGTCCAGAAGCATTCGACCATTTTGTTGATATGTTGACACCTTATTTGAGATCGCGGTTCTTAAATCCTTTAAGACCTCAGCTGAAGATTAGGAAAATTGTTGCAGTTGTTCTCTACAGACTTGCGCATGGATATTCTCCTTACCACATTGCTGATCGTCTTAATGTTGGAGCGTCTACTATTCGTAAGTACGTAGACATAGTTTGTGACATCATTTCTGATAAGAACAAGTTGTTCGCTTGATGTATTAGCATACCTATAGGGGATCATTTGCAAGGCATTATCGATGAATTTTATAACATCACGGGATTACCAAACATATGTGGTGCAATTGATGGCACACACATTCCTCTTTCCGATAGACCAAGTAGAAGAGTGACCCTCGCTCAAAGTGACTTCTTTAACAGGAAGAAGTTCCACTCTATTGTTTTGCAAGGAGTTTGCAATGCAAACAAGGTCTTCTCGAATGTTTGTGTAGGTCAGCCTGGGGGTGTACATGATGGAGGGCAGTTTAAAGTCTCCAGTTTATACAAGGACTTGAGGAAGTCATTTGCAGACCCCTGTTGTGGATGTTTGAGACACGTTGTGCACTCCGTATTTGATTGGTGATTCTGCTTATCCTATCAAGACCTATTTGCAGAAGAATTACAAGTCGCCTCTAGATGAAGACAAAAAAAAGTTCAATAAATCTATGAACTCCAGGAGGGTGGTGATAGAGAATGCGTTTGGTTCTTTGAAAAATAAATGGCATCTATTGAAAAATTTCAATTCTAGAATTGATAGAGTAGCTAAAGTAACTATTGCTTGTTTTTGGTTACACAACTACTGTGAGGAGCGGGGTATGCCTGAGCCTGCTGATTTTGGAGTTAGTTGCAGAGATGGAGAGTTGTAGGGATTTGGAAATGTTAGACTACCTGTATTTTGCGAGGGAGACAGAGCCAAAGCAGCGGGAGAAGTTTTAAGAGATAAACTGTGTGAACAATGGCTCATCCACAATCCCGAAAATTAGTCTTCATATTTGTTTGCAATCTTTATATATGAAAGATGTTCTTTTGTATTTTTTGTGAAATTTCTCCATTCATAATGTGAGGTGAATGTATGTGTATTGTTATTGGTGCTAGTCAATGTTTCTTTATACGAATCATTGTAATCATGAGAGATACCCGGTACGTATGTTTCTATTCATTATTCTTTATTATTTTTGATAATGTTTCAATTTAGTGTAATGGATAAAGTAACTATATAAATCCTTTAAGATTCAACAATCCGCTTGGAGGTTTGGTAAAGTTAT
The DNA here is from genome assembly GCA_963971425.1 of Bryoerythrophyllum caledonicum. Lineage (NCBI taxonomy): Eukaryota > Viridiplantae > Streptophyta > Bryopsida > Pottiales > Pottiaceae > Bryoerythrophyllum > Bryoerythrophyllum caledonicum. The sequence continues at coordinate 5,431,717 of OZ020525.1, read as the reverse complement.
CATGTTGTTACTTCATAACATACATCTTCAAAATCATTACATTGTCGTCTACGTATATTTTTTCCCTTCATACGACGTTTACAGAACAATGTATATGATTGTGATTTTGAAATGGTAAAAGCGGTCACATTAGGCAATTGATTTTTTTTCTCTATTATTTTCTTTAATTAAAAATAATAGAATTATTGTTTCTTCATATTATCATTGCAATAGAACAAATGGTTTTTGAAGTGTATTTGTTGTAAAAATACCTTGGACCTTTAGGTTTTATTAACCATAGCTCCTTCTGTACAAAAATAATATGATTTCCACAATGTATTTTATAAGCTCTGCTTCCTTGCTATATGCCAATTCCAAAACAATAAAGGAAGATAGAGACAAATACTTACTTATATTGAATTGATAATTTGGTTTTTAGGACTTCACAATGTATAAAATCTTGGATTTCCAAATTATTTTATAACCAAGTGAATAGGAATAAAAAAACAATGGTGTAAAACTTCATTATTTTCAGATGAAAAACGTCCAAAACTATTAATTTACCTTTTTGAAATTCAATATTGTAATAAGAAAACCTCTTTTTTATCCATGTTAAATTTAGCTTTCTTTATATTGTTTACTATGTGATTTGTGAACTAAAATTTGTGGAATAAACCATTTTATAATCCCTTAAGGAATCACCTCTCTTTAGAGAGGTGATTTTGATATTGGGCGGATTCATAAAATTTGGGAGAAAATACTTTTTTTAATACACTTTCATAATAGATTGTCCCTAGTGAGAGCTTTGTGGAGGCATTTTTTTGGGATTTTTGGATTTTTGGCTTGAAATCAGTACTCCTCTGAATACAAAATGGGGACTTCGGGGGGCTCGAAGTTTTATCTTTTATTTTATTTTTTTCCAAGTTTTATTTTATTTTTTTCCAAGTTTAATTTTTAATTTTTAACTTTTAACACAAGTTTTATTTTATTTTATATTTTTTTCCAAAAACAAAGAAAGATGCGTGAATCACTGATTAATATTATAAGGTTAGCCCCTTATAACCAACCCAAAACCATAGCTAACGGTTATAAAACTAGAGTATATCCAACCCACTTCCATCCCATTACCACCAGTGGAGCTAAATATGGAGGTTTGGTGGTTGATATGAAATATTACTTTGATCATTGGTTACAGGGGTACATATTCATGGACACCCATCAAATATGGCAAGTTACTTTAAAAGTTCTTAAATAATTTTGTTTTCATCGGGAATATATGTATTCTCTTGAATTCAGATTGAAATTCTATTAGGTAATACTGAAAAATAAATTTAAAATGATTTTCTCTCAATACATATGCACATCGCTTCACTAGTTGGTTATGGCCATTGGGAATAGCTTTAAACAATTTGCAATGCTTAGGGAAAAAAAAAGTTGGGCAACTTACATTGAAACTAATATATGTTATTAGCTTACATGGTTATGTAACATATCTGATTAAAATGACATAGACGGCCTGGTTGAAATCAGGACCATGTGCATGTAATACTGTGTTAGTGAGTTTTCAGTGAAAGTGTATTAGTAACGTTTCAATGAATATGTGTTAGTGAGTTTTCAGTGAAAGTGTATTAGTAACGTTTCAATGAATATGTGTTAGTGAGATTTCATTTAAAATTCTATTTGTAAGCACACAAATGCATATTCAAAATAAAAAACAGATGGTTTTGATACAATGTAGAATAGGGAAAAAAACAATGCACAATAGGAATTAAAAGGTACATGTGAAATGCACAAGGAACAATGTACAATTGGAATTAATTATTGATCATTGAATGCACTGTTGGAATTGATTAGTTGAACAGTTGAACAATGACTAGTTGAACAGCTGATCAATTGAATGCACAGTTTGAATTAATCATTGATCAGTTGGAATTAATCATCCACAGCAGGAATTAAATCGGAAGGAATTTTCTAGGACACAAAACCTGTGGAGCATAAGCAGAATTAGAAGGAAAATGACAGAGCAACAACAACTAGCCCATCATCGCATCTTTGATGTGGACATGATTTAGACATGGTCTACGCATGATTGGACTTGATCTAGACAATTAATGTACACACCAAGTTCAATTCAAATCCACTTTAAATCAATAAACAACTTAGCAAAGATCATAAGTTGCAATAAACATAAGACCAAACCTTCAAATTGGAGAAACCCTACCATGAAGTACTTATGGTAAATCTGAAGATGAGCCTTTGCCCTTGAATGCATCCACAAATAATGCAGCCATTTGAAGTTGCCCTTGCAACAACATCTGTCAACCTTGCTTTTCACTCTCTAAAATATCCTTGGATACTTGAATAATACCCTCAAAGAACTTACCGATTGCAGCGGCAATTGCTTGATCACCGACACTAACTTTTTTCCGGCGCTTCTCCGCACTCTTGTTGATGTGCCCGTTGACATGTGGTTGTTTGGCAGCTCTCGATCGCCGTGATAATGGAGTGTTCGAAGTGCCGGCTAAAGAGGTCGCGGTTGGTGGAGAATCCAAATCTTCATCCGATAGGTGAATGGTCTCTTCATGCGTTGTGTGCGTCCCCTGGTCCACACCACCGAGCACACCTGAACAACAAATATTGTCATTTAAGACACCCCTCGAGAATCGAGAAACATATAATTAGATTTTGAAGGAAAATAATATAAATTGTAAAAAATACCAAAATCATGAAGGTTAAAAAACATAAAATGATGAACAATATATAATCATTTTACCTCGAATTTTGGCAGTTCCCCCGAGCATGTCGTCAAAAGTCTCATACCACGGCCACTTCAATGGTGCAGCTCCTGTTGCATCTTGTTTCTCCTTCTCAGCTTTGTACTTAAGTTGCATTCGTTCGTATTTGTCTCGACTCTCTACATTGTTTCTAAGTTCGTTCAGACACCACAGGAAATTGTTCATTCATCTTTCTCGCAAACACATTCGAGTGACTCTTCTTAAAAGGCTTGCAATCACTCTCTCAATACTTCTCAGACAACATGCTCAAGAAGAAATGTACACTCTCATCTGACCATTCTCTATGAGACTTTTTCTTCACAAGACTCTCCTCTTGAGTCACTTGAGAAGGGTTGTCTTCAAACAAAAGATTCAAAAGCCCACCAACAGGGAATGATGCCATGTCTACAGAGGTTCACAACCTAAAACCCTAGCACATAGAGTCGCACAGAGAGTTGCACAGAGAAAGAGAGAGAAAGGACCGTCTATGCCTGTGTTGCAACGGTACTAGGAGATGAGTAAATAAAGTTATCAATAAAGTGGCGAAAAAGTAAATGTCAAGGGCCATGCGGACGGTTTGGGATGCGAACCCCATGGGCTATAGGGCTTTGCACATTAAGGCTTGTTGGTGCAAAGCGACGCCCGGTTTCTGTGGGTGGGGGCCCGATAACAACCCATAGGGCCTCATGTGCGTCGCCCTAGTGGTGACGAGCTGTGTGTGCGATGGAGATAGGATTCGGGGGGTGTGTGTGTAGGGAGAGGGTGTGAAAGAAAAAGTGTGAGGGGATTTAAAGTTGTGTGCAAAGGTCTATGTGGTTGTGTGCACGAGGGGAAGTCCTGATTAGAGTAGAGTTGTGGGTGGAGTGAGTTAGGGAGAGCCGCTAAAAAAATAATGTTGGTTAGTGTAAGAAAGTAGGGAGCAGAGGCGTGTAGAGAGAGCCGGACCTGCTGCAGCATGGTGTTGGTGATCGTGTGTGTACACACGGATGATAGGTGAATGTTTGAGGCAAGGTTGATAGAAGAGCCAGCTACACAGAAATCGTGAGACAGAGAAAGGTTGAGGAAATTTTGTCGGTGCTGGGCAGAAACGAGGGCGACTGCATTTGAGGTAGTTGAACAAACTGTGAGCACAAGACCCCGTTTTTTAAGGGTCTTGTGATCAAAAAGGCAGCTGGTGTGCATATTGACATGGTGACGTGATTGTGCGCGGAGCTGGTATGTGGCTAATTTGATGGGTCTCGTCGACTTGCAATGGCATTACTGGTGTTGGTGGAAATGGTGGAGTTCGGTGGGCGCACGTGAAGGAAGTGACGGCCGAGTGAAGACACGACTTCCACGTAGATCGGGGTAGTTGCTTGAGTTGCATGAAGGCGAGGGCTTGATTGAACGTGTACAACTGCAAGCGCTGCAATCGGCAGGCGAGTGCGCGGAAGATCGTGTGTCTGTGCGCGATAGAACAGGTCGGTGAGTAAGCACTATCGTCTGTATGTGCGCGGGTTGGCTGTGGTGGTGAGCACGGTGGAGACTACGCGCGACACAGGTGGTCGGATTCGACTCGTGATTCGAATCACGTTGTGGTGGGCAAAGGTTGTGGCTGTGCGAGAGAGCGAGGAGTAGGGTTGTGGTCGATAGGTGGCTGTCGAAATTAGTGGCGCCGGTGGGAAGCTCGTGATTTAAAGGTAAGACTAGAGGCGGCAGCGAGTTGTTTAGTATGGCAACATAAGGGTTGTTCAGAGTTGCTATGAAAAGGAGTGGTAGTTGAGGGGTTCCGAAAGAATGGTGAGTGGTGTAAGGTTGTGAGTACCGTTGTTGGTTTTTGTGGTCACTCCGATCCCTAGCTGATGTGTATAAACGTAAGTTGCACTTAAAAAATTGTGACATCAACTCTTTGTTGCGGTGGTGTGTGGGAGTGTTGTGGTTCTGTGAGGAAATATAGTAGGTGTGTCGTGGTTTATCCTATTTGGGTGTCCTAGTGTATGTTGCTTGGTGGATTAGAGTGAGATGACCTTAGTGTTGGGGCATGGATAGGTAAGACGAATGGTTCTGTTACGTTTGAGGTGGATGCAATTTGTTGCGGAGGAGGTGGAGATTTTGTGAGAACAAAACGAAGGAGGATTCTTACTGGGATTGAGTTGAAGTGGCATTTGACATCACAGCAGGTTGTTCATAAACTCGAGGAGTTGTGGGAAGGCGGAAGAGTTTGTGTATCTGTGCTTTGGACGTGGAGTTCTTGGATTAAAGCTCGGAAGTTGTCAAGCTGAAGTTGGCTGAGATATGCATGGGTAAAAATTAAATGTAAGCTGAACTAATTGTAAAGGTTAACTTACCGAATTAATAATGTACTTTCAATTCATTGCATTAAACTTTGTACACTTTGTATGGTTATTTATATTTGTATATTTGAAATAATTAAATTATTAATATTAATATATAAATTAAACCTTATTTATCCATTTAAATTTATTTTTTTATTCAAGGTACTCGATGACTCAACACATATAAGAACAGGTCTTGTGAACCATGGTTCACAAGAACAGGTCTTGTAAACCATGGTTCATAAGAATAAAGTACTATTGAACTGAGAAATTATGGATGAGCAAACGTGGAAAGGTCTTGTGAACCATGGTTCATAGGAATTGCCCATTGAACTTATCGGTAGGTAAAGCCTTGAAATTAATGATTTATTTAGAAATAATTTTGCCATAAATTATTTATTGTACCATATACTATTTGTTGTGTTATAAATTATTAATTGTACCATAAATTGTTGATTTTGTTACAAATTGTTAATTGTGTCGAAAATTGTTAATTGGGCCATAAATTGTTAATTGAGTTATAAATTGTTTACAAGCTATGATTTCCAATAGAATATTTTATAAATTTTAGTCGTTGTATTTATGCGAGAAGTGGAATTCAATCTTTTAAAATCTCGATGGGAAAGACTAGACGGCCGAAAGAAACAGACGAGGGATCTAGCAAGAAGACGGAGAATGGCATGGAATGGTATAAGGCATGTGAATGTGAAATTCGCAACACTCCATCAACCCTTGCAAAGCATTTTAATTTAGTGTCCAAACATAAGAGAAAGGAAAAACTATTACTTTTGGAATTTTTTTATGCTAAACATGGTTTGAATTATTTTCCTGCCCGTACTATATACTATTGTATGGTCTGCTCAATGAGTCTTCTAAATAATGTGGAAGACTTACAGCGTCACCTTGAAAAGTATGTACATCGCCATGTAAACCAAGTGAAGGTCAAACCTATCTCATTATCAAAAACTGGCAAGAAGTATTTGTGAAGAAGACCGTTAAGCTGGTGGATTTTGAAAGCACGAATGATGCTTTAAATGCTCAATTGGTTCAACTTTGTAAAGTGTTACTGTAGTTGAGTGTGGACCTTCTTGTCTTCAAGTTTTTGATTTGAGAGATGATATTTTCACACCAATTGAGTTGTATGTAATTACGAAAGTTGCTTCATATCTAGAGAAGCACGAAGGAGTGTTACTCGGTCAGTGGCGAAGGACAACACTCGCATGTGCTTATGGGGCATGCGATTTGCCTATGGGAACACATGGTGGTTTGCGCAAGATGACCACAATTGCTATGGTCTTTCTGAAGACTTTGCTAGATATATTTGTCAAATTCTAAGAAGGTCTTACGGAAGCATCTTTGAGCACTTAGATGATATTCCGAAAGCTGAAGGATTTCATGGTGATGACGCCATGATTGGTGGAGGGCCTTTTTCGTCGTTTAGTCTGTCTAGAGATTTTAATTGCAGGCGTCACACGGATGATGATGATTATGGCTACGGTTTTGTCTTTTGGCTCAGAGAAGGTAACTCTAAAGTTCTTCACCTTTGTTTTTCTTTATGTGTTTTTATTGTCATTTTTATTTATATCTTGTATTGAGTATACTTAAATTTGAATAATTGATTAACTGATTTCTAATTTGCAGATGCTGTTCGAAATGGGTAGAACCGGTTTTATTTGCATTTCCAGAAGTTGGAGTGTCATTTGTTCCTAAACATAGAGATGTTTTCTGTTTCTGTCCTGGCCAGTATATGCATTGTACAAGGCGGTTACAGAAGACAAACATCTTAGGGATTGCATTTTTCCAGAGATGCTCTTTCTATCAGCAACTTGCCCGATTTATTCATCCTGGAGGCCGTGGCATCATTCAATATGAGTCTGCAGACGGCGAAATTAAAATTGTTGAAACTCGCAAATGATTATTGAAGAAGAAAACAATATATGAGCAACAAGTTCAAGATTCAACTTTGACCATTTCCCAATTTATGGTAAAAATTTTCAATTTATATTTATTTATTACTCATATTTTTTTAAAAATATTCTATTATAAGTTTATTATACTTTATTAATTTTATTTCAACCAGAAGAATGTAATTTAATTTCATATATGTTGTTTGCAAATTTAAAGAGAAGACTTATTCTACGCTATCTTTAAAGTCGTTTGAAGCTATTGAAATTTTTGCATACGAATAGTGATATGTTGTAGAGCATTGTCAGTGGGCTTATGAATTCTGACATACGATTCACGTGATGTTACTAGTCAATATTAACACCATGATTATTGTAATAAGGTAGCACGTGACAAAATAATCTATCAATGATGATTAATATTTAATATTAAGTATTTTATCATAGCATGAATAAGAAAGTATGATAAACTTTACTTTCACAATGGATAGTACACAATTTTCAGTATTTATTACAACAATAGAACTCTTGCAGTTTTCATCTATGAATCCATTTACAAGCTCATACACATTGACTATTGTCATTCACCACGAAGAAGCTCATATTATTGCCCGTAATCGCCACTATAACATTCTCACTAAAGGTAACTGAATTTCATGACAAAGACTATCCGTAACTATTCTTAGAAAATACTAATCTTCAAGAAAATACTACTATTAAGACTTTTTTCCCCTTCTTCTACCATCTAACCATTGTTTTTTCCCCCTCTTTTAATGTTCTTTCCCTTATCCATTTTAAATAGTCCAAGTTTTTCCTTTACGATCTCTAACATATCTTGGTAGATTTAATCTTCTAATCAAAGGTTATTCATCGGCAATAAGTTTATCACTTCCATCCGTTTAAACACTATTTTGTCCAACTTCTCTTTATTTCTAATATTTCAAACAATATATCATCTATCAGTCTTTTACATAATGCAAACACTTCTACTCTCTATCCATTATTTAATGTAGTGTTATTATCATATATCCTACACAAATCTCCAACCTTTTCCATGCACCCCTTTAATTTTATTTATTTTTGGAAATCTCAAACGTTGTGTGGATGTTGAAGCTTTACTGAAATGGTCATTGTCCTACAATATCTAGAAAGACATGAACTTCAACATTAGTACCGTACGTTCAATACCATCCTAGCGTTCACAAAATCCGCATCGAGCAGTACAAAGGAACACATGGTGAGTACCTACTATCTGGCGGTCAAAAACCATGGTACCGCGGAATCCTACTTTCCTCAAGGTTTAGGTTTACAGCTGGTACATCCACTCCTACAACCACCCTTAAGGACCTTGTGTCTTTCTCTATTCACCAAAGTAGGGTGAGATTTAAATACGACAATATTTGCAGGGTGAAAGTTCTCACCCTCCATATTTTATGGGCCACGCGCATGGAACAAGCTAATGTAACCAAATTAGTAATTTATAGTCACCAATGTCACCTTGCATCTATGTTTGGACGGTGACTGTACCTAGATGATTAACCCTATAGCATGTTGGTTGGCTGACAAAGGACCATAATTTATGGAATAAACCCCAAAGTTAACCAAACCACCATGTTTCTCAAAAACAAGTGGACTTTCAGGTGTACAACCCCTATTAGCGTTTTGGGGTGACAGTCACGGTTTAAACCCCGAGTACTTACAGGAAAACTCCACTAGCTCTAGATGACATGTGATTCAGCATGAAAAAAAACTCTCAAAGCCGTCCTGGAAAACCTAGGAAAATGATGATAACTCAAAGGTTACTGTAAAGGTAAGTAACTAAACTTAACTTGCGGTACTTTTGGAATCATATGTACAAAGAAGGCCCACTAACCTCACTTTCATTTTCTTAACCCTTGATCGTCAAACGTTGGCACTGGTGGTCACAATATTCTACACGTATGGTATCATATTTGAACATCATAAGTTTCACATATTGAAATGAGCTTCAAATGAAAGATGTTAGTTGAAGAATCTTCGATCCAAAGGTATAAGTCTTGCTAAACGTTGAATAAATTTTCTACATCATACAAGGTACAATACGTGTATGCATAATGGGACCCGACTAACATTTAAGAAGGCAAAATAGAGATCATGATCAGTCATATGCATACATGCACAGCACCAAAAAGTCAAGACCACGAAGCGGACAACAGTGTGGAAGATTCCACATCGCATACCTCTGCAATTAATGGCGTAGACATTTTTGTGACTTGGCTCTTATCGCTGCTGACACTCTTTTCTTTGTTGATTAACTTAACTACCTTAAATGGCCTTGGTTGTGTGGGGTAGGGATAGTGGAACGATTAGGATGTGCAATGGGTAGGCGAGACACGTGACCAATTGGTTAGGAGGTGGTGAAGCGCCGACTCCAGAGGAGCTTCACCGCATGGAGTTGCCAATGGAGCCTCAGGTTGCAATTCCCCGCATCATCAACAGGAGGGATTTGTACGCATTCCCTACTGCCATCCGCCCAATTGTTGATTGTGAATAGATGTAGATGTTAAAGTTTGATGTCTTCTCTTATTGGCAGGCACTTGCATCAAAGCTTTCTGCAAAGTTTCTCAGAGGGTGCTATTCCTGTATACTTACCAAACGACTGAACCTCATCTTGCACTTTTAAGAAGGCCTCTTTTTGCTTGATCATGAAACTAAAGTTATTTCTAGTAAGGATGTCAAAGTTATTTTCTTGCTATTAGTGCAAAGGAAATGCAACCTTCAAGAGAGGAGTATGCGATGAAGAACAATCTTACTTCGAGGCTGTCATCGTGCTAAATTGTAGTGTATTCTACGGAAATGTGCAGGTGGTGCTGTGGTTCTTTGTATAGCCTCGAAGCACGAGTTAACAGACATTATGTGAATGCTCATGCGACCTCCACAAAAGGTGGTGATCTCCACAAGCACAAGGCTGTCATGCATTCTTTAGAGAAAATCCAGAGGTATGGCAATCATGGGGGCTTACAGCGGCAATACAATTCTATGTTGTGCTTTTAGAATTTGCTAAGCTAGGCTACGTTGGTGAGAGCTTTTCAACTGCTGGTGATCAGTTTTGAAATATTGTTCTAAATGCCATCGAACAGTCACGAACTAAATATTTGACGTTGGCAATGGTGAAGCATATGAAGTATGCCTTATCAAATTTCAGATATGCTAGGCGCGATTTCACGATCATGAGTGGTGTGAACAAGGTTGTCACTAAGTGGCTCCCAAGCGTCGTTAACTGCTTACGGTCCGTGGTGTGAACGAGGATCTAGGTAATCGGCTCCAACACATCAAAGACTTTCAGTGACTACCGCAGTGTACTGCTCATCTGCACACATCGGGCATAGTTGTAGAACCACAACACATCCAACGATGTGGTCTTCCACCATGTTGACAAGAATAAATTTGGTAGACTGTACTTATGCAACCCAATTTTAACTCAGCTGTTTTTTCATTCTCTGTAGTGGAGAATTGAGTCAACAAAATTCTTGATTCTTGATTGGACATGCGTTCGAAGCTTCCAGGGATGTGGAAGCTATCGATATTGATCATGTTCACAACTAATTACTTCTTATAGAACCTCTTTTTGGAATAATGTACTCCAAATATCATGCGTCTAAATGTTTTATTGAGTAGATATTTTTCATTATCATAAGTTTTTTTGAATTCTAACGTGGAATTGCAAAGGTACCATTCTCATGAGATTTTGAACATGTTTCCAATATGCAGGCCATATGAAGCGGATGGGTGCACCCGACCATCAACCTTATAAATCCGGGTTATCAAACATACAGAGTGTTGTGTGAGTTTATGGTACGGAGCTGGTCTAGGCACCCTCTTCGACAAATCTCTCGACACACATTCGGATGGATGTTTCAAGCGCTCACCACGCTGGCCACCTCAATAGTGAGTTGTACATCTGTATCATTACTTTAGTGGCAGTAGTCACAAAAGAGCCATACGTGAGAGATCATGGTGACCAAACTTGGTTGACAAGGTTGTTTTTCTGGAGAGGGATTGTTTTTTTGAACAATATTATTTTTCAACATATTAGGCATCGTTAATTGCCTACATTTCTCTAGTTAACCATGTGATGGTGCTATCTTAGGATTTAATGATGATCCTCATATGTGATCTTATTGATTGCATATGAAAGGCAACGCCTCTCATAGGGCGCAGTGGTTATAGCGGGCTTGCGAGATTATCAATCAACGAGGAATTTCATCAAAGGTGATGTGCCTTGCAATTTTGATGCTGTGAAAAGCTTTGTTTGAGTCACATTTTTTGAGGTACATATTTCAAACCTTGATTGGAGATGATTGAGATTTTGTGAGAATTATAAATATAGGAGTTGTTGACAAGGCCATCCAAACTTTGTATAAGGTGATCCCTTCTTGTAAGTATTTAATAGCTTTTCCTAGCTGCAACAGAAGAAAGTCTGGAAATATTTTTGGAAATTCTTTCTTCAAATCTAAAGAGTGGATGTAACTAGTTGTATCTCAGTGTAGAGACCACCAAGCTCTAGCATTGATTTAGTAAATCCTAAGAGACAAAACTAGAAAAATAAGTGAAGAAGAGATGTTTAGTAGAAACTTTGGGTGCTTTTCAATATACCCTATCTTCTATTTACAAACTTGATTGATTCAACTTATAATTGTGCACGCATTTGAAATCGTTCAGGAATTAAAAATTTCTTTGATCTTCTACAAAAAGAAGAGAATTAAAACGTAATGGATCCATTATATGACTTGAGTGAGACAAAAGTGACGAGGATATAAATCCTACTAGTTTGGATAGAAGTAGAGGAAGAATTCCTAGAGAGAATAATTCTCTACCTCATTCTTCTAGTCTTGACGAGGCTAGAAGAAATGTGAGGCAAGAGTTCAAACTCTTGTTAAAACATGGGGTTCCCTACAGGCCATACGGAGAAGTAATCAAACTAAAAACTAGGTTGCGGCATTTGAGTCAAGGAATACTTTATTTGCATTTGCATATTAAGGAGCAAGATTCTCAAGGTATCAATGATATCATAGAAAGTATCAAGCTTGAGTTTGGTGACAAAATAAGTGATAATTATTTACGACGCCAAATGCGAATCTCCTTGTCGAATCGATGACGTTATGTTCTACACCACCTTGAAAGAAAACATGGTTTGGGAATTGATGCGATGAGCTAAGTCAAAGCTTTGGGAATGAGTCGTTATTACAGAGATGCAAGTATACGTAATACGAGAGCAAGACATGCTCATGGTGAGGAGCGTTACCGACACCATTGGGGACCTAGTGGTTACCTGGGGTTTGCAGGGAAGTTTGTAAGTTTTCAACGGCATCATTCTCTAGAATTTTTATTTTCAAGTTCTGAATTTGTATTTAGATATTATACTGCTAAATATCTATGCTATGCAACAAGCTAGTTGTCTTAATATGCATATATAATTAGTTCTTGTCATATGATTTATATACTTATGTGTTTTGGAAAATGTCTTCTATATGTATAAATTATATTAGTTTTGCATTGTAGGAAGATGAAAATAAACGCCCACCACGGAAAGAAGACATTGATCGTGAAAGGACTAAACGGTATGACGTCTTTACATCATCATCAAGGAATAATGAAATTAGAGGAACACAAGAAGCAAGAGAGGATCAAACATGCAAAGAAGAGCATGAATTGAGAGAAGAGCAACGCAAAGAGGTTGGATTGGATGGAGAACCAAATGCACCAGATTTTGAAAAAGAGGATTTGGTAAATTCAAGGGGAAGTATTGAGGTATGGAGATCGTTACAAATGCAAAACAAGACAAGAAAAATGGAAAATAAAACAGATTTTGAGGAGATTGAGAGAGGAAGAAAGATTGAAAGGAGCAAGAAAAAGCAACAAGAAAAATCCAGTAGATCATCTGGACGAGGAACAAGATCATTTTGGGCAACAAATGTGGAAAATAATATTGGATTAGGAAGAGGAGCATGTGCAAATAGAACGGAACAACACAAAACTATGATTGAAAATGCACGGGGTGTCTTGATCAATCATCGCAACAAGAATGTCATGCAACAGAATAGAGAAGCAGGCAATGTCCGAGAATATGAATCAAGACCTTGGGGTAATTTTCAACACGTGCCAGTTGATCAAAGTGGAGAAAGTGATAGTCAGTGGTGCGATAGCCAAAGGACACAATTACGGGATATATCCCCAACCACCATAAATGAGAATCTAAGGTGCGATCTTCCTCCTGATGCAATTAAATTTCTACAAGATAAAGGTTTTGGGGAAGAACAATTTTATTTCGCATACAAGGATTTTACATATGGAGATTTTGGTTTTGACGATAGTGCAAGGGAGAGTTCTAGACATCATTAGTTGGACAATTGTATGTCTTGTATATACGAAAGGATGAGATTAGATGGAACCGAGAAAATTCGGTTAAAATTCAATCAATTTTTGGGGAACTTGAGGTTTATATGCAAGAACAAGGTATTAGACAAAGTTCGTTGTATGAGATGTTGCACCGGTATGAGAATGAAGCGGAAGTTGAAAAAGAGGAGTTTGGTTCCAATTTTATTGCAACGGCTCAAGTGGACCATGAAGAAGTTGTGCATAAGCGGAAATCGCGTAAGGTATGTTTATAAATAATTGATAATTTGAGATTTGTATGCTTTTTTGAATTTATATGATTTAAAAAGTTTTTTTTGTTTTGTTTTTATATGGAAATGATGCTTTTGAACTAGACGAAGCTAAATCGATTGACATGCACTTGGTAAAGTGGTACCAAAGGAGCTGGTTATTATAGCACTCTTATTTTAGTTTGTGTACTTGCTTTTACACGAAAAGTAAGCGGTTGGAGAGGTTGGCCTTTGAACCATGATGATGATGCAGCCATCATCATAGGAAACAAAACAGACATGATCCGTTGCTTTTACAGGAAAAGTAAGCGGTTGGAGAGGTTGGCCTTTGAACCATGATGATGATGATGTAGCCATTATCATAGGAAACAGAACATACAGGATCCGCAACGATGCCTTGATCCGATTAAAGTCGCTCGAAACTAAAAATTTCAGTACTGGAGTCGTGAGAATTTGTGGTAAAACCATGCCAGCATCTCATCTTCCGAGGCGGTGCAATGCATATCTGAATTTCTCAGCAACCAATCTCGTTTAGAACTTGAGCTTTCATCCCAGAAACCAGAGTGATCCAACGGCAATGAGAAGAGTTTCTGAGCTTATCTCAAGCGCACTTAGGCGGTGGTACTTTTTAGTGCAAGCAAGAAGTTTTGGTTAAATTTACAAGAAGTTTTGGTTAAATTTAATAGAAGTGTGATATGAAGAAACGAATTGGGGCTTCTCGCCAAGAGGGAACAATCAGAGTCATGAAGAGGAATAAATGCTGAACCAGAAGAGGTACGAGAGCTCCTGGAGCGTCGCAACAGCAGATCAACACGGTAGCAGAGGGCGACCATGTGACGGTGGCGGTGGACGCGCCACCCACGGAGCCCTCGTGCATCCGATAGGTATTCCATGATCAAGCCCATTCCGCATGGCATGACGGAGCGCTGCATCATCTATGTCGGTGAAGGCATCTTTCGAGTAAGTTACCAAATCTGTACCTCACTTGATTTCTTCCTCACGTGTGGGAGTAAGCGTACTTGTAGTTTTCCTCATTTTCCAGACTTCAATGGTGAAAGAGCTTCGGAGCAAGTCCTTGAATTCATCCCCCAGGTCTTTACTTGAATTCCTCATCACTTGCTGATTTCATTGATGAAGGAGTGCGGAAGTACAATACCTGAAACTGTCCTTCATTGAGTCCACTTGAATGCCTTCACATTTTTTGACTTGTTTGTCAGAGTTTGCCACCGAATATATCTCCCAAGTCCTCACATGAATTCCTCATTGTTTGCTGATATGGTTGGTGAAGGAGTGAGTTTCCACTTTATATGTCTCCTCGTTTGTTTTTTTGATGATGAAAGGGGTGAGTCACTGTGTTCAAGTCCTTGTCTTCTCTTTGATCCATCATCTTTCAATTTAAGGTTTGTGTTCTTTGGATCTTGGTGATAGGAAACGGCCCAATTTACCTGGACCGCACGTGGGAAGAATACCCCAAAATCGTGTTCATGTACCCTAAGGACTAGTTGAACTGGGCGACCCCAACCGAGATTTTCATGCTTGTTTGCATTTTGGGAGCTGTGCGCATTCGTGACAGAGGAATGCAGTGACGCAATGTGGTGAGGATTGAGGTGGAATGAAGGGGAGGGGAGAAGAGGAGGAGGTGGAGTGGAGAGAGGATTGAGGAAGGAGGGAGGGAGGGAGAGGCGAGAGGGATGTATCCGCTTCGGTTATTTGTGAAGCCGCTGTCGCTGAAGAAGCTGGCGTATGAGGACGACGGCGACAAGGATGGAGCATCGCCGCGGATTGCAGCATTTGTGACAATGCGCGGGGACAGTGGAGACGGAGGAGGTGAGCTATCGCCACCAAAATTGGACTATGGGATGCACTTCCACGAGTTCGAGCTGTCGCCGCCAAAGCAAGCAATCCACCAGGGGCGGAAGCGGAATAATCCGCCGCCACAGGGGTTGGGAGGAGGCGGAGGCAGAGAGGCCGCCTCTCTGGAGTTGAAGAGCGGAGCGAGGCAGTCATCGGCTCCGAGTACTCCCGTGCGAGCTTCACAATGTAGAACAACGAAGCTCACTTGGCAGTCGCGCGCGTCCCCGGATAATCACAAGAAAAACTCCTTGCTCGCCAAGTCTAACTTTAGGCCAATTCGGCAGCTCCGCGGCAGCGTCCGATGTGGGGTCGGTTAAGAGCTTGTAGCAATCGGCGCCGGTTTCTGGAATTGGCGAGAGCAATGTCAAACTCCACTCCCAGAAGGGCGGAGGAGTAGAAAACATGCCATCCACCCCGCGCGGCTCACGAAAGCCCCGCAATCCCGAGCTCACTAACAGCATAACTTCCATTGGCTCATTTACCTCCGTCGCTACACCTCGTAGCGCAAAGCGTCACGGAGCTGGCCATTCTACTTTGGCGGCTACGGGGCTGATGAGCACCCGCGCCAATGGCATCAAGGCGTTGTTCCCAAACCAACAAACTGCTCAGCTCGCCACGGAACCGCCGGAGTTTTGGTGGGAGGAGGATCCAACTTTCTAACAAGACCACAATGTGCAAGTCAGCTGCTCACAAACTAGATGTGTCCGAGGTTTTCTTCTCCGTCTCTGTCTCCGTTCCTCCTAAACTTCCAGGCCTGAAGCAAAATCAAATATATCATTGAAATTCACAACCTCTACTCTTAGATTTGCTGAGCAGTCCATTTCAGTGAACAAATTAGTGCAATTCTGCTTCGATGGAATCCACTTGAAGAGTAGAAGCAAGGACTTTTGATGAATCAGTCTAAATTTGAGAGCCGTGAAGATGGGGTAGCGCTGAGTTGATTTGAAGCTAATGTGGAACTTGACTCTGCAGGTTCTGATTCGGACACGACCGGTGAATACTTAGAAGCCAGTCAACAAGGGCATAGCAGATGTGTGAGATAGGAGAGTGCACACACCATCATGTAGATCGGGCAACCACAAACGAGGTTCACCTTTGATCATGTGGCTGGCGAATCAATGTCTAGTCAAGTACGTTTCTTCTCTCCGGTTCCAAGTTTTAGGGTTTATGATGTGCAACATTGCTAGTATTTCTCATACTTCAGTAATTCCGAGTGGATAAATGTCAGCGTGGGACAAGAATGACTATACAAGCCAGTACAAGCTAGTGCGCATTGCGAGGCTGGCTCAGGTGAGTTGCTGAAAGCCACCCAAATATAAGGCAGAGATTCGTCTTGAGCAAGTGTTATCATGCTTTTTGTTTCGATGGACATGGTGCAGCATCATCAGACCGACAGGTATCAAGCATTGATACTACTTCTTCTGCACTTGTCACTCGGCATGTTCTTCAATCCCAAGTGCCTAAGAGAAATACATCAATAGGAACTCCTTTTGTGTATTAAAAAAATCATTTAGTAGGAAAGAAAACTCTATGTTTTGGTATATCTTTCTAGAAGTTTGTCTCATTAGCACTTAGGGTGGGGTTAGCTTTGGAAAAAAATGATGCCATTGAAGAGTGCTTGCTTATTAAATATGAGACGTTTAATGGATGTATTTTGGTGTGCATGCGGAAGGCTTCTGGCCACCAGAGGCTGTGATGGACATGCTCAAGAGGATTGATATTATGAACTTGGAACAAGAGGAGCTTGCTAAGACACAAAAATGATTATGCAGTCAAAGCAACTCCAACAAGATTTGATTGTCGTGGAAGATTTGGTAGATAGTGGTGAGATAGTGAGAACTTCTAGTCTGTAAAAGTCAAAAATGCTTTCTTCTCAGCACTTGCTATCATGTATCCATCAACTATTATAAAAATTCCTTTAGCCCTCATTTCTAAACAAGCTACATATATGCACGTCTACATATAAAATAACTAGCTTTTAAACGCAATTTTTTGACATTCTTCGACATATTTTTTGACACTTTCTTCGACACATTCTTCAACAATTTCTTTGATATGTTCTTTGAAATTTTCTTTGACACATTCTTTGACACATTCTTCAACAATTTCTTCGACGTAATTTTCAACACATTCTTTGACATTATTTTTGACACTATCTTTCACACCTTCTTCGACATTATTTTTGACACTATCTTTGACACCATCTTCGACATTATTTTCGACGCTATCTTCGACACATTTCAAGACACCCTAACTTCGACACTCCTACTTTCTTCTTTTTGACACTTTCTTCGACACAAAAGTGTCGAAAAGAGTGTCGAAAACAGCCCCATTTGTAGTAGTGCCATGACGGACATGAGCGCCGCCAGCGGCCGGAGGATGTCCATCGGGGAGAAGTTTGCCCGGTTTGGAGCTGACGTGAAGCTGGGATTCTACACGATGTCGCCTCCCCTGTAACCTCTGAAGAGAGTGGCCGCGAAGGAGCGCAACGTGAACGTGAAGGCGGCGGCCAGAGAGAGGAGGAGGCAGAAGGTCGCACGCGCTGTGGATGTGGAGATGCGGAAGCGGGCTCTTGTGCGAGAGAGGCGCGCTGCTCGACTTCAGACCGCTCTCTAGACTAGCCCTGCAGTTAAACAAGTATGTGTACAATATCACTTCCTGAAACAACTGATTGATCAGACGAAAATTTGTTGTAGTTGTGATTGAGATGAAATTGAAATATGCCGTCAGGCATCACCCTCTGTGAAGAACTAGTAACGAAGACTTCATTAGCAAATGCCCACGACAATCTGGAAGTTTGTCTGCAAAAGTGTGGCTTTGCAGATTCTCTATTAACACCCAGATGGTAATACATAGCAAGAGCAACCATGACTTCTAGATCGATGTTTACAACCAATGAAAAGCTTCATTTCACAGAAGCGACGTGCAATTCTCAACTGGATGGAGCCTCACAATTTCTGTTGGCTACCTCTGGGTTCTCTCATCCACAGAGAGCATCCGAGTGCTTCACTGTCAAGCTTCTCGAGAGACGTTTTCTTTCTAGGAACGAAATTCTTTCGGAGACATGCATGAATGAGAGTAGACCGTACTGTTGCATATCCATCTTGAGCAGCAGATATTGTCTTGGTTCTTAGAGCAGGTCCCGTTAATCAGTGCATAAGCCAAGTACTATCGGAGCAAATTTAGAAATTAAAACCTTGCGGAAAAGTATCCAGAAAGACAATAAGAGGATCAGAACTTTCCATGACTGTCACTGAAGCAGCCCAATAACACAAAAGAATTACTCTCTAGGGCAATAGATAAATATTACAATGTTCAGAGTGTCAGAACGAATTTCCTTGCAATACATTTACCAGTACCTGAAGTAACAGGTTTAAGATCGACCTAAATTAGACCACTTCCCAGCAGCGACAACACGCTTAACCGTTAAACGTCAGCCGGGACTCGAATATACCGGGACATATTTTACTCTTTAGAATATACTAAAGTCTAGACTTTCACCTTTGGCAAAGACTTTCACCTTCGGATTAAAAATTCTTCAACTAACATCTTTCATTTGAAGGTTATTTTAATATCTCAACTTTATCATTATTTGTTCAAATACGACATTATTTGTGTAGAACACTATGGCCACCAGCGGCACCTTCTGACGTTTAAGGTTTAAACCAGTGAATAACTGAGACCACATCTGCCTTCGAGGAAATATGGACAGAAGAAACTACACAGGTGATACACCCAAATTCAGGAAATAAGGTTGATAAAAAAACACAAAAGCATCTGCAACGAAAATAGAGATATGAACCCACATGATTTCCATGTTGGCGTTTGCTACTCAGGAGGTAAAGAACTGCCAGGTAGATTGTTAAATAACTGAAATATACGTATATTCACCCTCGCTTTTGAGCCCGTTCGTATGATATAGTCTAACGTTGAAAAAGGGACAGTGATTTAAATCATGAATTATGTAGGATATCGAGGCTTCCTATCGGGAAGCATTAACCCAGATAGTTTCGGTACAAATGAATCTCATGGCCAGAGGTGGCTACTCCAAAATGACGTTTCCAAGGCCACCACTTCGCATTGAATATAAATAGAGGTGAGGAATCGACTCACCCAGATGACAGCCTATCGTCGTTCTAACTGCTTCGGTTTGTTGTGACCTCATTGAGAAACTGTTCATCACGGAACACCTTGCTGGTCCTGACGTGATTAGAGCACCAAGCAACGAGGCATGTCCTTCCAAACCCGCCCAGGCCGCTAGCTCCTTGTCACCGGGGAAGGTACGGGTGGTCATGCTCTGAAGCCCTGCATCCGCGCCATTGTTGAGAAGCCGCAACTCCGAGATGCAGCGCTGCTCGGCCTTCCAGCTCTAAATGAACCGGATAGGAGAAAACATGGAAATAACCGGTCAATGCTCATCCAATACTAGTGCACTACCCTAATTCACAGGCGGGTATCAGGTTGCGCAATACGGAATAACCGGTCAATACTTGTGCAATATTGAAGTAAGCCTTCATCAGAAATAGACGGGTATCTCACGTCCTCAAAGTTGCGATAACCGGTAAATACTCACTCCATTCCCAGGCAGATACCATTGTCGGAGAAGAGATAACTGGACAATATTGTGGTACTTGTACAAAACCCAATGTACCCTATGCTATGGTCAGTTTCGTACATAATTAATTCAAAATGGGGACTTGTCCAAAATTTTGGAAATTTCAAGACATTTGGCTAGGCGATACCTATGTAATACCAAGGTGACACCTGTGCAAGATCTAGGTGATGCTTGTGCAATACCTACGTGATATCCATTAAGTCGAATCAATGTGACCAAAAAAAATATATATTTTGGCACTTGCCTACCGAATCTGACCGTAGCGTACGGTATCTCCAATTGGAGTGGTTGTGGGTTTAATTCCCGGCTGTGAAATCTTCTCTTTATCTGACGGGACTGCCCCAAGTTACCAATATAACAACTACTGTATTAAAGTATTTAAACAAAATACTATCGTGATAACTACACGATACGCAGGCGGGTATCATCAACGGAAGAACCCGAAAGGCCAAACAGAGGAATAAATGTTGCAACGGAAGGCAAGCAGACATCCAGAGCTGATGAAAGACGCCGATCTAATCTTCCACCAGAGCTCACAACACTAGCTCGAATCTGAGAGAGAGAGAGAGAGAGACTGCCGGTATTGTTGTCGATCTAGTACACTGGCACGACTTCCACGATGCCTTTGTCCCCAGTTTGGTTGCCAGATTGAGCAGAATATCTAGCCCGGGTTGCAAGTTTACTAGTTGGGTTGGCCTGGGTTGGGGATTGAGATCATTAGGGTTTAGGGTTTTGAGGATGAACGCATAATGCCGCAGCCCGAACAGGCGGCCTTCGACTTGAATGGGGATCGATCTATCTTGTGAGTTTATGGGTTTGGGAGGTTTTCCTAATAGAATGTGTTGGAGGTTGGCGGCTGGGTTGAGTTTAGTAATAGTAATGATCAGTAGTCAATCATACTAGTTCTTCCAGTCATTGAATACTTGAGAGTATTGACCTGTCAATTCTCCTTGCTAGCACGTCATAATTAGTGCTGGTAAGACTAAATGATTTGAGTAGTGTGGGTGAGGAAGGAGGGATATGTGCACAGCCATGGCCGCAGGAGGGTTGTTTTTGGGAGAGGCATTTCATTGCTCTGATTCTCGCCATGTTGTGTTACAGTAGCTGTCCGGGGGCCTCAGATGTCCTGCGTCCAGGTGAGCATCAGATTAGGGTAGAAGCCTAGAAGAACTGTAATGTTGTTATCACGATAGTACTTATGAATTATGTGTATCATGTTACGATGATAATGTGTTACTAACGTTCATATGATAATGTGGCTTGCTATTCTTTACAGATGAGCATGCTGCTGATGCCTCGTATCCTCCGTTCATCAACCTGGTAGATGTTGGTGGAGGGGTTGGTCATTACGGATACGAGAATCAGTCACTGGAGGAATCAATGTGAGTTACAAGCCTCAAAACAGGGCGTGAGTACATTTTACAAGTCCACGTGTTATCATGTCTTCTTCATTTTCATCTGTTCTCCGCAGTGTATTCATTCAATATGTTGCGGTCAGATTGTTGTCAATCTATGATTATTTTATAAGTGCAGGCGTTTGATGTTTCAGGCGTGTATGCACTTTCTCATTGATATATGTATTTTCTGCAGAGCTGGTCCTGAAAAGGAGGTCCACAAGGAACAAGCCATGGATCCACGTGACGATGTAAGAATTATTTCATTTCCTTCTTAGGTTTCTAATATAGAGCTCAGTATACTTCACTGTAGAGCTTAGTATACTTCACGACCCTCCAGATTGTAGGAATAGCTTTTCCTTCATGTGTGCTATTTTTTCATTCATTGTTTGTGCATCAAGTTAAGATCACGTATGTGGGACGATGCAGGATGGTTTGGCAGCTAGCAATGCCGAGGATCAGCTTCCACAATTAGGAGACAATACTCTTCCCATTATTACCGACGGCTCTCCTGAGGATGAAGCACCGGGGTTTCCAGAGCCGCCACCGGTACCTGAGAGCTTTCCAAGGGACCCTGTGCCGCAAGGTGGGAAGGGCGAGGGCTGGCCTTACGCCCCGCAAGGGTGGCCGAGACCTGAGGACAAGTGGGGCTGGAGAGTGGGCCAGCGCGCAGGTGCCAATTTCCTCTGGATCGACAGATACGTCATCTTGCCAGTCAGCCTCATGAAAGGGAAAAAGGTCAACATCTCCGACGAGCAATTCGCAAGTAAGAAAAGCCTTGTGGAGTACGTGAAGCGCACATTCCCTCAAGTGAAGGACCCGAACAGCATCGTGAAAGCGTTCGACTGGAAGGTCCCTGCACCAAAAAACCTCGAAAGTAAGGCTCTCCTCTTCTCTTCTCAATATAGAAACTTCCTTCACAGGATTGTCGTGTGGTTCTGAGGATGTATAGCCCCCGGTGCTTTTTAGTGACCTGATGTCATAAGGCGACTAACTTATATTTTGCTTGTGTAAAAACTGTTTTTCAGCTGCTGAGACGATTTAATATAATTTTGCTCCTGTTGTTTCAGCTCGTGGATTGAGTGGGAAACGGGACAAGACGTCGCCGACGAATGGAGACGACGACTGTTGGCAGAGGTCGAAGAAGCAATGTCGCGCACGGAATCCACACTGCCCTCTCACAAAGGGGAAGTTCAACGAATCGGAGTCGCTGGAGCGGTTGTTCTGTCACATATGCTGCACGGAGCCGGACTTTTGCCGCGAGTGCAAGTGTATACTTTGCTGCAAACCCTTCGCGCCAGGCGCTGATGATTTCTCCGTCGTCCGATGCCTCAACACGCCCCTCTTGGGGTCCAACTCTCGCGCCGTGTGTGGCCATGCAGCTCACCTTGAGTGTGCATTGAATTCTCAGCTTGCTGGAGTCATCAAGAGGAACAAGCTGCATCTGGAGTATGTTTGCCGACGCTGCGACAGGAAGACGAGCCTGAAGGAGACGCTCAGTCGCCTGGTTATGGCGTTCTTGACCGCCGATGCGGCCAAGGTTCAAAGCAGTCCTCAGCTTTTGCTGCGCGTTGTGCATGACCTGGGGGACGGGGCTGACGGCTCAGAAAAGATTCATGATATTTCGGATCGAGCTTTCCAGAAGGTAATGCTCCACACGCTTATCGTTGCTTCTTGGATGTTGGTTGTGTATATATGGTTTAAATGAGGATATCAACAGGTGCAAGACGGAGCAGATATTGTTACGAGTTGCAAAGAATTGACTGAGCAGCTCCTGGAGTTCCTTCAATCAGGTGAGTTCCTCTGAAAGATTATTTTCGCAGCTGGTCCTTTTGCTGAAATGCTTTCGGGGGATATAACATGGGCTAATGGTGGTCCAGGGCAAGGTGTCTATGATAACCAAGTGTTGCATCATTTGTCCAACTGGTGAGTGAACGCTTGTACCATGTCATTGATGGCTTACGGATAAATGTCAACATCTTTCGGAACCCTGACTTCTGGTCATGTGCTTATCTGCACAGAAAGGTCTCTAGCGAGGACACGGAAACGCACACTTGAGGATCATTCACCTCGTTCTCATGAGGCCGAGCCAGTGGACTCTCCTGATGTCGCCGCCTTCAGGGTGCAAGTGAACCACACTCGCAACATCCACCGAAGTTCCTCATCTGTTATCGAGCTCAATCGCATCATCGTAGCCGAGGTATGTGAGGGAAACGCAAGGGTCGAACCTGGTCTCAAGAAGTCGTCTCTCAGGCCAGAGAATCTCCTGATGCCCTCTCCTCTGTCATGGTCACTGCCCCGCTTGTTGGATGAGAGCGTGTCCAAGCCTCCAACTCTCTCCATCGAGGAGCACATCCGGCAGTGCGAAGCCATGATAGACAGGGTGAAGGGCGCGGGTACATTCGGTAATGCAGATCCTAAACCTCCGAGTTTTTTGGCCATTGGAAACCAGGTAGCTTCGCCGACCCCTTCACATGACGCAGGAAAGGACAGGTCTCCCGATACAGGTGCAGAGAAGTCACCTCCGAGTATTTTGGCCATCGAATACCAGGTAGCTTCGCCGACCCCTTCACGTGACGCAGAAAAAGACAGGTCTCCTGATGCAGGTGCAAAGCTCATGGTGAAGTCACGTCTAAGTTCGGCTGTCTCTGAGGTGTACATGGAGGTGAAGCCGCTGCAGATGAGAGAAGTGCCACCGTCTCAGGGCGTCATCTCGCAATCAGAGCTCGAGGGCAAGATCAGGGAGGCTTTGAAGAGCCTGCAGACGGCGCAGGCCGCGGAGTACGCTCACGCTGAAGAGGCGCTGCAAGCGCAGAAGAAGTTCGTGGTGGAGCAGTATCTGCAGCTTGACAAGTTTCTCAGGCGGTTCAGCAAGAAGCCGAAGCCAAAGAAGGTGAAATTAAGAGAGGAGTATGACCGTGACATCCACCGTCTCACGGCGCAGCACACCAAAGCGCAGGAAGGGCTCAAGGTGTTCGAATCCATGCTCGCCATCTCCAATGGCTTTGGTCAGGTTCCGGAGGGTTTTCTGCGTGAGTTTTTCAACTGGTCACCATCGATCACCCCATGATGAGGTCAATTTTTTGTACAAGTGCTTGGACTCGAGTACTGCGTCTCTGGAACAGGGTCGTTGCAACAGCACCCACTTGATGTATATACAAGTCAATGCAGAAAACACTCATATGACACTTCAAAGTTTCCTTTGTCTTCTCGCGTTCGCTCTGGAAGGCCCTGTGACATGCAGGTTTCATTGTTTCATTCCATGCTTGGATAGGTGGGAGGATGAGGAACGTTGTTGCTAACTTGCCCAGAAGCCCTTCAATTAGTACTCTACAGTGACGAGGCTTTTGTACGCCTTCTTTTGCAACCGCCACCTGCACGCTGTAGAATAAAAACATTATGTAACCATAACATTCCTACACCTAACTCCCATTTATATGGCAACTCTGCATGGGCAAACTGGTGATCACAAACCTTTAATACTGACAATTTTAGCTGTTCACATTAACCCCTAAAGTTCCTTGACAATTTCTCTTCAGAACAGTAAAAAACCACCATTGTCAAAAAGGGCAAGAAATTTGATCTTTTTAGTGCTTTTTGGACTTTCAACCATAAGGTACTTTTAAACTAGACTCATGTATACACCTATTGTAATGTCTTGGTTGCAAATCCACTGTACAGATACAAAGATTATAACATTTGAAGTGAGAGAACAAGATTTTTTCATGCTATGCCCGGTAGAACTTACACGCTTGAGAGTGTTCAAAATCTTTACCAGTATGACCCATATGATGTTTGCTATTTGTGTGCAAAATCTTAGGTCTAATTGAGGGGTGGAACATGTTGAAATAGATAGGTTTGTGCATTGGGATACAAAAAGTGACAATGACTACAAAAATTGAGTGGTGATTTTTGTTTCATACAAGTTTACACATGTGAGGATACAAATGGTTCAAACTTGACATTCCTTTTTTCACTAATTTTGTTAAAAAGAAGTTGGATGAAATATTCCAATATCTCATTTTGCTTCATTCAATGAATTATTCATATTTGATAGGGTAGTGTTTGATGATGGGGTTTCTACATCAGATTTGGGCCACGTCATCTCACCCACTTCCCCCTAAAGTCAAGGTCTTCATGAATCAATGCCAAAATGCTTTATCAATGATAAGGCTTGAAATAAATGTCCAATGCCGAGTAAAACCATTATGGAATTGTAGCATAATTTCTTAGAGCTCAAAAGAATTATATTTCTACACAGCTAGTAGCTTATGACTCATTCATTAAAAAAAATCTCAAAATTTTGCAATCTTTATAAGTCCTCCAAGGGGACTCTTAAGAATATATGGGTTAACCCTTAAATGTGAGAAGGTGCCACTAGTGGCCACAATATGGTGTCGTATTTGAATATGATATGGTTCAGACATTGATATGACCTCCAATTGAAAGGCGTTAGTTGAAGAATCTTTAATTCAAAGGTGTAAGTCTTGTTGAAGTTTAATACATTTTCTGTAAACTATTAAGTAAAATACGTGCCAGCATGTACGGTTCCCGACTTACGGTTCCCGATTTCAAAAAACCTACTTCAAAGGTCAAAAGCCTCTCAAGAAAAAAATTGTCCTCTGGTACAGAAATTTCCCAAAAAGATTCCTGAATTTAAGGCCTTCATAAAGAATACTTAGAATCTAATTGACTTTGCATGCCAAGCCAAAGAAAATAAGAAAACAACTAAATGTCAAAATGCTGATGAGAAAATTAAAAAAAAATAACCAGCTTCATCAACAGAATTAAAATGCACATCTGAGGTTCATGCTAGAGCCTACTCTCCAACGTGCAAAATTCATTTCAATCCATGATTCATATCCTGCATCATGTGCCACACCCAGCACAACAATTTCATGAAAGTTAAGAGATTCACTAAAAATTAAGCTTGCTACCGTATACAGATCAGGATGCATACTAGTAAACACATCTCATGTCATGTCTCAAATCGGGCAGGACAAGACATCATAAGTTGCTATAGCAAATTGCCAAAAGAAACCACAACCAATGTAGTAACTTCCACACCACTCAAGCTTGACCAAAAAAAAAAAAAGTAATCAAAAAATGAATGGGCATGAACACACATGAGTCTTCCAAATACACATGTACTTACAGTAAAAACAAAAGCCCCATTTGCTGATTTACAGGGTCAACTAAAAACATGCTGTCCTCAAAACCAGCCTTTTCCTACTGTGGTACTACGGCCTTTCCATTCTAAGAATCATCATCAAATGTCTATACAACCTACCTCAACCCTGTACAAAAAATAGCCAATCAGCCAGAATGAAGACAGTCGAGCTCCCACAAAAATTCCCTGAAAACAGAGTTGACCATGGTCAAAGTTCATGACCATGACCATGACCATGAATTCACATATGAGGGTTTGTGCGCGCGGATGTGTCGGAGGTGGATCTGCTGAGAGGGAACATGGCGCCTCGCAAGCTCGCGAGGCTCCACCGATCAGACCACACGCGCTCGCTGGCGATGGAGGAGGTCTCGGGCTTGCTAGCGCTGGTACCCGGGCCGGGGCCGGGAGGTTTTCCGGACTCAAGGTCAATGTGGGACCAGTTTTCTCTGCTGCGAGAACCTAGCTCCATGCTCCGGGCGCGGGAGAACCAGGAGGTGGACGCCGCCGCGCCGGAGCGGCTCCGCTTCAAGCCGTAGGAGGAGTTGGTGGCGTCGCCGGTGAGGAGGTTGCGGAGAGCGATCAGGTCTGTGGATGTGCGGCGGATGCCCGTCGAGGAAGGGGTGAGAGGCGGCTTGGGCGCGGTCGGAGGCTTGCTCGTCCCCGAGGCGCCGAACGACGCCGCCTTCTCCAGAGCAGTGGTGCCGCGCACTGCGCGCTTGAACGACTGCGAGTTCCGGGATAAAGTTCCGCGCGCGCTGCTGCGCTCGCCTTCCCGGGATATCGTCGCGCTTGGTGCGACAACGTCAGTCCGCGTCTCTGCAGCACGTAACGAATTATGTCAGCTCTCAGAATGCGTCCTGTTAGAATCTCACCAGATTGCACCTCGCCACAATGTCTGTCACTCTCGAACCGATCCAACAAATCCTGTGACTCACTCTCAAAACGCTCTACAATGCTGGCCGCAAGAATTTCTGTCATTCTCACCAATATGCCTCCCGCGACAAACTCTGTCACTCTCAAAATACCTCGGACCGCCACAAACTCTATCAATCTCACCGAAGTGCCTCCCGCAAGCAATTTACGTCAAACTCCAATCGCTCCAAAATGCCTTTCACAATAAGTACCTCTGAGTTTCCTGATGAGAACAATTCTTACCTTCGCGAAGCGCTGATCCTTGCATATCGTTGTCGCTGTCGCTGTACTCCGAGACCTCGACAACGGTCTCGACCGACGCGGCAGCGGGAGCGCTCGCCTCGACATCTTTGGCGCCGGGCTGGCCACCCGTGAGGCTGGCGCGGCAGAGCGGGCACGTGGAGTGCGCGTCGAACCAGGCGTCAATGCACTCTTGGTGGAACACATGCTTGCAGGCCGGCAGCAGGCGCAGGCTGTCCTCGGGCTCGAACTCCATCAGGCACACGGGGCACTCGCGGTCGTCCTTCTCATCCAAATCCGCGCTGCGCACGATCGGCAGCGCGTCCACGGCCGCCTTGTCCAGCCCGCGCGTCTTGGAGCTCAACCCCTCCCCAGGCCCAGTCCCCGCCGGCGCGGCCGCCATCATGCACTTGCGCACAAACACGGAGATGAACCCCGCCATGAAGCAGCCGCCGATCAGCACGATGATAATCACCGCCATCGTCGGATTGAACTTCGCATTGTTCATGGTCTGGTAAGACCCGGGCCTCCCAGCCCCTCCCATCACTGGCGGCACAAAATCTCCTCCCCCCGGCGTCGCCATCTCCAAATCCTCCAAAAATCTCCAAAAATCACTGTCTTTAGCATCCACCTCAAAACTGTCCCCAAACTCAAACTCTGCGAATTCCTGTCGACGATTCCCACCTAACACTCAATCTCTCCTAGTCACTAGAGGAGACCCTCCCTCTCTCACACACATTCCGAACACCACACCTAACTTCACGAAAAAGGACCTTCAAACAGGCTGGCCGGTCATTGTTCTAGAGTCAGCAGCGGTGCGCGTCTGTGCCACCAGGTCGACACGGCCCGGGTTTCTGCGCGGAAGGGGCGATCCGTGTCTTATATGATAGCGCAAGATAGGACGTGACACTCGGACCAGTTCCGGACCTCTACAGTTGTTTCTGGGCATGCGAGTGAAGTACAATAGTAGTTTCTGGGGATTCGATGATGCCAGCTGGGGGACCGATTCTGAAATCTGGGGAAAGGCGCTTGGCTCGAGGCGGCGGTGACGAGACTGGCATCGTTGCGCGGCAGCTGCGAGTGGCGCCGTCACCAGCTGGCTGGCGAGGCGGAGTGGAGGCGACGTGGCGGATGCCGTTCGCGGGGGGTGTAGTTGGAGGTGGGAAAGTATACCGGGAGTCGGAGTTGGTGATGGAAAGGGAAGATTGCGGGGAATTCAGTCTCTGGATTTGTCTTGAGTTCTCCGGGAAAGCGTCGCGGGACGTGGTTTACACGTCGCGCCGTGTGGAACTCCCCGGGAGCGCGAAATGGGTGAGTGAGAGCAAGCCAACGAGCTCCAGGCGCCAGCTTTCGTTTGGTTCTACGTAGCTGGGCTCATGGCTCGCATATTCGGATTTTATGTACAGTACCTTGCAAATGAGTTACGTTTGTTGTATCCACAGGGCAGTAAACAGACATGGAGTTGTAATTTCGAATTGGCATTACAGATTCAATTTTGGGCCAAATCATGTATGGAAAATTGCATTGGAAAGGTAATGAAGTGGACTTTACTGCAAAAAGAAAATTTTATAACAAACTTGCAAAATCATACAACAATAAAGTATCTTAGAATATACTACCTACCATCTTATGCTACCACCTTTAGCATCAATTACAGCCTTCATACGTTTAGGCATGCTAGCAATGAGGATCTCAATTATTTCCTTAGAGATGCCTTCCCATGCCCATTCAATGGATTCAATCATTTCTTCTTGGTTTTTTGGTATCGGCCCATTTTGTACACAGTCCTTTATAATCATCCATAGGTTGTCTATAGGGTTCAAGTCCGGCGAGTTTGCCGGCCACTTCAGCTTCTTAATGTGATGCGTTACTCTCCAACTTTCAGCGTATTTACTATGATGCACTGGGGCGCCGTCTTCCATGAGGATAAGATTCTCACGCTCATCATGCATGAAAAAAAACCCACTTAAGCGACTTTCATATACAATATTCACAAAATCTTCACTTGTGCGTTTGTGAAGTGGCATAATAATAATAGGGCACTTATCAAAGCCACTAAAGGCACCCCAAATCATGACGGAAGTGCGGCCCGACTTGAATGTGGGGGCTATGCAATCCATTGAGTAGCGTTCATACGCTCGACGCCAAACCTTGACTTATCGGGACCTCTTTCCAATTTCAAAAGAAGACTCATATGTCCACATAATGTTGCGCCAATCTGATAGAGTCCATCTCTTGTGTGCCTTTGTAAATGCTAGCCTATCTGCTTTGTGTTTCTCGCTCAAATATGGCTTCCTCACTGCAATTCGATTGCCAAAACCCAATTTGTTGATATACATTGACAATGTGCGCTTGCAGTCCTTGACCCTCATCTGCTCAATGATATCTCCACGAGATAGGTGACGATTTTGGGTGAGAATGCGCGCAAGGTCCCTCTTATCACGAATTGAAAGCTTTTGAGCCCTTCCACAGGGTTTACGCTCTACCACTGTACCACGCTCACAGTAGTTCTTCCAGATAGTGAAGACAGTTGACTGACTCATTTCCAGTTCCTTCGCAATACTATAAGTTGACATTCCAGCACTCTGCATTCCCAAGATGACCCCTCTTTCTTCCTCACTCAAAGTCCTTGTCTTCATCTCTCTCAAATGGAACCAATATACAACAAGCATGCAAAGACAACAACAACATGCACAACTTTGCACAGACCATATACCCAACAATTTCGACCTCCACCAACATTCAATTTTGCTACAAACACTCTAGCACTCAAATCCACTATGATTCTTAGAACCCAAGGATCCATTTTGTAGTTGCAAGTGAGAAAAATTCTTTGTTGTGATGGCGTGTTCGCAGTTAACATTGTTGCAAGCATTCCAGTTGTAGTGACAGCAAGTTCAAGCTGTCTCTTAAAAATCCCGAATTTTTAGCTGTTGACATTTTTGTACGTCCTAAATCTAGCAGCTGGTGAGTCACAACTATGATTTTCTTGTATCCACTAAGTTACGTAGCCAGGTGTTTGAAATTCTTGCCAAGATCTCATTCCGAAGTGACACCACTATAGAAGACGTGTTCTGACAGTTCAAGAAATAAACGTAACTCATTTGCAAGGTACTGTACAAGCCGGCTGTCAGTGCCCCTAAGCATCTCCACCCCTGGCGGAGAATTATCCACGCCAGGGCAAAAAATGCCCAAGTGAAGCGGACACTCTTCATATTAGAAGGTGGTGATTTTGCACCGCTGCCGGAAATAAAGCTGCAGGCGAGAGCCGAAACTCAATGATCTGTAGTGATCCGCGTACATGACGGTCGTAGCCCGCATCTGGTGGCACATGGTGGAAGAAGATTGGTCTGTTGGGACGGGGAATTTTTGAGTACGCACGGGAAATGGGTGATATTCGGCGTTCCCACGTACGAGGAACAGCAAAATGGCGGAGTGGGACCCCAGGATGGCGCATGGGTGGGGCGATATTTTAACATTTGAGCAAAAAAGCGGCAAATTTGTCGGGGCAGCGTGGTCCAGTGGAGATGTTCTAGCATCTTCTATCGGGCACACGGCCCGAGCAGAAACACTAGCGTGGTATGGTTTATCTTCCACCGCGGACTACATCTTGGTAGGCCGCTCCACGGGCCTCTCGCCGGCTAGGCTTCCTGACACCAAATTCCGAAGTTTAGACATCGGTACACTAGTCTATTATGTTCAAGTTGGCCACTAATGTCTCACCACGCAGAGGGCAGCGACCCATCTGCAACATCAACGAGGCAACAAGGCAACCCATTTGCGGCAAAGCTGAGAGTTCAATTGATGTCATGACGTTGTGGCAAAGTCCGAGCTTTCTATTGGTGCAATTCCCGGTGCGATAACGTTCCTAGAGCATCGCGACCGTGCCCGCTTCACCCTGGCGTTCCTCGGCCTGGAGTAGCTTGGGATGGCGTCACGGGTGGAGATGTTCTAAAGGTCTTAATTCTTAAAGGGCCAAGGCATTTTAGAGGAACCTCTACTCCATCGATTCAAAAATGCCAAGATGGATGTTTTGGAAATGTGACCATGGGATCTTCTTCTAAACTTATACGAGATGATGTGGCAAAAATTTGTGTAATTTGACTGAACGGATTGAAAGATAATTGTAGTCAATGGGGACAATTTTTCCTGCGAGAAGACATTTGGTCCTTTAGGGGGTTAACCCTCTATAGGACCAAGTGTCTGTTTGGAGAACAAAGTTTTTCACTTTTATTGCAATTATCTTTCAATCCTTACTATCAAAATTCACAAGTTTTTTCCATACAAGTTTAGATGAAGATCCCACAGTTACATTTCCAAGACATTCATCTTGGCATTTTTGAATCAATGGAGTAGAGATTCGTCTAAAATGCCTTGGTCCTTTAATCCCTAATGTACCAAGGCAGTTTTACACCAAAAACACTTCAAAATTAATGGATTCTAGTGCAATGAATAAAGAAGGTAACAAAAACTTTGATTTTTAGTTCTGACCGTAGGATCTCAATAAAGGCTTATTAAGTAATACATGTACAAAATTTCATAAACTTGACCGCACGGATTGAAAGATTATAGTGTTTGAAGTCAAGCAAATGGTTCATTTTCTTCCCTGCGTTTGGTGGATCAGCAGACTTTGACTTCAGTTGGTGTCAAAAAGTTTCACTACACAAGGTCTAAATCTATTACCATCTTGTTAAGCATGATGTTAGCTCCTTACACACCAATTTTTAGAGGTAGAGACGGGGTGTAGCATATTCAAAACAAGTGTGCAATGAGTGGAGGCTCGAAATTCGTTAATTCACACTTTAATTTTTTTTGAACTTAATATGTTTTCAATTGATAATCCGAATGGTTGATAAGAAGGTTTACAGTACGTATTGTTGTGGAAAAAATAAAAAGTGAAAAATATGAAGATCTCTAGGTTTTATGTGGAAAAGAAGAAGTTTTATTGGTACCTTGCCCGACAATGAGTGACAATGTGTGAAAATGTTTGACTTGGGTTGGTATGCTATTTTTCACTAAAGACAAGAACTTTTTTTTGACAACATGAAGGGAAATAATATTACTTGCGAGTATTGAAAATATCACTTTCAATAGAGTGTCCTATCAAAAGTTTTTGGAGGTGCCCGAGGTGCCCGCCCTCCCCATTTGAAATTAAAAACCCTATAACTTTTTCATCAAATGTCCAATTTAGGAAAAAATTGTTTTCCCACTAAGGTCTTGGTAATGCCCTTCTATGGTAAGAATTTCAAAGATGAATGTTTGAAATTGACAGCATAGGAACCTGACCGAATTTTCAAAAAGCCCGTTTTGGACACTTGGTCCTTTAGGGGTTAAGGATTAAGACCAATTTGGACCAAGTGCTCTGAACCTACTGGAGCTGGCAGTACATGAACTTGGAATGAAGTTTGACTCCCAAATCGTCTATAAAGACTTTATTGCTTCCACTGTAGGTCAGGGTGAGGAAGCTGGAGGTAGAGGTTTGTACTAGACTCACACCTAAATGATAAATTGCAGATTTGTTGGAGCTCAAAATTGCAATCATGCACGGAGACCTCTTTCGGGTTTACTTTATGCTTGAAAAGGTTTGTGTGTCAAATGAGCAGTGCTTGATGCTACTGTGCTATTGAACAATATGGTAGTTCTAAATCTGTGTAGGTAGAGGAGATTTTGCTAGAGGTTGATATCACCACGTGAATGGAATTTAGCATAGTTTGGAATGATATTCAACAACCTTCATCCCATTGAGCCAGCATAAACTGGCTCAATTGCTTCATGTACTTCGGCCTTTTGTTGGCTCTTAGCTAGATATAAACCACTTTGAGCCTAAAAACTGTGTACAAAACCTACTCAACAATAATGTGTTATTTGCTTGTGTTCACATAGTGTGTAAACAAACGCAATGATGAAGGGTATTGTGGTAGAGCCATGAATTTAATGGGTGTATTTTAAATTTTGTCTTTACTAGCAGATTAGGGGAGGTTCATTGCATGGGACACACACTTTCTATGTGATCCATGAACACGAAGGAGCTTTGTAGTTGTTGGAAAGCTACGGAAAAAAGGATGTTGTTGTGAATATCATGTCATGAATGGCTGGCATACGATGTGGGCTTGGTTGATGACAAAGAATGAAGCCGGAAGCTTCCATGAGTAGATGTCCATATCCTGGTAAGACAATCCACCCTCATTTACTCTTACCTTCATGTTTACATATGTATCAGTTATTGTGACCGTGCATGTTAGGCATGGGGTCCAAAGCTCTAATGGATAAGACCCAAAAGAAGATTCAGAAAGTAGAGCCGGGAATAAAATCAATGACTAAGAGCATCTTCATTAGCGCATTGGGCCCCAGCAAAAATGCCCACCCTAACGTGTACCAGGGTTTGGTCCCTATTGATGGCTTGAGGC
Organism: Bryoerythrophyllum caledonicum; assembly: GCA_963971425.1. Classification (NCBI taxonomy): domain Eukaryota; kingdom Viridiplantae; phylum Streptophyta; class Bryopsida; order Pottiales; family Pottiaceae; genus Bryoerythrophyllum; species Bryoerythrophyllum caledonicum. Next base: position 5,397,509 of record OZ020525.1, on the reverse strand, counting down.
TAGCCATCTCAGAGCTGCCACCCTAGCAAGGATGGCAGGCCTTGAGCTAGCACTAAGGGACCCAAACCCTAGCACACGTTAGGCCGAGTAGTGAATCCACATACAGTAGCAACGTGGAACACATTAAAGCCACACTTTCTAGAAAGGTTGCTATAATAGATTGTGCATTTTTGGCATGCAAACATGAAACTTTTCTATTCCAAGTATTAGTCAAGAGGTCAAACCTTGAATCAAGTCATCAAATTAACCACAAAGGGCACAAGGCATTTTTTCCTCAAGAAACACTCCAAAATTGCTACTATCAAAAAATGGCAAGATAATCTAATTTTGAAGTAAAATTTTGGACTTTTAACTGTAAGATCTTAAAATATACTTCTATATGAACTTATCTTAGTTTTTAGCTGCAATCCACAACACGGATATGAGGATTATATGGATATGAGGATTATAGCATTTGAAGTCATGAAAATGGTTCATTTTTGTTTCTGAGTTGAGTGAATCTTCAAAGTTTGACTTCACTTGGTGTCAAATTTTTGCACTACACCGGGTCTAAATTCTTTAACATTGTCTTAAGCATGATGTTAGTTCCTTAAACACCAATGTTCAGAGAAAGGGTGTAGCATATTCAAAACATGTGTCCAAGGAGTAGAGGTTTAAATTGCAAAATCAAATTGTTTTTTTTTTGTGAACTTCATTTGTTAAAAAATGATTAACCAAATGGTCAATTAGAAGGTTTTTACCACATGTTGTTGTCAAAGTAACAAACAATGAAAAATACAAAGATCTCTAGGTTTTATGTAGAAAAGAATTTTTTTGGTACCTTGCTTGACAATGTGTAAAAATATTTGTCTTGGGTTAAAATGTTTTTTTTTACAGTACAAGACAAATCATTTTTTAAATCTTCAAGGAAGGTGGTATTGTCTATATGTATGAAAAATCTCAATGACAATAGAAACTTCTAGCAAAAATTTGGAGTTGCTCGGAGTCAACATTTTTAACTTTGAGTGGTACTAACTTTCATATCATGAATCCAAAAATAATAATAATAATAATAATAATAATAATAATAATAATAATAATAATAATACCTCCACAATGTTCTTATCAGGGAAATCTAGTATAAAAGTCTAAAAAAAACACATTGTTTTTGAACTTGCGTAGTATCAAAATTGTCCTTCCAAGAGGAAATGGTCCTTTAGAGGTTAACACAAGAGGTTCATGGTGACTCAATTGATTCTATCCTCTAAAGGACCAAGTGTACTTGCAAGATACCAAGTTTATCACTCTGATTGCAATTATCTTTCAACTCGTACCATCAAAAATCACCAAAAAAATTACACAATCTCTCATATGATTTAGAAGATTTTACAATTACTTTCTCAAAAAGTTCAACTTGGCAGTTTTTAATCAATATACTACAGTAGAGATTCCTCTAAAACGCCGTGGTCCTTTCATCATTCTTAAACAAATTAAGTTCACAAAAAAATAAAAGGTGAATTGGCAATTTTTGGACCTTCACTCCTTGCATAGTTGTTTTGAATATCTACACCCCTTTTCTACCTCTAAAAATTGGTGTACTAGGAACTAAAATCTTCGAGCAACTAACATCCTCAAAGAACCAACATCCATGTGAGGTTAACCAAAGAGTTCTTGAATTTCTTGAATTCTTGAGGTAAATACTTGGATTTTGGGTACCTCCTTAGTTATATGCCTCACCCTTATGGTCCAAATGATACTAATACGAAGACAAATCACAACCATACACAAAGTTCAAGCCCACGCCGATATTGATGGTAACGAACAAGCGGATAAACTAGCAAAAGAGGGCCGAGAAAAATCACACAAAAATGCCAAAGACCCACACAAACATGCCCACGCCACCCCATACTACTTCCAAAAAGAAGATTGGCCCTCCAAAGAAGACACCCCCGACAAAGGTCCGGTTAGATTCTTGAGAAAATACCTCAAAAAACAAGACCTATACAACAACCTTGACACAATCTCAGACAACTTCCCTAACATAGAAAAGTGGACTAGTAACAACAACATAGACATGAACTCTCGACAAATTTTTGGAAAAATCCCATCATCACCGACTCACAAATAATATGCCTTATCAAATTCCGTACCGGACCATACATGGGAAACGCCCGAAAAAAACTCTTCTTTGGAATAGAAAGATTTCCATCCATAACATGCCCAATATGCACTTCCACGGATCCCAACACATGGCTACATGTTCTACTTAAATGTCATAACCACCACATACACTCCCTAATTGTCAAAAGACATAACAAAGCGGTATGGGAACTCCGTAAACTAATCACCTCCCATAACAAATCGAGATGTTTTATCCTCATGAATGCCGGCATCTTCAACAACAACCCACAAGAAAACATGGTCCCACCATGGCTACTCCCATGTATATGTGAAACCCAACGATGTCACTGCAATGCTCGACTCAAACCGGACATACTGTGCGTTAGAGGCCTACCATACAATGATCCCCCACCTGACCACATCAACCAAAACTATACCATTCAATTCATCAAATTCACATACTGTAATGACAAATTTTCCCAGAAACAATAGAAAACAAAATTAATAAATACCAACCCCTTATAGAGGACATTATTGCCCTTGGATGGAAAGTGGACCCCCTTATGGTAATCACAGCCGACGCCCGCGCCACCACCTTTATCCCATCTATAAAAACCCTAGAAGACACCTTCAAAATTCCTATGAATACAAATCTGGAATCCTTCGCATTCCAGATGCAAAGGAGTACTGGAAGTATTTTCACAAGGAATGGATGCCGAAAATCCATATGTGGGTAGTGGGAGACAGAAAGATCCCTCATGCGGGCCAGGATACCACAGCTGCGATAGAGTCATTCCATTCGAACATGAAATCCGTCTTGCGACAGTCGAAAAGGAAGCTTATCGGCCGACGGATGGACTGGCTTATCTATGAGCTCACTGGGAATGTCATTGAGAAATATGATTACACCCACTGGAGTAAACAGAACGGGTTCGTGAAGAACAAGAAGTTGAGGCAGATTATGGTAAACTCCATTATTCAAGCCAATTCGATCCCAAACGAGAACGTCGTATTGCCAATGTATATTGGAGGACCGGCTTTGGTTAGGTCTTCGAAACGAGGTCACATTGCGTACGCTGTATACAATCCCTGCACAGAGTGGGCCGTCTGCGAGTGTGTGTATTCCCAGAAAGGGAACATCTGCAAGCATCAAGTTAAAGTACTCGAGTTAACGAGACCCGACCTCGCCTCGGGCAAGATTGCCCGATACCTCGGCTCTCTAAGCGGCACGGCCCAAGGAGGTATGACAAATCTCCTGCTCTCCAACGACCAGAGATCGGAAATCCTACGGCCTGTTCTCGATATCGACGCCAACGATATCTTGCCTTCAAGATCATGTGACCGAGATGTATGTTTTGAGACATCGCCAACACGAGAACTGGGAAGTGTGTGGTCAGATGACTTCGACCGCATGCACCAACTCATTTTGAAGCTCCTCGATAAGGCGTATCGGCAACCGATACTGGCGCGGCACTTGGACGCCGGGTTACGAAGTATGGATGCGACATTGTCCAGAATCGAGGCAGATATTGATGCCGGCATGCTTCATCCACTGCTGCAGATTGCTCATTCCCTCCCTTGTAACCGAGACGGGCTCGGAATGAGGCTTCAAAGACTACGCGATTTCTTAGATTCGCGAGGTTACCGACATTCCTTGGCTCGTGCTCCCGAGAACCTTACGCAGTAACCATAGCCAATAGGCTATATTCTTAATTTAGAGATCCGATAACGCCACCGCGTTATCGGGTTGCCATATTGTGGTCCATCGTCCTCTCCTACATATGTTCATCTTATCGGAAGAGGTATACTGCTCTCGCTCCTATAGTTCTTATCGCGGGAGGTATAGTCCTCGACAGGATACAAACAGGATTGGTAGGACAAATACACATTATTATGCATAGATAAACGATAGCCAGGATAGATAGACATCTTCGCGATCATTTCATTACCAACACATTCTTGTACATAATGGAATGTACAGTACAGATTCGTCCGGTATTTGATCGGAAAATGAATGTATACACACCTATCGTCGGACGATATGTCTGAGCCTAACCTATCGTACATATAAAATACAAGAAGAAGAAGCTCTGAGCCTACTTCTTCTTCGGCTTTCTCTTCGTGCCCGGCTTCTTCACCCCTTCCCTAGGTGCTTCGCCGAGAGTCTGCCTCACACGACATCCCTTGAGCTGCAATGCTATCGTCTTCTCGATACCCAAGTCGATAGCAGCCCTCGTCGTATTCCTCCTTCCTGTTTCCGGGCTCATCTCCATGGTTTCATCATCGCCCTCCATGTTCTCGCTGGCGAGAACATATGCCTGTACAGGACTCCAGACATCAACTGTAGGCTTAGAAAACCCATTGGGCGGGGAAATAAGCTCGAGATAGAACGCCTGAACTAACCACAGTCGCGCTTTTGACCCCGCCCAGTCCTGCCATTTGTGGTTCTGCAGCAAATCCGGATCGGACACTGGACTACTCCCACGTATGACGAGGTACTGCCAGAATGCCAAGCACGACACGTAACCGCACTCCCACGACAACGCTTGCTTTGGAATCGGCAACCTCTTCACCTTCCGTCCTTGCCACTTCCTCCACATGGCCGACTTAGGCGAAACACCCCTCGCCATCGCCCACGCCATGTGCAACACAAACGCGAAGTTGCCCGCTCGCTCGTCCCGGTGCATATTCAACGTGTCGAATTGTATCGTCTGGGAGTCCTCCACGACAAATATACTCCAGTGACCCATGTTCTGGTAGGGCACCACTAGTGTGTCCTCGAGTCGAGATACGGTACGCACGGTACGATAGATGTAATACACGACTTCGTCCCATGTGCTTGCGTCATCGATTTTCGACTGCATGCAATTGGACATCCAGTTGTGAGTCAACGCGTAGTGCCGTCGTACCTCCGGGTCAGCGCGGTATACGATATGCCGGAGTAGGAAGTCCATAAGAGAGCCGTCGAGCTCTCGCCGATCCTGGAGAATGCAGCCCCAGTCGGCACGATTGAGCGATATGGTCACAGCTTTCCTCTTGTCCGGGCCGAAGACGAGCATATCGTCTACAATGTCATCGAGTTTCTTGCCAGGGGGTCTGCGGGACAGAAATGACACTGTGAGTTAGCAAACGATACGTGCATTTGTACAGTACAAGTCATATCGTATTAAGGGGTTATCGTTCACAAGATATCGAACATGAACTATACTTGAGGAAGCAAATCGGAAAGTATCGGACGATAAGAGTAAAAAAACTAAACCTGTGCTTCAGAAGCTCGACGATAAGACCCAAACTTTGCTCGACCAGCTCCGGAGAGTGACTTGCAGCCTCGAAGCATAGAGTGGGCTCTCTATTCCAGTCGGGCATCCGAGACGTGCAGATGTGGCGGTTCTCGGGCAACATACACTCATACAGGGGTGGGTTATCAGGGACGCGTTTCGCGAGCGATTCCAGAAGTCCTGGATGATACACAATGGACTCCCTCTTCTCCATCACGCCCTCGATGACTTGCGCTAGAGTTCGCTCTCTCCATTGTTCCGATAACCCGTCCTACAAAAACACAGAATCTATAGTCGTTAGGGGCGTAGTCTCTATGACACGGATTCGAGGGGAAGCAAACAACATAGCATACATAGGCGGATATCGCGATAGGTTAAAAGGACGGTTTTGTCTATTTATTCCCTCGGCAACCTTCACGGCTCTGTGTGTTCTTACCCCGTGTAATAATCGTAAGTCCTCGGGGGTTCGGTTCCCGTGTAGGTTTAGCAACCCATCTCCAAGCGTGAGGTCAGTCATTACCTGGGTCCATCCGAGAGGCGTTTCGTCCCCGTCGTCCGCCACAACAGGCTCCGATGGCGTTGCCGCTCCTTCTTCAGGTACGGTAGGCTCCGAAGGCATTGCCGCTTCTTCTTCAGACACAATAGGCTCCGATGGCTGCGAATCCCTCTCAACGATAGGCGGATCGTTGTTTTCCTTAGCCCGACATTCCTTCTCGGCTTCGATAGGAACCGGGACCATGTAAGAAGCGACGCCTGACATATCGCCTTCGGCAGTAGCACCGCCTGCAGATGTAGTGCGCCGGTCCGCTAGGTTCTCAGCTTCCTGGCTGACCTCGGCGTTGTCAGGTGTGACATCGGCTTCTCGCTCCTCGCTCCCACGGCTTAAATTCGGGACGTCATCGAACCCGGGGTCGGGGATACTGGCATCTCCTTCGTTACCCGAGATCTCCTCCCTCTCGGAGTCGACGTCCATCGTCTCCTCCCCCTCCCGAGATGCAGCGTCTGAAGGACTCTCATCTTTCTTATTGCCGACGTCCTCCACCACGATATGCGGCGGGAGAGAGACCTTCTCTACGTGCTCCCTTCTTTGAGCAGGTTCTCGTCGCTCTCCGAGCCCAATCGGAGTTCCCTCGTGGACGGCGATAAGAGCCTGGGCACCCTCGATGTCTCGAGTATTCCGAGAAGAATCCTCCGTGACGTCTTCGGATCGAATACGTGACACCGATGCTGCGCATTGCTTCCGGCAGAAACTTGTTATCGCCGTGAGACAAGCCTGCATCTCGGGCCCGTCATGGACTCCGATAAGGTGACCACCTACCATATCTGTACACACGTGACAGTGGATAAACATAAGTACTCACACACGATATGCATAAAATTGTAAGTGAAGATCGTAAACGATGTGGCGGACGGCTTACTCGATCCACTGCCGACATATAGTAAGTTGATGTCTTCCCGAAACAGGCATTGCTCTTCGAGAAGCTCCCATGGCATGTACGACGCCAGATCGGTTTGACACCACCTCAGCTCAAACTGGACCTCGTGTCTACAGGCCATGTCGATGACTGTCCGCGCTCTTACGTGATGGGTGAACTGTATTACAGCTCTGCCGCATTCACGCGCTTCGTTAACGAGCATCTGATGGAGTTCTACCACCTCCGGATCTTCATCCGCGTACTCCACATGCCCGAAGAGAAACCTCCCTAGCTTCTCGTACAGAAATAATGCGCCATCCCAAGGCGAATGTGCGTTATCGGAGTTCCTATCAATCATCAGCGGCGTCATTCGCGCGTGGGGATGGCACATATTTGTTCCACTGCAATTCAAACAACAGTCAGCCGATAACTCATAAGCGATACCTCCGATCCAGTAGTTGTTAAAACGACAAAAAACTCTGAACTGGAACGAGAATCCGATAGCATTGAAGCCCTAAAATAGATGGTAAAATAGATGACGATAATAGAGGGGGGACAAACCGGTTACTGAAACCGTTGGCGATAAACCAGCACTTCAGGAGCCTCGCTTCTCGTGGAGGACGCATGGGATCGATACTTGCTGCCTTCAAGATCGATAACACCACTCTCGCCTCTTCGGAGTTGTGTTTCCATGGCATGGGCGGCAAGAGCTCGCGAATGAAGGGGTTATCGACGCAGAAGTGGAACATGAGATTGTAGTCCGACACCAAGGCCTCCCATTCCACAGACCGCTCCTTGTCGTAGGAGGCAATTCGGGAGACCAGTTCCGCCTCGCGGTCTTGTTGGATCCTGGCGGCCCTAGCTCTTCCCGAGACCTCCCATTCTTGCGCCTCCTTCTCTCGTTGAAGAAATAGCCACGTCTCCCTCACAGTAGCAACCCACCGAATTCTCAGCTTCTCGCTCCACGGAAACTGCGCCAGCTCCACGATAGGCTTGCACTCATTTAGCTCGTCGGTGGAGATGGCTTGCGTGCAGAACGCTTGCCCGATAGCAGACGTAAAACGCCACTGCCCTTGTGCCACAACGTCCTGCATCATCTGAAGTAGATGATCCTCGGACGATATGCTGCGACGCTCCTCTTCAGAGAGCAAACCATTATTCATGAGAATCCACAAAGGGGTTCGGGTTCGCCTCACTGGAGGTATGTCGGTTTGGATGGACGCCGCGTACTTTTCGTCCACGTCGAGACGAATGCGCTCTATTTCGCGAATGCGCATTTCCTCCAATTCCCGCGCCCTGGCTTCTCTGTCCGGGTTACTGTACCTCGGCCTAGCGCCCCCCGCGAGGTATTGTCTGATACTTAACCTCTCGTCGGAGATATCGGCGAGAGTCGCGCTAGGTCCATCGTCCCTCCGCACCACCTTGTACTGTTCGCGCACTTCCGTTGCATTCCCTACGGAATATGGATCGTCTTCTCCATGGAAATTCGGGGCAGTGATGCTGTCAAAGGGACACATCGCACGCGCAGTAAAGTTCGGTTTGGGGCTCCTCGCACGCCGAGAGGATGTTGCAACCTCCTGGCCTATCGTAGGCCTCTTCTCGACGTTCCCGGAGCTGCATTGCCCACCCTTCGCCGTCGCTGGATGCCTGACCGGGATCGCTTCATTGGGACGCGCATCGGTATCTTCGCGCGCCTCAGAGGATTCGCTATCCTCTCGCGACCCGTCCTGGTCCTCCTCATCCGATGTGGTCGTATCGGACGGGGGCTGTGCATGCACTGCTCTCGATGCCCGAGAGGACGATGCGCCCGAGAGGACGATGCACCTCGCTTTATCGAGTGCATGTCCCGACCACGAGCACTTGATGTAACAATCGCCTGGCTTATCGGGGCTCTGGAAGCGACATTCCCGGAAACGAAGTGCCCACTTTCCGATGTCGCTGGAACGCTGTAGGCGACGATGTCCATGGGCCTAGCATCGACATCTTCGCGGTCCTCAGACCTATCGCCATCCTCGCCCGCCTCGTACTGATCGTCGTCATCCGATGACGACTCCTCGTCATCGGCTTCCAATCGGACTGCTCTCGATGCCCGAGAGGACGACGCACCTCGCTTTCTTGCGCGCGTGTCCCGAGATCCAGTCCTGGCCGCTCTCTTCCCGCCGCCTCTCGGCTTCCTGCTAGCCCTATCGAGTGGGACGATATGCTGGAAAGCAGCAATGACGTCGTCCACTGTTGTAGAATCCACCATCTTCTGTATGAATTGAGGTTGATTCTTGATGTCGAGGATCGGATAAGCAGGCATTTTCCTGTTAGGTCGCCCAGGGCACTTCGCGTGATTCATGTGCAGATTGATCCTATGTTTCTGCCCGACCTCCTTGCAATACGGACAGTGAAAAGCTTTCTTCTCCGGAGACAGTTCACTGGTCTTGTAAATCTGCGAGTCTGGCCCGTGCATCGCCAGAATCATTCTCCTGGCCGTGAGAGGATCCCAGCTGTCTTGCCAGTAATGCCCCTCCACCTTGAAAACTTGCTCTATCCTCTTCAGCCTATCGTTGTACTTCGGGTGGGTGGGAACAGCCTCCACCCCTCTCGGTAACTCACTGACGCAGTTGCATCTCGGCATTTTTGCAGACCTACAGCATACAGAGCAAATCAGTCATGAAACTTATTATGAAACGTGGTACATGAGAAGCTATAAACCCTAAACCAAAACCGAGAAGTTAAAGCCTTTTAGTATTCCAAACGGTACCTCCCTTGGTACTCCTATCAGCGCGGCACTTGGAATTCCAATCGTTATCTCCTTTCGTACTCCAATCGACACAGTATATTCTATCATGAACTCCACGCTCACGCTTACTGACAACGTAAGAATAGAAAATCACATGAGTGCCTTATCGTATACGGCTAAACAAATCCGACAGATCGCTAAACCCCAAAATCCTTATCGTCTACAGATAAACTTCACTATGATTCCAGAAAAACTAGTACTGAGAATATCGAGTTCCAGAAACCCTAACTATCAACTTCCTGCGTCCACTTCACAACTCGATATGAGCCTATAGGTTTACAAACTGAATGAGAGCAAGAGGGTTTGCATGCTTACCAGAAGGCGTCGTCGGAGATGGAAGATGTCAAGGAATTCTCTGAGATCGAGCTCGCAAAAGAACAGCGCAAACGATAATAGCGAGTACAAACAAACGGGTTTGCAAATGAGAGAGAAAACGAGCCAACAGCAGCCTTCGCCATTTGAACAACGCCGCCGGAACATTTGAAATTGATGGCGACAATGATGAGACTCTAATTCTCCTATCGAGACTACCAGCCGCCAACCACAGAACTATAGCTATCAAAACCATCTCACGCTTTACCATGAGAGCACATCGCCTCGACCAAATCAAGAGACCGCCCTGTCATTCAATCCGCGATAGCTCCATCGAAACCCTATGCAAAAAATGATTGCTTTCAGATTCAATCGATTTGGATTCCGGCTGATTGCAACCCTCCTGCGATGGATGATTGTGACCATCCCCGGATGATACTGGCTACTCGGCGGCGGAGGGCGGGTGGATGGGTCCCACCGGTACACGTGGGCGTGGATCCGTTCCTAGGCCGATAGCCGATATGGTGTTATCGGGTCTCGGGGTCTGCGCCGATAACAGGGGCGGGCAGTCGCTTATCGGGATGGATCGGGCAGGGATCTCGGAAAGGGCGAGAGGCGCTGGAAGGAAAAGACGCGGACAAGGGGGCGGTTAGATGCTTTTGGGGGACGGCTGCGGGAGACGGAAAGAAGACCAAAACAGGGCCTGACAGCCCGAACACGGATTGAACCTAGTGAGCGGGGTAGAAGTTGAGAATATTGACTTTTAGAAGCTGAGAATAGTTATGACAATATTCAAGAAGCCGCACAAACATGCTTTGGGCATGGTTGCACAATCTAATGAGCTCTTTCAATTTCCATATGATAAATACAATAGCCATAAAGAAGCTTCCCCGTATCTAGCTTATGATGCCGCAACTGATAAAAAGGTTGACACATGAAGGAGCTGTAAGGTTGCTGAATATGATGTCATCCGCACTTTTTGCTACCCTATTGTAGGACAATACGTGCCCATCCACTGGTCAAATCCACACAAAATAAAGAAAATGGAGTACAGTACCTTACATGATGGCTAAATTCAACACTTGAATAATAAGTCAAGATTCTTCATTCAACTTACAGTACATTGTACAGTACATTGTACTCAATAAGAAACTACCAATGCTCTGTTTTCAAAAAAAAAATATTGTTCCAAAAATAACTTAAGGACTTCTAGAAGGAATTTTTCTTAAAATTTAGAGAATCATAGGCATTCGAATTTGATACAACCTTAGCAAATTTATAAAAAAAAAAAAAAAACTACCCATACAACCTTAGCACAGATTTAACATACAATGCTTTCACAAGGTATTTTTGAAAGTAGAAATAGTTGTGCTGGAGAAGCTTTTTTAGAAAATCAGCTACGAAATTTACATGAATTCTTATAAAATAGCAAGAGCACAACCACAAGAGTGTATAGTTGCAACAAGCATAAAGCACAAAGTTTTCAATGAAAAAATGAATTAGAAAACACACAATAATTCAATGTGCAAAAGCTTGTACAATTCTTTATGCCCAAATTGATTTTTATTGCATATCAATTATAGAAAACAAGAATGTAGATTACAAAACACCTTTAGAACTCAATGATTCAACTCATAAGCACTAACAAAACACTACCACCGTGTATAGCCACCTCTTACTTGAAGAGCTCTTTGAGACATAGAACATATCAACTTCCTAATTACATCAACCTCTATATTGTACCAAATTTCTTGGATCTTCTCCTACAAGTTACTTTTACTTGTGGGTTTCCTCTCAGACCTTCTTACAGGGCGATCCCCCATGTTTGTCTGTAGATTGCACATGCTGATCTAAAAGACGTTTTCTACTCTTTCTCCAACAATACTGATGGCCATCTGAGCCAAAAGATTGAATTAGGAAAAAATGACATGAGCCCAAAACTCCCAATTTGCATGCTTGCACTCCTCAGCCCACTGCAATCAATGAGCTTGATATTTCTTTATCAAAACTGGCTTTTTCGTCTTCGCACGTGCTCTCAATCCTTGCCTCCGAAGGCTCCTTATAACCCTATCATCATTCAATTACATGCCTTCAGATCGTAACGCTCTTCAAACAGCTCCCATTGTACTAGTATTTTGATCATTTAACCTCCTCACAATGTCGCGATCACCACGTTCATCAAGAATTCTATGTCTCTTCGGTGAAGTTTTGTCTTTCAGGCTCCTTCTCTCACGAAACCTTCACACTATGAAGAACAAGTCTTTTGAAGAATGCTCCAAACTCCTAAAATCTCGCCATTTGAGGTGCCTTGCTTACAAATATCAAGAATTGCTCTACCCTGATTCTCAAACCTTTTAGGGGCCATAGCAATTCACCAAAAGCCTTTCCAAATCTTGCAAAAAATCCAAAACAAAAAGCCTCACAAGTGCACTTGTATTCTGAAGATTGTGGTGTATACAACTTCTATGCATATAAAGTTGTACACACCTCTTCATGACTTTTGCATATGTAATCTCTCTACAAGTGGCATATTTGAAGGAGTCAATGTTATTTAGGTGCCATGTGGTGTACTAATTAAAGTTGACCCAAAAAATCTCTTACCAATCCATCAACTATGCAATCTACGCTACAATCTACACAAATTGGAAAGATGCTTCACTATCCAAAAACTTATGCTCGCCAGAGTATGTGCAGATATGTATGTTACATGATTTAAAGTTTGCCACGCACCTTAGGAGTTGAGAGAGACGTTAAATATGAAGTGCTCATAGAGTATAGAAAACCAAGAAGGATATAGAGGTGGATGATATGGTAGAAATAGGGGATAATGGAATATTAGATCTTGGTAGTTTCAAAGGCCATTATTTGCGGTGTACATAGGATAACAAGGGGAAATATTAGGTTGCTCATGCAGATATCATTTGAAGTGGTCACTTTTAGATACTACTTGCTGGACAAATTATTTTTCTAGGTCGTAGTGGTTCAGACACTAAGGGTATCACGTAGGCATTACATAGATATCACATAGGTATTGCATAGATATCATCTTGGCATCACAGGGGTATTGCTAGGAAAAATCTCTTGAAATTTCTAAATTTTTTAAGACGTTCTCCATTTTTAATTAACTATGTACAAAATTGACCATTGCATAGGGTAAGTAGATTGCCTCTTGTGCTACAATGGATGAGCGAAGAATGAAAAACATGGGGCTAGAGCCTTGAAACTAGGTCAATTTGATTTGTTTGATTTTATTGAAATTGATTTTATCCCAAATATAGAAAAATCTTATGTAGTCAAATTAGGCCAAAAGAATCATTTGTTATTAACATGTTTTTGTATATTATTTTGTATATTTTATTGGATCTAAGTGTTGTTAATTTTTACTTTATTTGGAATAGTGTTGAAGTTAGAAAATCCAAATGTGAAGGAGATCAATCCTTGTTACCCCGGCTATTTTGGCTTTAAATGAAAACTAAGAAATAATGGGCTACAATTCCTACTAGACATGTAGCCCTGTACTTGTTGTTCTCCATGGAGCAAAGGTAGTCCACTTACGTTATTGGAATTGATGGAAGTCCCAATGACGTGGCAGGACAGAGAATCGCAGGTATCACATTGTCTCGGCACTATAACCTGTCCTAGCACAATACCATGTTCCGACCCAGTACCTCCCCCAGCACAATATTGTCCCAATGTAATACCTTGTCCCAACGTGAATACCTTGTCTCGGCCCAATACTCTATCTAGTGCAAGACCTTGTCTCGGCGTATCATTAGCTTCTTTCAAATCACCAAGCATCATAATACCTTCATTGTGCAAAACTTCCATACCAAAAGCAATCTAGTTCAGCTTCTAATGATCATCACTTCATCACACATGAAAATGAATAAATGTGAAATTGGGCACTCATCGAAGTGCAATCGTTTTTTTTGCTTTAGAAGCCTACCCCTACACTCATGGCATGTGTTCCTCCCAAGACCGTTCATTTGCTATGAAGCACGTGTGAGTGGAAGATTGTGGTTGACCTTGGTTTCACACAATTAAGTTTCATGAATGCTTCATTTGAGCTTGTTTTCCCCAAACTAGGATTCATTACTTCAACTAAGCTTGATTTAAGAGGAATTAAGATTTGTCACTCACTTGAGTGCATAGATACAAGGAATCACAGTTTGTTGCTTGATTCAAGTTTAGTTTCAAGAATCAAGGTATGCTCCTTCATTTGAGCCTAGTTTTCGAGCATCAGACTTTGTTCCTTCATCAGCACTCGCAAACATAGTGTTTGCCACCTTAGTAGATGCCACAATTAACCCGAGCTTCTAATCCGCTTCTAATATGAAGACCCATCCAAGATTCATGAAGCGGAGAAAAATGTGAAGACGGTGGAGAGCACGCATGACACAAAGGTAAAGGCCGCGGCGATCAAGCGGACGAAGAAGCTGATATCTAGGGTTTAAATCTCAAGCACTCGACAACAACAATACAAATGCAATAACCGACTCATGCGCCAAGACAGCTCCCTACTCCTACTGCATTAGCACTTTCCGCATGACACTCATCATCATCCTCATACTACATCACGCATTTTGCCTCCTCCACCACCACGGGAAAAAATTCCCTCCTCCTTTAACCATATTGCATAACACTCTGGCGCAGGTTGCCATCCGGGCACGGTCCTGGTCGTCCCAGACCTCATTTTGTATACCATGTATAGTCTCGTGAAACCCCAACAACGCAAGACCTTCCACCGGAGGAGTACTTCAACAAACGGATATGTTGCTGTTTTTTTTTACATGTACAAAACTATCAATGATAGTAAAAAGGCTATCTAAGGGCTATGTTAATAACCAAATGGTTGGTGATTTTTCGTCCATGTGAAACATTATGGCTAGAGGTAACAACTTGTACGAGCTACTTGTACTACAAATTTGTGCACTCTAAAATTCCATTCTCATACGTAAGGTAGTTCCAACTACAAACCAACCAATGATCCAATACCTCTCACATCTATATTTTAAGGAGGAATGCAGTTTGTCAGTGCATGACATATAAGTGAATTTATACCCAAAAATTAAAAAAATTAAAAAAATATAGTTATCGTGAAACCTTTTTTTTTGAAGAAACAAAGCCATTGTGATATAGAGGTTTAAATACTTTTTGATTAGAAAAATTTCACCAAGAAAGATAAAAACATTTTCTTATCTAACTTGTAACAAGATGTAAATGAAATGTTTATTTCATCATACTTCTGGACATAAATTAGAGCTTTGTAACCATACATTGGTAGCTCCAATTACTAAAAGATTAAATATTTGAATTTAAAAAAATTAAGTCAGATAGAATAGACTCATCAATAATATCACTGAAAGCAATTCACTTAATTTCCCTTTGACAATTTTATTTTTAAAATTAAAACCTTTTTACAACCTTGCCACCAATCTATGATGTTTTTTTTTTGCATTTCTTAAGTTATCTCAACATCAAATCAAATCTAAATAAAATAACATTAGATGTCCAATTACCACCATCAAGCCACTCAACAAGCCTTTCTAAACCATCAACTTCAAGTCACAAAGTCCATGATACAAAGATTGATTTGAGACCATCGGATTTGTGGAAGACTTACCCATTTTCAAGAAAGAATATTTTACAATATGAGGGCCACATGAGGTGCTTTTAAAAAGAATTGGTTGATTAGTCTTTTGTGTAAACTATAATGGAAGTTATTGAATTTTATAAGTTGTAAGGTTAAGGATAAAGTTCCCAAAAACTCATAGCATGTTGGAATCAATATCTCTACATTATTCTATTTACAGATACCAAAATATCCATGCTATTCCTAAACCCTTTAATGCTTACAAGGCCCTAACAAGGTCAATTCTGGTACTTTTGTTCTTCTATCTTGTTCCACACTTGCCAATTGTCTCTCACGTCCTCTAAACGCATTTCAAGCTCCTTGATAGCTTTCCAAAAATCTCTCCAATCTCCAATCCATGTAGGCATTAGCAAACCACAATGATTTCCGTGAAGTGGGGTTGTGTTAAAATGTACCCTTTCTGTAGATGATGTTCTGCCTAACCTATCACGCTCATAGATTCTCCCAGGCTCTCATGGTCCACTTAGGCATTAAAGGACTAAGTTGGTGGTTTCACATTGACCTTAAAACCACTCACCCACATGTTGAGAGAGAGCGGTTGACCGTTGGGCTCCCAGGCTTCAGCTGACATCTTCCATCAACCAACACATTCACCTTTACATGCCTTCTCAACATAGCTTCCTCAAGATCACTCACACCTCACTCACACCTCATCTTCCAAGTGATTTTGCATCATTGTCAACTTGGAGGTCAATTTTGCAATTCCTCAACACAATTGGTCCTTACCATAGTGACTACTTTGGTAGAGATACATATTATCAACCTTACCATGATCATGTTACATTAAAAACATGAGCTGGTTAATTTTAATTCCAATATAGAGATGGAATTAGAAACCTTTGAATAGTACTTGGAGTTTGCATCTAGAAAGGTATACTCAAAACTCCAAATTGTAGTGAAAATTGCCAATTTAAGAACTATTCTTGTAATTGTTCTTAAAGTGTCTATTGGTCCCAGATAATACTCAAGGCACCATCCTTGTTTTTGTAGTTTTTATGGTCATTGAACTCGTTGAATTTGTCTTTTGATTTGCCACCTAACCTTTAAGAATATTACTAATGTGATATAGGAGCAATGACATTAACTCTTGGATCATCTACACCATGAGCACGAGAAGAAGATATTCAGTCTACAAAAGAAGTTGATGTGAATAAAGTGTTTGTTCTTCCCACCACTAAACCTATGTGACACCATATTCATTATATTGGAAGATTGGGAGCCTCTCAAAATAATATTTGAAGCTTGAGTTGACCTAAACATGCTATGTTTAGTGAATATGCATAATGCAATTTGTCCAATATCTACAATATGGGTACATATTCAGCTTGAGTTGACCTGAAGGTGCACAAACAATTATTATTGGGAAAACCATTCATACCTTTCAAAGTCCTA
Organism: Bryoerythrophyllum caledonicum; assembly: GCA_963971425.1. Taxonomy (NCBI): domain Eukaryota; kingdom Viridiplantae; phylum Streptophyta; class Bryopsida; order Pottiales; family Pottiaceae; genus Bryoerythrophyllum; species Bryoerythrophyllum caledonicum. The sequence continues at coordinate 5,380,571 of OZ020525.1, read as the reverse complement.
GAAATCTCCCAATATAATGAATACGGTGTTATGTCCGCAGGATCATCATGAGCATCCGCAAGTCAACACTAAAGGACTCCAAAATTTTGGAAGCTCCCATTGTCAACCCTAATGCACCGCTTGCAGAAGGCAATCCTCTAGCGGATGGTGGTTTAGCACAAGAGAGGTGAGCACAAATTCGTTAGAAGTTTCCGCAAAGTAGTTCATTTAATAGGAGACAAATTGGTTTAGTTGGTTTTCATATGATGAAATTACACAATTTTTATATGATGAAAATACACACTTCAAACATTTATTATAGTACTGATGGTTGTTGAATAGCAAAATCCACCTTTATCACCCACAGCTAAATTTCAATTTTGCCCCCCTAACTCCCAACCTCTAAGCATATTTTTAATAACTTTCAAGCAAGAATATGAGCCTTGACCTGGATCAATTCATATAAAAAATTCAAAAGTTTAAAAATGTACAAACCTTGTCATGTTTTTTGACAAGTAATTTCACTGACTCTCATGTTGTGATTGACCAAGAGCCCGCCGGAGCCGGAACCTAATCTAGAGCCGGAGCCGGAGCCCGACCCAAACCCCATTGTGTACTTTGACATTACCATAGGGGACACATGGGCGGGGCGCATCTGGTTTGAGCTTTTCAAAAATGTGGTGCCCAAGACAGCGGAGAATTTCCGCGGCTTGTGTACGGCTGAATATGGTGTTGGCGCCTCGGGATCCTGCCGATGGTATCGAGGATGTGAATTCTTTCGAATTGTACCTGGTTTCTGCATTCAGGTAGGAATCCATAGCTATATGTTTTCAAAGTGAATAACTTTTGGCGCAAGCTACACGTTTGTTTATTCATTGCCAAAGGACAATCTGTGGGATATCCGTATCATTTGTGCGACACTCCAGACATTTGCATTCTTCATCATGTTGATATGGTAAGAGTTTGCATTGATGTATAGGGAGGGGATTTTATCCGAAACAATGGCTACGGAGGAGAGTCTATCTATGGTGAGCTTTTTGATGACGAGAATTTTGACCTGAAGCATGATGCATTTGGGATGTTGTCCATGGCAAATGAGGACAAGCCACATACAAACGGCTCCCAGTTCATCATCACCCTCGGACCATGTCCACAGCTTGATGGAAGACATGTTGTATTTGGCAAGGTGCATCTTCTATTTAATTGTTGTCAAGATTACAAATGAATTTCTAGTCAATAGAGATATTAATGATATTTGTTGACTAAGATGACACTATACTCAATGTGCTCACAACATCTATAGATGGTTTTTTTAAACTTATATAGAACCATCTATAGATGTTGAGAAAACCATCTATAGACCTAAAAACCATCTCATGTTTTTTTGCCACCTAACTCATAACCTTTAAGGAGATCTCTAATGTATTTTGAAAAATAGAATAAATTTTTTCATGAAGGTCATCAAGGGTGAAGATGTGGTGAGAAAAATAGAACAAAATGGGCGGAAAGTGAGGGGGTGCCCCAAGTTAGTGGTGAAGATAAAGAATTGTGGACAAATGCCACTGAACACAGAGGGCGACCCCACCCGACCAAATTTTCTTCAAGGTAGGATCCTTGCGGAAGCGCCCAAGTGGCAAAGAATGGATCTACCGAAGCCATCTATGTACCTCCCTTCAATATGGAGAAGGAGGAACAACTCCGTCTCTCCAGAAGTCCGGAGAAAAATCAAGGACCTACAAATTTATTTAAAAAAAACTGAGGATCTGCGGCCAGAGATTTTCCCGCGAAAGAAGATGTTCATAGCAAAGAGGATGCCCTCGCACGCGATTTGCACAAAGAAGATGTGGATCAACCCGTTCTCCATGGAGCGGAACTTGTCATACCGATGGAAAATCTCGCCATATGCGCAATTGGACCATGACAAGCCCTTGCGGCCATACAAGGGCTCATCGGAGGTGCCAGATGAGAAGCTCATGCGGCGGTTGTCAAACCTCATGTTGGGAGTGGGGTCCAAGCTGGAAGACTTCATTTCTCCTGAGGAAGAAAATGGTGAACCTCCTCCGGAGGTTGAGGTGGAGACACCGCCCACTCACCAAACGTTTGATTTCGTGCTCGCTGTTACCGGAGACAAGAAAAGAAACACTATGACTCCAAGACGATTCACAGACTGGGGAATCAAGCCTAGAGAGCTGCCTGAAGGTGCTGACCCTGCTCCGCCTCCTGCATGATGTCCATAATCAGGAACTCCGTGCACATTACTGGATGTAAGGTCAATAACCGGGCCTTGTAAACCTCCTTCAGTATGATGAAAGAAAGGGCCTTGTGTGCTACCTCTACAATTATGGAAACTGCATTGACATTGTGATATAACTTAACCTGTGTGGAGCATACATAGAATTTCTTTGAGGTCTTCATACTCATTTATGAAGAAGTGAGTAGTATCACTAAAAGACCAATTGTTGGTTTGTACATGCCCAGGCAGGTTTTAGTATGCAATGTAGTTTAAACTATAACTTCCTTCACATGATCTTTTGTGTTCCTGAAGCAATGAAATTATGATGTATGGTCAAGCTGTGGAGGAGAGCATACTTGGGACATGAATCCACTCTCCCTACATTTCTGGTGTTTGTGTACTCATAGGGTACCAAGTACCTGTGTTGACTTTTCAAATTACCGCGCATGCTGAGGCCTACCAACAAAAAAAAACACTAGCAAATAACTGGTACAGTCAAAATATTATGGTGAGAGTTGGTGGATATAGTCCAAACAGAAGCAACCATGATCATATGTCACAACTATTTTCTTCATGCCATGTTTTTATCCCATTTGTTCACCTTGTCTTTCATCCATGTTCATAAGCACCAAAATACTTTGAATGCAGACGACGTTGTCAGGCAAGGAATGTGTATTCATTTTGGTTTTCCCTCTCACTTTTGTTTTGTATTTTCATGTACCTTTACCACACATCCTTTTACACCATAAGGGGTGAAGACGATTTGTGATGAACAAATTGATGTTGTTTGATTGCAATTCTAAGTATGTGTACACACAACAAAAAATTTGTATCAATACTGCTTGTAAAACTACTGTTTGGTGGTGAGAATGTTACATATCCTCCGCACTCGGTTGGATTCTGATGAAAAGTATGGTTTTTAGAAGCTACAAGTGTCCTTGTGAGGGTGTCAAAATGTGGCCCTGAAAACATGAAGACAGGAGGAAACACATCATCGTTACCCTTTAAACCTAGTGTCCATTTTTGGGTCGTTTCGGTACAAAAATCTCGATAGCAAACACTACAAGCCACCTCCATGAAAATTTAAACTACGATTCAGAGGTGGAGGAAGATGGGCATTTATTGGGATTAGCACCATGAAAATTGGTGCAAGCATTAGCGAAGCTAGTACAGTGATTTTCGTGAAGTAGGGTCACAATGTAATGTACCCTGTACATAGATGTTGTTCTAGATGATGATTATGGCATGATGCATAGATGATGTTGCATAGACGTGTCCTGTGAAGGACGCGGTGTGTTTCATCTTTCCGTGCGCTACATTCTGGTCCTAGCATCTTTCCGCCCACTACATGCCAAAAGGGCTCGCTTCTCATGACTACTTTCTGACCAATTCTGTACAATTCAGCACTTCAAGCCAGACACAACAACCCCCTCTTAAATGGTGGCAATTACGTGCTGAAAGAGGGGTCAGGTGGCACAAGATCATGCGTGCATGCACAGAGCCATTAATCTTCAAAGCATGTGAAAATAAATACCCCCTTGATGTGTGCAAGTCTGGCATGAAGTTATACCAAGATTTTCATTCAAATTACAATTTACTAAGTTTTTTACGCAAGTAGTATGCTATAGAATTTGACAGATGGAGCCAAACAGCCTGGTGCCAGATTTTTTCCTTCATCCTCCATCAGGGCAATGTGTGGAACTGCAATATAAACAGTTGAAGGAAATGGGTCCCTATTTGTGGGAATGATGTACTCATGAACTTTACACTCTACTCTTTATCTACTTGGTTGTCAATGACTAATAAAAAAAGACCTTAATTTACATGAGTGCAATGTGGTAAGCATCATAATAATTATAAGTTACTTTCGGATGTTTTTGGTGTTGAACCTAAGCGAGAGGTAGAAGAGTATGCGGTAGCCTATGATGAAGGACACCATGACAGAATAGTTCCTCCAGGGTTGGTCGTTCACTTTTTGCGCATCAAAGTAGTTCAGAATCACCTTCGAGTCCGCACCAAAGAACCAGATCACCTTCTTCAGGTGCCCATACTCATTCGCAATTAGCAGCTCGTAGGGGTATTTGAAGGTGGACAAATAGTGAAGCCAGATCCAGTATTTGGGAATACCCGTTCTGCACACATGATACACTGAATCAGTTGAGGTACAAAAACATAACATCAATGAACAGAAAAGACAAGGTAAATATTTCCCATCGTCAAGGGCTGCATTGAAACTACACTGCCCTTTTCTTTGTGACTGATCACGTAACATTGTGTTGGGGAATGTGCAAGCAGCCACTGGATATGAAAAACTGAATGTTTTCTTGCTTTACTTGTGCCAAAATTTAGAATAAAATAGAATAGGATGTTGTGTCTCATAACTAGGAGCTGCTGTCACATTACCTACTCAGTCACATTATGACTCATAATTGAACAAGAAAGACATCCATTTTGTGATGCTGATCACTGAAGAAGTATGACGTGACGGATCCAACCATTTACATTATGTCCTCTTGTGTGTGAGCAGCCCCCTGGTTATGGTAACGTGCTAGCAGCTCCTGATTATAAAATCAAACCTTACGTCTCATAAGCAGGAGCTGCTGGCACATAGCGAATTATAGTGTGTAATTGAACAAGAAAGAAATCCACTTTGTGACCCTGATTAAAGAATAAGTTTGACAAGACGGATCCAACCATTGACATTACGTCCGGTAATGTGCAGGTAGCTCCTGATAACCATTACTTCTCATAACCAGTTGCTGCAGGCACATTATCAGACCATGGTACACAACCGACAAAGTGTTTTCTTAGAGGATGATCATACCTGGAAACGAAGAACCCCGAGAACAGATAATACATGGCCGAAACCGCCAGGATGACGGTCTGGCCGCCGTTCTCGTCCGGGACCACACTCGCCACGAACGCCACGAACGAGTTGGCCACGCTCAGCGTCAGAAACGAGATGAGCACGAACGTGAAGAAGGCGCTCGCGTTGGCCACCAGCCCCACCATGAAGTAGGAGATGCAGGCGAACGTGGACGCGATGAGCAGCTGGAAGGGCAGCATGACGAGTGCTTGGCCGATGACGAAGGGGAGCGTTCGGTAGGCGCCGCGGGAGGACTCCCGGATGAAGATCTGGCGCTCGCTCAGGAAGATGGGCAGCGCCTCGTTGGAGCTGAAGATGAACGTGACGAGGACGAAGTTGAAGTAGCCGGTTCTCTGGAGGATGCCTTTGTAGTCGTGCCTGGAGCGGAAAAACAAACTTCCCATCACCAACGCCGCCACAATCTGCAACAGGCCCAGAAAATAAAATCTCGCTGTAAGAAGTGGGTCATTCCATGAGTTTCGACCTCTTTTCTCAGCTCTCAGTAGCTCCAGATATCTGTAATCAGCTTAGAAAGGGAAAAGGTGGCTAAGATTCACGACCTTTCTTCCTTTTCGAAGTCGGCTAAAACTACTTCTAACTTGAAAAAAATACCAAAAATACACTCCACGTGCATAATAACAAAAGGAGAGCATCAGCAATGAGAGCTAGTACCTGTAAACTTATCCGAGTGACGAACAAGACCTTGGAGCGGAACGTTGTGAGCATGCATCTGTGCGCCAGGACCCAGATCTCGGAGAACACCGAGGTTGCGAAGGCAGGAGCCTTGTAATCAACTTCGCCTTGGCCTGCGACGTTGAAAGGACTCCCCAGCTGCGTCACGGCCTCCAGCTTCCTCATCTGGAACTTTATCTGCAAATCACGTGATCACAACATGGGAAAAAAAAAAAAAACCACTCCAAAAGAACAAACATGGAAAAGGCTCCACAAACGAACTGTGCATTTCCTGAGTTCATGTTTGTAGAGTCGCCCCATCTTTTTACTGCTCGTTTTGCACTCTGACTACTTCAAGCTTGGTGGTCTTATCCTTCAGTTAAGAATGAAAGAGCTTAGTGGTCTCTCAAGTCACATTAGTTTTAGCTCTTTGTGGGAGTAAGAATGGGCAATATTAGCGGCTACCTTTCTCTCCTTTGACTAACTGAGATGGTCATTTTGATGAGAAATGAGGGGTGTTTTATTGAAACTTGAGGAGGTTAGGGTTAGTAGTTACCTGGTGCTCCACGAGACGTTCAAGTCCCTGAGGTTGGTCTTGGCACTGCTCGATAATGTCCAGGGCGTACTCCACCACGCTCATCTACGCAACAACGTGAGTCGATCGTCAATAAAGCCACAAATCAGAGGTCTTTCTGAAGGCACCCAAATATAACCCCCTCTGTTTTCACAAATCACCTCAAAGAAGAGGAAGGCAGCTGCCAGCTATTGTTCATGGTTGAAACTCTTCCTTCACTCTGAAAGACGGCTGAAACTCCTTTTCCTTTAGTTTCCAGGCCGCAAAGTTCTGCCATTGAGATCATTGAAAGATCATCAAGCTCTTCTGTTTATCCAAGTAGTGTTTAAAGTGAAGAACGAGAAGTCTAAAGAGGGGTTACCCCCTCTTTTGATTACAATCTGTTCACTTCAAAGTTCAAACACTACTTGGATAAACAGAAGAGCTTGATGATCTTTCAATGATCTCAACAGCAAAACTTCGCGACCTGGAAACTCAAGGAAAAGGAGTTTCAGCCGTCTTTTCAGAGTGAAGAAAGAGTTTCAACCATGAACAATAGCTGGCAGCTGCCTTTCTCTTCTTCGAGGTGATTTATGAAAACAGAGGGGGTATAATATTGAAAGAAGTCTAGAAACGTTGAGGTTCCTTACATTGTCGGCCATGATGTACCCAAGGTTGTTAAAATAAGTCTCCATCTCCGCGACGCCGCCATAGTACACAACATTTCCCTTGGCCAGCACCAAAAACTTGTTGATAGTGTCAAGAATCCTGTAACTCGGCTGGTGGATGGTGAGCAGCACGGTGCGATTGCGCTTCACCGCCATCTGCTGTAGTATCTGCATCACCTGCAGCGCCGAGGTGCTGTCCAATCCCGAGGTGGGCTCGTCCAAAAACAACACCGCCGGGTCGTGAATCAAATCAACCCCAATGGAGACGCGGCGTCTCTCTCCTCCAGAAACCCCCCTCACCTGTACGGTCACACAACCAGTCGCGTCATGGTAAATAGAGGAGCCAGAACTTGGGTAGAGCTATATCTTGATGGAGCAGAGAAATTTTATGTCAAGGTTGATCATGTGAGAGATGTGTTTACCTTTTCGTCGCCGACGTAGGTATCTGCGCACTCCATCAATCCCAGCATTTCCATCAGATGCTCCACGCGGAGCTTCTTCTCCTCCATCTTCATGCTCCCCGGGAGCCTGAGGCGCGCACTGAACATGAGCGTCTCTCGCGTCGTCAAGTTCGCATACATTGCATCATCCTGCCCCAACAAATTGACTCAGAAACCGAAGAAAGTTCCAAACTCAACATGAAGCACAAAACCAAAGACAGTCCGAGACGACTTTCCAAGCTCAACATGAAGCATGCTTACGAAGCATCTTACCTGTGTGACATAGCCGGAGACGCGGCGGAAGGTGGAGTCCATCGGCCTGCCGTTCACCAGAATCTGCCCCTTGAGGCTCGTGGGCTTGATCTGCCCGGCCAACGCATCAATGAACGTGGTCTTAGACGACCCCGACGGCCCCGCAATCGCCAGCACCTCGCTGTGGTTGGCGCGCACCGAGACGTTGTTGAGCAGCACCTTCTCTCTCACCTGATCTTTCCCACTACTGTGCGGCGACACAACCTGCACACAAACAACGAGAGTGAGGGGCCTCTCCCACAAAACCAAAACCTACAGCTCACGCGTGATGTGCTTCTCACCTGGTACCTCAAGTTGACGACGGTGATGTCGTAGAGCGTGCCGCGTGCGGGAGTGGGAGGGAAAGTGGCCGCGGACGCGAGCAGGCTGAGACGCGCCTGGTGCGCCGGCGACGGCCACATCCCACCAGCGCCGTGCGGCGGAAAGCTCCGCAGACCCTGCAGCACCGGTCCCGCGCCGCCGCTCTGCGATATCTCAAACTTGTTGTCCCCCATCTCAACCACCCTCACTCTATCCCCTCAGGCTCACTTCAACATCTCTCCCCAACCGATGCGCACTCCTGACACAACCAAATCCTTCACAGAAACATAACTCTCAGTGACTTACTCCAACATCACTGATGTCATTTCAGTGCTCTCAAGAGAACACCAGCGAGCATGAAGCTTTCCAACACTTACACAACTTGAACTTCCAGAAACTTGCACAAAATCACCTGTTCTGCGACTCCGACGTCGGCGCCTATCTAGATCAAGAAAACTCGACTATCTAGATAAAGAAAGCTCGACTAACGCACGCTCTAGTGCCAGAATCACGAATCAACAGTGTCGCTGAAGCTCAACAGTACTGCATTCTCAGAGCAGCCACAACAGAAGCTAAGCCGACCTGAAACTTCGGTGACAAGATTATCGTTACACTCTGATGTTGAATCGAGACAGTAACAGACTAGCTACTCACCCTCTAGTGCAAGAATCACGAATCAACACTGATATTGCTGAAGCTCAACACTGCATTCTCATACGAACCACAACAGAAACAAAACCGACCTGACAAGTTTATCGTTCTATTCTGATGTTGAATCGATGTACAGATTGATTGGAGAACATGAAGAAAACTTCCGAATCAGCTCACCTGTGATGTTGTGAGAATGTTTAGTTAAGTTAACTGCAGTGAGTGTCTCTCTTGTCTTCACAGTTCGTGTGTAATATTGCGTACAATCATGAATATTATTGCTTCAGTCGACAAACGATTCGGTGAACTTCACCTACGAGTTTAATACAAGTCAACTTCACACCAGCGACTGGACGACAGAGATATCTACTACAGAAGTAGATTATGGGGCCTCATCTAGGACTGGTGTACATCTAGGCCTCAGTTTCCTTCACGTTGGCCCTTTAAGGCCTAACGTCCATTTTTGGATGGTTTACGTGGCTCCGAGGAAAAATTGAGGAAATTTTAGAGGTGGGCAAGATGAGCATTTACCGGGACCGGCGCCACCAAAATCAATGGGAGTTACACTGATTCCCGTGAAGTGGGATTGCGATGAATTGCATCTTTAGTGTTGATGATGTTTTACGTGGTCTGTTATACTCGGAGATTCTCCCTGGTCTTGTGAGCTCATTGGCCTTAACGTCCATTTTTGGGTCCATTGGGCACATTAAGTTTTGCAGCAAACCACCTTCGAGGAAATTTTAGAGGGCGGAGCAAGGAGCATGTAGTGGGACCTAGACCACCGAAATCGATGCAAGCATTGGCGAGCTACATTAGTTTCCGTGATGTGGGGTCGCAATGAATGTACCTTCTGTGTAGATGGTGTTTTGAATGATCTATTACACTCGTAGATTCTCCCAGGCATTGTGAGCTTGTCGGCCTTGAAGGGTTAAGGCCTAACGACGGGACGAAAGCCAAATGGACCAGAAGTGTAGATGATGTTCTTCATGGTCTAGTATTTTCTTAGATGTTCCTAGCTTTTCCTGGCTACCAACATGGTTTTCAGCACTTATTATGGAATAACCAAGTACTAAGCTAATAAATGGTGGGGAGCAGTGGGTGCTGATATTTTGTGGTGCACCTCTTTTTTCTTCACTTGACATTAAATGGGGTTTGCCGTTTCTGACAGAAGTTGCAGCCTTTCATGTGCAGTGAATTGATGTTAACTCAGCTGCCTGAGCGAAATTGTCAATTAGTTTGTTCATGAGGGTATTGTGAGGTTTGGTGTGTGTAAATGGCGTTGGGTTTCAAACTTCATGGTGTTTATTGTTTTATTGTTGGGATTCATTGTTTGTTAGTACATGTACACACGGCTGCCTGATGTTTTGGCAACTTGGGAATTGCTCCTTGATTGTCAAGTGTGACCCGAGGTCAAATATGAACCATAGTCTTGGTTCTAAATTGATATATTTGTTGATTGTACTTTTAGGGTTGTCGACATAGATAGAAAGGATTGAGAGGTCCATTAGTTGTCCCTAGTATAGTGGACACGTCTATTCCTATTTTATATTGGACATATTCTTCGCATATTTCTTAGAATTCTAGATCATTCTTTGGATATGCTCATACATGCTCAAATATTCACAACCCTTATGGACTATCTAGATGGACATGGACGGTCACATGTCTATCAAGACTACCTTTGGAATTTTTGAAATTGCTTCGAGAGTCTACTTTCAATTTATTGTGTTCTTTCTTTTGACAATGAAGTTGAAAGTTGGGCCATGTCAAATGAAGTTCCACTCTTGAGTGCCAAAACAAAATTATGTTGGAAATAGAACTTCAAACTTTGATTATTTTACATGCACTAAAAATAGAAAATTTTATATGCAGTGAAACTATCACATTTTGTGTAATGTAAAATATATCCAAAAAAAATCTTTTCATTGGAATACGATTTGGCCCCTTTAGAAGGTTTGGTAATTTTAGCCCAACCACTATCTTCATCCATGTCAACAATGGTTACAAGTTAGCAAAAGTTTATGATTTAGGAGGTATGAGGTATGCGTGTAAGTAAAACTGGGTCCACGTTGCGGATCCCTCTATTCAACCCCAACAAGTATTTCATCAAGTAAGAGTCTTAGGTGGTCTCGCACCTTGATGACATGGGAACATTTTTCTAGTCCTGTGATTTTGGGGAACCCTGGGGAATATTCTTTGCCAATTTTGGCCCCTACGATCGAAAATGACCCTTACAAACCCCACCATGGTGAAAATAGGCCCCTTCTCCAACATAAAAAATAGAGGCAGGTTTTACCTCCACCCCTTCCATACTTCCACCCTCCTAAGCTTGTGCCCAAATGCAACGAGACCCCAATATTTTGGTTGCACAAGCTTCTTTGGGGAGGTGGGCCCTCGTGTAAATGGCATAGAGTCATTTTCTGGCCATCTCATTTTAGAGATTCCAAAGGTTGTTTCAAAAGACATAAATTGATAAATTTGAGGCATGCAGCCCCAAATTACCCCAGGAGGCCCGGATTAGCTTAAAATAGGTCCCCCACCCAAAAATAAAATAGGGCCAAGTTTTACTCCAACCCACCCCCTTTCCAGAAGCTTGTATGACTAAATTATAGAGATCCGATGCAACGCCCGTCTGAGGTATTTTGTGAATTCCCCACATCACTTCCTTGTCGGAATTACGTTGTTTGTACTTTGCAGGTGTGTAAGTTCATGTGTGGTCCAGTCACAATCTACTGCAACAACATGAACTTCAGATCATGACGCTGTAGGTTTGCAGTGAAAGAAGTTAATGAGATGACTGGCAATCCATCAGGATTCAGGTGGTGCTGTAATGGTGCCTTTTACCTTTTGAAAGAAGGTATGAATGTTCCGACTCTGGAGTCATCATCAATGATAATGATGTGGATAAATTGGCCCATTGGTGCCAGAAACGGAGAGGACCTCAATATCATATGCATTTGGGATATCCGTTAAAGTTACGAATTAGGTGCCAAGAATCAGGACTTTTGTTGGGATTGCAAATCTGATATTAATCTTATCATCTGAGGATTGTGGAAACCATCGAAGGCAACCATAATGTGTGAAGGCCGTGGATGTCAATAGCATGTGATCAAGTGCATTGTCATACTTCTAGTCACTTCATGGATGTCTCTAATTAAATTAATTTGCATAGAAGCCATGAAATATATTCACAAGTTGTACTATTTAACATTACTCAAATTAACACCAACGAAACAATACAGCATTCTTAACTCTTTAAGGCTCTGGAAATTCCGGAGCGGTGTTGCAAAGGCTTGTTTTGGGCCTCCCGGCGTTAAAGGGTTAATGATTACCACAGTTCTATTTGTTAATGACCTTTCCAACACTATTGGAAGTGCCACATTTAGAACTACGTTTGGAAGAGAAGCTACTATTTTTAGTGTGGTTAAGACCAAATTTCTTGTATTCATAACAATTTCTTAATCATTTCTTTTCATAATTTAATATTAAAATGCATTGGAAAGAAGAAAAGGATAACTTATGGTAACTTTTACATGGATCAATTACTAAGCAATGTTATTTGAGGACCCTGTAATTCATTCAAGGAGCAACTATTCAAGAGCATCCTCACCACAACCGCGCCAATGGCTATGACAAAGAGCTCCCGGCTGGGGCTATCTATAGCTGCCGGTGGCTAGGGCCACACCAAAACCCACGCCAATGGCCCAAAGGTTTGCACGCCTTCTCTACCCTCAGATCAATGATCGTCCGTAGTGCATGCACTCTTTGCGGGTGCAATCTGGCTTGTTGAATCTTTGTTGTGGAAGTGGAATTTGTTGACCGGTTGGCCAAGTCCTGACCAACAAAGTCTCGGCCGCATGCCACGCAGGAGGCGGGTCATAGCCTTGCCGGCATCGCTCCTAGCCAAGACTACCACAAGGTCACGGACCCCCCGCTCGGCCGGTGGAGATGCTATGAGGAACACCTACCACAACATCCACTTACTTTGGCACTTGGACCTTTTGTATTTGGTGCAATGAGCAATGTACAACTAGTTTGTTATAACCTACACCTAAAATAATGTCTTCTTCACTCAAATCTGTTCCAGCTCCTTATTTTCTGCAGAAACAGTTCTATGACCATCAAGTCTTTCAAGTGGGTTACCCACTTCTTATTTCCTGTTGACAAAATGGATGTTACTTCAGGATTTCCTACAAAAAAGAGTTCCACAATCATGTGCTGGTAACGTGCAAAACTGTACAAAGTTATGGGACTCTTTGACCCCTCTGGGAATCCACACTTGCAATTCCTTTTAATCATATATTACTAATGTACATTAAAAACTACACAAACATACACCATCCACGTAATTGTCATGTGATAATATTGTTCATCACACACTAAGCTTCTTGTCATTCATGAATTTTAGTGTACCATCATCTAAGTACATTGTCTCTCGCCAAAATCAAGTCAAGAGATGATATGAGTGTACCGTTGGGTGCGATACACACTAGGAGACCTTGATGTGGAAGAGTCCGCACACTAGAGACATTTGAGCTACAAAATCTACTCTCCAATGGTACTCGCTAAATGTGGGGAATTTGTACAACCATCCGACCAACTTAAACATAAACAACAGAGATTTTCATAGGCAATGTTCACACACTGCTTTGAACCTTTTGTAGAGTCCATAAGTGTTATTATGAGACGCCATTATTTCCATTGAAAGACAGTTTGTACTAGGCCAAGATTGAATGTGGAATGCACACAGAGCTATCATCTGTACATAACGTACATCGTAATTTCTATCACATTGAGATATCTCTCTGCTTCAGTCAGCTTTACATTTGCAGTGATTGTTCTCACTAAGAAAACATATTTTGTAAAAATACAGTTGTTTGTACGGTGAGGCAATAATACCATGAGTCTTGACCTCTATTTTCATTTTGAATCATTAAAATAAGTCTTCCAAGAAGAAAAAGGCCATTAAGATTCATGGAATAACATGAATTCTTCTTCTCCGTGCTCGAAGGTAGCTAAAACTACTTCTAACTTGAGTTTAAAACCACCCAATTTTTTCCTCTACCACCAATTATTTGCTTTCCACCTACTCCGCAATGTGTGTCAACAAACCATTATACCTCCGCTAACTTATGCACTTGCCTTTTGGTGCTTTGTATCCTCTCTTGTCCACATCTAATCAGGTGTCCTGTACTTGCTCCCGTACCAGGTGCTCAAATTGCACTGCAAAGTGAACTCCACAATATGTTCACATTTGTCTACAAAAGAAACCTTTTATATCAATATACCATTGCATAAATCTTCACAGAAAACCTCTGGAAAATGCTTTGCCCAAATATATCATCACCAACCAAATCTTTATTACAAAGGTTGAATTCCTTTCACACCATTCCATTCACATGGCAAACATTTTTTATTTACTTGGTAAGAGATAAATCTTGAAGAGTAGATTAAATAGTGTCTTTAGGTTGTCTTTTGGTTAGGTTTCATTACACTTGAGAAAGTTACTCATAGTACTATTAGAGTGTATCTAAATTTACGATGGTAATCGATAATATTAACATAATTTTCATTGGTACAATGTAAAATGTCAAGAATAAATTAGTATGTGGCCATATTCACTGGACAAGAATCTACTCCTTTAAAAAATAAATGTGAAAAAAGAATTATCCCCATTTTCCATCAGATGTTACACTCCACCAGCCATTAATGCTCTCTTATTTTTTAATCCCGGAAAAGAGTAAACGGCATGAGTGCATACAGAGATGCTCAAACCCACATTGGACAAGAACCTAGTCACGCCATCATTTCTCTTTGAAGAACATCATAAGGCCCACACCATTTCTTGCTACAGTGGCTATGTTACGTACTTTGTCAGCCCCGGCGTTAAGTGTTGGCATGCAGTGGACGTTGACAAACAAAGTGGGTAGCTGGGGCCTTCATTATTGTTCCTCCCCTTAACTATTCCTTTATCGCATCAAACCATAGTTTTCCCCCATTTTTTTAATGTCAGCCAAGGAAACACATGCTCAGTGACATAGGTTTAGTTTCTGAAGCTCCTGTTTAGTGACATGGGTCATGTGGATATGGTTTCAGAAATGCAGGCAGAGGTACTTCTGAGATCACTGATTGCTCTCGCGCAGAGGGTTTTGTTTTCTGTTTGCGAGCGTTAGCAACACTATTCTTCAGTTTCAGTCTCAGACATCTAGAAGAGTTAGGGTTGTAGGGTTTTGTTTATTCTACGTGAGGCGCGCTAGCTATGGTCATGGACTGCCTTCATGGAGGTTTTGTTAGTGATGGACTTCTGATGGGTTAAGTCGCAAACCCTGCATCCTGAAGCTGATGACGATTAGGGTTGTAGGGTTTTATGTGAGGATAAGCTAGTATGCGCATGTCAGCACCCAACTTTCGGAGCCGCGGTGTCCAAGCTGAGATTGTTTGTTCTTTCGTTTGTTTACCTGGAGCTAGTACAGGGCTGATGGCAGCTTGGTGATGAGTCTTAACATGCAGCAGCAAGATGAGAGCTACTCAACTTTGATGTGCATTCTTTCCATGGCGAAGAAGCAACAAAAAAGCCTTGTCTGTGAGGACGTGCATGTGGGTGGCTTGTAGGCAGGTTAGGATCGTAAGGCTCTGGAAATGGAGTTACAGGATGTGAAACTGAAGCAAAGTGGCAGGTTTCTGAGGATGAGCATGATGCCATCGCCCTCAAACCAGCATGCCATCCCAAGCCGCGGCGGCGGCGGACATCACAAGTCTCCTGTGTACTTCCCCCCAACTCCAGATCGGTCAAGCTTGTACGAAATCTCAGTCCATGACCTCACTTACAAGGTATGGAAGGTGAAGAAGTTTCAGAAGTGTCTTTTTCGTGTATATGACCTCACTTAAGGTGATGATATGGTTGCCTCCATTGTTTTCGGAACGCTGCATTGACTTCTTTTCAGGAGTGGGCTGATTTTATATTTTTATTTTTTGTAGGTGGTTTCAAAGGTGGGGAAAGGGGAGACAAGAGAGAAGGTTTTGCTCAACCATGTTTCAGCAGATGCGTATCCAAGTGAAGTGTTGGCCATTGCTGGCCCGTCTGGCTCCTCCAAAACTACGTTCTTGGACGCGCTTGCTGGGCGGATTGATAGGAACAGCTTGAAGGGGCAGATTATGGTTAATAACAGGCCTATGGATTCGGCGTTCAAGCGTGTATCTGGATATGTGACGCAGGTATGTAGAAACCATCTCAATTTGATGCTTACAAAGTTGCCCAGAGTAAGTGATAGAATCAGGTATAATTATGTCTTTGGTGTAGATTAGTGTTAAGGTAGGAGTACCTTAAAAAGTCAGGATCAGAAATGATGGAATCGTTCACTTTCAGGTTAGTGTCAGTAGACGAAATCGGATGAAACCTGCTTCACATTTTTTACTTTTACACTGGCTAGGCATTTTCCTACATAGATTTAAGGTGTAGGATAAAGTTGCGACGTGTTTCATTGATGCATATGGTGTGAACTTTAGAATGTTGCCTGATGGAGGTGCTACTGACAAATGACTGATTACTTCCGTCATGATTTTGAGGAGGCCGATTTGGAGCTGTAATTGTGCTGCAACTGATCTTTTGTTGCAGGATGATTCGTTGTACCCCCATTTGACGACGCGGGAGACGCTCATGTTCAGCGCGCGCCTCAGGCTTCCCCAGAGCATGAAGTTCGATGAGAAGCAGCAGCGTGTGAGATCCCTCATTGAGATTCTGGGTCTCACCGCCTGTGCAGACACGAATGTGGGAGATCAGAAGGTGCACTTATGAGTAATCTAGGGTTCTCGCATGTATGGATTATGATTTTCTTGTAGTGATGAATTTAATCCGTTGAATGCACAAGTACTTATGGCTATGTTCGTTCCGTGTTGTCGATTTTCAGTGACGCACTTGTGCAGCACTTTCTGGATGCGGATTTGAACTGCAATTCCAACGTCTTAAGTTTCTTGATACCGTTTTTATATTCCAAACATGCTCCATTGTGTAGGTGCAATGAAGCATGTTTGGAATATAAAAACGGTATCAAGAAACTTGAAACGTTGGAATTGCAGTTCGAATCCGCATCCGGAAAAGTGCCAATGAAAACGACCATGTGAGTGATCTTAATTCTCGAGTGCAGGGAGTACTCACCTTCAGTGAAATCTTTGCAGGTGAGGGGGTTATCAGGAGGTGAGAGGCGCCGCGTCTCCATCGGAGTGGACCTGATTCACGACCCGGGGGTATTGTTCCTTGATGAGCCCACATCAGGTCTAGACAGCTCCTCGGCGCTGCACGTGATGCAGGTGTTGTCTCAGATGGCGGCCCAGCGTCACCGAACTGTGCTCTTGACCATCCACCAGCCGAGCTACCGGATCCTCGCAACGATCAACAAGTTCCTGGTGCTGGCCAAGGGGAATGTTGTGTACCACGGTCCCGTGTCCGGGATGGTCACCTACTTCAATTGCATTGAGCGTGGTATGCCTGCACATGTAAGCAAACTCGTCAGAAAATTCCATGTACTAGATTAACTTGTAAAAGTCGCCCACGTTTGAACACATTTCCCCTCTTTTATCACTGAATAATCAAAGTCAGCTCAAAGGCGGTTGTTTCAACCGCAAAGATGGCTAAAACTACTTTGACTGAATTGAAGGGTGTGGCCACCAAGCACTAAGAACTGTTTAGAGTGAGGAAAGTTTAGTATAAGGAGGTGCTTATTCTATTGAAACTTTGGGTGACTTTGGAAAGAACGCTACTAGAGGATTTTTTGACACGGATTTTTGTCCCGGTTGTAAATTGCGTCTTTTTCTTTTCTGTGGACTTTGCAGGTGAACGTGGTTGAGTATGCGTTGGATGTAATACAAGAAGCTCAAGACTACCCAGATGGTCTCAAGCGCCTTGCAGAATACCAAGTAAGCATTCTAAGGCCATATCCGGTTTTCACATCAGCAATCGTCTTGTCTCTGAATAAATTTGATTCTGAACTCATGTGATAAATACAACGTGAGGGCTTATTGCATCTACACGCAATGAAGCAAGTTCAGAATATAGAAAATGATGTCCAAAAACGAACAATTGTACCTCACAAAGTTTCACTAGCATGCACCTTTCCATGAGAGCTCACTCCATCTGTTTCATGTGCAGCGGAAGGCGTACACAATTGAGGAGAACCGGGGGCAATTCGCCTACCAACCATCACCCTTGCCCATGTCTGACTCACCGGACAACAATGATCGGCAACCGGTGTTCGCCAACTCTTTTTTCCCGGAGCTCATCATCCTCATGCACCGGGAGCTCCTGTCGTTCCTGCGCACCCCAGCCATCTTCATCATCCGCGTCGTCCTTGCAGTAAGTGCAAACTTTTCCTCACTCCGAAAAGAAAAAAACTAAGCACCTGGTTTCCGCTTCTAGCTTTTCAGTAAAGATTATTCTCATACACGCCAAGTTCTCTTCAGATCCTCTGCAGCGTGATTCTGGGCACGCTCTTCTTCCACGCGAAGCACAGCCGCCTGGGCGTGACGCAGCGCCAGGGCTTCATCAACTTCACGCTGGCCTTCGTCGTCTTCACCACCATCGACGCCATGCCGGTCTTCCTCAAGGAGCGCCAGATCTTCATCCGGGAGACTTCTCGAGGCGCATACCGAACCTCGAGCTATGTCCTCGCCAAACCCATCGTCAGCCTGCCTTTCTTGGTCCTCCTGGCGCTCATTTACACTGGCACTTCGTACTTCCTGGTGGGGCTGGTGAAGGACGCCGAGGCCATCGTTGTGTACGTGGTAATCATCTTCCTCGCGTTCTGCGTCAGCGACGCGCTGGTGGCGTTCGTGACGAGCCTCGTGCCGGACATGTCAGCTGGCCAGCCCATCGTGTCCAGCGTGTGCGCCTTCTTCTATCTCTTCTCCGGGTTGTACATCCTCAGGTACTGTGTCCACCACTGATTTTCTCATGAAAAATTCGGTTATTTTGTAGTTGACGATGCTTTCTGCTTGTCTGATATCTAGATGACGGTCTGGTGATACTGTGTTGATATCTAGGTGATGGTTTTGTGACGATAGAGTTATTTGTAAAGTCATCCAAAGTTTTGATAAGATATTGGTCTTTTAATTTGTGATACTAGTTGATTTATTCACCCTTAGATCAATGAGAGAGCTTTGTGGTCTCTAAACTCTTAGAAGTAATTCCAGTAGGATGAAGTAGAGGTCATATTGTACCATAAATCTTAGGTTCATTTTTCCTCTTTGAGCTACTTATAGAAATATAGAGCTATTTAGGGTGATGTTAGAATGAGAAATGGAAAAGGAGGGCAAAACTCTTGGTATCTTTGCCTCACTTTACAAAAGAGTTGATATGAGGGTGATAGATTATTGGCTTAGCTGTAGACCTCAACAACTTCTCGGTTATTTTTAATATTCTTTTCCTTGATTTTCTTTAAAATGTGACATTGCGTTTTGTTTGTACAGGACTGCTATCCCGAAGTACTGGATCTGGTTCCACTACCTGTCGATTTTCAAGTACCCATACGAAGCACTGATGCACAACGAGTTCATGCAACAGAAACAAGTGATCTGGTACAACAATCTGGACTCCAACAAGATTCTAGCGCTCTTTGGTTTGGGAAAGGTGAAGTTGTGGGCTTGCATTGTTCCCATGATCTGCTTCGCCTTGGCATACCGGCTGTTATTCTACATCTCCTTGAGATGGCACACTAAACACATAAGAAAGTGAAGATCTACAGGCCAAGGTCAATAAGTTGCACATGTCTAGATTTGCTCTTACCCTCAGACTAACTTATGGATAGAAGAATTTTAGGGTTTCATCACCTGGTGTGATGTGTAACGAATAGCCCCTGAAAGACAGAGAGGGGGGGATGATGTAAAACTTCCTAGAGAATAAAAAAATAGAAGCGAGGTTTAGAAAAATTCATTGACACAGAACTCTACTAATGAAAATAACTCAGTGTTTTATACCACTCGTTCCAGGTGACCTGCAAGTCCATGTTGCAGTTCTAACATCAAAAGTTATTTCCTTCAGATGTAACCATGAGAAGTGATCACATCCTATCCTAGCCGTTCTTTATTCCAACTGTGTACAGCTATCAACATACACACATCTCAGGAGGTGGTTGCCAGTGTTGCAACATTCCCCTCAGCTTTCTGCATCCACCACAAAAACCCTCATCAGAGACCCATTTTCACATTAGAAAAAAAAATTAAAAACTAAAAAAAAAGCTTTACCTGTTCAACGTGAGGCAAGAACTTTCCGTTCATGATTATGACGACCCTGTCCTCGCCTTCCTTGCCCTTCACCTTCTCCACAGAGCAATAGTAACCAATAGCAGACATACTGCAAGATCACAGTATGAATTAAAATATTAAAACTTTTGAAAAGTTGAAAGTTGAAGTCAGAGGCGAGAGGTGCTTACATTCCGTCACCGAACTCTTCGTTGATGATATCCTTAATGCCTTCGCCGTAATGCACAACCGCCTCTTGCATCCTAGACAAACAAAAGTAAAATCACAAGTATCAGGTAACGCGCATATCAAGTTATCCATAAGATCTAGAAGCTATCTCGACACGGTTCTAGTTCTAGATCTGTGTCTGTGCGAGTTTTGGTCGCATGATCTGTGACAGAACGAGTTTTTGTTGGTTTACCTGTAGATTGTGGGGTCTTGGATGATGGTGGGGTCGAAGGAGCGCAGGGGGATCTCCTGCATGGCGGCCACCAGGTCGTCGGAGAGCGAGGGGACGGCGGCCTTGAAGGTCTTGGCCGTGTCCGGCTTCAGGTGGGCCTGGCGCCGGAACAGCTGCGCGACGTACGCGTTCGTGAGCCCGGTCTGCTTGGCGATCTCGTTGTAGCTCTTGCCGCTGTCCTTCTTGGCCTGCAGCAGCCGGGCCACCAGGGCGGACTTGCTACCGAGGCTCGCCATCGATCCTGCAAAGACGACACATCTCGTTAGTCCCACTCACCTACGGCCACTCACTTACGGTACCTTCCTCTTGGTCGAGAATCTGAGTAGTTCTCGCAATCGCTGGCTGATTTTACATTCACCTCGTCCATTCCAGAAGATTACTGATTCAACTTCAGAGCATGACTTACCCGGAGATGAAGAGTGCACTGTAAGTCGGAAGCTAGATCAAGACCTGGTTTCCTACGTCCAAAGAGAGTTTCTTGGTATCAGTTCTTCGAGGCAGCAAATTCACAGCTGGAAAACAATGCTAGCAAGTCACACAAAACCAGACCAGAGAGAGAACTCAGTACTAGTTGGAAAACTTCACAAACTCCACTTGAATTCCAAGCTCCAAAGCACAACCAAGAGCTAACTTACCAGAGACTGGAGTGGACTCGGGGTGGACGATCCGGACTGCATTCGAAGCCTGACGCTGCCTCAGTTTCAGCTGCAATTGTGAGACCTCGGTGACTAGATTGACAAGTGCAGAGCATGCGGAGGAAATTGAAGGAGCAGCGGTGTCCCTGTCCCTGACTCGCAACCCATGCACACGGCGTTGCTTTGGCTGTGTAGATTTCGGATGGGGGATGTTCAGGTGTGGTACATGGGGACGGGTTTAGGGTGGTGAGGGGTTTGGGATGAGCACCATTTGGTCGCGGGTTTGTGAGGGTGTCGTTGCGCTGCGTCCCGCGAGGCCTTGGGGGTTTAGGGTTTAGGGTAGTACGGTTTCAGTAAAGGGTGTCGTGTTGTGCTGAACCCTAAAACCTAAATCCTAGAAACCCTAGACCTAATTTTTGTATGCTGAACCCTAGAATTTTAACGCTCCTCAAGCAAGAATGAAACGTCAAACTTGGGTGAAAAAATTGGTGGTTCTTTTTACTTCTATAGGACCAAGTGTACTTGCGGGGTACAAAATTTATCACTTTCGGTGCAATTATCTTTCATCCCATACGATCGAAATCCATACCACATCATCTCACCCTCAATCCTAAGAACCCTAGACCCTAGACTCTAAAAACCTTAGACACACCTCAAGTGTAAGTGTGTTGTTGCACTGCGTCACGCGAGGCCTTGGGGTAGTATGGTTTCAATAAAGGGTGTCGTGTTGTGCTGAACCCTAAAACCTAAATCCTAAAAACCCTAAACCCTAATTCTTGTACCCTAAACCCTAAAATTTGAACGCATCTCAAGCAAGAATGAAATGTCAAACTTGGATGAAAAAATTGGTGGTTCTTTTTACTTCTATAGGACCAAGTGTACTTGCGGGGTACAAAATTTATCACTTTCAGTAAAATTATCTTTTAAGCCATACGATCAAAACCCATATCACATCATCACACCCTAAATCCTAAAAATCCTAGACCCTACACTCTAAACCTTAAACACACCTCCATTATGAATGAAGCGCCTAACTTGGATGAAACAATTTGTGGGGTCCCATTATCCACTAAAGGCCTCCGGGGTGAAACATTTATCACTTTCACTCCAATAATCTTTCAATCTATACCACATCATCTCATGTAAGTTAAGGAGAGGATCCTACGGTTACATTCTCAAAAAGTTCATCATGGCAGTTTCTGGTCAATATAGTAGAGATTTCTCTAAAATGCCTAGGTCCTTTAGGGGTTCAATAATATGGTTGGCACATTCAGATGAAGGGTCATGGAAGGGCATGATAATACTATAAATGGGTGAGATTCTTTTGAAAATATGGTTCTTTTAGTCTTCTACCATTCATATCATATCTCTTGATTGGTCAAAGTCATTCAATCCCTAAAGGACCACGGCTATGCTTTTGAAG
>OZ020525.1:5104343-5357950 GCA_963971425.1 Bryoerythrophyllum caledonicum | reverse complement strand
ACGTCGGGCAACTCCAAAAACTTTTGCTAGATCACTCATTCAAATGTGAGATTTTCAGTACTAGCTAATAATATTATTTCCTTTCATATTGTCCAAAAAAAGATCTTGTATTTAGTGAAAAATAGCATATTAACCCAAGTCAAACATTTTCACACATTGTTGGGCAAGGTGCCAAATAAACTTCTTCTTTTCCACATAAAACTTGGAGATCTTCATATTTTTGACTTTTTGTTTTTTCCACAACAATATGTAGTGTAAACCTTCTTATACACCATCTAGATTATCAATCTAAAACATATTAAGATTACAAAAAAATTAAAGCGCCAATAGGCAAATTTTGAACCTCCATTCCTTGCATAGTTGTTTTGAATATGCTACACCCCTTCTCTACTGCGAAAAATGGTGCACAAGGAGCTAATATCATGCTTCACAAGATGGTAATGGATTTAGACCTTGTGTAGTGCAAAAATTTTACACCAAGGGAAGTCAAAGTCTGCCAATCCACTGAATGCAGGGAAGAAAATGAACTGATTGTTGAACATCAAACACTATAATCTTTCAATCCGTGCGGTCAAAGTTTTTGAAATTTTATGAGTATATTACTTAGTAAGTCTTAATTGAGATCCTATGGTCAAAACTAGAAATGAAATTATTTAGTTCCTTCATTATTCATTATACAATCAGACCTCGATAAGTGTTAGGGGTTGGGAGCATAAAGTTAGTTAACACTTAGACACTAGTAACACATAACACTTCAGAGGGTGATGCCGATGATTTGTAACACTTATAAAAAATAACACTTAGAAGAATTAAAAAGATAAATACATAATATTTATAGAAAAAATGGATGAAATTACAAAATATTGATTTATTATTCATCTAAGTCCGCTAAAAGAATGAATCAATAGTACTTTGGCAAGTTTCTGCTACACGCCAAGATTCTACTTCCTTTCTAGTGCTGCAATATTCCTAATAGATAACATGGGGTCATTAGGTCTTCGCTCCAAAAACTTCTTCAAAGTTTGGAGAGCAATACCTACATCTTTAAAGCCTACAACTTCTTCTACTATATTGTGAGGATTAGCTTCATCAGGATCACTATCTTCGTGTTCACTACCTTGTTGTTGAGATGGAAGCATTTCAATAATTTCTTCATCAGTGGGCTAATAAGGGTTATTCAAATCAAACTCAAGCTCATAATTTAATACTCTTGAACATTCATGTTAGGGGTCTCAGTCTCAGAGGATATCAAAGTAAGTTGTTCCAATACAGCAACAACCTCCTCTACTTCTTTCCTTTGCAGCTCTTGAAGGACTTCATTTTCTACAAGAATTGAAAGAATTCCTCTGTGTCTCCAACAATTTTGAATTGTTGTTGGAGTCACTCCGTTACGCCAAGCCTTCTCAAGCATGGTCACAACTTGCTACACATCAATCGCAAAACTCTTGCGAGTTGAAATACAATCTATTTGATGTTGAATTAATAACTTCATGTATTGAGCTTTGAATGATGCAATGATTCTTGCATCCATAGGCTGGAAACGACTAGTTGTATTTGGAGGCAAAAACTCTATTTGTGTCACCGTCAATCTTGAACCTCTATTAGGCACTTGATGTCCAGAAAAATTATCAACCTACAAAAATACTTTCTCTTTTTGGGCACTTACCATCCTCCTCTAAAAATATAACATAAATTGTTAAAAAAATTGTGGTCATCAATGCTTTTTAATTAGCATGCCATAGTATACCTAGATTTTTTGGGTTTAGAATGTGCGTGCTTGTAAAAGCCCGAGGCTTCAAATATTGATCGATAACCTATGGAAGAAGAATTATGATGCTTCCATCAGCATTTGCAATAAGTGCCAATGTGATGCGCTCTTTCTGGTTTTTTTTTCCAGATAGTCTTTTCGTAGCTAATGTACGATTAGGTTCCAACCTGTAAAAAAAACCAGTTTCATCCATATTGAAAACATCACAACTCTTGTAATGAGATACAAGTGTTTTGATG
Source organism: Bryoerythrophyllum caledonicum (assembly GCA_963971425.1). Lineage (NCBI taxonomy): Eukaryota > Viridiplantae > Streptophyta > Bryopsida > Pottiales > Pottiaceae > Bryoerythrophyllum > Bryoerythrophyllum caledonicum. The sequence continues at coordinate 5,355,943 of OZ020525.1, read as the reverse complement.
TCTTGCATTTTCTTTAAAACCTCTTTAGAAACGTCACTTGATGCATCTTCTCCATGACGGGTATAGCCCTTGATATTATCTCTTCTTGAAATTTTGCACCCATCCATGAGAAAATTGAAGCTCCTTCTCGTTAGCACCTCTAGGAAGTAATGCGTAAAATCTCTTTGCAGCAGCCACCACAAGGTCATCAGATAAAACTATATTATTTTCTTGCATTGTCGTAAACCAAGTAAAAGTGGCTTCCTCCACTTCTAGGCATTGAGACTTTCGTAAGCGCTTGGAATCACCGAAGTGCCCAACGTCAAGTCCGCTAATGTGTTCTTTTCGCTTTATTATTCTTCCAATATTCATCTCAGACGCGTTTACTTGAAAGTGTGCGTTGGCCCACGCAGCTAATGCTCTATTGGTAATCTTTCCACCAGTATCTAAAACAATCTCACGATATTGAACAATCTCTTGTTTTTGCTCTACCGTGAACTCATGACCCTTTGCCATTGCAAACTGTAGAAAATTTAGTTTAACAATATATCTTCTATCGATGAATTTGCGATACAAATGAAAACTCTAACAACATATATTCTATGAATGAGTTCACAACACAAATAATAATTCTATAGCCTTCAATCCCTTCTTATAATCTTGGTTGCCTTGCCTAGTTGCCTTTTATTTTTATGTTTATAAACTTAAAAGTACACTTATCTTTTACCTTTAGGAGCTTAAAAATAATATGATCTATTAGTTTATGAACTTAAAATTACATCTACCTATCAGTTTGTTTCTAGAATGGACATCTAGAGTCACTTTGCAACTAGAAACTATTACTTTACCTCAAAATGATCTCCCCCCAAGCAATGGCTCTTACGAAAAGCCTTTCCTTGGAAACTTATCACTTACCGAGGTAAAATTAACAAAGTTGGGAGTGCGACATTGCGTAATACTTAACACACATAACACTTACTAGTCTTAATTTTAAGGAAGCGGAAATCTCCGTAACACATAGAGAGTTTTAACACTTATCGAGGAAACACTTATCGAGGTCTGACTGTACTAGAGTCCAACAATTTTGAAGTGTTTTTGGTGTGAAACTGTCACGATACCTTAGGGGTTAAGCAATATTATCTTGCAATGTCCTAACCACAATGCAGCACTCAAGGTTGACTTGGATTGTGTACCCTTGATTGAAAAGCATGATTGTCAATCAAAGGGTCTCATGTCCGGTACTGTAGTCTGCAGTGGTGAGAGATTTTCAGAGTATATTTCAGAAATCTGGGCATGAGCACAAAGTTTGTTTGTTTGTGATTTTTAAAATATTCATTTGAGGGTGAGCGACCCTGCTATGGTCAGATGTAATTACACAGCAGATGCATCACATCCCCATCAGATTGAACTCTCTCCACAACAGGACAAGCCATGTAAACATTCCCGAAAAGAAAACTTTGATTTGAATTTACATGTGCCAATGCATGGTGACAGATGCCGCAGGAAAGGGGTGTGGACAAAATCGGCCCCTTGTTTTTATGTTGGAGGGGGCTATTTTTAGTGAGGTTTGGCATCTACAGTAAAGTGAGGCTGCTGCCCACAATTTGGCCAAAAAAATCCCAAAGAAAGCCTCTGGACCCCAAATAATTTGTAAAATGCGAGAAAATTGAGGCATCTGTCAATATGAAATAAAGTGGTCCGCAATGCAACGAGCTGACACCTCAGCAAGCTCCTCATGTGGTGGTGTGGCAGCCACTTGGCAACCAGGGGTGCCTTCTCAACGATTACATTTACAATTCTCCCAATCATCCACTTCAATTTCAATCAAAATATGATACGAGAGCTTCGTGTCAAAACAAAAAGGTGAATTCAAATTTATATCTCTCTTTGCCTTTGCATTCTACGCAGGGTATTTATCCTGGAGCCAGTTTTTGTAAAATCTTGGAAAGAGTAGGAGAGGGTGAGTGTACCCCCATGCCTTTGGAAGTGAGAACTTTATTATGGTTGTATTGTACTACGAAATGGCAAATAGGCAACTTTAGCAACCTAGATATGGGGTTGGAGTTGTGGTCCTGGCCTGTATATATGGGTAGCCACTCATGTGCTTCACTTTTAGTGGCAGAGAACTTATAGGTATGTTGGTACAGTCAGCTCCCTTTACAAGAGCATCTGTTACAACAACGTGACAGTCTGTTTAGGTCCATAACAAATACATGCTCTCCACAGTAACAATCTCTTCATAATATTGTAGGAAAAAAGTTGAAAGTCACCCCTCATGACATCCATTGTGTGTAACATCTAAATTCAACCTTGTCTGCTATTAGAGGCCCTCCCAAGTATGAGCCACTCTTTCTTAGCAAACAAATTTTGGTGAAAACAAGGTTGTTGTAGAGGGAGTTGATTGTACTAAAATTTGAATGAAATTTGGAATATATATATATATATATATATATATTTGTGTGTATGTATGTATGTATGTATAATGAGGATGATTTAGTGACTCAATTGTGTTACTAAAGAATGTATACTACACTAAAAATCACATTTAGTGTCATCTACACTAAATACGAACTCTTACACTAAAAGGAAGAATTACAATTAGTGTGACGACACAACATTACACTAAATGTGAAACATTACACTATATGTGAATTGCAGTAAAAATGGGTGGTTTTTTTTTTACTTGTGGACAATTAGTGTAGCTGTATAAGCTTGCCGCAGTGAATAAAATCACTATTAGTGTATGAAAAAGCTTGCCGCAACTAACACTAATTGTGAACAAGTTTGCAAATAGTGTAGTAGGGTAATTACACTATTTGTGTGACTACACTAAATGCAATGTTTAGTGTAGTCCCTTGGAAAACTCCCTGTTTGTTGTTATTGGGTAGTCTATGTTGAGATAGGATGATAGCACATCCATCCACTCCAGGGTCCTCCCCTAACTAGACCCTAGTCTAAACCTACTCTAGACCCAAGTACGGTTCACCTAACCGTATCGTAGTGGGATTACCATATCGTAGTGGGATTACCACCTGATCATGACACTTAATACTAGATTAACTACCACTAATGGTACGACACTAGGATCCTATCACCAGTGAACGGACCCCTATTGTACCATCCAGCCAGGGATTAAACCCTGAACCTCACAAGGAGCTCTTGCTCTTTTACTCATCTCTTTCTCTCTCACCTTGGTCTCTCAACATGTTATCAGCACGCTCTTGCTCCAGATCCTGATTTTTTTTCCTTCTACTGAGCGGATCGACCATAGATCACCTCATGTTGTATTAGTTATTTTTTTTCAGTGATCAAAGAGCACACCAGCGGAGAGGAAGAGCACATGATCAGTCAGACGTCTAAGGAATACTGTCTACAGTGGACGTCAAGAGAGCACACACAGACACGATCATCAATACCTAGAGATACAGTTCACAGGAACAGTAGACGTCGAGAGACACAATCCACTTACTGTTCACTCACAGTGACTGCATGCACACGTTGACCATAACCTAGATCCTAGCGACTGAGCCTTTGAACCAACACTTAGCTTCAGATCCTAGAATCTACACGAATTAGGTCACGATAGAACCTACATGCATGGCTACACTATCGCGAGTCCGGGAGAACCGGACACAACCACTCTATTTCGATCCTTTGGAACCTGATGGATCTAATTACCTAGAATGGAGTATTGACGTCCGCACCTACTTGTGTGCAGAGGAACTGATCGCAGCTCTTGACGAGACAACTGCGGTGGACCTACCACCACCATTCATATGGCAAACGCTACTTATCATCAGACGACACCTCGACACGTCGTTGAGACTGCAATACATACAAGTCGATAAACCTGCGGAGCTATGGAAGGCGCTGGAGGCGCGATTCAAGCACGAGGAGACTATATTTCTACCCCAGGCACAGAGTGATTGGATAAATCTTCGTGTACTAGACTTCCCGAATTTCCTCCTCTTCAACGTAGAGCTTCACAGAATAGCAGCACAACTCCGACTCTGTGGAGACAGGCTCACCGACACCGATCTCATAGATAAGACATTATCTACCTTTCCTCCTGCTTGTGCGATTCTAGCTCAGCAGTACCGTAACATGAAATTCACAAAACATTTGGAACTAATGTCATATTTGCTGTTAGCCGAGAAACAACAACAGCTACTACTCAAGAATGCAGAATCTCGCCCAGCCAAGGAGATTCACGCGAGCAAGATTGACAAGGCATCAAAAACTCCGAACGCGGGGACTTCACCCACGAAGAAGGAGCCGAATCCCATCTGCGAGTCACACGTCACAGATGCACCCAAGCGGAAACAGAGAGGAGAATGGAACAAACCGAAAGGTGAACGCTCAACGCACAAGAGGTATGGACATAAACCGAAAGTAGACAAGTCGTCACAATCGTCCAGTAAAAGTGTTAAAGGAGCTTGTCATAAGTGTGGCCGAAAGGGACACTATGCCAAAGAATGTCGTGCTCCACACTATTTCACTGAAATGTTTAAGGAACTCTAGGCGCTGAAGGATGGGAAAAGAGAAACGCATACTCTTGATGCACCATCCCTCACGCTCTGTGAACTAGATCCTAAGATATACATGGTTCAAAGAGTATCACAGACGGCCAAAGCAAAAATAGCTTTGCTCGATAGTGCATCAACTCATACCATACTGCAGGACTCTAGGTTCTTTGAGTTCAAAAATCAAAACGACCCATGGCAATGTTGTGACATCGTCACCATTGCAGGGCCACGAAATTTCAGATTTCGTGAGGGCCGGGCAACAATCGCATTGCCCGGGGGACACCCTTTGATTTGTGAACGGGCTATGTACGCCCCGGACGCTCCTCGTAGCCTGATCAGCTACCGAGACTTGAGAGCGAACCGTATCCACGTTTCCATTGCGAGTGCGAACGATGAAGAGGCGCTGGAGCTCAGGCGAGGGCCGAGGATCCTCGCCACCGCACACGCGGGAGCCAACGGCCTATACGAGCTTACCATCTCTGATATGGAAGCAAGCCTTGCTCATTTGAGTAAAGAAGAGGCTGGCGAACACTCGAGGGCCTCACGGTTCAGAATTAGTACCCCTAGCCTGTCCCAGGGAAGCGAAAAAGCAACGTTTCATGTTGCAAGTAGCAAAGCGGATGTGTGGCATCGTCGACTTGGACACCCTGGGACAACCATCATGAGGAAGATGATTCCCATGCTGACTGGACACGGCCTCTGCACGAGCGACGCGGAGCGAGTGGACGCGTGTGAAGCCTGCATTCAAGGCAAGCTCATAAGGCAGCCGTCGCGGTGGAAGTTACCGGCGGAGATGCCAGCTGCTTTGTATCGCCTCCAAGGCGACATCTGCGGCCCAATCACACCGCAATCAGGTCAGTTCAAGTATTTCCTTGTTTTAGTTGATGCCTCGGGTAGACACGCTGAGGTTTTGTTGTTAACAACTAGGAACATGGTATTTTCAAAAACCTTAGCTATGATCCTACGATTCAGGAACCACTTCCCTGACAACCAAGTATGTTTCCTGAGAATGGATAACGCCTTAGAGTTCAAATCCCAAGCCTTCGAGGACTTTTGCACAGCCTCAGGGATAGAACTAACATACTCGGTACCCTATGAGCACTCACAGAATGGCCTCGCTGAGGCATATATCAAGAAACTGCAGCTAGTAGTTCGACCCTTATTACTTCATGCATGTCTATCTCCCTCGATGTGGGGACATGCGGTCTTACACGCATCTCTACTTCTGAGACTTAGACCAACCTTATTGCTCACCCAAACCCCACTGGAACTTATGTCAGGACGCACACCACACATAGCGCACCTACGCACTTTCGGATGCGAGGTCTGGATACCTCTACCCGAACCGAAATTAAAAACCGTCGCACCTCACAGGCACAAGGCCATCTACCTAGGATATGACACACCTAGCATAATACGGTACAAACTACCAACTAGCGATGCTATTTACAAAGCCAGATTTTTGAACTGTAAGTTCGTGGAAAATAAATTTCCTGGTTCATTACACCAAAGTCGAGATTCTAACTTAAACTTCAGGGCCTTAGAAACCCTGACCTTGAACCCTGATCCTCAGACCACGCTAGCTGATGTAGAGGTCCGAAAACTAATTAACCTAAAGAATCTAGCTGAGAAAATCCCAGACGGATTTCAGTCAGGTCCACGTATAATCAGAAACCCATTACCAGGCTCGGGTAATACAGTACCCATAGCCCCAACAAAGAAGAGGAAAACTCGTCACTCTAGTCCAGCCCCTAGCACCTCGCATGCGCACGTAGCTACCATGCACATGGACCGACGTCTCACGTCAACAGTGATAGAGTCCACTGGAGTCCCATGGGAGGATCGAGAAATATTCGTTTCGAGATTAACAAACCTCGACGCTGACCTTATGACCCTAGATTAGGCTAAACGTAGAGCCGATTGGCCGCAATGGGAAACTGCCCTACAAGCGGAATACCAGTCCCTACGAAAACGTGGCGTCTTCGGACCACTAATCACAAACCTGGACACCAAACCGATAGGATACAGGCTTATATTTACGCGCAAACGTGATGAACATGGACACGTGGTCCGGTTCAAAGTCTGACTCGTAGCCCAGGGTTATACTCAAAAACCAGGCATTGATTTCGAGCAGACTTATTCCCCAGTTATGGACAGTACCTCTTTTAGATATATACTGAGCCTCGCGGTCGAAATGACGCTTGAAACACGATTACTCGACGTAGTAACAGCCTATCTCTACGGAGATTTGGACGCGGAAATTTATATTAAACCGCCACCTGATTTCTTGCCTACTACAAGTCCCGTAAGGCCCGGCAAGTTCACTGGATTGAGAATCCAAAAGGCACTATATGGCCTGAAGCAAGCAGGCAGGGCATGGTACCACCACTTGAAAAGTTTTCTGCTCGCGCATGGATTTTCTAATCATCCAGCGCTACCCTGCGTATTTGTCTTGAGGGACGAATCAGGGTTTGTCATTTTGGCAGTATACGTCGATGACTTAAACTCCATTGGCACTGCAGCCTTATGCGCTCATGTGGAGAGCATACTAACCAAAACTTTTGAAATGAAAGTATTAGGCCGCACGTCGTATTGCCTTGGATTACAGGTACAACACTATCCTGATGGGAGTATACTACTTCATCAACAAACCTATGTTAAGAAGCTCCTGGCCACATTCAACATGGAAAACGCGAATGCATTGTCCGCGCCCATGATTGGTCGAAGCAAGACCGAAGATGACCCCTACAGACTCGCTGACGAAGGCGAGGAAGAGGTCGACAAAACACAGTACCTAGCTGCGGTAGGGGCGCTACTCTACCTCGCGACGAACACGAGACCCGACATCTCATTTGCAGTTAGTGTGTTAGCAAGACACAGCCAGCGACCTAGAATGCGCCACTGGCAAGGGATCAAACATCTCCTACGCTACTTATACGACACTGAAGACCTTGGCCTACACTTTAAAAAGAGCGCCGGCAGAGATATCACTGGCTACGCCGACTCTGGCTTCAAGACCGACCCTGTTTCTGGAAAATCCCAAACGGGATACATCTTCGTGAAGAATGGTGCACCAATTTCGTGGAGATCCACCAAGCAGACCGTGACAGCCACCTCTACCAACCATGCAGAACTACTTGCGTTCCATGAAGCGTCCAGGGAAGTTGTGTGGCTGAGGACGATGCAACAGGCTATTGCTCAACAATGTGGGATTCCCAACTCAAAGAAGCCAACAACGATCTTCGAGGACAACGCCGCGTGTGTGGAACAAGTTTCCTCGGGCTTCATCAAAGCTGATAGAATAAAACATATCAGCCCTCACATCTTCGGATACACACAGGACTTGACGGATACAAACCAGATCCAAGTGAAGAAGATTGCTTCAGCGGAGAACATAGCCGACGTACTCACGAAGGCACTTCCCGCACATCAACATCGAAAACTCATCAGGGCAGCCGGAATGCGAACCCTGGAAGAATTAGGCGAACGGTGAATTCACTCTTTTTCCTGATACTTAGGTTTTTTAATGAGGAAGTTCATCGTTCGAGGAGGAGTGTTGAGATAGGATGATAGCACATCCATCCACTCCAGGGTCCTCCCCTAACTAGACCCTAGTCTAAACCTACTCTAGACCCAAGTACGGTTCACCTAACCGTATCGTAGTGGGATTACCATATCGTAGTGGGATTACCACCTGATCATGACACTTAATACTAGATTAACTACCACTAATGGTACGACACTAGGATCCTATCACCAGTGAACGGACCCCTATTGTACCATCCAGCCAGGGATTAAACCCTGAACCTCACAAGGAGCTCTTGCTCTTTTACTCATCTCTTTCTCTCTCACCTTGGTCTCTCAACAGTCTATATGGACAACCACTCTAGCGCCCTGCTAAGATAAATCCCCCCATAATCGACAAGTTATGCAATGTGTATATATGGAGATTCCATATAATGATACCACTTTTTCTAGTGATAGCCAATAGAATTAAAATTTCAACCTAAGTGGTTTCGTATTTTTTTGATAAAATGTGAAATAGTTATGAATTTTCAAAGTGAATGCCATGTTTAGTTGGTGGCCACCTATTAGTGCTCCCCAAAAGTGCCAACCAAAAGTAAGGGGTCTTGACAAATAGCAAACCTCCATTTGGAATTGAATGGGGATAATTGGATTGACGTAGGTTGGATATACCCAAATTCTATAGTTGTTGGTTACCAAATTTGGTTGGTTATGGGGGGGGCTTACCATATGGGTTGGGGCTAAGTTACACATGATGGTACTAAGACCCTAACCTTGTTCACTGATTTGAGAAATCATTGTAGTGAAAAGCTCAATTGTTTTTAAAGTTGTAGAGTCATTTTTAAGATAAAAGAACCTATTTTGTTGTGAACATTTTAACACCTAAATTATAAAAGTCCTAAGGTGGACTTTTGCAAATCTTAGGCACGTTTCCATAGTTGCAATTTATATTTACAATTTTCAAAATTTTGTATAAAGATGCAAAAAGACAATAGGTACATGGGAATAAAAATGTATTCTCATCAGACCTTTGGACAAAAAGTTATGCCATCTTAACCCCAAAAGGCCTAAAAGTCCCCCGAGGGGACTTTTATAGTCTTCGAAGGGGACTCTTGGGCCTTTGGGAGTTAAAAATAAACTTCTTAAGTGCAAGCACATCATGCAACTCTAAAGCTTTTGCTAAGACTTTTTTTTGTATGTGAGATTTTCAAGACTAGAAAGTAATAATAATTCCTTTCAAGAAAAAAATTGTTCTCTTTAGTAAATAATAGCATTTAATCCCAAATCAAACAATTTTACATATTGTCACACATTGTTGGTCAAGGTACCAAAAAAACTTCTTCATTTCCACACAAAACTTAAAGATATTCAATTTTTGAAAACTTTTTAGATTCTCATTCTAAAATATAGCAAGTTAACTCCTAAATTTATGTGACAATTTCCCACAAAAAAAACACTTCAAAATTGTTGATTCTAGTGCAATGAGTATGGAAGGCAACCAAAACATTGATTTCTGCTTTCAACCATAGGATCTCAATTAAGACTTACTTAGTAACATACTCACAAAATTGTATAAAATTTCACCACACAAAATAAAATATTACGGAATTTGAAGTAGAAAAAACGGTTCACTTTCTTCTTCGTGCTCAGGGGAAAAGCAGGCCTTGATTTCACTTGGTGTCAAAATTTTGCACTACATAAGATCTATATTTTATACCATTGTATTAAGTATGGAATTAGTTTTGTGTACACCAATGTTAGAAGTAGAGAAAGGGTGTAGCATATTCAAAACAATTGTGCAAGGAGTAGAGGTTCAACCGTTGCTAGTTCACATGATATTTGTTTGTAAACTATATATGTTTTAGAAGGAGAATCCAAACGGTCAATAAAAATGCTTAAGAACACCACATCTTGTAGTAGGAAAAATAAAAAATAAAAAAGAGTAAGATATCTAGCTCTTTTGTAGAAAAGAAAAAAGGTTTTTGGTATATTGCCCGACAATGTGTGACAATGTGTTAAAATGTTTGACTTGAATTAACATGCTATTTTCACTAATTTAAGACAAGGATTTTATTTTAAAATATGGAAGGAAATCATTTTAGTTGGTAGTATTCAAAATATCACATTTAATAAATTGTCCTAACAAAGTTTTTGGAGTTGCCCTACGTGCCCGCTCTTGAGAAGTTTAGGCTTTAACCCATGAAGGACCGTGACAATTTCACACCATAAACACTTCAAAATTGTTGATTCTAGTGCAATGAGTAAGCAAGGAAACAAAACCTTAGACTTGTAGTTTTGACCATAGGATCTCAATTAAGACCTACTAAATAACATACTCACAAAATTTCAAATTTTTTTACCACAAGGATTGAAAGATTACAGTGTTTGAAGTCAAGTAAATGGAACTTCATTTTCTTCCCTCCGTTGAGTGGATCAACATACTTGACTTCACTTGGTATCAAATTTTTGCACTTTACGAGGTCTAAATCTATTACCATTGTGTTAAGCATGATGTAAGTTCCCAATACACCAATTTTTAGAGGTAGGGTAGGGGTGTAACATATTCAAAACAAGTGTGATAGGAGTGGAGGTTCAAAAATTGCCAATTCACGTTATATTTTTTTTTGTGAACTCAATATGTTTTAGAATGATAATCCAGACAATCAATACAAAAAATTTCAGTGCATATTGTTGATGAAAAATAAAAAATATGAAGATATCTAGGTTTTATGTAGAAAAGATTAAATTTTTCCCCCGCTTTTCCGAAATGTGTAAGAATATTTGACTTGAGTTTAAAAGAAAATTACACTAAAGACAAGAATATTTTTTGACATCTTCGAAGAAGGTAATATTCTCTACATGTACGAAAAATCTCAATGTCAATAGAAACTTCTAGCATTAATTTTGGAGTTGTCCTGAGTCCCCATTTCTAACTTTGAGTGGTACTAGTAACTTCAAACCATGAATCCAAAACAAAAAAAAACTCTACAAAGCGCTTATGAGGGACAACCTAATATAAAAAATAAAAAAAGAGGGTTTTTTCAAATTTTAGGAACTTGCCCAAAATGAAAAACGTCCCCTACAGGTTAAATGGACCTTTAGGGGTGAAGATGGCATAGCTTTTGCATTAAATGTCTGATCCATAAAAAAAATGTACTCAAAAAATCTTTTGATAATGTCCATCTAGAATAAAAATTCTAAGAATGATATCCTTAGCTATACGGTAGGAACCTACCCAAACCTTCAAGAGTCTTCCAGGGGGACTCTTGGAAATTTAGGAATTAACAAACAAATAAAACAAGAAATGGCAAATTTTGAACCTCCACTCCTTGCACAATTTTTTTAAATATGCTACACCCCTTCTCTATTTCTAAAACCTAATGTACAAAGAACTAGTATCATCCTTGACATGATGGTATTAAATTTAGACCTTATGTAGTGCACACATTTGACACCAAGGGAATTGTCTGTAGATCCCTTAATGCATGGAGGAAAATGAACCATTTCCTCTCCTTCCAAAAGTATAATCTCTCAATCTGTATGGTCGAAGTAGATGAAATTTTGTGAGTATGTTTCTTAATCCGTAAGGGCCCAAGGTATTTTTCCATTAAGAAACACTTCAAAACTGCCATAATCAAGAAGCGGCAAGAAATATTTTGAACCCAAATTTTATATATATATATATATAATTATAATTATGCTCAAAGCTCTATTCAAGGACATTCTAGAATTAAAAAAATAAATAAATTTAAATCCTTTTGAGTTTCAGGAATTTGTTCAAAATGAAAAACGTCCGCCACGGTTGAATGGGGTTTTAGAGGTTAATAAATCTTAATTAAGATCCTACTGTTGAAAATAGAAATAAAAGTTTTTACATCCTTCCTTAGTCATTACACTTGAATCAACAATTTTGAAGTGTTTTTTTTGTGTTACCGTACACTACGGTCAGTTTCGGCAGGCAAGTGCCGAAGCATTTATTTATTTTTGTCACATTGATTCGACACAATGGATATCACATAGGTATTGCACGAGTATCACCTAGATCTTGCATGGGTGTCACCTTGGTATTACATAGGTATTGCCTAGCCAAATCTCTTGAAATTTGGACAAGTCCCCATTTCGAATTAATTGTGTACGAAACTGACCATAGCGTAGGGTAAATTGTCATAGAAATTCAGGGTCAAGGCAAACGTGAATCATACAACTGAGGAACTATGTTTCACTCAATGGTAAGGTACCAAGATTTTAATGTCATGGATAAAGAGAATGCTACATGTCATGGGTAGGTCATGGGCCTGGGAACCATAAAGTCCTCACTGTCTCCATTTTGCTTTTTCCGGGCACAAATTTGACCAGAGGTGGGGAATTCCTGACTTCTGATATTGCAGGGAAGTCCTTGCTTTGTCGTAGTACGGCTTGGCTCTCCAAAGTTGATTCACTAGGATCGGTTGCCCTACAACCACCAACTTAAGCTTCTTGAACTATTTATAGCAGTGGCGTGTGAGATATAGAACATACGGTATTGACTTGCATGTTATTAGTTCCTTGCACACCAATTTTTCAAAATATATTCTCATCAATTCGGTCAAGGTGTTAAAAATTTTTATTTCATCTCCTCATTGAAGTTAAAGACCTTAATTTTGACCGTTTGGGTTTCCAGTTTTACACAAAAATGGATTCATGAAAAATTAATATTCTTTTGGTGGCATTTTTAACCTCTCTTCATTGTTTTTGTTTTGTTTTTTTGTTTTTTTTAAGAAAAACTCTATATTCTCATGTAGCTCTAATATTCATGCACCTCCAAACTAAATTTGAAGAATTAAAGAAATAAATTGCAATTATGGGAATGTGCCTGAGATTTGTGGACGCCCACCTCCGGAGTCCAAACACTTCGGGTTCACATCAGCGGGTATGTCATGTGATGGTTTCACGATAGCCAACCATCGTGAATGGATCATAGTACTCAAATTGATGTGATGGAGGTTGACAAGGCTCCTCCATCCTAAAAATTTGACAATGACATCAACGACTTTGCACAGCACAATCATTCCATTTTGCAAAATTTCAAAGTTGCCCCAAATAAAAAAAACTCGGAAAAAAATATCACCCCTCAAAAATCATGATCTTAACATCTCTAGACTTAAAAACTCCAAAAAAACCTGTAACCCCTTAAATGAAAGGGCATTTTCAAGAAATCTCTACTCCATTGATTGACGCCTACATTTCCAAGAGTCCCCTCGGGGGACTATAGAAGGTTTGGGCAGGTTCCTACAATGTCAATTTAGAACATTCTTTTTTGAAATTAATACTCTAGATGGACATTATAGTAACTTTATGTCAATATAAATTCTTCCTAAATCAAACATTCAATGCAAAAATTGTGCCATCTTGAAGCAAAACTTTGAAGTGTTTTTGGTGGGAAATTGTCATAGAAATTTAGGGGATAAAAATTGCAAAGATCAAATTTTGAAATTGTAACAATAGGATCTTCTTCTAAATTATAAGAGATGATGTGATAAATGTCTTGTGAATTTTGACCTCATGGATTGAAAGGTAATTGCAATCAAAGTGGAATTTTTTTTTTGTCTGTAAGACAAACACTCGGTCCTATAGGGGTTGGAAAGAACCATCAACCACAAATGAAGGAAAATAAACTAGAAATACCTATATACTTGTATGAACTATATGAAGTGGTCACTGTTAGACACTACTTGTCAAACTAGTTTCTTTTCTAGATAGTAGTGGTTCAAACACTATGGGTACCAATGAGTATCACCTACGTATGGCATGGGTATCACATAGGCATTACATGGATATCACCTTGGTATTACATGGATATCATCTAGATAAATCTTTATAAATTTCCAAATTTTTTGGACATTCTCCATTTTGAATGAATTATGTACGAAACCAACCACTGCGTAGGGATATATGGTATGTAAATTGGCCGCTATTCAACTCCCCACATGATTCAAAACACTATTTGGCAATGGCTTACGAACTATGGAAGAATTGCTTGGGGTTGGGTTGTGACGGTTAACTCGGAAAAACAAAGGGCTAAAGTCATTGCCAATTTTAAAACCAATAAGGTAGTTTCGCCCATCATTGCCACTTTACTATCACAAAACGAGTTAGGTATTCTTGCCCATCATTGCCACGTTGCTATCACCGCCACACTATATTTGGTCCCAATTCCACCTCATATCCACCCCATTGCCACCCATTCACTATTTGTCAGCTCCAAATTAAGGTTTACTATTGGTCAAGATCATAACTTTTGGTCAACGCAAATAGAGAATATCTAGTGGCAGAAATAGGCCAAACATGGCAGCACACTTAAAGAATTTAGAACTAGTTCACTTTTCATCAGAAAAATATGAAATCACTTGTAATTCAATTGGCTATCATTAAAAAAACAAATGCATTATTATTTGGATTCTCTTTATATGCACATTGCTTAATCTATTGGTCATGGGGGATATACCTTAGGGCTCGTTGCGAGAGACAAGAAGACAAATTGATTGGGATAGAGAGTTTCATTAGGGTCTTGGTGTCCTCCTTGTGGCCGGGTGCGGCATGATGGTGTTGTTTTTATTTTTATTTTTATTTTTCTCTTCAGATTCCTTCTTTCGCAAACAAATTTTGATTTTCTAGTGCCAAAAAGAAAAAAGAAAAGAGTAGTTGCTATTTGTATTTAAGTAGAAAATTTTGGAAGCGTTTGAATTTTCCCGAAAGTGTATACCAAAGAGGCAAGTCAATATGGAAATGGTGCTAGACACGGTGAGATTTACATACGAATAGAAAGACAACACGATAGATCTCATGCTCCCCTTTTTCTGCACTAATGAGATGCTTGACCATCAACACTCTTGGGCCCTACCCCATGCAAGCTAAGGCTCCCTTATAGTACCCTAAGTTCTCAATGAGTTGACTAATAGTTCCCCACACCTTTCCCAAGCGAGGTCACCATGTACATGTGGTCCTGGTTACTAACATAAGGCCATAAGATCCCGCGTGACTATCTTGTGTAGTATGGTGGCTTTAAGGAAAACTCCGTTCTCTCCAGGAATCAAAGGGAGTTAAATAGCCACAACATATTAGTTATTTCAAAGTCAACGGTGATTTAATTAAGTCATCAAACACGGCGATGAGATTCATCCACACCGGAAACTCAATTGCATACAACTCAAGGTGTCTAAATATGAACAAATCCCCAAGCGAGGAGCCTGGACTGCCCTCCACCGCACTGCCTTCGTGTCAGAGCGCCTCAATTATGAACTGCCCCTTGGGATTAAACAACTATACTTTCCTTCCTGGAGTTATAAATAAAAGTGGACATTTAACTTGGGGTGGATATATTTAGGGTGGTACATGCGGCTGATATTAGAGGCTGCTATTCGGACAAATTCTCGTCCTCCATTTGCTGCTGTTCCCTGCAGACAAACTTACACGAGAATTCCCTCTTATTTTTTTATTTATTTTTATTTTTTTGGCACAAAATCAAAACAATTCTCTCTTGTTTCACGCGAGGTGACCGAGGAAAGATTGAAGTGGAAACTTTCTATGTGTATCTCGTGTTACACAGCAAACTTTCTTCTTTCTGGCGATTTCCGTTTGTGACAAGTTTTTCGAAGTTAGAGGTTTGGCCCCACCACCTCGTGGCCCCCTCGGGTAAGGACGAGCGAGGGGGTCAATTTTCCTTGGCCCTTAGTGAGGTGGAAGAAAATCAGAAAGGCATGGTGAGATTTAAATTTGGAAAGAAAGAGGGCAGTAGTAATTTCACTATTTTTATATTTTTATTATTTTTTATTGTTTTTATTACTACTATTTTTTTTAAAATCACCAATGAAATGCATGGCAAACAAAGCTTTCAGAGTAGCCGCACTTGACTCTCATAGGGGCAGGTCATCGGGGCCACAACCCACAAACTGCCGTGAGGAGAACCCACCAAGAATGACATTCACTCCATGCGATTCAGAGACGGCAAAATTTAGCGATTTTGCTCCATCGTTCTGCGGTGATCACGGGCCCGCCAAACAAGGTAGACTAGATTTTATGGAATAGGAGACATGCGGAGGGGACTAGGGCTGATGTGAGGGCGACACCTAGCGCATTGTGTGGTTGGCGAGGTAGAATACAGTGGTCGCGGCGAGGAGAATGCGGATGGCGAGGTTGATGGCCTCATATCTGGCCATGGGCCGATTGCTTCGTAGCGCTCCGCACCGCGAGGAGCCGTATGGATGCTTGTAGGCCCAATCTATCTCATGCTAAAGCTCCCCCATGGTACCCGAAGTTCTCAAAGAGTGGACCAATAGTTCTACCATGTCTTTCCCACGACAAGTCATCATGTTCATGTGACCCTCATTACTAACATAAAGCCATAAAGTAGGGGACGACGAGTGACATGCAATGTGAACCCCTTTCTTTTGTTACAAAATAGAACGTGTTTGTCTTCCTAGACACTTAGGGCCAGTTTACACTACGGTGGAGAAGTCCACCAGTCATGAATTCTAGGGGAATTTATGAAATTTGATTGGCCAAGAGTGACGCTCTTCTCTGATGGGGGTTTACACTACGGCCAAGAGTCCTCTGATGGAGAACTTTGTGCATGGATGAAAAAATGACATGGCTGCCAATGTGGCGACACTTTTTGGAGGGGAGGTTCTCCGGAGGTCAAGTTTCTTGGGCGAGCTCAAAGCCTCGGACAAGAAACATCATCCCTTGCCTCAAATAATCATGTCTTGGGCTGAAATTCTTGACCGACTGGTGCACTTCTTCACCTTAGTGTAAACTGGCCCTTAGTAATCAAATGGCATATTTTGTAACTAATGGATCGTGGGGAACTTTTAATAAAGGGGCCTAATCGATTTGTAAATGCTAAATATTTTCACCCTTGCTGAATATTTTGGCCAACAATGATCCCCTCCTTTGAATAGACAGTTGTGTTCTCAGTTAAGATACTCATCAAAAATAAAAATTGATCCTGGTTTTTGTTTTGCTTCAAAAAAATAAAAAATAAAAATTGAAAGCATTTTCAAATCAATTAGAGTGCTTAAACTAAATATCTTTATTAATGTATTATGGATGCACATTACAAGTTTTTATTTTTGTCTGACATGGTTTGGAGCATGTTTCCACGGCGCTCAAGGTTGAGGTAAATCTGTGATGAAGTAAAGCTGGAGAATTTGCTAAAGTTGGAGTGGAGGACGAATTTATTCCAGGTGGGTGAGAAGTTAGGCCAAGTATTCATGAATTTGCGGCAGAAGACATGAATCCTTGGGTGCTGGCATGTTTTAAGTTTTTACTCTAGGCCATCATTAGCTAAAGTTGATGACAAGGAGGAGTGATATTATGGATTCCATGGTTTATTCTTTATGGTGAGACACTTGTACTTTTCCTCTTTGCTCCTCTATTTTGATGTTTTGGATCCAAGTAGGACTAACCATAACACCCGGATGGGAAGCGTGCATGTTCATTCTAGAATCACTCTCCCGGCATAATACACTTCCCACACGGGACTCACGGAATCTCCCACCCTTGCAGTGGGTTAGGGCGAATTGGCTCCCTCATTGGGGGGTCAGTGGATGGACGGAGGTGGACAAGGTCATCCCCTCTCTGTTCCCATGCCCGTTCTTGCAGCCCCGTTCTCCTACCCATTACCCTAGCTTCATTCAAACTCTAAACCCTAAACACCACCTTTAAACCCTAAACTCTACGGGGTGAACCCTAACTCCTAAACCCTAAACCCTAACTCCTAAACCATGAACCCTAAAACCCTCCCGAGGGTTTTCTAAACCCTAAAACTAGGTTATAGAGGGAACAAGGAGGGGAATAGTCCTTGTCCACCTCCATCCATCCACTGACTCTCCAATGAGGGGGTCAATTCGCCCTGGCCCTTGCAGTGGGACTCCGAAACCTCACGCATGAAAAATCTTGGGCAAAAACTTTAAAAAAATACCATGTGGAGTTTTTGTGGAATTTTGGATTGCCAAGCAGTCTCGAGCAGCTCGCGTAGTGGGATCCATCATGGGTTTTACGTCGGGAGAGTCTCAGGAGGCCCTCACAAACGAGAATCTCCCTATACAATACCAACAAGTGATCCAATATTGCCCACTTCTATATTATTCCTAAATTTCACGGAGAAGATTTAGGTTGTCCTTACATAACTTATGCATAGGGCAATGAATTAGAACAAAGGTTGCACGCACAAATGAATGACATCAAGGTCAAAACCAACTTCTTAATAATTTTCTTTTCCTATTTCCACTGAATAAGTAACAAATTTCATTGAAAATGGGATGAAAAAACTTTGATGTAACTTCTTTTACACATAGTTGTTACATGTATAAGATGGTTGTTCTATAGGAACCAAAGTTCCATCGGTGGGATCCCAACGAGCATTGAACCAAGGCACAACCTTAACCCTTTTGTGCCCAGGTCATATTTCTCCACATGTGTTGATTTTAAAACTAACTTCAATGGAAATAAAATGCCTAATTTTAGTATCCAACATTACAAAATTAAACTCAAACAATGACCTCAACTTTGGGGAAAATTTCTCCACATGTATTTATTTTTAAACTAACTTCGATAGAAATAAAATGCCTAATTATAATATCCAATATTACAAAATTAAACTCAAACAATGACCTCAACTTTGGAGAAAATTTGCACAACATCCAGCTGTTGATGGAATAAATTATAGTGTTTAAAGATACTATATATTGGTAATGAAAATTGTGCACTTTGGAGGGTATACTAATTTATCCATCAATAGATTCTTGCAAGAATTTTTTGTACTTTGAATAAAAGAGGTTCACATGTGCACTAGGTCAATAGCTTCACATTGACATATACATAGATTCTTGTATTTTGTAGAATAGAAACATGGTATTCATTGTAGTTTAGTGTATTTGATGTATTTTGTGTTGTATTTATTGCTTTTCCAAAGTTCTATTACTCCAAATCATGATCTGATTTTTGCAAAGCATACATGTAATGTGTGCACAAATACAAACTTCACATTTCACAACCTAATTTCTCATGGATTTCATGCAAATTGAGTTTTAACACGTGAAGGGTCCCATTTTGGGTCTCGTGGGCACTACTGGGTTAAAAGGACCCTCTACTCAATTTTTTTGGCCATATTAATTGGGGGGGGGGGTTCTAGAAGCTTTATCAGCAAATTCTATACCAAGTTTAGGACCTATGACCATGAAGAAGGAGTTTTTAACATTAATTGTGGAATTTACTTCTAAGAAGTGGTTTTACCAACAGAAGAAAATACCGCAGGGAACAAGTATTGTTCACACCCCATTACACCCTTTGGAGTCTGGAGACTGGGATTTGCCTAAATACCCCGGTCAAGCGTTGCACAAAGCCTTAGGCTTGGAAGGGTGGGGGAGAGTAGGGACAAAACCGGCCCCTATTTTTATGTTGGAGGAGACCCTATTTGATCATAGGGGAGGTTTGCCCCAAGCCCAAAATTTGGCAAAGTTTTTCCCCAAAAAAGCCTCTAGAGCCCAAAAGTTAAAAGGCCAGAAAAATGGACCACCCAAGGCTGAGGCTTGGTGCAACGCTCGACCAAGGTAAATAAGGAGATCCCTGGAGACTGGGCCAAGGAGAATTGACCCCCTTGCTCATCCTAACCCGAGGTGGGTCCCATCTTAATTGCAGGAGGTCATTTTTCTGACCCTCTTATTTTGGGGGGGATCCAAAGGCTTTTTTTGGATTGTTTGGACAAATTTGGGGCCTACGGACATTGTTTACCCTGGAAGACCCTCTTTTGCGATAAATAGGGCCCCATCCAAAAACAAAATAGGGGCGAGATTTGGCCCCACCACCTCGTGGCCGGGTAAGGATGAGTGAGGGGTCAATTCTCCCTGGCCCTGGAGACTGTGCCTTGGTGCAACCTTTTTAGTGGGATCCACATGAATGGGTTGGCTCCTCTGCTGTACAACAACAACCTCAAAAGTTGCACCTTGAACAAAAATCAGCACACAAAAGAATTCAAGCAACAGACAGGTGGCTGCTTCACAAGCGCTGTTGTTGTTGTGAGAGTTCGTAAATTCATTCTAGCACAGTACATTTTTGGAAGAATCTATATGACCATGTTAGTTTTCCAATTTGATAACCAGTATCCTAAAACAAAAGTTCATAACTTTATTCATTGAATCATCTCTTCAAAGCACACGGCCCGATGTACGAAAGTAAACATGGATTGAAATTTGACAATGACTGCACAGTAATGTCAACGAGTGCTTGTCCTCTTTTGAAAGTATTTGTGTATGTCAGTATGACATAGGCATTATTGGGGAAAAACCTCTTATTTAACCCCCAAAGGAACAAGGCATTTTAGAGAAAGTCCAACGCTAGAGATTAAAAACTGCCAAGATGAACTTTTTGAGACTGTAACTAGAGGATCTTCTTCTAAACTTATATGAGTTGATGTGGTCAAAATTTTGTGACCATGTGAATTGAAAGATAAAGATAATCACAGGCATAGTGAAAAACTTTGTCCCCCCAGAACGCACACTTGGTCCTTTAGGAAGAAGCAACTCATGCGCATACCGCAATTTGCAAAATGTAACTCATTTGTATGAAAAAATAAACAATGAACACATGGCCTTCTCTCATGGGTCACAAACGTGAACCTCAGCAACATTCTCATTTGATCCACTTTTAACCCTGAAACGTTAGAAGGTGTTGCTGGTGGCCACAATATTCTACATGTATTATGTCGTATCAGAACATGATAAGGTTGGGATATTGAAATGACCCCCAAATGTAGAAGAGTTTTCAATCCAAAGATGTAGGTCTAGCTAAAATTTAGTACTTTTTGATAATTTCTACAGAGTAAAATACGTGTCTCTGTACCTGACTGACATTTAAGGGTTAAGAAGGTTAAACCTTTGCACATTTCAAAGCATGTCACCTCCAACCAAGGGACATCATGTGGCCCCACATCACACAAACAAATCTTACAGGTCCCAAACCCCTCAACAAAAATCCCAGCCCTCTGTAACCACAAGGGCCACCCAGTCAGTCTGGCAAAATTTAAAAAACAATTAAAAAAACCACTGTTCAAAAAACTCATAAATAGGAATGTAACGAAAAAGAAGGTTAACAAGTAAGCAACCAGGACGACAGTTCTGGGGCGGAATCAGTGTCGAGCCGGTCGCTAATTCTGCTCAGAAATGAGGCTGAGAGGGTCACCAGATCCGCGTTCCAGGACGACAGTTCTGGGTAGGAATCAGCCTCGAAGGCGGGGCCAGTTCTGCGTCAGAACATGTCGCGGTGTTGTCCCGTCGCCAGTTCCGGGTGGGAACGTTTCGTGGTGTTCCAGGCTCCATCGTGACGTCTCCGGCTGTCCATTCGGTGGTTTGTTTGCTTCGGTGTTCGCTCGGAGAGCAAGCTCGACCTCACTCCGGGCTGCGCACCCACGTGCACTCGTCGGTCTAGCGGAGGCACTGTCGCACTAGTAGCAGTACTCTCACCGGCCTCGAACGCAGAAGCCGCCGGGTGTGTGAAGCTTGTCAACAGCTGATACGAGGCGACGCGCATACAGGAACGGAAAACAAGAATACAACTCGTAAGTCGGTCACTTGGATTCAGTGCCAGTCAGAAATTCTAGACATCGTAGGATCGAGTGGGAGTAGGTTAATCTGGTTCTGTGTTATCAGTGTTATGAGGTGTGGAGAGAGAGAGAGAGAGAGAGAGAGAGGGGGGGGCGGGAGAGGAGAGGAGAAGAAGAGAGGGTTGTGGTTTTCGTGCAGCTAGATAGGAAACCTAGACATGGTGTGAATTGTTTTCTTTATCGGTGCTGTGACGGGTCTTTTGTTTTTCCTTCAGATTCGGAAGGTGAGATTTTTCTGGAGGAATTTCCTGCTGGCGAGATCACTGTGTGAGAGAGATGAGAATGACGATGAGCTTCTGCATTTTAGAGTCAGTTTTTAGACGGTGGCTGGTTTTCTTGCGTTTCACGTCTCGTTCTTGAGGGTTGTTTTTATCTGCAAGGGGTGTGCTGTTCGTGATTAGGTTTTTGGGCAACCTCACTGATTGTTTGCGTTTACGGTTGTGTGCAGAAGGTAGAGTGAGCTAGTGCGAGGGAGAGAGAATGCGAAGCGTGGGAGGACACTATAGTAATTCATCGGAGAGAAGATGGTGTTGAAGCTTCTGACGTTGAAGCGGACAAGAATAAAATCTTCGAGGTAACCGCCCTCTTCACAGCACCATTTAGGGTGAGTTTGAGATCAATGTTCGTCGCATACAATGGCTCAGTCGCAATTGGATGCGCAGAGGTGAAGAGTAGTGGTCCAGGTCTGATACCGAAAACAAGTACGCTTCGAATAACCGAATCTGAGTGCGTCGGTCTGTACAGGAATTTGCACTATTTATGTGTGGAATCCCGGATCTGGGTGCTGGAGGTTGATTTCTGATTGCGATTTGTTGCAGGGATCATGTCGTTGGGGAGCGTGGACGACGATGTGATTTCTGCCATGTTGGATAGCAGCCATAGCCAGGGCTCGCTCGCGGGGGTGATGGCGCCGCTGACGAGCCCCGACATCTTCGCCTCGTTCTCCAGCCATGGTGCCACCTTTCATCATCACCAGCAGCAAGCGGGTGGCGGCGGCCTGGCGCGCGCGTCAAGCATGTCGCAAGCGGGGTTGTCGAACAATCTGCAACCACGCCAGCAGCCGCAGCAACAACGGAGTAACGAGCGATGGTCTCCCATGACGAGCGACGACAAATGGATGCTGGACGCGAAGGGGGAGGTGCTGGCAATGCACACGGCCACGTTCGGTGCAGACTATGACAACTTCATGATGCCACAGGCTGCGAGCAGCAGCGGTGGCGGCGGGCTGCACCGCTACCACTCCGCACCCAGCACGTTCCTGCAAGCGCTCGGAGACGACGCTTTCGCGCAGATCCCCGGCGCCACCATGTTCGCCGAGGGCGGGCTCACGCCCATCACGGAGCAGATGGACGTGGAGCGTGGCAGCGGCAACGACGTCGAGCAGTTCCTCGCGCCAGACAGCGAGTTCAGCCGGCGCGCCGCGCTCTCCGCCCTCGGAAAACCTGAAAACACTGGTGTGCCATCGCTCCCTCCTCGCCTGTCTCTTCTCTTAGAGTTTCACTTTCATGTCTCACACCGTGTGTGGATGCAGCAGCAGAGCTGGTCCGCCAGAAGAGCCTCGGGCGGGTTGCGCAACCGCGACAGGATCCAACCGATCAGGAGCCTCACTCGGAGGAGAGCCTCTCCGGAACCTCGGAGGACAACAGCCGATTGGACTCGAAAACGTCCATGTACGACGATATCTTCTCTCGCGAGTCGTGGCCGACGAGTCCAGGTAAACATCGTCGCGGTTTTCTCCATCTTCATCCTAGCACATACACAGTCCATTCGTCTCCATCTCCAACAACAAACCCTGACGCTGCTTCTGGATGAGATCAGGCACGAGCA
The DNA here is from genome assembly GCA_963971425.1 of Bryoerythrophyllum caledonicum. Taxonomy (NCBI): domain Eukaryota; kingdom Viridiplantae; phylum Streptophyta; class Bryopsida; order Pottiales; family Pottiaceae; genus Bryoerythrophyllum; species Bryoerythrophyllum caledonicum. The sequence continues at coordinate 5,332,450 of OZ020525.1, read as the reverse complement.
AGAGACCGCGGGGGTTTCCGTTGGAGAGCGATCCGGCGGAGAATTTCCGCAGTGGGCTCATCCGGCACGCGAGCTTGCCAACGCCGATCGCAGCTCCATCCGCCGCCGCAGCGCCATCCGCAGACGACCACTACGTGCAGATGCGCGCGCGCGCGAAGCGGGGCTGCGCGACGCACCCGCGCAGCATCGCGGAGCGCGTGCGGCGGACGCGCATCAGCGAGCGCATGAAGAAGCTGCAGGATCTGGTGCCCAACATGGAGAAGACAACCAACACCTCCGACATGCTTGACGAAACCGTGGAGTACGTCAAGTCGCTGCAGATGCAGGTGAACGAGCTCAACGAGACCATCGCCAAGCTCCGCTCAGCCGCGGCGATTCAGAGCGCTGGCCCTTAGAAAAAACCAAGTTTTTGTAACATATGATGCTCCTTCTCTCTATCTATCTCGCAATTGAAGTGGAGATTTCCAAAATCTAGATTCATGACAAAACTTGTACAGGCAATTGGTCACTCTCCATCTTTGTGAAAGCATGAACAAGTTGTTTGGAGCTCTCTCTCTCCCTCTCTCGCTCGTTGAATCTGCCTCCCCTTGAAACTAGGGTTTGCTTCTTGCTTTGTCTTCTACAAACGGACGAAAACACTCGATTCATGGCGAAAGCTCAGATGTTTGAGGCTCATCAACTCGTCCTACGAAACTCTTTGTCAACACATCTGTAGGTTATCAATTCAAGCAGAGAACTTCGCAACATTCACCTCGCAGCCATTGCAATTTACGGAATGTACTCGACGCTCGACTCGGAAGTGATAGTTCATTTAGGACAGTGAGAGTTCAAGAGCGGAGTGAGTTTCGGAGAGGGCGCTGGGAATGTGACTTGCAGCGAATTCGGAGTTGGAGGAGTGTGAGATGTTGAGGATTCTGTGCTTGATTTTGCTCTTGGCCTTCTGCCATGGCGAGTTGGCGTTGCTGCGGGAGGCGAGGGAGCCGGCGATGGTGGAGTGGCTGAAGGAGGTGCGGCGGGTGCTGCACGAGCATCCGGAGCTCAAGTGGGAGGAGGAGCAGACGAGCGCGCTCATCCGGCGCGAGCTCGACCGCATCGGCGTCGCGTACGAGTACCCAGTTGCGAAGCACGGCGTGGTGGCGGTGATCGCCGGCGCCGAAGATGGCCCAGCCGTGGCTCTCCGAGCCGATATGGACGCGCTTCCAATCCAGGTCAGGAATGAACGATGAATTGTTGCAAAGCTGGCGTAGCTAGAGAGTCTGAGTAGAGACAGACATGGACGCGCTTTCAATCCAGGTCAGGAAACAGCGATTGTGATGAAAATTGTAGGGTTTGGTGAAACCCTGAGAGAGTGTTTGGGTTTGTTTGCGGTTGCAGGAAGCAGGAGAGTGGGAGCACAAGAGCAAGGTGCCGGACAAGATGCACGCCTGCGGCCACGACGTGCATGTCACCATGCTTCTCGGCGCGGCGCGGCTGCTCCACAGCAACCGGCATCTCTTGCAGGTCAGTCCAGATTGACTTCTATTGGAAGTAGTGCTCAAACCCTAACACTTCATCGCACTTCTGATGCACACAGGGGACAGTGAGGCTGATGTTTCAGCCGGCGGAGGAAGGAGGCGCCGGTGCCAAGGTGATGATCGAAGACGGCGCTCTCGGCGCCGCCCAAGCCGTGTTCGGCTTCCACGTCGATACTTCTTCCCCAGTCGGTTCCGTGAAGTCGAAGCCGGGGCCGATGTTCGCCAGCAGCTCCTCCTGGGAGGTGGAGATCACGGCGCAAGGCGGCCATGCAGCGTTCCCCCATCGCACCGCCGATCCTGTTCTCACAGCATCCTCACTCATCCTGAGCTTGCAACAGCTGGTGTCTCGCGAATGCAATCCCCTGGACACTGCGGTAAAAACTCGAAACCTCATCACTCGTTGTTGTCATCTAGCGCTTGTAATCTTCTCTAGATATCTTGGCTTGGTTCCTACTTCGTCATGTCTGTGATACCTTATGGCAGGTGATCAGTGTGACGGCTGTTGATGGTGGAGCGGCGTTGAATGTGATACCGAGCTCTGTAACGATGAAGGGAACCATGCGCACCTTCAATGCCATGACTGCTGTTAAACTTCAACGCCGCATGGAAGAGGTAATGTCGCTGCTCTGCTCACATATGCTAATGTCACGAATTGTACCGAGACTTGCGTTTCTTCCTTCTTGATTACTACATTGATTCGGGTAGCCATTCACAAATCACAGAGTCATACTCACTACTTCGATCAGAGATGTGCGAAAGTGACAGTATGCACAACCCTGATTCTATTGCAGCCATAACCAGAGCTCCATCACCTGAGTTGAGTTATTACGTTCATGTTTATGCAGCTAGTTGTGCAGCAATCCGCAGCGCTGGGATGCAGTGGCGCGCTCTTCATCAACAGGTCCCGGCCGCCGTATCCCCCACTGGTGAACGACGAAGCGGCTTATGAGCACGCAAGGGAGGTGGCGGCTGAGATGCTGGGGGCGGAAAATGTGAAGCTGAGCACGCCCATGATGTACGCCGAGGACTTCTCCATGTACCTAGAGAAAGTCCCGGGCGCCTTTCTCATGCTCGGAGTGGGGAGTGCGCCGCAGAGCGACCTGCACTCTCCTCACTTCGTCGCCGACGAGGAGGTTTTGCCCATTGGCGCCGCTCTGCACAGCAGCATAGCGCTGTCCTATCTTCGGGGGGCTGCCGCCGCTGCAGGTGAGCAAGTAAGTGCAGCGTAGCATCACAACTGTCCTCGAGCTCATCTGTCTATTACTTTTTGAATGACGGTTCTTGTAGCATCAATGGAACGACATGGAAAGTGGAGGAATTTTATGGATCATGTACTCTATGATGAAAGGGTCCAGTGAAAATTAAAACCTGAAAATGTAGGCATCACCTCATGAAAGGGAACACTTGGTGGTATTTTCCTGATAAATTTGTAGACAGACTTGAAATTTGCAGAAGTTTCCGGAGCTACAATTGTCAGTAATAAATGTCTGTGATCACCAATTTGCCGTATAAAATGGGAGCAAGGTATATGGTAATATGATGGTTTTATTCTACAGCGTGCGAGTGGGGAAGGCATGGAAGGAAACCTTTGAAGTGCCATGGGAATGTTTTCTGCATTGGCTTGTAAGGTAAGCCTCCCCATAACCAACAAAAACCCGTAGCCAATGCCTATGAAATTGGGGTATATCCAACCCTCTTCCCTCCCATTACCACCAACTCACCTCCAAATGGGCCGAAGAAATGGGTCGTGTGAGTGGCAGGTGGGGTCTAAGTATACGTAATGTTTGATTTTCAACTCCTTTTCTTTAGGATATTGTACAACACATATCAAACCAAGAGGACTCAAACGAGGCATTAACCTGAACGTAGTACTGGGTTAGAGCAATCAATGGACTCATGGATTGTATTCCAGGTTGCGTCTCATGTTTTGATTGGATTCCATATCAATTTACAATGCGTGTCACCACTGGCAACCCTGTAGGCCCTCGCTTACTACTTCAGGTATTTTAGAAGTTGGTGAGATAGTTAGGTCACAAAAAACAAGAAAAAGCACCCTTTTAAGAGCATCTCGACCTTGGTGGGGAAAGAGCCTTGCTAGGGCGGAGAATGACCATGAAATGCAGGGACGGAGGTTAGGGTAGTGCGACGGGAGCGCACTGTACCTGGAAATGACCAAGAAATTTGTAAACGGTACGATGTTGCCACCAACTGCAATGCGCTCTATTTTCTGATGTTTCTGCCATCGGATGGTACCGTCGCGTGGAGAAACTGCATGTAGAAATAACCTCTTGCAGCCGCCACCGATGATAAGACACCACGTATCGTTAGGGGACCGGGTTCTGCCAACAGCAAAAATTGATGCACTCCCCACATCCGACGCGCTTTCCCTATGGGCTGCACCAAAATGCAACAAAGCAGTCAACCGGTTCCCTGTTTTCTAGTCTCCGGTGCAACCCTGCATCACCGTAAAATCCCGAATTTGGGCAATTTTGCCGGTTCTCTGTTTCACCTTGGAGATGCTCTTAACATTCTACATAAGTGAAGGGCGACACTTTTTGCTTGTAGTGAGCACAGACTGCGTACTGTGTGATTTTGGGATCAAACTCATATTACATTCATTACTCACTTGAGCTTGGGAGTATTCCTTTTTGAAGTGAAGTGCTCAATGGGTGAAAGACCCAAATTGTCCCTGGTCCTTGGATAATCAAACATGAACTAAGCTTCACTGATTGGTAAGTCAATTGCAATTGAATGAAACCAACACAATAAGCAAGTTAAAGGAGTTATAGATGATGAAACAATTACCGTGCACCAATGAAGTGGAGAAAGCCCCTCGGGTTACATAGGAGATACGGGTTATCTTTGTGGAGATACTTTTCTCTTTTTTCGGACTTATAGGGGAAAAATTATGGTGCTTTAAACATCAAATGCTCAAGTTTTGGGCTGGGCAGGGTACTATAGAGTTGAATAGTAATAGTGTAGAGATGAATAGTGCACTTTTTTGAGGAAGGTAGTAGGGAAAGAAAGTTCCTGGCAACCATCAATGTTTAACTTAATCCCTAAAGGACCAAATGTTTAAAATGGGCTTTTTGAAGGATTGGTGAGGTTCTTACGGTGTCAATTTGTAACATTCCTCTTTGAATATTTTCTAGGAGCTAGGCTTTACTAAAATCTTAGTGGGAGTACAATTTTTTTCCTAAACCCAACATTTAATGAAAAAGTTACAGGGTTTTGTATTTCAATTGGGTCAGCAGGCACTTTGGACAACTCCAAAACTTTGCTAGGACACTCTATTGAATGTGAGTTTTTTGTATTGGCAAGTAATATGGTTTCCTTTCATATTGTGAAAAAAAACTCTTGTCTTTAGTGAAAAATAGCATAATAAGCCAAATTGAACATTCTCACACATTGTTACATACATTGTCAGGCATGGTTTCCACATAAAACTTAGAGATCTTCATTTTTTGCTTTTTATTTTTTCCACAACAATATGTGGTGTAAACCTTTGTAGCGACCATCTTGATTATCAATCTAAAACATATTAAGTTCATACAAAAATAAAACGTGAATTGGCAAGTTTTAAACTTCCACTCCTTGCACATTTGTTTTGAATATGTTACACCCCTTTTCTACCTCTTTAAATTGGTGTACAAGGAACTAATGTCACGCTTAATACAATGATAATGAGTTTGGACCTTGAGTGGTGCAAAAATTTGCCCTAGGACTGTGATGGTCTCACACCAAAAACACTTTTTGGTGTGAGACCATCACGGTCCTATCGCGTAGAACCCTAAAATTTTACTTTGTTTCAAAAATGTATTTTCTATTTATATATTATAGAAGAATGCATAGTGATTCTATGCACCTTTCATATTATAGACCCAAAAATGATTTCTCTAATTAAAAACTAAAATTATTTTTCTATGTAACTGGCTACTTTCTATACTCCTAGTCATTGCAAGTCCATTTCTTTCATCCAAAACACCTCGGATTACTTGTAACCTTTGGCATGTAATGACCTAGCACAAGGTAGAACATACTGTAGTTCCATAAACTTTCTACAATGTGTACTGAGAAAATATGTCTCTATTTGAGTAAAAATACACTGACCTTGTCCTTACAAAGATTCAAGTAAAAACTAAATTGCACTCTTCAAATGCATGTATCTTACAATTTGTGCCATCAAAGTTTACAAGATGTTTTGAGTTTCTTCTTGTAGTGGTGAACTGAAAATCTTACAATTGGAAATAGTAAAGAGTTTTTTCAATTAGTCTTGTGATGTTAAGTCATGATAAAAATATCAAGGTATTATTTAGATTTTATTTTGAAATCTAGGCTCCAATAGGTCTCAAATTTTCTAGCTAGTTTTAATGAAATTCATAATTTATGATTTAATGAAACCAAAGTTTTCTTTGTAGAAGAATGGACCGATTTGAAGTGTTTATTGGCATGCAATAGTTAAGAAACTTTAACGATTAAATCAAAGGCCTCATTTTTTAAGTCCAATTATCAACTAGTATCAAAGTAAGTTTGGTTTAATAGAAAATCTCCATATTTTTCATTCCTAAGAATTATGTATTTAGTTCTTACCAAATTCAATTGTTGAATAGTACAATATCCCTGTACCAATTAATTTCAAAAAAACTGTATCGAAAAGATTTGTAAAAAAGGAAGGTATAGAAGGTTGAATTGGGCTAGTAATCCAAAATGGGTTGCTTGGGCATTTGAAGGTTGGTATGATTTCAAAATCCATGATTTCTTTTTATTTGTGTTCTTTTGGAAGATTCAAATTCTTTTTATTCTATTTTTATTCAATCATGATGTCAATTTATTAATTTTATCATGTTTTCTGTAAATAAAGGCACAAATTAAAGTTATATATAAAAATAAATATGTATTTAAAAAAAAAATTCAACATAAAAGTTGAATTTTATGTGTGGTTTATTGTAGTACCATAGCAAATTTGATTAAAAGATAATGTTAAAAAAAGAAAAGTGATTTAAAAATCACTTGGGCTAAAATTTATATAGAGAGATTAACTTTGGTTAACTTTTTAGATTAAGAGGACATTTATCTTGATATTTTTACGATAAATGAAAATTTAAAAACTCAATTTTATGAGGGAATAAACTAAATTGCCACACTATCAAAAAATTCCCTTGTCTTTAGTGAAGAGTAGCATATTGATCCAAGTCAATCATTTTGACCCATTGTTGCACATTGTCCGGCAAGGTACCAAAAATTCTTCTTGCTTTCTACATAAAACTTTGAGATCCTCATATTTTTTACTCTTTATTTTCCCCTAGGCATTATGTGGGGTACATAAACCTTCTTATTGACCATTTGGATTATCATTCTAAAACATATTAAGTTCACAAAAAAATAAAACGTGAATTGACAATTTTTTAAACCTCCACTCCTTGCACAATTTGTTTGAATACGCTACACCCTTTTTAACCTCTAAAAATTGGTGTACAAGGAAATCATATCATGCTTAACATGTGGCAATGAATTGTGTAGTGCAAAAATTGGACACCAAGCAAAGTCAAAGTTTGATGATCCACTTAACGCAGTGAAGAAAATGAACCTTTTTTTTGTACTTCAAACACTATAGTCTTTCAATCCGTGCGGTCAAAGTCTATGAAATATGTGACTAAGGTAGTTAATAAGTCTTAATTGTGATCCTATGGTTAAAACTAGAAAAAAAACCTCTTATTTTCTTCCTTACTCATTGCACTGAAACGAGTAGTTTTGAAGTGTTTTTGGTTTGTAAATGGCTTGGAAATTTAAGGGTTAAATCCAACATGAACTAGATTGTGAACTTTGAAATTTAGATTTGCACATACATCACATTGATGCACATAGTGTTAACCCTTTACCGCACACGTATGTTTTTGGAAAAACCAAGATTTCTGCTTATTTTTTTCTTTGAACCGGATTTGATGGAAATACAATGCTAAATATTAGTATCTTACCTAACAAAATTGAACTTAATTTATGACCTGAACTTCGGGGATAATTTGCACAACATCCAACGGTTGATGAAATAGATTATAGTGTTTACGAATATCGTGTATTGGTAGTGAAAATTGTAGATTTTGGAGGGTGTTCTACTTTAACCATCAATAGATTCTTGCAATAATTTTCTTACTTTGAATAAGATCGGTTCACATGTGCACTAGGTTGATAGCTTTGCATCGACATATCATATGTGAAGAAAACATTTACACACAGTTATTGGTGATTTTCTGGGTTTTTTCCACTTGATTGTATACAAAAATGTTCCAACCTTATATGAATCAAAGCGGAAGTTTTGTATGTGAGGAGAGAGATCAAGAATCACAAAACAATAAAGAAAGTTCTAAAGACAAAGTTCAATCAAAATGTAAGACAAAAATCAATGTGCATGTGTGTGAAATACAACATAGTATGTGGCATGGTATTCACTATATTCAGTGTATTTTAGTGTATTTGATGTATTGTGTGTTGTATTTATTAGCTTTTCCAAGAGTTCTACAAATCCAAATCATGATCTAATTGTTGGAGAGTGTTCATGTAATGAGTGCGCAAATCCGAACGTGGTATCTTGAAGCCTAATTCCTCATGGATTTCATGCAAATTGAGTTTTAGCACCTCCAAAGTCCCATTTTGGGCTTCCTTGGCAGTAAAGGGTTAACATAGTTGTCATAACGGACAGAATATTACCGTTCACAGACAAATCTGACCAAATAGGGCTGACTAAACTACAAATGGCTGCCAACTTTGGAGCCACAAAACTTTCTCAAAAATTATCCAAACCGGGCATATGAGATGTGTTTGTTCCCTTTCATAGTAGTTCGGACACAATAGGTATCACCTAAGCAATACATGGGTAGCACCTAGACAAATCTCTTGAATTTTCCAAAAACCTTGGACATTCGTCATTGTGAACTTATTGAACATCCACACCGCTCCTCACGGTGCGGAGCACGCCAAAAAGTGGAACCAGGTTGTATGAGGGGGCGACAAAAGGGATTTGCTCCGCTTGAGCGCACCACGACCACGACAAGAGAACTTGCAAATTATTCGGATCAAGTATGTGTCATCTCACAATTCACACTTTACACTCCATATCTTTTGTGCAACTTCTTCATCCTCCGACCACCTCCACCTCCACTTATCATTGCCAGTCAACATGCTTGGCAAGCTTGTATTTTGATGCCGATCTCCCGTGAAAGCGTCTCTTTTTGGCGTCCTTGCGAATTTTAGAGTGACGGAAACTCCTGCAGCGGAGAGCACTTATGCCAATTTTTCCCAGCTTTGATATGGTGGTTGGAGTACGTGGTGCAGATGCTCTTATCTACAAAATGACCACTACATACGGTACATGCCATTGTACATTGTGGCAATAAAGGATTGACCCTTTAACATTGGACTGGCTATGGCACAACTATCCATCTACAAGTGTAGTAGATATGTCATTTTAGAATCTATTACACTCGTAGATAATAGTCACGTCATAGCGAGGCCAACGTTAAATGGTCAAGGCTTCATCATTTCTTCCATGGGTTTCTTAGGGGCGCTTTACACTACGGACCATGGAAATTGACCATGGCCCTCTAAAAGCTATGATTGGCCAAGGAAGTTGTCCCGGTCCGAGTTTGCTTTACACTACCTTGAACAAAGGAGATTGACCACGGAGTTTGAGGTTACCTAAGTATGCTATTTTTTGCTGAGTGGATAATGTGTCTTGATCCAACGAGTTTTCTGTTGGGTCGAGGCAAATAGGTCGACTCGACGGAAATCAAGGGGACCATTAGGCTGAAAATCAATGATTGGCTGAAATTTATTTATATTACAAATTTTTAATTATTTTTTCCCGGATTTATATATTTACATTAAAAAAATCAACCCATACTTGTCCCGTTCCAAATCCACTTTACACTATGAGAAGTGACCAAGACACTCAAAAACTGGTTTTTCATTTTTCATGGTCACGGCTCTAGACCAAGAGCCGTGCCATGAAAATAAATGATTTCTCTTGGTCAATCCTCATGGTCCATAGTGTAAAGCGCCCCTTATTGAGTTCTTTGCATCACAGAATGCAAAACTCAAAACAACCACAACCGTGAAACAGCCAGAGCTCTGCAAGGCCCCTTAAAAAGAAAGGGAACCATTCATGGTGGGAATAAAGCACATCCAGAATGATTCATGGAAAAGGCCTCATTCGGGGACAGCATGCTTTACAGACTCTCGCCTAAATTTGAAGTGGGGTCTCTTATATGACGTTAAATATCATGCTCACACTCACAAACCTGCACACATTGAAAGAAAAATCCTGTCACCAAAACTCCTATGCCGTAGAATTCATCATTCAGAATTTGCTTTGGAGTAGATGTGAAAACAAAATTATGAAGAAGGGAAGTATTTGACTCCGTCCACTATTCCTCATGTGCCCTTACACACATGGCCAACAAGATTACTGGTACACATCTGAGTTATCTGTCAGCAGCATATGATTCACGGAGCTCCCTAAAGCATGGGCCATGGGAATACATTTACGGGAATGTCTACCGTGCCACTTGGCATAAATTCACTCCCCTCCTGTACTATCAAGAGAAAATATCGCACCTTGAGTGGATTCCCTTTGGAGAACTAAGGGCCGCTTCACACTATGCCCAAGTCGAGAGGCCGACCGTCAAAATGAGTGGCCAAACTATGGCGAGAGGCCAAACTTTTTTGCCAAAAAAATACATTAAATAATATAGATTGAAGGTTTGGCCGGTCGTGGTGTGAAGCCCCAAAGGCCAAGTCCAAAGTCCAAACCCCATATCATTACGCCCAAAAAAATCAGCCAATAAAAATCAGCCAAAAGAATCAGCAAAAAGAAAATCAGCCAAAAAAAATCAGTCCAAAAATTTGGTCTCTTTCATCTAATGGTCTAGATCTTGTCACTTTTTGATTATTTTAATAAGTAAATTCGACGGACTCTCGATTGTAGTTTGGGTCGAGCAAAATGGCCGACCCAAGTTTTGCTCAAGAGGCTGTCGCTTTGGCGCCAAAACAACCCAAAAGTGTTGCCATGTAGGACGACGGCCTTTGGAGTTTGGCCACAAGTGTGAAGGCCCAAAGCCCGGACTTTGGCCATTCTAGCAATCTCATTGGTGGAAATCGACGGCCTCTCAACTTGGCCACCAAGCGTGAAGCGGCCCTAAGAAGGTGATACACACTAAGGTAGTCCTGCCCATCACCGCCACCTTCCTATCACCGCCGCTTTATATTTGGTTACAATTCCACCCCATTGCCACCCATTTATTCTTTGTCAGTTCCAAATAAAGGCTTACTATTGGTCAGATTAGATTGTAATTCTGTTGACTATCGCTGAAAAAAAGAAACGTATCAATTTTGGGTTATGCTTATATGCACATTGCTTAAGTTGTCTGTCATGGGGGGTATACCTTAGCCCCTTAAGGACCTATGCATTCTAGAAAAATCTCTACTCCATTATTTTCTTTTTGAATTTTAATTGTACGAATTGAAAGATAACTGCTGTCAAAGTTTAAAATTTAGCCCCCCGGATGGACAATTGGTTCTTTAGTGCTAGGAAGGCAAAACACACTGGCAAATAGATGAAGCAATAAGTAAGGTAGAGACACCCAATTCCGATCAGCCACCCAATTCCGATCAGTAGAGTAGTAGAGTATGCATGGAATGGTGCATGAAATGGTACATGAAGCGACCCAAAATCGATAAGTGTGCAATCTGAAAACTCCAATCATTACCGGCATTGAGTCATGAAGTGTGCAATTTTGGGTTGCTTCACTTCAATTGAGCTCTCATTGGTGGCCTTGCCTCAAAAGTCGATCAAGGCCGATCGGCATTGGGTACCCTCTATGATTTGGTTATCCATGGCATGTCTTCTCGCTTTTACTCACTCTCATTTAGTGGCATTGGGCAAAGGAGGGCACCGAATCTCACCTACTCCACAGTTTGATTATGGGCTCCCATGGTTTTTGGGCTTTTAAATTCAATATCAATTGCAAATCTTTGAGATTAAATTTGAAAAAATATTTGTTGAGTTTCATTCCTAATTCCGCATCTTTCTACATAAATGTTTTTGACATACAATGTCATTTAAGTCCCCACTTGGCTTAAGTGATTGGAATTGGGTGCCTCTACCTTAGTCACTTTAGTAGATGGTATATTTATATATATATTTAAAAAAAATTGTGTTTTTTACAAGATTTTTTTTTCTAGCAAGAAAAAATCTCAATAGAAATGGCTTCAAAGGACTTCAAATTAGCAAAACATTGTTAAAAATGATTTGCTCTAGTCAATTTTTTTGGTCCATATAGTTTCCTTTTCTTATTTCTCGTTTAAAGAATGAATTTCTTTTTTGACAAACCATTTGGCCACCATCATAAGTGAAATCAACAACAAAGTGCGCGTCCGGTTGAAAGTGTTCATTCTTGAAGTTCATTAACTCTTAAACTTCAGTTGGAAACTGTATATGCAGACACGTATTTTACTCTGTAAAATACAAAAATGTATTATTTAATTTAGCAAGACTTACATCTTTGGATTAAAGATTCTTTAACTAACATATTTCCTTTGGAGGTCATTTCAATATGTTAATTAAAGAATATGTGCGGTGGATTGCAGCCCAAAAACTATGGTGAGTTGATCTTACGGTTAAAAGTCCAAACTTTTATTTCAATTAAAGATTCCCTTGCCACTTTTTGGTAGTGGCAGTTTTAGAGGGTTTCTTGATTCTTGAGGGAAAAATGCCTTGAGACAATAGGGTTAAGGATTAAATCATAAGAGAATCTCAAAAATCTTCCCAAGGAGCTATATTGTATACCACTTGAAAGAAGAGAGTTTATCTTTCATCGTGGGGTAGGATTGTGGATACACATACTAACTTAGTTCCTATTTCCATCAATAAAAATATACACAGACATTTTTGAGTTTTTCTTTAGCATTGAGGGATAATTAAATTAGAAATACTCTTGAAGTAATCTACAAACAACTTTACCAATAGTTCATCGCTCCCTCATCCGTGAATTGCCTTAACCCCTAAAGTTCCTTGACAATTTCCCTCAAAAACTATAAGTGGTACTAACTTTCAAACCACAAATCCAAAAAATAAAATAAAAATATGTCCACGAAGCTCTTATCAAAGGCAATCTAGAATAAAGATTTCAGAGAAAATTGTTTTTTTTTTTCAAATTCTAGGAACTTGTCCAAAAATCAAGGAATCCCCCAAAGGAGACTCTGGTCCTTTAGGGGTTAACTTGCGTCGATCTCTGTGCTAACAATGAATGCAGTAAGACATTGAGCCACTCATGACAAATTTGCCAGAAAGCGGATTCTCTATGTATTTCCACCAAAGTCCCGCATAGAAAATGCTCTCTCAATTTGTAATTGTTAAGTTTTGCAAGTGGACCACCCACATGCGATATGTATGAAAGTTTTCCTGATAATCCCCCATTCGACCATCAATGAAAGGTGAATACGCCGCAGAGATCATAGACAAATACGCCGATGTCCTTAAAAGGTTAATGAAGTGTGAAGAAGAACACCTTTAAGGAACACCCTGCTGGACCAAGACATTATGGAAGAATCTACTCCGTTGATTAAAAACTACCAAGATGAGTTTTTTGAGAATGTAACCATTGGATCTTCTTCTACCCTTCAATATCAGATGATGTCGTAAACATTTTGTGAATTTTGACCGTACAGATTGAAAGATAATTGCAATCAAACCGAACAAAAATTATTCCCCAAAGAGACACTTGGTCCTTTAGGGGGTTAACCCCTAAAGACCCACATGTCCATATGGGAAACAAATTTTTTGGTTCACTTTGACTACAATTATCTTCCAATTTGTACGGTCAAAATTCACAAAATGTTTACCACATCATCTGATATCGAAGGGTAGAAGAAGATCCTACGGTTACATTCTCAAAAAACTCATCTTGGTAGTTTTGAATGAAAGGAGTAGAGATTCCTCTACTCCGAATGGTTGGCCCGGTGCAAGAGAGGCAAGGGAACGAGGCAAGTAAGAAGCCGGATAGGCAACGAGAGGCCCCGGAGCCCAAGCCCACGGCCACCAATTGTCCAACGCTCAGATAAGGCCCTCCCTTCACTGGATAAGGCTGTCCGATACCCAAAATCTACGACAGTAGTAGACTCAGCCGCGCATCATCTACGTACCTTGCTCATCTGGCTTCCGTCCCGTCGCTGGTCCGCAGTGAGCCTGAGGCGCCCAGCAGCACGTCCGTCGCGCGCCCGATCGCTTCCATCGCCAGCCCAAATCCACCGCAGCTCCTCACATTCTGCGGAATTCGCTTCGCAATCCAACCTTGCTGCGTCGACGGGTGCAATGGCAGCCATGGCGTGCACTCACGCAGCGACCACGGGCGTCACGAGCGTGAAGCCGCTGCGCTCGTCGTTCCACGGCCAGAGCGTCGCGAGCTGCAGCCAGGTGGCGCCTCTGAGGAGCAAGGCGGCAGCTGCGTCCACCGGGAGGCGCGCCGTGGTGGTGTGCAAGGCGGCGGACGGGCAGACTGTGGTGATCGGGCTCGCGGCGGACTCGGGGTGTGGGAAGTCCACCTTCATGCGGCGGCTGACGTCCGTGTTCGGAGGCGCCGCGTCCCCGCCGAGAGGTGGCAACCCGGACTCCAACACGCTCATCAGTGACACCACGACCGTGATCTGCTTGGACGACTACCACTCGCTGGACAGGTACGGCCGCAAGGAGCAGGCGGTCACCGCGCTCGACCCCCGCGCCAACGACTTCGACCTCATGTACGAGCAGGTGAAGGCGCTCAAGGAGGGCAGGTCCGTGGAGAAGCCGATTTACAACCACGTCACGGGGTTGTTGGACGCGCCCGAGACGATCGCGCCGCCCAAAATCCTCGTCATCGAGGGGCTGCACCCCATGTAAGCTTCGCGAATTCACCTCGTCTCATGCTTGTGCTGCAGCTTAGGAATTCCGCAAAACGTAGCAGCTGCGAATGTGCACCGGATAACTAATGGATGACCTCCCCTTTAGGATGAACCAGTTGCATTGTTTGATCGGCGAGGGTTGGCTATGGAAAGGCGGGTTTGCTTGTTTCTTAGGGTAATGGCCCATGCGGAGGGTGAAATCTTTGTAGTGTAGCAATGTTTCACGACCTGAATGAGGCAACAGGGGCTGGAGTTTTCTGTGCCGAGTTTGCTTTACTATTTCTATTGGTTTGAAATGAGCATCTTGAGGTGAATCAGATTTTTGCCCGCAGGTATGACGAGCGAGTGAGGGATTTGCTCGATTTCAGCATTTACCTCGACATCAGCGACGATGTCAAGTTCGCCTGGAAGATTCAGGTTTCTACAGCTCCCCCTCTCACACGCATCACACTCACAGCTCTACTCAGTTTGTAATCGCATATTGTTCAGATTGCTCAATTAGAAGATGCCACACTGCACCTTCTTGATGTTGCAAATTCACAATGAATATCCATCACAAGGTTCATCTCCAGTTTCGGGTCAAGCGAAATGGGTAACTATCCTGAAGCGGGTTTTTAGTATTCAAGTCCTGAATCAGAACTGTAGTGCCATATCTTCGAGACAAATTCCTCCGTGGTCCGTCTCTGAGTGTGGCAGTGATCGAGGAGTCACCATGGAATGGGATGATCATCTCACCTCACGAATGTATCCAATTTGTGCAGCGTGACATGGCCGAGAGAGGCCACAGCCTGGAGAGCATCAAGGCCAGTATCGGAGCTCGCAAGCCCGACTTCGATGCCTTCATTGGTACGTACTCTCCCACACCACAAGCATCCACGTAACTCTTTCTGTCCCTGCCAAAAAGAGAAAGAAAGTACACGTCCAAGTTCAAGTAGTTCACGAGGAATGTGATGCTATGCATAAATAGTGTCGGTGGCTCTAAAGGAAGAAAGTCCATTTTACTACAAGGATTGACACTATCTGTACATAGCATCACATTCCTCGTCAGAGCGAAGAGTCGCCCTCTACACTAACAGTAGACTTCGATAGCATGAATGTGAATCCTCCTCATCAAAGAGAGCACAAATCACTGGCATTTGGTCACAAAGATCTACACTATTTACACAACATCACAGATTCACATCACCCTGTGAAAGCGCGTGATTCTAGTAGCTTTGCTGGCACGAATCGTAGTTTGGTCGGATCGTGGTTTGGAATGTATATCCTAGAGCATGTCTGACCGGCGTGTGATGCGGCAGACCCCCAGAAGCAGTACGCAGACGTGGTGATCCAGGTGCTCCCCACGGAGCTGATCCCGGACGACAACGAGGGGAAGGTGCTCCGCGTGCGCATGGTGATGAAGGAGGGCGTGCCCTTCTTCGAGCCGGTCTACCTCTTCGACGAGGGCTCCACCATCTCGTGGATCCCGTGCGGGCGCAAGCTGACGTGCTCGTACCCGGGCATCAAGTTCTTCTACGGGCCCGACACCTACTACGGCAACGAGGTGTCGGTCCTGGAGATGGACGGGCAGTTCGACAAGCTGGACGAGCTCATCTACGTCGAGTCCCACCTGAGCAACATCTCCACCAAGTTCTACGGCGAGATCACGCAGCAGATGCTCAAGCACTCGGACTTCCCGGGGAGCAACAACGGCACCGGCTTGTTCCAAACCATCTGCGGGCTCAAGATCCGCGGCGTGTACGAGCGCCTCCTGGCGCAGCAGAAGGACGAGGCGCAGGTGTCGGCCAAAGCGTAGTAGGTAGGTGTGCAGACCACCACTTGTACCATGGTTTACTTCCATTGTTGCTAGTGTAGATGACGATTGGTAAGTTTTGTAGCTGCTTCATCCTCTTCCTCCTCTTCATCCTCTTCAACCTTGGTAAGTTTTGTAGCTGCTTGAAGCCGCCGTTTTTTTCTCTATTTATTCGCCGACTAGTCGGAGCTGCCGTGGGGGTGAGTGTGCCGAAGTGGCTTCCCCTCTTGTGCAGGTGAAGTATTGACATGCAATTGCTGACTCTGGAAAATTTAATGAATTCTGGACTTTGGACTGAACGCATCACTGGGAGATCTCTGGTTGAATTACACTAGAATCATCCGGAGATTTCTCAAATCATCGGGAGATGTGATCAATGGTCATAATTTCTGGAGGGAGATCTCTGGTTGAATTACACTAGAATCATCCGGAGATTTCTCAAATCATCAGGAGATGTGATCAACGGTCATAATTTCTGGACTATGCATTTAGTTAAATACGCCATTGAGCCTCTAATCCGCATCTTGCGTTTGCAACATCATGGTCTGTGGTTGGTGTGAGATAGTAGACAATGGATTGATGAATGGCTTGGGTGAGTTACTCTAGAAGTCCAGTGGGGAGATGGAGCCCAGATCGTCTCTTCACTCCAGGCTTTGGAAAAGGATATTTCCTGGTAGTTTGTGTGGGAAGGTAAACCCCCTTATAACTGACAAGTTAAGCCATGTGCACATATGGAGAATTTTTTATATTATGTTTGTTTTTAAGTGATTACAGTTTTGAATTCTGGTTTGAACACAAGTGGATTCATATTTTTCCGATGAAATTTCAATTAGTTATGAATTTTCCAACTGTGCGTGGGGGTAGCGCTGACCAAAAGTAAGGGGGTCATGGTTCATTGCAAACCTTCATTTGGATGGGTGAATGGGTGGTAATGGGATGGAAGTCGGTTGGGTATACCCCAATATTTTAGGTGTTGAGTATTGGAATGGTGAAGGTGATATTTGGGAGTGCCTTGAACAAGCTCCACTTGCGTAGATGAACTATTCAAATGTTGAGCCACTTAACCCTTTAAGGACGAGCGAACCCAAATTGGATGGCCATGGCTATTTTCGGAGAATAGCAAAAGATGCCTTGTTGTAGGACTATCTCAATCAATCCTATGAGCCATGTTGTGTCCACATTTGCCTTTCGTGATGTGGTTTTGGCTAGCTCAATTGAACTGCGACCAAATGTTTTCTTGGCCGGCCATAGCCGCCCGTTGGCTTTAAAGGGTTAAAGAACGCAACCTGCGTCTTGCGTTCGCAAGTGATGGTATGTGAAGGGTGTCAAAACAGGAGAATGACTTCATTGATGCCTTGGTTGGAGAATTGAACTCTCAACGCAAGAGGTAATTCAAAAGAGATGAAGGAGAAGGAAGGGATGGAGATCATGAATATGTACACCAAAACTCTAGTGAACCGTAACATGCCAAGGGATCAAATCATGAACAAGCACATATTATTATGAACCATCAATTTGCTAGCTCAACCCTTAAAGATCAGTGGAGGACCATATATACCGTCATGTAATTTTACTTTTAACATACAAAAAATGTATCAAAATTTAGCAACACATACACCTTGGGATTGAAGATTCTTCAACCAACATCTTTCATTTGGAGGTCATTATGATATACGAACCTTATAATGCTCAAATACAACGCCATACATGTAGAACACGTGACCATTTTGCAACTTCTCAAGCATGTAGTACGTACAATAATGATCTAGATAAATCAAAATCATCATGTACCACAAGATCCAGCTCAACACACATACAAACTTTTGTAACTATCATATACATCAACACTTACACCTTGTATGTCAAATACACATGTTGCAACCTAAAAGTGGCTTCTCTGACCTTGAACCCTGTAGCACCTGAGCCCTCTTATCATACGACTAGATTCTAGTAGTGTACTAGATCACGAAGAGCATCCTCTACAAAGTGGGTAAATTTCATCGTGAACTCGCTCCACGGAAACGAGGCTAGCGGTCAATCCTCAAGGCCGATTTGCACACAAACGGTCTCATTAGAATCTTCGTAACCTGTTGCACGTCCATTGCAAAGAGTATTTTGGACCATGCTTCCTCAATTCATTGCTACGATGCAATTTTACCTCCCTGGTACTGTAGTGGGCTGGGAAGAATTGGATCAGTCAATATTCAGCGGACGAGTCCAAGGCCGAGTCCGTCGTGAACTCATCTTCGGAATCCGAGCTGGAGAAGACGCGCTTGCGATCGACGCGACGCTTCCTAGGGCGCTGCGGGCGAGGCTGGATCGTCCCCACGGCACGCAGGACGCTGGGGTCGATGGGGACGCCGGTGGAGATCGGCTGCTCGCTGCAGTGGGAGGAGTTCGGGGGGCACACATGCGAGTGCCACCCGGTGAGGCCCTCCGGCACGGGCACCACCGGGAACAGGTGCACCGTGAGGGTGAGCGCTTGCGGGTGATCTTCCACAATCTCCAGCACGAGCGCGTCATCCTCCTCCAGGCAGTGCTCCAGCGCGAAGTTACGCCACCCGCCGGAGATGTACTTGTGGTGCGCGTTCCACGCGCCGAACCACGCGTTCCAGGCGCTGTCCACCAGCGCATGACGATGATGCATGTGGTGGCCGAGGCGTGGAGCTGCGAGGCGAGCTGGTGGGCAGAGCTGAGCGCGAGGTCGCGCTCCGCCTGCGTCACCTTGCGGCGCCGCGACACGAAGATGTCACGGAGCGGCATCGACGTGGGATCAGACGAGCCCCCCGGAGCCTGGTGCTTGAGAGGGCGCCCGCGCTTTCGCTTCTCCGTCACGACGAAGTCTTGTGGCGGTACTTTGAGCGGCCGTCCGGGCTCGCGTGGCGGCGGGTCGTCGACGTCGTCGCGGCGGATGCGCCTGTGCTTCAAGCTGTGCTCGGCGAACGCGCGCAGGTTGGCCGCGGCCTCCGTGTCATCCCAGCGGCGGCTGCCGAGGCTCGATCGGCCGCCGCCGCGCCCTCCGTGGTACTCGGAGGCGGCGTCGAGCCCAATCTCGTCGTCGCTCTGATCCCCGACGCTCCGCTTTTGCTTCTTGCGCTGCTGCTGCTTCGGCGGCGTGAAGTTCATCTTCCGCAGCCTGGCTTTCGTCACCAGCACGCGCGCCTGCTTCTGCGACCGTGAGCTCCTCCATGCTGGATCGCATCTCTTTCCCACAGCCTGCACACAGTCAGCACGTGATCAAGCACGTACACACACGATGCTCAAGCTCACGATCAGGCTCCTTTCAAGCACACACCATCAAGCTCTTTCCATGGACTCACATGAGCAAGCTCCATTCAAGCACAGACACGATCAAGATGCACTCAAGAACATGTTACACATCAAGAAGCGCTCGGATTCGAATACCAAGCCACGGCTCGGAAGCTGATCACTTCCCCTCGCGACATTTCTGGGAGCAGCCTGAGTTCGAGAAGGCGCGCCCGGGCTCTGCAACTTGCAGCTCCCGGCCTGCTGTCCCGACGGATCATGGTCGGCCCTGAATGGAGCAGGAGACGGATTCCTGCGTTGCTGCCGCGTCCCCTTCTCGCACCCCGACTTGCCGAACCCCTTCACCACGAATTTCTTCCCCTCCTCTACGAACGAGAACACGAGCGTGTCGCCGATGGCAAGCGCGTTGCCCGTCGCGAACTCCGCCCACCCCGCCACGAACCCGTGCTCCGCCACGAACTGCACCGGCCATGCCTCACCCCCCGCGTTCTGCAGCACCGTGCGCATCCGGTCCACGTGCGGCAAGTAGCCCCGCACAAACTCCGGCGGCACTTGCTGCACACAAAACAAAACTCTTCAGCTCCCATGTCACAGCCTCACCAGGACCAAAAAGAAAACCCTCCTCAACCATCTCCACTCACCATCCAGCAAGATGGACCAGCTCCTTGGATGCAGTACTCGCTGACCGTCTTGCAGAAGCACGGCGGAGGCCGCATCGACTCCATACCTGTAGAGTATTACGGCGACGTCTGATTATTCTAGAGCCAAAGCTGCAGCTGGAGTGCGTCTGTATATTGTGTTTAGAGAAGCATTTTTTAGTAGAGACAGAAGATCATGATTTAGCAGTGCACTAATTGCACTTCTCTAAACATCATGATCTCACTGTGCACTTACTAAACATCATTTTTGAGTAGTGCAATTCGGAACGTGCAGATGGCGACCAAGTATGGCGATGGCTGTTTTGTCGACTCCGGCAATACCAGCTTCATTGATAGATTCAAGTTTCATCCCTTCAGCTGGGAGCCGTATGTACAGGGACGTATTTATTCTGTAGAATACAGAGAAATGTATTCAAGTTTAGCAGGACTTGCACCTTTGGATGGAAGATTCTTCAACCAACATCTTTCGTTTTGGAGGTCATTTCAGTATTTGGATGTTCTCATGTTCAAATATGGCAGTATAAATGTAGAATATTTTGGGCACCAGTGGCACCTTATGGTATTTCAGGGTGGAGGTCTAATGTCCATTTTTGGGTCGTTTAGGCACGGTGATTTCGATAGCAAACGCTATAGGCCACATCCATGAAAAGTTTGACTTCTTAAAGACCAAGTATCCCTTTGAGGACAAGTTTTTCCACTTGTCTGCACTTATCTTCCAATTCGTATGGTCAATATTCACTAAATTTCTACTACAACCCAACATGAGTTTAGGAGGAGATCCTATGGTTACATTCTCTAAGAGTTCAGGCTGGTGGTTTTTATTCAACTCAATAGAGAATTTCTCTGAAATGCCTTGGTCCCTCAGAGGTTAAACTATGACATAGAGGTTGAGGAAGATGGGCGCCGACGCCACAAACATTGGTGCAAGCATCGGCGAGCTATAGTGATTTTGTGAAGTGGAGCTGCGATGAGATATACCCTGTGCGTAGATGTTGTTTTGCACGATCTTAAATGCTTGTAGATTCTTGCAGGCTTAAAAAGCTCATTGGCCTTAAAGGGTTTACCTTGATAGCTCTGAGAAGCTAGATTTGGGTAGCATCATGATGTTTTTTTGTGTATTTGACGTAGAAGGTGTAAGAATAGATGTATACAATAGTTACATTGAGAGTTTGTATTTGTGTTGCTTGATGTAATGACACATGGCATAGATCATTATTGTACATACTACATGTTTGAGAAATTTTAAAATGGTCATGTATTCTACATGTATAGTGTTGTATATGAACATGAAAGGTTGAGATATTGAAATGATCTCCAAATGAAAGATGTTAGTTGAACAATCTTCAATCAAAAGGTGTATGTCTTAATTTTAACCATATTAAGATTACAATTTAGAGTAGGGAAAGAATTGCAATTTCATAAAAGTTAGTAATTGGATAACTGGAAGATTATTACAGTGTTTGAAGTGTTATTTTCCCTTCTTTCATAAAGAGGATCAATAGTTATTGACTTCCCATGGTATCAAATTTTTGCATTGTACAAGGTTTAGATTTATTACCACTATGGATTATGTGATGTTAGTTCCTAACACACCATTTTTACATCAACGAGAGGATATCTATAACATTTCCAAAAAAAGCCTGTGCTAGGAATAGAAGATCAAACATTGTACCTTTTTTTTTGTAAAGTTAATTTGTTATAGAATGAGAATCCAAATGGTCCAATAATGGATTACACTACATTCTAGAGTAGAAAAAAAGATCTATGTTCAATGAAGAAGTTGTAAAGTAATAAATTCATGCAAAAGCTCTAATCACAAGGTGCAAAAGCTCTAATTCTTCATATGGTGATTTTTTTATAACAAATCTGCTAATTTGGCATTTTTGTGAGCAATGGCCACCACAGTAGACAAGTGCACTTTTAAAATACAAGGGCAAAATTGCGTAATTGCGTGTTATTGGTGATAACATTGATGAACCTCTTTTCCATTAATTTCAATTTGTGCATCTATGCATAGATGGAAAACTTATCCTCATTCAATCAAAATGTAAATGTCCGGAATTTATTTATTTATCAAAGAGCTAATTTTATAGATTTCTTATTATATACACAGGAAAATGTAAGGTTTTTTTTAACTTACATACATGATTTCAAATCAAAAAACACATAAATATATGGTTTACAAAAATGGTTTATATGTTGTCTAAAATGTAATGGTCTAAGGTGGAATCTTCTACAACTCCAATGCAATTAGTCATTGGAGGTTGTAGAAGATTTCACTCATGATAAAACATTACTCATTTTGATGTTTTTTTATCTGAAAGATTTTACTGATTTTTTTGGCATCAATGATTTCATGTATTTCAATGTATATTTTTTGGTTAATTACTGTATTATAAATGAGGTACTAATTTTACTATATATTAAGTTCATCCAACATGGATGACAATACGAAAATGCTTTTCTACACAATTTAATCCAGAATCACAACCAAAGAATCATGGAAATCAACTCCTCAAAGAGATATCCACCAAAACCACATTGTGATCTACCACATAAATCTCAAAAAATTATTCCAAGAGGCAAAACCTAAAGCGTGATATGTAGATCTAATTCATACGATTATTTTTCCAGAACTGTATTGATCAAGAAAATCTCATCTTCAAAAACTTATTAGAAGTTTAAATTATATATTGATAAGTGGTTAATGAATAAACAGACATATTGGTCCGACACACAGGCAATACCCGCTTAACACAAAGTCTCCCATCAAAATGTTCAGTGCTAATATCGGTTGATATTGATACCTTTACGATATTGAGGTCATACTCGCACAAGACCTGTTTGATACCCTCGTGATACCTCGTCACGCATGCCTTGAAACGACGGAGGACTTCTCTATCGATACCTATGAGATACCGAGACAGAGTGGTGGTACCCAAGTTATACACGTGTGGTACCCGAGTGATGCAAATGTGATACCGAGGTGATACACGTGTGATACCTCGTCACGCCTGCTTTGAAATGGCGAAGAAGACGTTGTTGCAAAACCTGAGCGCAGTGCTTGTTTAGTTTTCGCCATAGCTAGGGTTTAAGGCGCATCGCATCGCATTGCATGCATTGGCGCCCGAGCTCTGCGATTGAGCGCCATTTGCGATAGCTTCGTGGTTGTGTGATTGATTGATTGATTGATCGATCGCTTGCTTGCTTGCTTCATGGTTGCGGTCTAGTCCGGCAGCGCAATGTTCACCCCAGGGCGCGCCAGGAAGGCCGTCGCTCGCGTGCGCGACAGCTACGATGGAGCCGACGTCCACACGCCAGCCCCGCCGCCCGCTTCCTTGATGCCGCCCTCCGTCGCGCTCTCGCCCTGGCCCTCCGCTTCTGTTCCTTCCAGGTTTTGCTCTCTCCCTCGCTTATTCAATTGGTTTTAGTTTTTTCGCTGAAAATCAGATCAAGACTGCTTTGATTTTTACCTTTCCTCCAGCTCGTCGGGAGATTATCCGCGACCGAGGTGAAACTAGAAGGGAGCGGTTAGTTGAAGAGAGATTGTTATTGGGAAATTTTAGGTGAAAAGGAATACAAGACTTCGGTTGGATTTTACAGCTCACTGGGAGATAGTCTGAGATGGAGTAGAGTAAAGCGATCAGTTGAAGGGAGACTGGTTTTGGTTTTGTTGCCAAAAAGTTTTACTAACATAACACGAGACTTTAGCCGGACCGGCATTGGTTTCTTCCTCTGATTGGATGTTTTCGGCTTAAAGTTCTGGCTAATTTGCGTTGGGAGTGGAGTTTTCTGATTCGGGATTGGATTGAGTGTGCTACAGTACCATTGTTAGGTCTACCGTTGTGAGTGTGCTACCGTTCCAATGACTTCTAGTCAATGACGTTTGGTTAAAGCCACTCCTGTTTCATGTTTGTGACGAGGAGACAATTTTGAATGCGTGCAGGGCAAATGTTGTAGTTCGGAATAGCGACAAGGGTGGTGGTGTTGATGGAAGCCAGCCAGTATTTGTTTGCGACTTGCCCCAGCAGCTGCGGAGTTCTCAAGGTGATGCAGAATTGGGTGGATTACAAGGTGGAATGGACGGAAAGAGCGGGCTATCATGGGTCTTGCGTGGAAGCCATCTCTATGTTTGGAACCACCTTCGCAGTAGCCAGAGCTGCGTCTTGGACATGCCACAACTGGGAACGCCAAGTGCAGACGAGACATGGTTTGTGAGTCTAGTCGCACATGGACCAGAAGAAGACTGTGAAGCTTATAAATCTTTTGATGCAGTGAGTGTGGTCATGTGTTCGAGCAAATCATTAGCTCTGGTCTATTGGCCTGATGCCTTTGAAATCGGGGATAAGTCGCCAGTCACTAGTACAAATAATTCGGAGGACACCGGAATGACGTTGCGAAGCAGCCGCAAGGTATCTAGCAGGGCAGCAGCTCCGGGAAACTCACCAGCGACGTCTATTCAAGCATGTACAACAGGCAGATTAGGAACTTGCGTAGCTATCGTCAGCCGCTCTGATGGAGAGCTGTTGAGGTGTGAATGCAGTGCTGACGGTATATTACGGAAGAGCGTAGCTCGTGAGGTTACAGTAGCTGATGAAGGGCACAGCATTTTTGTGGCGGATAATAACAGTGTGAGGCGTATCGTTTGGCGGTCGCCGCCTGAGGGAACGTCCCGTGAATTGTTGCTGTTGACGGGTCATAGTATCGAATGCTGGGAAGTGGAGCTCACTGTAAGAGGGAGTGTTTCAAAGCGTTGGACGTACGAAATTTCAAGTGATAAGGACGCAATGCTGGACTTCTCTGGACAGCAGAAAGCATGGTTGCTTGATTTACAGGTGGATGATAAAGGGGAAGAGTTGAATTTGCTGGTGGCATCTTTTGGCAAAGACAGCTTGACGCATATGCAATATGCTGTTCATTACTTTAGGTGTTACAGCGGAGGGGAAGTTAAACGTAGAGCTTCTCCACAAGTCATTCTGCCCAAGGCTCAAGTTGAAGAAGCGACGTTTTTGTACTCAATGCGTTTGCGAATAGGAGGGCAGCCAGCAGGATCTGTTGTCATTCTTGCTGCAGATGGAACTGCCACGGTCGCCCATGTTGATCAGAATGATAGCGTCCAGTTGTACAGTTTTGAAGTTGCTTGTGGAGCTGGGAAGGTGTTAGATTCGTCTGTAGTAGCTGCTGAAGATGCAGGTGCTTGGTTAGTGCTCACAGAGAAGGCTGGTGTCTGGGCCATTCCGGCCAAGCTAGTTTTGGGTAGAAAGCCGGAGACCTCTCAGAGAAACCTGTCTCATCCTAGAACTGGAGACCACGAGATGATCATGGAGGACCGTTCTCGTCATGGTTCTGGTGAAGCCTTGGCGTTGCAGCGATCAAGCTCAGATACTGGTATGAGGATCTATTCATGACCGTTCGGTGCTTCTGTTTGCTTTATACAGTGGGCATGTCCTTATTTGTTAAATTTATAACGCCTGTTTCACCAATCTGACGTTGCTAATTGAAACTTCTGCCGTTGACATTAGCCTGTTGTTTCATTTTGACTGTCGAGATGTTACCCGTGTACCACATTTCTGATCATATGTTTTCCTTGGGGGTTTAAGTTATGGGCAGCAATCTGGACCATGCCACTGTCTCACGGCCTTCGCAAGACGAAGAAGCCGAAGCTATTGTGGGGAGACTGTTCCAGCAGTTTCTTAGTTCCGGACAAGTAAATGATGCATTCGACAAGCTGCAGCGTGCAGGAGCTTTTGAAAGGGATGGTGAAAAGAATGTATTTGTACGTTCTAGTCGCGCACTCGTTGATACTTTTGCAAAACATTGGGCATCTGGAGGTGGATCTGGATCGGCTATGATTGCAACAGTGTCTTCGCAACTTGCGGATAAACAGAGAAGGCACCTGCAGTATCTGAATTTTCTTGCAGCCTCCAAGTGTCACGAGGAACTTCAAAACAATCAGAGTACGTATTGAGTATCCTTGTAGTTGATTCTAGCTATTAGCACCATCAAATTAGGAAGCTGAGAGGCACAAGGTAATTCGGAAATCTTAAGATGGCAGTAGGAGGATATAATTCATCGGAAATGATTGCACGTGGCGTAGTCGGCGCGAGCTTGACATATGTGACTGCGTTAATACGTCTTTTAGTCTTTGTTAATGCGGGCCCTTTTGTTTTTAAACGAAATAGTTGATTGTGCATTGCAGGAGCTGCTCTTAATGAGATATTGGAGCACGGGGAGAAACTGGCAAGTATGGTTGCCCTAAGAGAGTTGAATAACACTCGCTCACAAGCAAAGTCTCTTTCTCCAACAATGTTCTCGCAGTATAGTGCTGGGGATACAAGTGGAGCCATCTGGGACATGATTCAGCTTGTAGGAGACAAGGCTCGGAGGAATAATGTTGTGCTTATGGACCGGGACAAAGTGGAGGTCTTCTACACTAGAGTGTCTGAACTAGAAGAGCTTTTCATATGCATACAACAGCATGCCGCTTTTCTAGCCCAACGTGACCAGTCTGTAAGAGTCCAGATCGAGCGTGTATGTGAGCTTGCTAAAGCTTGTAGCACAATATTACAAGTTGCTATAACTTATCGAGATGCGCAGCAGGCTTGGTACCCTTCACCAGAGGGCATCACCCCTTGGTACTGCAAACAAAATGTTCGTTCTGGGTTGTGGAAGATTGCGACCATGCTCTTGGAGCTTAAGGTGGAAGGAGATATGAGTGAACCGACATTGACTGCAGAGGTGATGAGGCAGGTGGAAGAGATGACAGATTTTCTGCTGGAAGGCTATGCTGGTGCTATAACTGCCAAAGTGGAACGGGAAGAGGAGTATCGAGGGTTGCAGATGGAATATTGGACTCGCAGAGACCGTCTTCTCACTGCCCTTCAACAGCATGCTTTTCAAGTTGCAGCACAGGTTGGGATATGTTCATAACACCCAAATTATTCTCTTCCTTGAAGCCTTCCACTGCACATCATTTTCCAACATTGTGTATGGACCTTAGAATTTGTGATGCGTATAAGACGTTGTTTCCCATATGACATTGCAGATCTTGAGGTTTGAATTGACGATTGTGGTTTGTTGCAATCGCAGAAAGCTGGAAGAGGCGAAAATGCCGAACAACAAAGACTCAGTATTTTGCAGAAGTTATATACACCACTCATAGCACTGGCTCGACGTCATGCAGCCTTTCCCAGCCTTCTTCAGATGTGCATTGACCTTGACGATCATAAGCGCTTGCGGACTCTCATGGTGTGTAGCCTTGCTCCTTCGGCTTATCTGAGAGCTTACGTCTATTTCTTCATCCTTGATGTTCATTCCAGATATTACTAGTTCCACCAGCTCTCATTGTTTGTCCTCGTTTAGAGTTGAGAAAGCTGTGTGCTGAGATTATTTTGTTTCGTGCTGAGCAGAAAGAAAGCATGGGGCTAAAGGAAGGCCGTTTTAGTCGCTTTGTCTTCGACCAATGCTATCAACAAGGCCAGTATGCCCGGCTTCTTCGGTTTGGGGAAGAATTTGGAGAAGAGGTTGCGGCCTATCTTGAGCAACACCCTCTTCTCTTATGGTTGCATCAGCTATTTTTGCGCCGATTCACACGAGCAGCCGACACATTGCATACATTGGCCTTCTCCCAAAAGTCTGCACCTCCTAATATCAGCCACCGACGAAGACTCTTACATCTTGCGAAGCTATCGGCATTAGCAGGTACTGGGTTGTTTTGGTTCCTGGTCCATGTATAGTACTTGAACCATGTGCTCTTGTTCTGCGGATGCCTGTATACATGCACTATTTCTTACTCACTTGTCCACCTTAAATGCAAGTATTGCAATCTCTGGGTGAAACTTGAGTGTTATTTACGGTGGACTGACAAGCAGCTTTTCCTCCTGTTTTAAATTTACGTCTCTAATTGGTAAGACGAAGACGGTTTTACTTTGTCCTGATCTATTATATATGGTTGCCATGCAGGAGGGGCCGCAGGAGTAGAGGAAGAAGTGCATCGTCTGGAAGCGGATGTGGATATCCTTGGAGTACAGGTACACTCCAGTGTTTTGATGCTTATGTAGCAGCTTAAGAATCATGACACGTTCATTTTGTTTACTAGCACTCGTTGACTCAGAAGTTAGGCACCTTTTTTTTGTCTCCTGTATTCATGTTCTATCGACATAACGAGTCTTTATGTTTGGAATTTGAAGTAAAGTTGGATCATTTTCTACGTTGCAGGAAGTGGCGACAAAATTTGGGGTACTTGGGGAGGACGTTGTTGCACCAGTTCAACTAGTGGAGGCTTGTTTGAACAGTGGCTCCAGGGAGCTGACATTGTGCGCATTTCAAGTCTTCACTAGCGCTGGGCCCAAATTCTGTAGCGGAAATCGCAGCCTGCTAGAGCAAGCGTGGCTGAGAGCAGTTGACCAAGACGACTGGTTGAGCATGAAGAAGATGGCGGAAGAAGAGGGATGGAGTGATGATCATATCATGCAAGTGTTGCAGGATTCACTTCTCTATCAGGCTTCTAGACACTGCTTTGGAGAATCTCACGCAAGCAGTTTTGCCAAAGACGTGAGTCCAGAGTCGGTGGAGAATGTGATAGCAAAGCATCCAAGTTATCCCGAAGCAGGGCAGGCGATGCTGACAGCCTTTAGGTACGGCTTTTACATGGGCAGTGAACTACCAGAGGACGAGGATGAGCAAGGAGAGGGTGAGCTGATGGTTGAAATGTGAGTTCTTCGGGACACAGGAGGCCAATGTATTATTGCGGTCAAGATCAGAACTGCACTTCCATCATGTGCTCACAAAGGGGAGTTCCGCCAGATGATCCAATTTTCTCTTCTAAACCCTCATTCTCATGGGGTGGTGGAAAGACTTTGCCCCAAGAACTGACAGACATTGATAGCAGGACAAGAAGGAGAATACCAGCGTCATTTCGATATCTTCAGCTGTGCTTGCGGCGCTACCCGACCTTCATGCCAAGGCTATGGTTGCCTAGCATATTGACAGTAAACCGATCATCGCCAACAGACTCATGATCACGGTGAGCCCGTCAAACGGAATGTTCATTATTATTAGGGTCCACTACTCTAGTTGCTGAGCTATTGGTTGAAGTCTACCAGAGACTACAGTAGAGGTGCACATGCGTGATGTATACTAAAGTGAAACTCCATGCCACTGATTTCTCTCAAGTACTATGGTGATTGCCTTGGTTTGTACTTCCCTCCTCTGTGCCTTTCTCTAGACCAGGTACTAAAGCTGTCCGCAATCAGCGATGAGGACAGCCTTCCTAGGTTTCCCGTCGCTGGAGCCAATGGCTTCAATGGCTTTGACGATATTGAAGCCCTCAATGACTTGGCCCAGGACGACGTGCTTGCCATCAAGCCAGGGCGTGGGGACGGTGGTGAAGAAGAACTGGGATCCGTTGGTGTTGGGCCCTGCGTTCGCCATGGACAGCATCCCGGGACCACTGTGCCTCCTTACGAAGTTCTCATCTGGGAACCTCGGTCCGTATATGGACTCCCCTCCTGTTCCGTTTCCCTTGGTGAAGTCTCCTCCTTGGCACATGAACTCCGGGATGACACGGTGAAATGCTGAGCCTTTGTAGTGCAGGTTCCTCCCACTCTTGCCTATCCCTTTCTCACCCGTGCACAAGCACCTGTTGCAGCAGTTGATTTTGTCTTTTTATTTTTCGTTGGAGAAATTAAGTCCAACCTGAGCAGTGAAGTTTCGATTTTTTACCTGAAATTTTCGGCTGTCTTGGGGCATGTGTCTTGGTAGAGCTCCATTATGATCCGGCCCGTGGGCGTGCCCCCAATCACTATGTCGAAGAATACCTTTGGATTTTGCGGATTCACCATCAGTCTGCAAGTAATCCAAAGAATTTCCACTATGCAAGTCATTAACGAGTCCCGTATTTTGATTTCCTCAGTATTGTCATTCTTCAATGCAAGTGATTCACAGCTTGTACTAACGTGTACCAATTGTCAATCTGATGGGTTTCATAGCTTACGATTCAGGCCCCAAGAAGCAGCAGCAGTCAAGTGCAGAGGCTACTACCCTTTCGGTAAGATTTGATTTCAATTACTCTAGTGCCCATTGCCAGTATGCTTTGCCTGACTATAGGCAATTTCTCAATCCTAGAATCTAAAGGCTGGTTAGCAGAGAATGGAGCTTCGGTTTTTTCCTTGTGGAATAGTTTTTTTCTGGAATTCTTAGTGCAATGGGAGAGATTTCGTCAGTGAACGATCAGCACTGGAACATGAGATTAGTTGACCTACGGTGTTCCTTGCCCACCTCCTTCACGTTCTTACTCCTGCTTGCCTCGGAATGCTCTCTGTTGCACAAACAAGATTGTTCACTGGGGTTGAGGATGTGCCACCAAATCTTCATGAGGTTAACAATTCTGGAGACTAACAAACTCTGGGAGCTGCTTGTGGAAAGAAGCTTCAGCCATGATAGGCCTGCTCACGTTTTCAAGACGTTGAATATACTAAGAAAATTCATGGCAGGTGAGTGACTGGGTGGATTAGTCAGATTGTAAGGATTTTCAACCAGGTTGCGTCTAGAAACATTTGCATACCTGCATTAAGCAAGGGCGAGGAGTTCCCGGCGCAAGTGTTGTTTTCCTCATCAATGGGCTCTGGTGTGGCCAAAGGACATCACAGACGCCTTCAACCTCTTGATCTCCCAAAAGACACCTCTGTGAACATGAACGGCCCAAATGGCCCAGATTACCATCAAAGTCGAGGCGGCTTGAACACATGCATCTAAGTTCATGCTGAACTACACATGACTCTCAATCCACGAAACAAACCTCAAGGTCGAAATCCTCTCCGAAAATGCTCACACGTGATTAAAACGATTCTTGAGCTGGACAGACACAAGAGTAACCTTTCGGTGACAACAACCCTTCACAACCTAGACACCTTTCTTTTTATATAGAATATATAAAAATTGCTACATGGAACCAGATGGCTTAATATTTGGGAAATCCCTGATTTACTTTCATCCAAATTGAATGTACATGGATGGCATATTTGAATATAAAGTAGATTTTATCTAAATTTTTGCTAGACACAGTACGCAAACTAGTACTGTAGTAACTGCAAAATAAATGTTGGAAAACCAAAAATTAAGAGAGCCGACTAATTGGGAACCTCCTATAAACCAGGCCTTGAATTCATATGAACATCTCAATAAGGATGCAAAAATATTAACATCTGATCATCATCATAAACTACATCTCCATGGATGGCCTACACTGTCTGCATGGATAGCCTATCTACCTCTGATTATAAAAACACCTAATAAAAGTTGGCCCAAACTCAGACCCAGTTGAAGTTGAGTTTGATAAGCTTCTGGTGAGCCTCTTATCAGAAATCAAAGACCTCTAACACAGGTTCCGAAGCATGCACTTTCTCCGTTTTCTGCCTCGAGTTCGCTGAGCCACATCTCTTGGACAACCTCGCCACTGAGTCGCGTAACGAGTGCCGCTTGCTGGGCCAAGGGTCGTATTTCGTCGAGCTCCGTTTCAAGCTGCTACTTCTCGAAAGCCTGGTCGCATCCTCAGAATCCGAATCACTGTAACTAGACGACTGCAAACATGAATCCTCTTCCTTCATCGTCATCATCTCCGAGCTGGAGTCCCGGTTATGAAACGAGGTGGACGGCCCCATAAGCGGATTCTCCTGCTCATGAATGCTCCACATCATCTCAAAACTAGCGTTATCCTGCCGCGCCAGCCTGCGGGAGCTTCTCAAACTGGTCTCCACGATGGTGCTCTCTGTAAGCGAGTGGCTGCCGGAGGAGCTCACATTATTCTGGAAGATTTCCTGCGCCAGGAGCTCCACCACCACCTGGTTCAAGGAGCTGGAGCCGGCGGTGGAGCGGGAGCTGAGGGTGGAGCTGGAGCCCATGATTCTGGCGAATCGCTTGGTTTGCGCGTTTTTGCCCTTGGCGTCGGCGCTGTGGCGGTGCCGGTAGAGTCGCCGCTTGGAGACGGAACTGTCTGGTGTGGGTCTAGGAATGGGAGGCTCTGTGTCGGTGACGACGTGGATCTCGCGTGTGGTGGTAGCGGAGTCGGTTTCGAGGGATAAGCGGCGCATGTGGTGCGTTAGGGTGGCGTCGGAGCGGCGGGTGTCCACGTCTGGCGCTGCAAACACATGGAGCAGGCAACCAGAACAGTATCAGAACCCGTTCACAATTGAGAGAATCACTGACATCCCGAAAGCCCCAAGTCTTTGTTGAAATAATTGGACTCCAACCTGAAACCAAACCAGATTATGGGGTATAACTGCAAATCACGACCTACCAAGTGGCTATGGATAAGGAGATTCAAAGGCATGCAATATTATGGAGTTTAACCGCAGATCATTACCTACCAAGACATGGGCTGCGATGTCACCCATAATCTTGCTTGCTCTAACAGGAATTCGGACTTTCACAACTAGTCAGAAACAACTCTCATCTGCAACGACATTGAGTTTAAGACAACAAGAGTTCATGTTTGTGACGGTCTCAATTTCAACCAATGTGTGGATATGGATAGAGTTTCAACGTACCACAAGTGAAGGATCCGCGACTGGACGCGCGCGAGCTCGACGGCCCGGACAACTGCCCCGCCTCCAGAAACTCCTGCCCAGGATGCCCCTGCTGCTGCTGCTGCTGCGGCTGCTGCGGCTCCTGCTGCAATACCTCGATCTCGTGGTGGATCAGGGGCCTGCTCACCGCCGGCACGAGCGCCATCGTGGGCCCGCGCGGCCCCGCCGGCCCCTCGCGCTCCACGGGCGGCATCAGCGCGTACGGCACCGCCGCCGCCAGCACGATGTTCACGCGGCACAGCGGGCACGTCGAGGACGTCGCCAGCCATGTGTCGATGCAGGGAACGTGGAAAGGGTGGTTGCACTTGGGGAGGATCCGAAGCTCCTCGCCCGCCTCAAACTCGCCCAGGCACACGGAGCACTCCGTGCCGTCCACCAACCCCTCCTCCGGCTTGTACTTGCAAGTTGGAATCCTCCTGATGAGAGACTCGTCCAAGCCGTGCGCGTCCGGAGGCCATGCGTGCTCTTCCATCAGCACCTGCATGCACAGAAAACAACCTCGTTGTGATGATGGAAGCGTCACACCCTTGAACTCCGCATGTCCTACTTGCTTGATAGATTGAAAGTAGTAACTTCCCCTGGTGCATGAAAACGATCTAGAACCGAGAATCTAGAAGTTCTAAGTACGACAAAGTCAAGAAATGTGACCAGAAAAGTGTGAAAGTTTCGTGTGCAACACCGCGACTAGTGAGTACCACTCCTATTATTTTCCTATTGAAGTAGACCCTGTATTGATCACCCTACTACCATCTTCGTAATGTTCCATCCCAGAATCAACTAGATTAGGAACCAAGAGTGACAGTCATAAGCTCCTAACAAAAACAGTTGTACTCTACCTTATACATACGATCGAACTCACAAGTGGGGCACCAAATTTTCATGGTCACATTGAGTTGAAGAAAAACAGGCAGGCGCAGTATTCAATGATGTGATGCACATGATCAGGATATAGTGCGGTTTGCTTACGATGGTGGAGGGGCCGCCATTCCGGTGGTCGCTGCGGCTGCCCCAGAAGCTGATGTGGTGGCGGTTGCAGTAGCGCAGGAAGATGCGGTAGTAGCTGACAATGAGAAACGCACCGGCCAGCACGCCGATCACGGCCACTACCGCGGGGCTGAAGGCGTTACTCTTGGACGGGCCCGGGCTGCTGCTGCTGCTGCCGGGGCTCGTGAAGTTGGTGCTGTTGCCGCTGTCCAAGTACTGCAGGTACCGATGCTTCATCGTAGAGCGCATGGTGACATAATTGACACGGTGAGGAGCGTGACCACCACCGTCACCTGAAAGCACGTCACCACCACAAGCAGATTATCACTCCCTGTGAACCTGAAAGGAAAAAAATAATGATTTTGCAGCGCTCAAAAAGGTTCCTATACAGAAACGAGTTCATGACTTGGATACAAATGCTAGAAGCCATGAAAATTAGTCATAAGTTGGACCATGTCAAATTATAGCCAAACTAACAGGGACTGGTCGAGGTAATTAGCGGCATTATAATCTCAAGGCCATTTCCCATAGTCAAGGGCTGCTTAGTCCCTTCTTTTAAGACACTAAATTGATCAGAAATCTAGCCATTGATGTTATGTCCCGTAATGTGCCAACAGGGAAAACCTGATGGCTACACGAGGTTTGAATTATGTGTATCTGGCGGAGAGGAAGCTGGTTACAAGCGGTAATCACCTACCCACAATGAAAAATTCGGGTTAGTTATGAGCCGTTGAAATGAGCCTTTCAAGCCGAATCAAACGGCCCCTCGACCCGGTTACGGAAGGTTGGTTATCGTGGGAGGACTCGATAACCACCCTCCTCCAGCCCGTTACCTAATACACAACCAGTGGCTGCTTGCACACTTCCTAGTGCAACATTTAGGGCAAAATAACCTGTCTCCACAAGACTATCGAAGAAATCCAACCGTTCATGATATGTCCAGTAATGTGCAAGCAGCCGCTGATTATGAACATGGGTCTGTCTCCAGTGGTTCCCTAGTTCGGTCTCGAGAAAATGGTAGTACCTCAGTCTGACCATTCCCCAAAAAAATCTGCTAAAACCGTGGATTTTTACGTTAAAAAGAACTTGGTTATGCATTGAAGTACTGAGAAAGAGGGAAGAAATGCACTCGAACCTTAGAAGAAGAAGAAGAAGATGGCTCAGAGAGAGCTCTCGATTCATCCCAGAGAAAAGCTGTGCCACCCTCCAAAGCTCTGTGCTTTACGAACTTGCTAGATTGCTTGGTCAATTCCATCTAGTTGTTCCCCAATCTTACAGCTACTTCATCACTCAACACCCAAACCAAAACCTCGTCTCCAGCAGCAGCTCCACAAGACCTGAGACCTGCAAAACCAAGGCTCGTTAGGGTCGTCTCCACCGGATTGAAGGTGAAGCGCGACTTGGCGGTTAACGGCGAAAGGCTAGCCCCAAGTTAGCATACACAGTATCCGGGTCCTATTCTGGTAACTCCCTGTCCTCAGCTGTTTCTGTAGCCCTTTCGGCCCACGTTTGGAATCCTAATATTATCATGGGAACAGTAATAAAATTGTCTAGATTGCATGGCGGTTGGGGGTTTAATGGCCAGCCTATTTAGAGACAAAGTTAGTGCTCCACAAGCCAAACTTGGCAACTGCGACTTCCTACATTAGCGGGTGACCTAACGGATATGGCCCATGTAGCCTTTCGGTGACAAGCTCAACACATGCATTCACCAAGTCGTAAGAAAAAGTGGGATTATGTGTAGAGGTCGAAACTTCAACGTCTGCAGTCCAAGCTAAAACGAAGTTTCAGAATCTCCTCGAAAGCAAACAACAAGCTCATACCTTGATATCCTCATCTGGAAAGCAAGGAGTAAGAAGAAGTGGGAGAGGTCGAATGGGAGCTAAATCGAAGTTTCAGGATTTCTGTGAGAAGCTAGATCACCTGCAAATATAACCACCTGTGGAAGTTGAGTCCTAATCTCAGATTCTAGCTCACAGAACGCAGAAGAAGAAACGTCAACCATGTGCTCCTAGGAACCTGTCCCAAGAAAAGTTCTCTCACGAATCATAAGCATCTCGGAATCAAAAGAATGCAACGACTACTGACAAGATATATACACACACAATTGACAGTGGGCGTGTGCGTGCTGCTATTGTTGTCTATCTTCAAGCTGTGGACAATTGTACTCTACCTTGATCAAGCGTTGAAGATCCATATCACCGCCATATCGGTGAAAAGGGAGAGATTCGCGTTGGTGACTTAGTGGAAGGGAAGGATGCAAGTGGACAAGGAAAAGTGACAGAAAGCGGGCCACAGGCATCCCCCAAAAACAGCAGCCCACACTTCTGCAACATCATTGACAACGTCAAATATTTCTACTCTTTCCCTCTTTTTTCGTGTGTTTTTTTTATTATTGAGTTTTTGAGTTTTTGAAATATTTGAAAGTTTTTGGCACAAAACAAACGAAGTTTGGTTGCAATTTTTTTCCCCAAGCAATACCACTTTTGAGGCTTTTTATGCATGGTCACCTCCTTTCACTTTTAGGAAACCTTTGTTGTTGTGAGTGCCATGTTATTGAGGGTGAGGGTGTTTTGTCTAGGGTGAGTTACTTCCATGATTCAAAGAGGAAGAGGAAAGAAATGAATAAACACATGCTGAGATTTTAGTATGGAAAGAAAGAGAGCATGAGGGATTTCATGCTCCCTATTTTTCCACCAATAAAAAACATGGTAGTCAATGGTCTTGGGCCGTACCCAATGCAAGCTAAAGCTCTCCTATGGTACCCTACGTTCTCAAAGAGTTGATCAAGCATTCCCCCACACCTTTCCCAAGCTAAGTCGCCATGTCCATGTGGTTCCAGTTTCTAATATAAGATATAGAGTCTCTTTTGCTTGTGCTTTTCCTTCTCCTTTCAGGTTGAAAGGGGTGAGTCATTAATTGCTTAGCACATCACACAAATCAAAAGAGGGACTAGCTCTACGGTACAAGTTGAGTCAAATGTACCGTACATGATGGAGCGCTTCATCAACATGCAACATGCACTCTGAGAAATAATTTAGTGATGGGGGATGATGGAGCCTACATGACCTCAGGACCGTGGCATCAACCCCAATTTCCATTATAGTGTGTGCATCAAATATAATTGGAAATCTTTTTACTTCACTTTTCAGAGATGAGATCACATCTTTTGTTCATGTCTCAGAAATCACAATTTTTTTTCGGAAAATTTGAATTTATTGTGATTTTTTGAAGGAAAATTAAGAAAACTCATATCAAATTCAAATTAATGCTATAGAAATTTGAAATTTTCATCAAAGGTGTACATTAAAGGGACATAACTTGTGGTGTAAATGAAACTATTGTGTTCATCTAAATTATAAATTTGGATATAGGCCCAAAGTTCAAATCGCAATAACCTATCCAATTTTAGGTGATTTTAAAATTTTAAAATTGAAATAGAAACTAGACTTCATAAACCTCATTTCATTAGTTGGACTCGAAATTTTAAAAAATATGATTTTAATGACTTGAATTCAGAATTAGAGCTAGAGTGAGAAGTTTCTAAAATACACTACATTGAGATCCATGTCACAAACTTTTTCTTCTTTAGATATAACATGATTACCTCAATGAGGAAAATTTCATCAACATCTAATACGTACACATTCAATGAACTCTCCACAAAAAGAATTGGATGAAAAATGATTGTTTACAGCAATAATCATCCTCAAATAGTCAACCAAGCACTCAGTTTTTGGTTGCTCTGGCCTTTAAGGGTTAAACCTTACAAGACGGAGCCTATGACCGTGGCATTAATCCCACTTTCCATACAACTACGTATTCTAATTTTTCATTAAATATAAGTGAAAATTTCAAAGACGAGATGACATGTTTTGTTTAGGTCACAAAAAATCACAGATTTTTTTGTGAAAAGTTGAGTTTATTGGGATTTTTTGAAGGAAGAGTAAAGAAAATTCATATTAAATACGAAGTATGCTAAAAAATTATGAAAATTTCACCAAAAATGTATATTATAGGGACAAAACTTGTGGTGTTAATGAAACTTCCGTGTTCAGCTAAATTAGAAAATTGGTCAACCATGGTTATTGGTTATAGGCCCAAAGTTCAAAATACAATAACTTACTCAATTTTATGTATTTTTCAAATTTTCAAATAGGAATGGAAACTAGACTTCATAAAATTCATTTCATTACCAGAATTAAAATCAAAAAATATCATTTTAAGGACTTGAATTCAGATTTAGAGCTAGAGCAAGAAGTTTCTAAAATTCACTACATTGAGCTCCATGTTACAAACTTTTTCTTCTTTAGATATAACATGATTACCTTCAGGAGGCAAGTTTCACCATCATCTAGTACATACACATTCAATGAACTCTCCACAACAAGAATTGGATGAAAAACAACCGTTTACAAGAATAATTATCTTCCAAAATTTCATCCAAGAAGCCACTTTATGGCTGTTGTGGCATTAGAGGGTTGACATAGGACAACAAAAACCAACCTGCTACCCAATACCACTCCCTTCTATACCTTTCCAAGATTTCAGGGAAGAAATGTAGTTGGTCATCACATCAGTTATACATTCATAGGTCAATGCATAAGTCATGTAAAAACAAGCTACATTTCTTCTCTTATATCTAGGAAGATGATAGAAGGGAGGGGTATTGGGTCGCTGGTCAATTTTGGATTGTCCTACCTTAGAGCATCTCTTTAGAGATTGTCTAAGATTGTGAAGGAATCTATAGAGGCTTCTATGCAAATATCAATTGATAGTGATACTATGGTAATATTCTAATGGTATCCATGTAATACTCAGGTGATACTCATCTGACATGCATTTGGCACTCATGTGATACTTGTGTGATTATCAACACTTAAGGTAGTGGCACCCAATTCCGATCGGCCACCCAATTCCGATTAGTAGAGTATGCATGGCATGGTGCATGAAAATGACAAATGCATGAAATGGTGCATGAAGTGACCCAAAATCGATAACTCAAAATCTGAAAATAACAATCATTATCGGTATTGGGTCATGAAGTGTGCAATTTTGGATTGCTCCACTTCAATTGAGCTCTCATTGGTGGCCTTGCCTCGAAAGTTGAACAAGGCCGATTGGCATTGGGTATCCTCCATAAGTTCGTTATCCATGGCATGTCTTCGCTCTTTTTACTCACTCACTTATTTGTTGAACATCCTGGGTACGTGAAGGGAACAAACTAGTAGTAAAAAACCACCACATCAACAAAAACGAACCTTAACCACTGAATCGATTCGATAGTTGGTTACAACTGATTAGATCGCCTGCGAGGGAGCTTAAGAGACAGAGACATGAACAGTCAGGGTTGATGTGAACAGTGCGTAAACTTGTCCATGTAAGACATACACTACATGGTTAAGCACGTCTGTATTGTGGAAGCGTATGCATAATACAAAAGATAAGTTGTGTGGTGATCACTCACGTAATACTCATGTGATACTTGTTTGATACTCGTGTAATATCTTGTTAGATACTCGTGTAATATCTTGTTAACCCATTGGCGCATAGTTCAGAGTTCTACAAACCAAGATATGTGCTGATTTTTTTCTTTGAATTAACTTTGATGTAAATATAATGCCTAAATTTAGTATCTAACCTTACAAAATTGAATCCAAACCACGACCTAAACTTTTGGGAAAGTTTGCACAACATCCAACTGTTAATGGAATAGATTATAGTGTTTAAAGTTATTGTATATTGGTATTAAAGATTGTTCTATCCTCGAGAGTCGGGAGCAGTTCCATACTACTAACCCATGTCCAGTAGACATGGACTTGGTGGTGGAACAAACAAACACTTTATGTTCATGCCAGCCCCTTGTGGTCTTTTTTTTTTTTATTGAAAATTGTGGACTTTAGAGGATATACTACTTTATTCATCAATAGATTCTTTCAAGAATTTTTGTACTTTGAATAAAAGAGGTTCACATGTGCACTAGTTCAATAGCTTCACTTTGACATACTAAATGTGATGAAAATATTTATATATGATTATAGACGATTTTTTAACTTTTGTCTGCTTATTTGTATATGAAAATGTTTCAAAGTTATACGAATTAAAACAAAAGTTTGATTTGCAATGAGAGAGATCAACAATGAAGAATCTCAATCTTCATTGTTGATCTGAACCATTTAGTGACAAACCGGCCATTTTTGGATACCGTTGTCTCTATTTTTCTCTTTTCAAAAGGTTCCTCATAGATGTGAGTAGGAAGCGATGCACAAATGGGCCGTAGAAGCTTGAATGTTCTCATGTCCACAACCAATTGGAGATACTTCCATTTAGTGAGTTGCAAGTTGTGCCAAACTATTGACAATTGTAGATTTTAGGGGGTCACATTCTACAGATTTTAGAGATCTTGGGATAAATTCTACTTAGTTTGGAGATGCAAACCAGAAGCAAGGTCACAATAATTCCACCATCGTCGCTAAAAGTTTAAAGACAAACTTCAATCAAGATTGAAGACCAAAACCATTTTGCATGTATATGAAATACAACATAGTATGTGATATGGTATTCATTGTGTTTTAGTGTATTTGATGTATTTAGCGTTGTACTCCTAACTTTTCCATCAGTTTTATAACTCTTAACCCTTAAATCGTAAGAGCCCAAGACATTTTTCATCAAGAAACACCCCAAAACTGCCACTATCAACAAAAGACAAGAAAATCTAATCTTGAAGATTTTGGATTTTAAAACATAGGACTTTAAAAAGACTTCTACATGAACTTAGGTGTGCTAATAGCTATAATCAACTACAAGGATACTCAATACGTACTCTGATTGTTTTGAAGTTCCTCGTGACACTTGGAGGCTGCAAGAAAATTCAGATACTGCAGGTGCCTTCTCTGTTTATCCGCAAGTTGCGAAGACACTGTTGCAATCATAGCCGATCCAGATCCACCTCCAGATGCCCAATGTTTTGCAAAAGTATCAACGAGTGCGCGACTAGAACGTACAAATACATTCTTTTCACCATCCCTTTCAAAAGCTCCTGCACGCTGCAGCTTGTCGAATGCATCATTTACTTGCCCGGAACTAAGAAACTGCTGGAACAGTCTCCCCACAATAGCTTCCGCTTCTTCGTCTTGCGAAGGCCGTGAGACAGTGGCATGGTCCAGATTGCTGCCCATAACTTAAACCCCCAAGGAAAACATATGATCAGAAATGTGGTACACGGGTAACATCTCGACAGTCAAAATGAAACAACAGGCTAATGTCAACGGCAGAAGTTTCAATTAGCAACGTCAGATTGGTGAAACAGGCGTTCTAAATTTAACAAATAAGGACATGCCTCACCAAACGGTCACGAATAGATCCTCATACCAGTATCTGAGCTTGATCGCTGCAACGCCAAGGCTTCACCAGAACCATGACGAGAACGGTCCTCCATGATCATCTCGTGGTCTCCAGTTCTAGGATGAGGCAGGTTTCTCTGAGAGGTCTCCGGCTTTCTACCCAAAACTAGCTTGGCCGGAATGGCCCAGACACCAGCCTTCTCTGCGAGCACTAACCAAGCACCTGCATCTTCAGCAGCTACTACAGACGAATCTAACACCTTCCCAGCTCCACAAGCAACTTCAAAACTGTACAACTGGACGCTATCATTCTCATCAACATAGGCAACCGTGGCAGTTCCATCTGCAGCAAGAACGACAACAGATCCTGCTGGCTGCCCTCCTATTCGCAAACGCATTGAGTACAAAAACGTCGCTTCTTCAACTTGAGCCTTGGGCAGAATGACTTGTGGAGAAGCTCTACGTTTAACGTCCCCTCCGCTGTAACACCTAAAGTAATGAACAGCATATTGCATATGGGTCAAGCTGTCTTTGCCAAAAGATGCCACCAGCAAAATCAACTCTTCCCCTTTATCGTCCACCTGTAAATCAAGCAACCATGCTTTCTGCTGTCCAGAAAAGTCTAGCATTGCGTCCTTATCACTTGAAATTTCGTACGTCCAACGCTTTGAAACACTCCCTCTTACAGTGAGCTCCATTTCCCAGCATTCGATACTATGACCCGTCAACAGCAACAATTCACGGGATGTGCCCACAGGCGGCGACCGCCAAACGATACGCCTAACACTGGTCCATGTGCGACTAGA
Source organism: Bryoerythrophyllum caledonicum (assembly GCA_963971425.1). Taxonomy (NCBI): domain Eukaryota; kingdom Viridiplantae; phylum Streptophyta; class Bryopsida; order Pottiales; family Pottiaceae; genus Bryoerythrophyllum; species Bryoerythrophyllum caledonicum. The sequence goes on along the minus strand of OZ020525.1, from coordinate 5,290,571 downwards.
CTCACAAACCATGTCTCGTCTACACTTGGCGTTCCCAGTTGTGGCATGTCCAAGACGCAGCTCTGGCTACTGCGAAGGTGGTTCCAAACATAGAGATGGCTTCCACGCAAGACCCATGATAGCCCGCTCTTTCCGTCCATTCCACCTTGTAATCCACCCAATTCTGCATCTCCTTGAGAACTCCGCAGCTGCTGGGGCAAGTCGCAAACAACGACTGGCTGGCTTCCATCAACACCACCACCCTTGTCGCTATTCCGCACTACACATTTGCCCTGTACGCATTCAGAATTGTCTCCATGTCACAAAAAAAGGAACAGGAGTAGCTTCAACCAATACTAGTATCCCAAAACTGAACTCCAACATGCACAGGTATTGACAAGCCCCCTTAAATATGATTGAGAAAAAAACTGGTAGTAATTTCCAGCTCTTCCTGAAGCGCAAGCGCACCTATTTACACCAAATAAAGAGGACCTTCAATACGCCACTACTAAAGACTCAATAAAAAACGATCCTAGAGTAGCTTGATCAACTCCCAGAACTCGAAAGTCTAAATCCACATACTTACGGCACAAACAGACCGACAATAACAGAAGGCATAAGACCGACGAGCCGCAGGAACGCCCCCACTTCACTTCCTTCAAATGCCCCAAACGCCTTAATAATGGCAATGAATGCCCTAAACTACAGTACCTCCAAATGCAGCAGCTAAACAAGAAGAGACGTGACATAAATAGAAGTCCCTTGGAACAGTAGCACTCTCAATCCAATCCCGAATTAAAAAACTTCACTTCCGACACAAGTTAGCGGAACTTGAACCCAAAGACATCTAATCATTCTGCTCTTCTACATCCAGAGAGCTCCAGGAAACCAAAACCAATGCCGGTCCAGCTGAAGTCTTGTGTTATATTAATAAAACTTTTGACAAAAAAACCAGAACCAAAACCAGTCTCTCTTCAACTAATCGCTTCCCTCTACTTCATCTCAGTTTTTCTCCCAATGAGCTGTAAAAATCAACCGGAGTCTTGTATTCTTTTTAGACCTAACATTTGCCCATACCAATCTCTCTTCAACTAACCCGCTCCTTTCTTCTCTCACGTCGGTCGAGGATAATCTCCCGACGAGCTGGAGGAAAGGTAAAATTCAGCGCAGTCTTGTGTTCTCATGATCAAATTTTCAGCAAAAAAACCAAAACCCATCGGCTTAAGAGCAAAACCTGGCAGGAACAGAGGCGGAGAGCCAGGGCGAGGGCGCGACATCAAGGAGGCGGGCGGCGGGGCTGGCGCATGGACGTCAGGACCATCGTAGCTGTCGCGCACGTGAGCGACGGGCTTCCTGGCGCGCCTTGGGGTGAACATTGCGCTGCTGGACTAGACCGCAACCATGAAGCAAGCAAGCAAGCGATCGATCGATCAATCAATCAATCAATCAATCAATCAATCAATCAATCACACAACCACGAAGCTATCGCAAAGGGCGCTCAAACGCAGAGCTCGGGCGCCAATGCATGCAATGCGATACGATGCGCCTTAAACCCTAGCTATGGCGAAAACTAAACAAGCACTGCGCTCAGGTTTTGCAACAACGTCTTCTTCGCCATTTCAAATCAGGCCTGTCAGGGTATCACATATGTATAACCTGGGTACCACCACTTCGTGGGTATCGTTGGAGAAGTCCTCCGTCGTTTCAAGGAATACGTGACGATGTATCACGCGGGTATCAAACAGGTATTGTGAGAGTATGACCTGAATATCGCTCAGGTATCAATCGAGACGAGCACTGGAACTTTATCATGCCCCTTTCCACCATGAGCACATGGAACTTCACCAAGAGGTAGGCTGTAAGAACTACCAACGCGCTAACTACCATGTGGTCAAAAAATCCACCAACGCACTAACTACCATGTGGTCAAAAAATCCAGTTCGAGTTCTCACATTTATGTTGCAATTCAAATATTTAAAATCATGGAGTAAAGTATCTACAGGGGAATAGATGAGAATGTTTACATCAAGTATAGATACCCTATAGTCAGGTATTACACTGATTTTGATGTTTAGTGTCATGGATAGTAAATGATTTGAAAATGCTGGAAGTTTTACTTTGATATAAATCTTCAGTAAGAGCACAACAATCTATACTACTCAAAGAGAGGGATCATAGTGGACATGGTCGGTAAAAATATTCATGAAGAGTGAAAACTTATAGAATTTACAAGTCATTTATTGCCTATGACACTAAACATCAAAATCAGTGTAGAGGATCAGTTTAGTTTGTCGATATCTCCACCACTACCTACTTTTTCTACTATTTTTGGCATGCATGAAAATTATGGAGTGTGCCTTTATCAACACTCCATCATCTCTCCATCAGTGTAGATAACTCACTTGCCAAGTAGGATGCCATGTAGGACTAATAGCTACCACCTTTTTGTGGTGTGAATCATCACATACAAGCCACTATCCTATCTTCACCACAAGCTCCAACCAAACTCCTGGTGAGAAGGGGCATCACAGGTTTTTGATGGAAGTATTGCCTCTGTATTGAACCAATATGTCTGTTTATTCATTAACCTTTTAGTGCTGAAATTAGGAGGCCCAAATGAGGTCTTCAGGCACTATTTTGGAAGAATATCTATGAGTCTACCTACTTGTGGGCTTTGCCTATTTTGGAATGGAGGTGCGCCTTGAAATTTGGGATCACATGCAACTCTCAGGCATGTGTGCTATAGCCCTCAGAAAAGTGATTTTCATGAGCTAGTGTTGTGGTGATATGTATCCAATGTGTTCATAATGTTTTGCATAATCTATTACAGTCGTAGGATCTCCTAGGTCTCCTCTATCATCCTCAGCACTATAGGATTTACCACTTATTAAGATAGAAGAATCTAAAAATAGAATTTAGACTTTGATAAGTTTTTTTTATCATTCATTTTGAAAATTAATTGTATGAATTAGGTCTAAATATAATGCTTTAGGTTTTGCCATTTTGGAAAATTTTCATCAAGTTTTTGAAATTTGTATGTTGAGTGACATTATGGATTGGTGGATATGTATTTTAGGACTTATTTTCCAAGATTTTTGGTTGCAACTTTGGATTTGGGTAGAAAAGTATTGTTGTAATGTCATCTATATTGATAATTGGTAAGCATACATTAAAATTAGTACCTCATTTATAATATAGTGAATATAATAAAAAAATATCATTGAAACATATGACTCATCAATGCGTAAAAAAATTTGCCAAAACAAAATAGTACAATCTTTCATATAAACATATCAAAATTTTTAATTTTCTATCATAAGTAAAATTTTCTACAACTTCTAATGACTATTAAGGTGGAGGCACCCAATTCCAATCAGTAGAGTATGCATGACATGGTGCATGAAAATGGCGAGTGCTTGAAATTGTGCATGAAGTGACCCAAAATCAATAACTCAAAATTTGAAAACACCAGTCATTATCAGCAATGGTCATGATGTAAGCAATTTTGGGTTGCTCCATCTCAATTGAGCTCTCATTGGTGGCATTGCCTTGAAAGTTGAACAAGGCCGATCGGTATTGGGTACTCTCCATGAGTTGGTTATCCATGGCATGTCTTCTCTCTTTTATTCACTCTCACTTATTGGCATTGGGTGATGTCGGAACACGGTTGTTGCAAGTGCATCCCTTTGAGTGTTTTAAGTGCCCAAAACACCCCAAGTGGTGACTCGTGTATTGTTCCAGGGATTTAGGTGAAGCTAGCTAGGTTAGGACAATCCGGTTATGACTCCTTCCTATACTTCCTCTTTATTCTTCTTACTCACTTAGGCCCAATCCAAGTAACTTGCCCTGTCTGGTTATCCGGATTGACATTTCTCATTTCTTGTTTCCGGTTATAAATCCGGATCCGGGAATCTCAAACTACACCCAATAGTAATCAGCTCTAGTTTTCCCTCATGATGTTAGCTATCGGAGGACACGTCCTATTTGGAGAGGTACAGTGTACAAAACTTTCCCCTCGTAGATTAGAGTGGCGAAAGACTCCACTATCAATCCTAACAACTCCTACACATAACAAACACACGCACCAGGGTGGTGTTTACCTCCTCACAATTGTAGGGACGCTTCCGGACAGTTGGTCATGCAAGAGGTATTCCAACCCTTTGCTTACTACAACAACATGATTCCTAGAGAATCCGGATCCGATTATGACCAATTACGGCTTCCAACCCTCTTGTAGAATCTGAAAGAAATCCGAATTCCTCACCTCTCCTTTACACAACAATCCCTCACCTCTCCTTTACACAACCATTCCCGAATGGGGTATGTCCGTGACATGACCACTTTGGAGCTCACATGAAAAGAGATAAAAAGGTGTCAAGATTATGGACACAAACTTAACATAAAAGTGGGCAGCACATCTCATACAACCGTAGGGAACGGTGCCCCGCAGTTGGGTGCTTGCAAATCCTCTTCCTAATACTAAGATAAGAAGAACCGGATTCTAGATGCAGCGACAGCCATGCACGGCGTCCGACCTACACACCAAAACCCAAGTAATCCGGGTCCGTAGTCTCCCAACACTCTCACGACTAGATCAACTAGCGAGACCCTAACAACCTCGCAACTAACAACTAAATACTCTCCCTTCGAGAGCAAAAGAAAAATCCGGAAACCCCACGATGAGCCTAGTAGACACCTCATTTCCACGATGACCACCTACCCATCGGACCAAACGGTCCCTCACAACTGTCCTGTCACTTTCTAACTACCACCGACCAAATCCAAAAGTTACGGATCAGATCCACCTTTGCCGGAACAAGTTTAACTCTACCACTAGACGTCTAACTTCCTACGGCTAGTTCCTTGAGCACAAAACAAGGCTTGGCCCTAGTCCTTGTCTTCCTGATCCTAATCTTCGTCCTCCTCCGACGAGTCCGAAAGCTTCACCGTTGAAGTTCCGACTTGGGATGATGCGGCTCCTTCCTCGTCATCCTTGTCCTCCGGCTTTTGCACCTCGATCCGCTTGCTTGCGGGCATCTTCTCCACCACGTCCCGAGTGACAGTCCGTGAAGTTGACCGGGTTTGCCGCATGGAGGTTGCCCTCTCGGAAACGGAGATGGTCCGCCTCTTGGAAACCCGGGAATCTAGAGTAATGTCCTCCATCTTGCTTATCTTCCCCTTCCAACGACGCTAGTTTGTGAGCTGTGAGCGATGAGCAATGAGCGATGAGCGGTCATTTCATGAGCAACGAGCACAAATTTACTAAAAAATTATATTTATTCGAATAATTTTGGAGAATATTTCTATTTTAAGTAAAATTTTGGACCTATAACCGTGGATTGAACTCAATTGTTGGGATTTTAGGGCCTCTCAAATCATACCGTAAAATCATCAAGCCCCCCTATTTTCTGAGATTTAAAGAAGTTCAGTATTTGGAAAGGACATTGCTTATAGGAACAGTGGAGTATTTCAATGGCTAGCAATAGTGAAGATGACATTGACTGTAGCAGATTTGTACATAACGCCAGAATTTCTAAAAGAACTAGTAGACCAAGTTGAGAGAGAAGATGATGATGGTGGTGCGAGGGAGCATCAGGCTTTAAAAAGAAGCAAGATTTTGAATAGTATAGAGAATAAGGGGTGCTAGGGGTTTAGATTTATCAAGGCTTGGATATTACGAGTTTAACATTTTAAGTTGTTGGGAAATAGTGAAGGGAGGATGCAAGCCCTATGAGAGGTAGCTAGTCTAATTGTTGGCGCCAACAATTAAAATCAAGAAAAAGAAAATGAAAAAAAAAACTTCAGAGAATATAGGTAGACAACATAGTTTGAAGTGGCCAAGTCTTTTACATTTTGATGTTACACTAGGGGGCATGTACTTCTTATGAGTGGTAGCTACTTTAGTTGTTGGTACCAACAACTATATTATAAACATCATAGAATTAAGGACTTGGAGACACATCCATAGTTATTAGTGATTATGACCTTGGCTAACTTCTACATGTAGTCAATAGAGAAAACGACCCACACCGCTGTCCATTACTTTCTTCACTTCGTTGAAGCTGAACATCGGTGCATGAACAAAGTGGTCATCTTCCAAATGAAACTGGCACAACACACGAAAGATGTAGTATAAATGCTTGCAATAGTACCAAGCGCCTCGCTTCTTCGTCCGGACGAACATATCCTTGAAGTCCTCACAAGAGCAATCCGGGGTGGTCCCAATAGTCAAGCGATACTCCGTCGTTCTCTGCGCCTTTTTGCAGTGCAACAAAACTATACCTCCATTGACAGGGTATGGAATGGGAGTAACCTGGCTGATGCGGGCATCAATGATGGCAGCTGACTCCCAACGGTTCCTTTGCTTCACGGACACCTTGTCTTGTGGTAGACGTCGGATGCGGCGCCCATCACGGAGTGTTGGATATGCATCAGGTGCTTCTGGAGTTGGAACTGCAGTAACTTCGGCAATGTGACTCTTGGAGTGTCCAAAGAGAGGCCGAGGTGAAATTTCTCGGCGCTCTTGAAGTTGGAATCCAGCCTGCTCAAGTCTAAGAATCTCCCCCTTTGTGAGCTTCGTGCCCTTGAGTACGGGCCAAACGTTGGGCACCTGGGGTCGGGCGCCGACCACCCACTTTTGGTTGGTTCCCTTCACACAACGTTCGATATCGTCCATACAATGGAAGAACTCCATCATCTTGTCTTTCAACAGACGGCGAATGTGCAACACTCCAGTATAGGTAGGGGCAGGAGTACTCTTACCTAGACGTATAATCATCTCTGAACAAGTTCTTCCAGTTCGTGCTTGTTTGGCAAAGCATTTCTTCTTGGAAGTCTTTAGGAGTCGGGCAATGTGCCATTGCCTCACATCGCAGTCAGATTCTTGGACACTAGTCACATGCTTCACCTGTGCACTTACAACATTGGATGCTGATGCTGGTGGAGACAAAATGCGAACGTTGTTAGAAGAAGTAGGTGAAGAAGGGGGAGATAAATCAATTGCTGGTGGAGCACTCTCACGGCGGCCCTTCCTTGTTCTCGTCTGGACCTTGGGACGGGAGAAGTTCATCTTGTCTGAGCGGTGACTATCAAACTCAGATCCAAGAGGGAGGTCTAGCTTGCGTGCGGTAGACCCGAAGACCTCCTCACCCTCAAAATGTGGGGTACGGGTGCACCATTCCTTCCCCTCTGCCATCGTCTCCATTGCGTCAACAACTTTATCTAGTCTGCCCGATTGCTGGGCTTGGCGTAGCCTCAACTCTTGTTTTGAAGGCCCAGTTCCGGGCCGCCCACCCTTTAGAAATTTGTAGTAGTTTGTGCACTTCATGAATGCACGTACGAAGTCGTCCACTGTAGCGTCGTACAAATCGTTCCCCCTATTGCCAGACTGTTGAAGCCAACGGTTATGGACGGTCTCCGACAAGTTGCAGGAGGGCATTTCAGCACGCTCTTCATCCGTGAGGTCCTGGAAAAGACATCCTGGAATTTAGCCAACATTGATTGCTAGCACAAACAAGTGAGTCCACGGGACAATGTACTAGGCGAAAGAATGACTTACCAGCTGCATGGAGGCTCCCCATTGCCGGTAGCGATAATGCCAGAAAGCAAGCCACTGGTCAAGCTGCTTGAGTGCTGTATCGTCTACGGCTCCACACGATTGCCACCATGCCCGAATTGCAAGGTATCGAACCTCAGCCTCGGCGGAGGTCTTCGAATTTTTATATTGCTTGCATAGGAGACGATGTTGTTCTTGGAACTCACTCTTGATATGATTGTCTGTATGGCGGTTCATGGAGGTGGTCCAATGAAGGAGGCATGTGCGCTCACGATCAGGCATCTCCTTGTGTGGATCTCCGGTTCCATAGATCTTGCGAACAGCATTCCAATTGGCACCAGCGCTATCCGCCATGAATCCCTTGAAGTTGACAATCATGAGCCCATGCCTAGCCATGACTTCGTTGAGGCACTTCCACATGACACATTGGGCCTCACAATCCTCAGATTGCATATCACATACTGCAATAGTCATCACCCTACAGTAGTGTGAATCATAGACATGGCACGCCATAGTGGTCCAATTATTGACGCGCTTGACGTGGTCAAACATGAGCCAAGAATCTTGCAAGTCTCCTCCTGGCTGCATTCTAGTGACAAGGTCAACACCGGAGCCAGGTCCTACCTCACTCATCTTAAAGACGAAGACTTTGTCGTTGTCAGCGCCTTGTCCCGGAAACATATTTCGTTGGACAAAGGGCCAGGTCGTACATCCTCTCATCTGGCGGATGCCGTCCATGGGATTAGTGCGCCCGACGTGCTTGAAGTTTGATATAGCATTCTTGATGTTTGGAGAGGCGAGGTTGGCGTACTTCTCCATAACGGTCTTCATGTCCTCCACAGTCATGGTCGTATCGCACTGTTGTGGACGGAGGAGATGCTTCGCAAGGAACTCCTTACTTGCAGCCATGGCAATGGAGGAATTTGTTGCGGACGGAGTGCGCTCCACTTGCTCGCCGATCAAGGAAATGATAGTATTCTCAGACTCGCGGCAGACGCCAAATGCAACGGGGTGATTATGGACGCCCAAGTGCACACAAGCTCGGGTCATACCCGGTGGTCCAATGACATAGTAAATAATAGCGTCACATGTAGCAATGGCCTTAGGTGGAGTCTTGCATACCTTGCAACATACGGTGGACAGTTTCGGAGGGTCTTCCCTCCCCGGCACGAAGGGAATGGGAGTTGTCCCTTCCCACTCCTTTTTATTGTAGGGGTCTTCACGATTCGATCGTTTTAGGTAATCGCAATCCAGATTTCCGCACTTGAGATGGCCAGCACATGAGGATCTCCGGAAGGTAAGGCCCATGTCATTTGAGATGTTGGAGGTCTTCGTGAGGCACCAACAATGGCCATCGTACTTCTTGTCCATACCCTGCAAGTTCTTGGCCTTGGACGAATTGGCACCAGCAGCAACGGGTGGCAACTCAAAGATGACATCACCATCGTACATGGAGGGTAGGAAGCCAACTGTCCGATGTGGCACTGAAGCATAGTTCATATTCTTCAGCACATTCTTCGTACTTGGTCTAGACGCCAAGCTCTTCAAGCACGCAACAACACTTGTACGTCCCAATGTTTGAGGATGTAGGGGAGGTCGTGCAGCGGAAGACGGTGTTGGGGGTTGCCGGTGCTCGTCGAACGTGGATGGCGGCGGGGTGCGAAAAGAGGTGGGAGTGGAGGTAGTGATGTCCTCCACGCGGAAGTCATCATCGCTGTCGTCAATGTAGATTGGAGAGTGCGCCTGATGTTGCTTCAAGGGCGGGGGGATGTCGGCTACGCTAGTTGCTGGAGTGCAAAGTGGGGCGTGGATGCTAGATGTTGTGAACTTCCCGGGCGTCAACAGGTGCGTGGATGCCTGCATCTGCATTTGAGACAAACCAAAGACTTTGTAAGTACCCTCCTCCAAGGACCATGTCTTCTGACCATTAACTAGGGAACTGAGCTGAGTGACGGTGTATTGAACATTTCCGTCCACATTGAGAACCTCCTTCTCAACATAGATAGACTCTTCCTGGAAACCAAAACGGACTGCTAGGTATACGGAAGGAACTATGGCAAGACCGTTAGGTCCTAGTGGATGTCGAATTGGATGCTTTGCTCCTTCAGTGCTAAGTGTAGCCATCTCTAAGGACAATGCAATGGGGCAAAGAAGATTCGTAAAAATTGCTAACAAGTTACTGAATGCTACGAGCGATGGTGGTGTATATGTTGGTAGTGGAGTTCTAATTCAGTTTAGAGAGTGACATTGAGCGGTGTGAAGAATGTGACAAAAGAAAATTAAAAAAAACAATGATGGATCTTTTAGGAGAACGTGGTTCAAGGTTTAGGCGGCGGATTGTAGTGCAAATTAGATGTACTAAAGCAGGTGGCCGTCGCAAGGATGGAGTTATTAGTACACATCCGAGTTTGTTGAGGTGGATGTGAGTTGGAAAGTAACTCTCAGGATTTTTAAATGTTATGTTTGGAAGAGCTATGTTATAGAGTCTACATAATTTGAAAGATGTCGTCAAAAGTGTCAGAGTGTAGGTTGTCAGGCTACATCTCAATCTTAGAAAGTTGACATTAAAGATATGCTTTTCTTGGAGGAGGCGCCGCCTATTACCTGTACTCACATTTTGAAAATATGAGTACAGGTAATAGTAGGCTGGTAATTTAAATATAGTTTATTGCTGGGCGGGTAGTGGACTAAGGAAGTGAGAGGGGATAGTTATGGGGAGATGGTTGGATTGTGATGTCTAGCTTGTTCCACACACCAATGCAGGAACCTCAGTCTCGAGTGGCACCTGCTCGAAGAAGGGTTAGGAAGAGTGCATTTAGGTTCTCCTCGAGAAAGATTTTACGTCAGTCGAAGATGAGGTCAGGTAGACGGTACGAGGGTATTGATAAAGTAACATGTACTCCAGACTTTGATAGAGATATGTAGCCTTCACAGACGGGTCCACTAGAAAGTGTTAGAGGAAAATTTCAGAAACGTGGAAGAGGTAGAGGGAAGGGAAAGAGTGCCAATAGTACAGCAAGTGTGAGTTAGTGGAAGATGGAGCACATGATGAAGGAAGAGAATCAAGAATAGCATCACAGGTAAGTGCTCCAGTCACATGTTTTTGTTTTTAAAGTGCTATGCTTGTTGTACTTTTAACATAATTCTGAAAGAGATAGGCATGATTTTATGAATATGTAGGAAATAGAGACAATTTGTGACTAGTATGGATGGAGATGGGATGGTAGAGGATGCGGAGTTAAAATTAGACTTCAGAAGGACTCATTGGTGGTCACGGTATTCTACATAAATAGCATTGTATTCCAAATTCATTTGAATAGGAAAATTTAACTTGATTGCAAAAGAAGCATGTTAGCCAAAATACCCTAGATTCTGAAGCTTTTGAATTCAGATTCTTTTGTGTTATCAACCATTACTGTCTCGACGACTCCCCGGGGGGATTGTAGGGGCGAAGAAAAATTTACTAAATTTAGTAAAATTTGCCGAAATTTCTATAGGAAAAATTGCTTTATTTTTTAATTAGATGGGTTTTTAGGATATGATCCATAGTCATTACCTTTCCGTCATTCCATACTTTTCTGACGAGCAACTGCTGAACTGAGAAACATGCGGTACACCAACATTCATCCCACATTCTCCCTCCCGTCCAAATTTGTTTTTAAAAATCACGTGCCCCCCTCGCTGCGATGGTTTCGAGGCGCTGCGAGGGTATTGAGGTGCAGCTAGGGTTTCGACAGGCAGGCCGAATCGCAAGCAATCTTCACGAGGCGTTGTGAGGGTTTCGTGGCGAGAAGGTGCTGCGTGGGATTCTTGGGAAGGCCCTTCGGATCCGAAAGTCAGAATTCGAGGTTCCTATTTTGTAAAACAGATTCAGTTTAGGGATTCCGATTTTAGAGCTTACTGATCTTTTACCTACTTTCGGAAATCAGATTCTGCGAGGGTCTGTCACATGGCTCATTCACTTAATATTGTTGTAGAATTTGTTGCTGAAATTGATACCTTCGGATCCGAAACTCAATCACCTTGTTCGGCGACCTTACTGATGAGAGATATTTTCTGTCGTTTTTATAGGTGCGTGATTTTGAAGCACCAGGGATGGAGGATGGAGCGAGCCATGCCGACTTGCGAGGCGAGAGGTGCACATCTTCACCGACCTTGTCTCCTCGTCATGTAAGTGACCGAGCCTTAGCAACAAACCTGTTATAAATTACATGAAACCCTTAACCATAGAAACTGGGTGTTGATGTTGAAGGTCCGAAGTTTTGCATCGTCGGTGATGGAGGAGGAAGCACTGAGTGCCGACTTTGCAGGCGTGCAGTGCACAACTTCACCAACCTCGGATCCTGCACAGGTGTGTGACATCTGTTTCTTGAAACCGAGTGGGATAACTGTTTCATGCACTTCAATGTGCGGTGAAGTTTGATGCTGCTTTGAAGATGTTTGAATCTGAAAGTAGATTGCAAGGTTCCAAACTTTTAAGAAATATTAAGAGTCATTGTTTCACATGGTTCATTATTGAGTGAGAGTTAAAAAATTCTTCGATGAAAATGTGACTTTCGGATCCGAAACTAGATGTACAAGTACCTCATTTTGAAAAAAAGTATTTTGAATCACTGTTTCTGTTAGTTCATTAATTTGGGTTAGTTGTCAACTTCTCTGCTGCAAATGTGACTTTCGGATCCGAAAGTAGTTCACTAGGTTCCTCATTTTCGAAAATTTAATTTGAGTCACTGTTTGTGTTGGTTCAATAATTAATGATGTTTGTAAAAATATCTAATTTTATTATGACTTTCGGATCCGAAACTGCATTCACCGGTTCTTCATTTTGAAAAGAATTTGTTTGTGACTATTACAGTTGGTTCCGTATTTACGAATGGTTAGAAATTTCTTTGATGCAAAAGAGACTTTCGGATCCGAAACTCGATTATTGTCTTCCTGATTTTAACAAAAACTTTCAGCATCGTTGTTTTCCATAAGAATGACATGAGATAAGCATTGTGGGCAATGTGGGGTGATTGAAGATTGCAATTGCTTCTGAGAATTAGTTGGTCAATGATATAATGACTGTCATGTTCATCAAATGTTGCAGTTTTGCCACTTGTTGAGTAGGTGTCATCTTCGTTTTTGTAAAATTATTCACACAACACCTGACTTTTGGATCCGAAAGTCTTGTTGATGATTTGAGGGTGTTTGAAATAAATTCTTAATAATTGCCTACTTGTCGGGATTTGTGCAAGAAAACGTGACCGATTAAAGAACGAATGGAATCAAAATTATCAATGTTGAGTTTTTTATTTTAAATCCTCTATCAATAGTGTCTATTTCATATATAATACTCTCATATCTCTGTTGGCAAATGTTGTCATTGGTCATGTGGGTGTATGGGCAGAGTGTTCCGGTCCTCTTTGTCATTGATCTTGATTTGTATTCCAAACACTTGATACGTAGAATTCAACATCATTGATGTGACATCTATGTTGTAATCAAACTGTTTGCTCTATTTTGTTGTGTAAAATGTGTTGATGAGGATGTTGATCATCATTGTTCTGTTGTAGATGGCCGCATGCGACGACCAGGCCGTCAGTGATCTTGTGGATGAGACGGGCTTGGCATCAGCTTTGCAGTCATTGCGGAGGTCAATTCGTGGTATCTCTTACGACATTTTGCAGAGCTCAATTAGTTGCGCGGCCGGTGAGCTCCACATTCCGCTTTGTCGGATGATTCCCATGACTATGGTCCGGTCACCACTACGAAGCGATGTGGAGAAGCTTAAGGGGGAGTTTGTCACGGGGTATAGATCAGGGTCTGCGTGTTTCTACGTATCGTTGAAGAGTTTCTCGTTGGTGGAGAAGAATGTCCTTCCCGAAGATCGTGAGTCATGGTCCGCGCTATGGCGGCAGGAAGACCAGAAGTTTGAGGCGCTCTTGAGTACTCGGCCGGAGTTTGCAGCATTCTCTAACAAGTTCTTCTTCGTTTGGGATGGCAATCACCGTCACATGGCATGGTGTGAGGTGATTTCTCAATTGCACACCACGGACCCAAACTTCCATGTTCCCGTGAGGGCAGTTGTTATTGAGCCATGCTTGGAGAACCGGCACATCTTGCTCAACGCAATGTCAGACTGGAACAGGTACGTATAAATTTTGAAATCATCTCAATAAAGTATTTCAGCAATGTGAATTGTTGAACTCCTGTCATATTTAACATTCTTTGATATGTATTGAATGCTTTCATCTTGGCAGGCAAAAGGAGACGGACCACGTTTCGCAGCACCTAACACACGAGTTGAAGCGAGTCCAGCATTTGGGCCTCTTGGACTTCGAGCAGTTGAAGGGCCTCATTAGTGACGACGATTATGAAGCCAGCATCCTGGAGTGGTCAAAGAAGGGAGGAAAGAAGTGGTATCACATGACTCTTGATGCGTTTGTGAAGCTCATGTATGAGGTATGTTGTAAAGGACTCCTTGTTTTGTAATAAAAAATATTGGTATTTCTTTTCTTTAAATCGAAGATTTCTAATTGGCCATGATTTTCATTTTCATTCCAGCGTGACCTTATTGCGGTCCAAGAAGAGCAGATTCAGAAGTTTAAGGACAACTTGGTCAGTGGTGTTGGTGAAGACCGCCATGGTAGTACAACTGAATTGGTGAGCCTTTGCGCGGACGCCGTGCAAAGGAAGAAGACCTCGTGTCAGACGCAGCTAAACCGTTATCTTGCTATCGCCAATCCGGCCAACGGAGAGGATTTCTTTAGAGAGGTACAATTTTGGCCCTCAATGTTCGCATTCTCTGTGGTGAGTTTATATTTAATGAGTGTGAAGTCTTACTGCAAACCTTTTTGCTTCAGGTGAACCGTCACTTTGATGTGTATCAGAGGAAGCCTGAAATGACACTGGAGAAGCTCCAGCTAATTGCCACTGCCAAAGTAGCCGCGACTTTCAAGGGGCGCTGGTGCAGGTGGTGGAACTTGAGCAAGGGTAGTAGACAGGAGTACAACTTTCCTACGTCGCCGGCATCGGACCTTGTTCTGCGTGGTTGGATTGACAAGGCTGCGTTCTTTGCTGGGGTATATTCCTTTAATTAATCTTGTCTAGTCTTCTTTAAAATACTATGTCGTGTACTCATGTTTTGACTACTTGAAATATTGGTTGCAGCTAGAGGAGGAAAGCGAGAAGCTCTTTGGTGAGATAATCCTTGAGGACAACATCATCCTCAAAACAAACGGGCTTCCAAATCCTATTCCAAGCATTGGAAAGTGGATTGAGGCAAAGAGCATGTCATTATGGACAAAGGTATTCTCCAGCCATATCGGAAAGGGTGGCTCTTACTCAAAGAGCTTGGAGTTTATGGCGCAGGACCATTGCGACAAGATTGTGAAGCGTGTAGTAATGCGTTATTTCTGGAGGGTACTAGTTGCAAATGGAGCCTTGGCTGCTGGAGATTTGCCCATCCGCTTCACAAAGTGGTTGGACACCTCTACATCGGAGTGTGTCTTTACAGATGCTCAGAAGCGCCGGTTCTCGCATCACCATCTTGTACAGTGCCCATGGTACTTGGAGATGAGAGAGTCCGATTCCACCCCGGGAGACAAGGTTGAGTTCCGTGCTGCTTGCCAATCGATCACATTATCTTCTCGTGAGGGCAACGTGGCTCTACTGTCTATTGTTCCTGAAGCTATAGCAGAAGATCCTGCGCTCTCAGAGAAGGCAAAGGCAACGCTTGTAGAGAAGGCAGCGAAGGCGCAGATCAAAGAGCAGGAGCGAGAGGAGAGGAGGCTACAGAGGGAGACCGCGAAGAAGGAGAAGAAAGAGACGAAGGAGAGGTACAAGGAATTTGCGGCATTGGTGGCAAAGGAAGGCCCACAAAAGTTGTTTACTCAACTGGGGGGTGCGGCAGCATTTATTGGCACTCCTGAAGTTGCTCCTTCGCAAGGAATTTCACCATCAGCTAGCAGCCGCCCCTCTCCTTATGTCGCAAAGCCCTCTCAAACGGTTTACACAATCCCAGTGATTGAGCAAGGGGATTCTTCGGTTGGAGTGACGGTGATGTGTCAGAGCGCCCTTTCTATCATGCCTCTCTTTAACAACATCACTGAGGAGGGTGACCACCCAGCAGTTTGGACAGAATTGCTCCAGTTTGTGAAGGCTCACTCTGGCTCAAAGATCCGTTGCTTGCGTGGTGAGCCCTGTGACTTGGTAGACATGGTTATCATCGACGTGCCTGAGGGGTTGCCGGTCCCTGGAATTTATGCAGATTCCACAGTTCCAGTTTGGAACGAGCATCCAACCCGGCTAAATGATAGAGGGAGGAAGGAGTCCATCTTCATCCACAATTGTTTTGAGATGGTGGGAGAACTTCTCCGCGACGGTGCGCCTTTGATTGTATTCTATCCAGACTCAAAGTTCATCTCCAATGAACTTCTGGGTTGGGCAGATTGGGCAGGCCTTGTGGAGGAAACAAAATGGTTCATTATCAACGGCCTCCCACTCTCTCGCGATGGCCAGCCTGGGCGTACTCAAAAGTGTTTCATGGCCAAGTGCTTCGTGAGGAAGTTTGACGGAGAGGCTCCATTCTCATTCTATGATAGGGTGGAACTCATCCGCGAGGGAATTTAGCTCTCCACCGACGGTCACTTGACCAACCTCATAACGGAGGACACTTTAACGTTGAAGAAGGGCACGATGGAGCCATGGCGTGGAGCGCGGGAGAAGTCCGTCAACCTCATGCAAGCGTTGATTGACATGTGCACTCGAGAGGATGACATTGTCCTGGACTTGACAGCGTCGACTGGTAAGTATTCTTAGTACTTCGTATGGAATTGCATTTCATAATGGTGTTCAACAGAAATACCAATTGACTTGATTTTTCATACAAGGGCATCCATCAAGGCTTGCAAAGCCCTAAAGCGCCACATCTTGGCTTTGGAGTCTGATCCGACTTTGGTTGAGGAGGTGCTCCGACCCTTGATTCCTTGCACCGTGGAGGTGGACTCAACTCCGTCGTCTTCAGAGCAAGAAGCCTCTCGCAAACGCCCCCTCGAAGTGGATGACGACGATCTAGAGGTGAAGACCGCTCCAAAGAGAACTTGTAAGTAAGTCCTCTTCCTCTTATGTTCATGTTGTTGAATGGTAGTTTACAACTTCTATATTTTTTCCCTAACTCTAAATATGATGTGCCTTTGGGTCTTTCTAGTCGGTCGGCGTCGTTGATGGCTACACAATCAACAATGCACGCGGCAGTGCTATCACTACACTCCGAGGAACTGAAGAGCCCTCTACGCTCATTTGATTTGACTCCATGGGATGCTACAGTTGCTGATGCAATGGTAGCACAACCATCTCCTCCAAGAATTGTTCGTGTAGCCCGTCGTATGTCCGCAGCAAGACATTTTGTAGACGATGAGGCAGCTGATAGTGGGTCTGATATTGGTGCCCCTTATTTGTACAAGTGTGACTCTGATGAGTTTTGAGCGGAGGATTCGTAATTCTTCTATTTCAACCGTTGATTTGTTTTTAATGGAGCTCTCAGTGTTTTCTCTTTGAATCTTTGTAATTGCACGCATTCTTTGATGTGAAAGTAAATGTTCTATTTTACAACATTACTTAACAACTGAATTTCATTCTGAAGACCTCTATAAACCAAGGGACAGACTGACATACGTAGAATTTATGGACTGTAGATAAACAATAAGAATTTCTTGTAATTTGGAGAAATGATCTCATCTCTAATATTATGGTATGCCTACAAGGATGAGTTTTCAATCATTCTATTGATTAGTTCTTTACGTATAATATGATTATCGTAAATGCCTACTATTATACGCATCGGTTGGTAGTGCACACCTTCTTTCAAAGTCCTTAATGTTTTTAAAGAATTAAATAGTCTTTTCTAAAAATGTTCCAATGATGTGTATTCCATAATATGGATTTCAAAAATATAAATCAAAACAAATTTGAAAACAAATTGAAAACAAGTAAAAAATGAATTATTATTAGGTGGATTTATTGAAATTTTAAAAAAGATTCAGGCTATAATTTCACTACTTCCCACGATTAATAGGCTATAAATTGTCCATATCTCCACGGTTATAGGTTCCTCTTTTGGCATTTTTCCACGGTTAACCACCCTGCTTCTCTAAAAATCTAGGCCGTCGTTCATCGCTCATCGCTCACGTCCCACTGCTCATCGCTCATCGCTCATTGCTCACAAACTAGCAATCCTGTTCCCCTTCCAACCCTCCACCCTCAGCTGAGATATCGGTGGAGGCTTGTTCTTCTGCTTCTTGGGTTTCGGACCGGAAGTTCAGAAACCGGCTTCCGGTTCCGAAACCACAAGCACTCCCGGAACGGCGTCCGTCGGCTCCGAGTCGAGAGAGACCTTCGGCTTACCTTTCCCAATGTCGTGGCAGATCCCTACGTGGATCTTCCGGCACTCCTCCAACACCTTCTCCATCTTTGCGTGGTACTCCACCAACACCCCAACGAGCTTCTTCGCTGCCGGACCGGAGAGTTTCCGGGCTTCGTCAAATCCCTCGTCGAACAACCTCGCCTTGAGCAACACGTCGCCCGGGTGTTGCACAAACTCCGTGACACGGGTTAGGGCAATTGCGGAATCATAAGCCCTCCCCATTGTTGCGGCCACCTCTTCCTCCTTATCCATGGCCGTCTTCATCTTTCGGTTCCGGTTCTCCAAGGAGACGAGACGAGCCTCGCCTCCAACTCTTGCACATTTCCGGGTTGTAGGTTCCTCTCCAAATGCCCGCACAGCTCATCCAATCCCACGTCTCCTGCAATCCGGCACACTTGAGCCGGGATCACTTCGATCCGCTCATAGTTGTCCTTGGCCTTCTCATACCCTTCCGCGATGATGTCGAAAGGGTCGTCGTCCTCTCGTTCCTTGCTGACCTTCTTTCTGCGGATCGGAGGTGTGATGTTGCACCTCTTGGTCTGCTTCCTCCTCTTCCATGCGCTGGCTGATGCCGATTGAACTTCGTCTTCGGAAGAATCCAAATCCGGTTCATGTTTAGGTCCCGCATCCGATTCCGCATCCTCCCAATCATGGCTCGCCAGCACCTTGGCCGTCTAGTAGGCGGTCTTCTTGTTGTCGCGTAGCAGGACCTTGTGCTGGTAGAGGTGATACAAGAATGGGGAGATTGGGGTAGGTCGCACCTTCCCCAATCCGGTTAGAAACTTTCCCACTAATTCCCCTACTATCTCTACCTATGCTATCGGTCTCTCACCTATATACGCTCTCCATATCCTGTTGGCTAACATGGTGGTCGTTTCAGTGGGCCTATCTGAATACAAGATCGAGAGCAGGAATTTCATCACCCTCCTTACTCCCGGATCCTTACAATCTGCCACATTCAGCCCATCCTTCCGGTCTGCCTTCTCGATAACTTCCCATCCATAAACGATTCCCTACAAGAGCACATACCTTCTCCTCGCATTCAGAATCCATACACAGCTATCCAAATTGCCGTAGTCCACTTCTTCGGCCTCCCTCGGATGGTGGCCTCGAATTCGTTGGAGACTCCCTTGATCAGCTCCTGAACCATCATGTCGTCTCTGAATCCCCACGGACGCTTCCACAATCCGAAACAGCCCATCCTCTTCAAGTCCGCGTCCAGCGCCTTCCAATCGCGCTCGGATTCATGAATCATCGGGACCACAGTCCGAAGGTTCACGATCGCCTCTGTCGTCGCCCTGCTGTTGGTCGCCTTCTTCAGCGTCATCCCTGCAACCCTCGACTGAATCCGAACCCTCGCCTTTCCCTAAGACCCACAAACAAATCTGCACTCAAACCCTAACCCGCACTTCCTGATCCCAACCCGCACACGATAGAAACCCTAGCTACAAATGCCCTCACGCACAACTCCCAGCTTTCCACGCTCGCTTGTTTGCCACTAACCAACCCAAAACTCAATATGAAAGATGAGGGGAAGAACCCTGGGATTAACTATTTATTCCCAGTCCGATAATCATTACCTGAATTCAAACCCACGTCCGGTTATTGCCGTTGGACCCGGTTCCGGTTTTGACTGTTAGATCGTGATTCTGGTCAAACCATTCGAGCGTGGTTTCTGGTCACTGATACCCAGATTCCTTCTTAGCGGATTTATGGTTTCTGGTTTTAGGCAATGAGGTCTTACGATAGTTTTTAGTAAAACTATCTATCTACAATGGGTGTGTTCCTAATTTTCAACAAACAACGCCCATTCTCCTTTAGACTTATACTAAGGCGACAACTTTTCAATAACTAGGTTCCGACAGGTAAAGGAGGGCACCAAATCTCACCTACTCTTGAGTTTGATTATGGGCTCTCGTGATTTCTGGGTTTTAAATTCTATATCAATTTCAAATCTTTGTGATTAAATTTGAAAAAATATTCGTTGAGTTTCCTTCCTAATTCCGCATCTTTCTACATAAATGTTTTTGACATACAATGTCATTTGAGTCCCGAACTGGCTTAAATGATCGGAATTGGGTGCCTCTATTTTACACCTCTAACCATTGCATTTTAGACATCATATTATACCAATTTTGCATACCATATATATACTTAAATATCAATATCTATAACACAAAATGATTGTCGGAACCTGTTCTACATAGGAGAGTTTTCATCCGACAATTCCTAACCCTTTAGATGTGCCTTTTGATTTGAATGTGCCCTTTCAATCGAATGTGAACTTTGAAGGAATCCTCCATATATGCCCTTTGGAAGAATCCTATATATGTGCCCTTTTAGGAAGATTTGGCTTACTAAGTTTTAAAATTGTATTATGTACCAAAAATAGAAAAATAAATGCTACACATACAATTCTAAAATCATGATTTCCTACATATTGAAACTACATAGTATACTACCCCGGGTTCATAAAATAAATGACAGGTATCTAAAGACAATAACACGTGTATGAAATAATCAATGGATATGTGAAGTAAATAATAGGTATATAAAGTACATAATACATTTACAATGGGTAAATTTGATTTTTGCATTTACATACGTTTATTTAACTTGGGATTGCCCTTGCCCCGTTGATGACGACGGGGGATCTACTAGTATATATATATACATTTGTATTTGAATTTTTTCAATTTTTGATCATGTATATAGTTTAGAAATAAAATCTAACATTTCTTGTATATACATTAAGAAAGCTATACAATCGGTTCTTTGACAAATAAATAAATTGTGGTCATTTACATTTTGATTCATTGTGGATAAATTTTCCATCTATGCTTAGTTTCACAATTTAGAATCAATGGATAGATTCATCAATTCTATCACCAAAGTTTTCTCCTAAATTATAGTCTAGCTCAAAATTCTAAAAAAAGTAGTTTAGTCTTTATTTCATAAGAAAGAAGAAAACATCCATGATTTTGAAAGATCATTACTTGAAAAGGGTTAGAAGCAAAAAATATTTAGATGATTATCATTTGAACTTTTTGGAATGTTCAACTTGTAAAGAACCAATTCCTTTTTAGAGGACTTTTGATACTTTTGGTAGGTTCCTACATTGTCCATTTTAATCATATATCTCTTAAGACACTTATAAAGATATTACGTAGTAGTAGCTTTATCGAAACATAATTTTATTCACATTAGATCTGAAAAATAAATTGATGCTATTCTCAATGAATTTATTACTTTGTATTATCTTCCTTAAACATAGAGATTTTCCTACTTTAGGATGTAATATAATTCATTGTTACAACCATTTGGATTCTCTTTTCTAACTCTTAAACGTCAAAAGGTGCCAATGGTGGCTACAATATTATACAATGTGTATGGTCTTGTATTTGAACATGATAAGGTTTAGATACTGAAATGACCTCCAAATGAAAGATGTTCATTGAAGAATCTTCAAATTCAAAAGGTGTAAGTCTTGCTAAACTTTCATACAATATTTGTATATTATAGAGTAAAATAAGTGCTTGTATGTACGGTTTCTAAATGACATAAGGGTTAACAAATTAATTTTACCAAAAAAAAGTATCATATGCATTTGCAATGTTTGACCTTATGTTCTTTGCACAACTTTTTAAAAAATTTTTATTGATATCCGCTCAATGTAATAATAGTGTATAAGGAACTAACAACACATAAACCATAGTCATGGTAATAAATCTCTATATTGAACGGTGCAAAAATTTGACACCATGGAAGCCAATATATATCAATCTTTTTAATGAAAGGAGGAAGAATAACCCCTTTTTAAACTTCAAACGCTACAATAATCTTCAAATGATCCATATATTTACTTTTATGAAATTACAATATTTTTTTCTAAACTTAACGCCCGGGAAGGTTTTGGGCACATTCATTTTGAGAACCCTCCCAGCGCAAAACCATTCCGCGGGAGGGGCTCCTGTAAATCTCACGAATAAAACACCTCACCAGAAAACCACCTCACCAAAATAAAGTCGGGCAACTTTTTGAAAACTTTTAACACGTTTGAAATTTTCAACAAACTCTTTCTTGCTCCGTGTGTATCAAATAAAGCAACCAATACTTTATTGAGTTGCCCTTGAATTGATTGAAGTTGCTTAATTTTGTGTTTTCTAACCATTAGCACAATTAACAAAGGTGTTTGCAGAGGACATCCAATAGTAAAATGCAGTATCAATTAATTGTCTGCAGCTTTCGGCTTGCAAAAAATGATTGTTCCCAAGTTTACAATAGAATATACCAAGTTGAAATCAAATTACAACAACAATTTACAATAAGTGTCATCTACATGTACATCCTATATCTACAATCTAGAGTTCAAATTGATACGTTCTACAACATTGACAACTTCACTTTCGCTGCATGTGGTGAACTTCACATTGGATGTTGTTTCATTGCTTCCCATCAATTCCCTGAAAACATATAACATCCACAATTAGAAATGGTCATATATTTAGAATGAGCATCAACACCACCAGAGAAATTGAATACATTGCAGCGAGATACTGATCCAATTAAAATCCCCTTGTCCACATGCAACAAATGGAAAAACACATCAAAGCAGTATAAGTGAAAAACTTAATTAGCGAGCACCTTAGAAACAACAATGAATGAATGTTGACATAAGGAACACACGCATTTTATACATACATACTTATTTGGCATACTACAACACCACCAAATAATAATAGTCACTTACAAACTCTCTAGTGCTACACTTTTCAAATCCATAACTAGACTTTGGAATGATTGACTTCTCCAGCTGAACATTGCCTGGTGTCTTGTAATCTGCAATATTTTCCATTGCTGCCTTGCAATCAACTTCCTAGAAAAATGGGAATTAGAAAAGTCACCAAAAGAACAAAAAAAGATCAACCAAAAATAAAATTAAGTCGACGAAGTGATTACCACTTTCGACTTTGCCTTCTGCTCCTCCTCGGCTAAAACTTGGCTAAACTTGAGGGGACGCCCGTAATTAGACACATCTGAAGTACCACTTATAATTCTCTAGCACGCAGACATGGCCGCTTTCTTGGTGGCAACATTGTACTGTTGGTAACTTTTAATGTCACGATGTCCAGTAATTGCCATGCCCTTCTCGCAAGGAATATTTGCAGCTTCCATACAGGAAATCCCCATTCTCCTCAGGGTTTTATTCAAAAATTTGCGACCCTTCAAATCGATCCTCGACGCCTTGACCAGGTTGCTTACCATATGTTCGAGAGTGTTTTTTCCCACGGCGCGCGGCTGAAACCAAATGGCATCACCAACCTTACACTTTAGCTTGGGCATGAAGAAAATCGGGTGAGGCAAATCCCTCCATGTTGCGTTCAGCTTCTGCAGTGTGGGGCAATAATCAATAAGGTTCTTCCACGCTTGGATGAGCTTTGGATCTGCGCAATCCATAGGCTTTCTCAAAGAGTGTGCGGCACAGTTCGCCACGCTATAATTGAAAGTCTTTGTAAGAATTGGCTTGTACCTACAAAAAACAAAAATACATACATTCAGTAGATACAAAAGTATGAAACATTCCTTACATTTAGAGTACTTTGCTTCTACAGTTCTATTGTAAGGTCACACATAGAAAAAACAAGAACCAAAACAATGAAACATCACCTTAATATCTCCAAGCCATCTTCAAAGAAGAGCTCGAACTAAGCCATACTGGTCGAACGAATTTCATCTTGCCCGCAAATGAAAAAATTCTCACGAAGGTACCAGTGTACGGTATTGTTAAGGCCACTAGGCGTCCAAATATCAGCCGCGTTACATTGTAATACGGCTACTTCCTCCTACAGAGTAAGGAGGTCACTTGTTTTCACATAAACGCCTAACCCCCTCTTGAATGAACGCTTAACAGCTTCAGTCCCCGCAATGAAAACCTTTCTATACATGACATCCTTAAAAATATCGAAAGGAACTTCAGATACATAGGTTTCAAGAATATGCTTCTCCTGTTGATGATGGATCACACGGCCCAAAGCTCGTAACATATTTTGAATCCTCCAACCATTCATACACAACGTCAGCAATAGAAATAATATACAACACATAGCAAAATAAAGCATACATCACAGATTATACAATCAAATAATGAAGAAGAGAATACACTTTTGAGGTTGGCGGATACAAACTTCCGTCTTGTTTGGTAACCTGCAGCGCGAAATCATGAAGCATGGAAACAAAACCCCGGATATCTATCTGCTCTGACAACTCGCTGATCGTCATTTTTGTTCCGTGCCCCATGATTGACCGCCACTTGTTGAAGGCGTTAGACGCCTACTTCTCGCTATGACTGCTGCGACGCTCTCCTCCACCAGCAACATGACGAACTTCAACGTCATCAAGGTCACGAAAGCGGGATGACTTGGAACCTGCGAGAGCATCGCCTCGATCCGAATCCCTCGAAAAATTGCCACTCTATCGGAGCAAAGGTGCCCTTGCAATCATTGTCGTCATCGGGATCATCATGATGAGAACAATCCTCCACATCATCAGCATCTTCATCATCGTCTTCCTCTTCATCGTCATCCTCCTCTGTAATATAACCAAGAATATAATTACTAAAAAAAACACATCAATACAACAAAATAGAGTATAACTAACCCAAAATACCATTCAAATCAGAGGGCTGATGAAATGCCACAAGATCCACTTCTGTAACGCCGAGAGCAAAATCTTCCTCAATAGCTGCAAATAACAACAATCATATATTAAAACTAACAACATTTACTAGTCTCATTCAATTCAATGTCCAGATTCCTTTTACTTTCCCTGGTTTCTTATACTTTCCCTAGTTGCATGAACTTACTAGATTGCTTTCACTTTCCAAGTTCCTTTTACTTTCCAGATTCATTCTATTTTCCATACTACATTGAATTTCCCTAGTTCTTTCTACCCTGTGCACTTGTTTAACATCTCATAAAAAAGGTGTACCAAGCGTAATATTCAACATGTGATCATACCGCAATTGCAGTTTGCCCACACAAACCGCATCCAATAGAATCTAAACCAACAAGCAAAGCATTAGACGAAGCATTGCATTCAATATCTAAAAAACCTCAAAAGAAATTGAACAACCGATAAACTCGCAAGCAAAAAAAGAGACACAAACAAACAAAATAACAAATAGCCACTATGACATACTATCGCCAGTTCTGGAAACGCCTCCAGAAACATCTTCCACGTCAAAGCCTACACATGATTAACAAACTATCATTCAATCACATGAAGTACACATATCACAAGACAACACATGTGACAAAATATTGAAATAAGATAATTACCTCCACTAGTAACAACCGCATCTCCCGCAATACTGACCACGTCACTACCTGAACACAAACAAAACTATCAAATAAAAGAAAAATCAACTTAAAAAAGTAGTAAACAACAATCGCGATAGCGCACAAGCGCTGCCACGCGTTGACTGGCCGGCTAGATCCAAATATATAACTCAAGAACAAGAAAACAGACTATCAAATTAGAAAACTTAAAAACAACACAAAAATAACACTTAAAGAAATAAGACAAAGGATACCTTCAACAAATACAACCACAGCTTCCGCAACACCGACTACATCACTAGCTGAGCATGAACAATAGAAGTATGAGATATACATCAAGAGTAGCTAAAGGATAAAATACAAGTAATAAACTCCAATCACGACAACACACAGGCACTGCCGCGCAGCAACTAGCTGGCCAAGGCCGGCTAGATACGCATATTTAACTCAAAAAACAAGAGAAAAGTTTATCGAATTAAAAACCTGAAAAACCTTGCAAGTGTTGTGATTGAGTGAGATACACGTCATATGACAAATTGCACCACTCATTCACGGCGTCATCATCATCTTCCGATTCCGGCATGGCTTCCACTTCACCTTCAAGCATGTGCAGTTCTTCAATATTGTGTTGATGTTGGATATCATCCAAGTCAGATATTGAAGGCGCTCCATCAACTGCCACATACATTGACATTTACTCTACAACAATGAAGGAAAATAGCAACCTAACATGAAGTTGTCCAAAAGTCATAACAGATCATAACGACAGTCATATAGCAGCTCATTCAGCTTACATACCTATTTCGGCCTCCAGCTTGTAGCTCGACGTGATCCCGAGGCTAAATAGATGTGATGGAGGACAATTGTCGAGAACATACATATCATCTCCATCTACCTTCCTCTTCCTAAGCTTAACCTCCATCTTGCGAAGCTTAGAAGAAAAAAAATGCAAAAATCAAGATGATTGACTACAAAAGCCATATACATATCCATTAAAAAAAGAATAAATAGAAAAACGAGCGCACCTTTTGAAGATCTTGCCGACGGCAATATTGCACAATATGATATCAACACAATATTACACCAGCACAATACAAAAGCAATTGAATACGCTCGAAGAAACTGAATACAATCAAAGTACAAGCAGAAAAACAACGGAGACAGGTTTTAAAAGACAATAAATACATTAGGAATCGGCACATTCTAAAAGGAGTCTCTCAAACATTCTGCTACACTATCCACGATCCTCGGATCACATCCACGGTCATCAGATCATAATCCATGCAATCCACATAATCAATACAAAAGCATATTGCGACCATCTCCAAAAAAAAACTAAGCCAAATTTGAGCCAACACAAATGAAATGTACACACATACACAAGATAGTGCAAACAATTAGACACGCCAAGAAGCAAAGACACTTGTATTAGAAGAATGTAGAAGGTTTTAATTTATCAATGGCGCGAAGAAATTTGAAACTCCTATAGGCGCGTGGCCTATCCAAATCGAAACCGAAATATCTACAAAACAAAACAATCTACGCATGTCCTACATATTTGCGCACACAAAAACATAACACTAAACACATTCATCCAATACAATAGTGGATGAAACATTGAACGCAACAACATAGAGTTGTTGAGGGTAAGCATGAGCAAGTTCATGGTAGTAAATGCGCCTCCACGACCACGTCCACGTGAGCAGTACATCAACCTCCACGTCCACATAGCCTCCACACCCAATTAGCCATCAGGATACGGCTATCGACATGCACAAAAGGACCTTCTCCAAGACCTTCTCCAAATCCTGTAATACATGCAACATCAAGATACAACAGTGAACAAGATATACAGTGCACCAAATATACAACTCAGAAATTTACAACTCAAAAATTAACTCAAGCACTTCCTGTAGGCTCAACTTGATCTAAATCGAGCAAACTCAACACCATTTCATCTCCTCCAGTACAAATCTAATCCCTACTAATAATTTCAAGCAACCCACCTAAGTAATTCTCTTTGATAAGAAACAAAGGAGCTTGACGATATCCAAATCCTAAGGGTGTGAAGAGCCTTACATTTTTCCTCAGCTGATGGAGGACTTTTCCGAGGTGCACTGAAATGAGGAGATAAAAGAGCGCTTCTAGTACTGATCGCAGGGAGTTGCGCGCCATCCACAAGCCTCTCTGCGCCTATGTTTGGTCAAGTTGGGTGCCTCCGCGCCATCGCCACATGCAGCCCGCACCAGACCGCCAAGCGTAGCACCAGAAAAAGCCATTGCTCAGCGCCGCCATCCATTGCCAATGCGCCGACCGCCGCGGGCAACCCTTGAAACGGCCAACCCGCAGACAGAACTTGCGTGGAGTCATGCAGCTTGCGTGTCAACAATATTTTGCGCCTACATTCCACACATGCTAAACCACTGATCCTAGTTCGTAGAAGACCGTTGTTGTGCGCAAGTAAGCTGAAGTTGCGTGCAGAAAAACAAAGTTCACTTGCAAAAAACCAAGGTTCAAGGCAGGAACAACAAATCCTAGCCCAAATACTGGAAGCTTCTTGATTATGAACGTTCAGTCGAAACGAATGAATGATTGCTGGAAATATGCGGTTAGCGGTAATGCGCGGTCGGCGACATCTTCCCGTGCGTTACGCCGGAAGAGTCCCGCTCGGTCGGGCCTCACGATTTGGGAGATCCCCTCCGCGTCGAGCTGGGCTACCGCTCTTGCCCTCCGCTTCAGGGATCTCCCAAATCGTGAGGCCCTCCCGGGCAAGCCTCTTCCTATATTAAATTGTAATCTAAATATGGTTGAAAATAAAACTTTGCAAATAGCTACTATACGGACAGATCCTTCAAAGAACCAACAAAAATAAGCCCCTAACACTAGCACCGTGAAAAATCCGGATATGGAATATATAACTCCATAAAAACACAAAACTAGCCAAAAGACTAAAGGGATTCCAAAACATTATATTAGAGCCCAATTGATGGCCATCCACAAAACTCTTAAGCTAATTACCACACAATACTCTAATGAACCGGCACACATATTTACAGATTGTATAAACTTATTACAACTCTTAAATACACACATAAAACACCCTATCCAGCACAATAGTCACCCGGACCAAACTATACTAACATTTATGGTTGAAAGGCTCCAACAATGTAAATAAGTCACTACTCTCCACAAATTTAGAGCTCATGCCAATATTGACGACAATGACCAAGCCGACAAACTAGCAAAGGAAGGAAGAAAGAAAGCTTACCACTATGCCAAACACCCCTACAAACATGCCCATGCAACCCCATACAACTTCCAAAAATATGAATGGCCTTCTATGGCAGAAACCCCCGAAAAAGGCCCCATCACATATTTAGACAAATACCTCAAAAAACACGACCTTGAAAATAATCGAGAAATTCTAGTAGAAAACCAATCCAACATTGAAAAATGGACTCGCAACAAAAACATTGACAACAAACTCTCCACAAACTTTTGGAAAAATCCCATCATCACAGACTTAGAGAAAACATGTCTAATCAAACTATGTACCAAACAATACATAGGAAACGCCCGAAAACAACTCTTCTTTGGAAGAGAAAGGTTTCCATCTATCACATGTCCAATATGCACCTTTATGGACCCGGAGACATGGCTACATGTTCTACTCAAATGCCAAAACCATCACATATACTCCCTAATGGTTAAACGACATAACAAAGCGTTATGGGAAATTCGGAAGTTACTAGTATCCTCAATCAAAGCCTGTAGCTATATTCTCATGAATGCCGGCACCTTCAACAATAATCCACAAAAAATAAGGTTCCCATATGGCTACTACAGTGTACATGCAATACTTAAAAATGCCATTACAACGCAAGACTTAGGCCAAACATCCTTTGCGTCAGGGGACTACCTACAAAGACACCCCCAAATAAATGTTGATCCAAATCTCATTATCCAATTTATAGAGTTCACATATTGTAATGACAGATTTCCCCCAACCGCAATTGAAAAAAAATAAAAAAATACCAATTGCTTATCAACAACATCAAGGCACTTGGATGGAAAGTAGATCCCCTCATTGTTTTTACTACTGGTGCCAGAGCCACCACATTTATCCCCTCAATGATTATACTTGAAGAAACATTCAAACTCCCTTTGGCTTCAATCAAACACACTTTTCAAAACATAAACACCATTGCAATCCAACATGCTATGTCCATTCTTCTCCATAAAAGAAAACTTGAAAACAACCAAGCCCTCTAGGACACACAAGATACCACAAAAACTGTAGTTACACCGCAAACTGCTCTTGAACTTATCTTCCTCTGTTGATATACTTATATGGATGGCTTTTTGTTTATTTGGTTCTTTGTTGTTGGTCTATGGTTACTTGTTATTTATCACATAGGGTCTATCCTGCAAATGGGGAAGTAGTTCCATACTACTAATTCCTTTTCTAGTAGACATGGTTTTAGGGGTGGAACGAACAAATGCTTTATTCACCCTGGTCTCCTTCGGAAACCGGAATCCTTCTTTCTTTCTAGTTGAAAATTGAAATAAATTTAAGAAATGGAACATATTTTCATCAAATAGGGATGTTATTGACACTCTAAAATTTGACACTTGCTAGCAAAATGTTGTAAAGCTTGTCTTGGGAAAAGTGCATAATGTAAAAGTCTCAAATTTGGAGTGTAGAAAACAACCTCAATGAAGATATTCACATCGCTTGCCCTAATACCTCATCCCTAACCCTTTAAGGCCGATGAGCTTTTGGCATGTGAGAATCTACAAGTGTTCTAGATCATGCACAACAACATCTATGCATTGTGTACATTTCACCACAAAAATCTACAAATCCACATTACAGATATTCATTGTAGCTTGCCGATGCTTGCACCAATTGATGTGGGCGATGGTCTCAATAGATGTCCATCTTCCTCCACCTCTAAGTCATGGTCTATATTTTCCTTTGAGGTAGCATGTAGCGCTTGCTACATAGGTTCGTGTATCAAAACAACCTAGATATGGTCGTTTGGCCATAATCCTTAAATATCAGAAGGTGCCACTCGTGGCCACATCATTCTACATGTATAGTGTCATATTTAAACATGATAAGATTCAAATATTGAAATGACCTCCAAATGAAAGATACTAGGTGAAGAATCTTTAATCCAAATGTGTAACTCTTGCTAAACTTAGATACATTTTTTGTACTCTACAATGAAAAATATGTGCCGGTATATATAGTTCCCGATTGACGTTTAAAGAATAAAGGGTTAATCGTCAAATTGTCCAATGGTGACCATAATATTCTACACTCTACATGTACGGTACAATAATATTAGAACATGCTAAGGTTGAATCACATATTGAAATGACCTCCAAAAGAAAGATGTTAGTTGAAAAATCTTCAATCCCAAGGTGTATGTCTTACTAAATTTTAGTATATTTTTTGTATTCTAGAGAGTAAATGTATACATGGTTCACGACTGACGATTTTAAGGGTTAAGAATTACAACTATCGATGTTTAAAGGGTATGTACAGTACATAAGCCAATCGTAAGGTCACACATCCACGACGTACGTATAATCCTAACATCCAGCCGCACTCGTATTAACCCGGAAGTGCACTAGAGTGCCAGCGTCGATAAACCACCATCGCCATACTTGGTCGCCATCTGCTCATTGTCACAAGTTCCGAATTGCACTACTCGAAAAAATGATGTTCAGTAAGTGCACAACGAGATCATGATGTTTAGAGAAGTGCAATTAGTGCAGTGCAAAATCATGATCTCGCTGGAGCTTCTTTTGGGACATTCTGTCTCTTTCACGTCCAAAACTGAATCTAAGCTAATAATTAATCTAGAGCCAAAGCAGCAGCTGGCCAGGCCGTCTGTATGTGTGTGGAGAGAACCTTGACGTTCTAGTTTCCGGTCAGGTTGTGTGGAGAGAGCTTGTTGTGCACTGAAGAGGTTGTCAAGCTGTGTGCAGCTGAGAGGGTTGTTTTCAGCTGTAATTTGCTCGCAGCTCGACATGGCGGAGGAGGCACGTTCAGAAGCATCGGTCCAGCCTCCTTGCTTCTGCAAGACGGTCAGCGAGTACTGCATCCAAGGAGCTGGTCCTTCTTGCTGGATGGTGAGTGGAAACGGTTTTACTTGGAGCGCGAGGGTACTATTTTTTATCCTGTGATAACGTAACGTAGGTGTTTTGTTTGTGTGCAGCAAGTGCCACCGGACTTTGTGCGGAGCTACTTGTCGCACGTGGGCCGGATGCGCACGGTGCTGCAGAACGCGGCAGGTGAGACATGGGCCGTGCAGTTTGTGGCGGAGCACGGGTTCGTGACGGGGTGGGCGGAGTTCGCGACGGGCAACGCGCTTGCCATCGGAGACACGCTCGTGTTCTCGTTCGTAGAGGAGGCCAAGCACTTCGTCGTGCACTTGTTTGACAAGTCGGGGTGCGAGAAGGGGACGCAACAACGGAAAGATCTGTCTCCTCCAGTGGTCAGGCCCGATCATGAGCCGTCGGGACAGCAGGCCGAGATCTGCAAGATGCAGAGCCGCAGTGCGAATGTCGGGAAGGTTAGTGGTCTTCCAAGCCATGGCTAGGTCTTCGGATCCGAGCCTGAATGGCGCTCCTTGATTGTGTGCTTGAGTAAATATGGAGCTTGATATTCTTGGATGCATCTTGATCGTGTCTGTGCGTGCATGGCGCTTGATCATGAGAGTCCCTGGAAAGAGCTTGATCGTGTGTGCTTGAGAGGAGCCTGCCCGCATGGAGCTCGAACATCGTGTGTGTACGTGCTTGTTCGCGGAGCTTGATCGCGTACTGATTGTTTGCAGGCCATGGGAAAGAGAAGCGATCCAGCATGCAGGAACTCAAGGTCGCAGAAGCAGGCACGCGCACTGGTGACGAAAGCCAGGCTGCGCAGGACGAACTTCACGCCGCGGAAGCAGCAGCAGCAGCGCAAGAAGCAAAAGCGGAGCGTCGGGGATCAGAGCGACGGCACCGAGATCGGGCTCGATGCCGCCTCCGGGTACCACGGCGAGCGCGGCCAAGGCCAAACAAGCCTCGACAGCCTCCGCTGGGACGACTCGGAGGACGCGGCCGACCAGCGCGGCGCTTTCGCCGAGCACGGCCTGAATCACAGGGGCCGCCGCCTCGACGACGTCGACGTCCGGCCGCGGCGCAAGCTCGGGCGACCGCGCAAAGTACCGCCGCAAAACTCCAGCGATGCCGGCGCCGTCGTGACGGAGAAGCGGAAGCGCGGGCGCCCTCTCAAGCACCAGGCCCCCGGGGGGTCGTCCGATCTCACGTCGATCCCGCTCCGGGACATCTTCGTGTCGCGGCGCCGCGAGGTGACGCAGGCGGAGCGCGAGCTTGCGCTCAACTCCGCCTACCAGCGCGCCTCGGAGCTCCACGACTCCACCACATGCGTCATTGTCATGCGCCAGTCAAACGTGTACCGCAACTTCGTCCTGGTAAGATTTCTCCGCTAGGTCCGCGTCAAGAAGCTTCTTTAAGTGGATTCGTGACTAATCTTCTCGCTCCAACTCTGACAGCGCGTGCCGCGCCCGTTCGCGAACCGCTATATGCCAGAAAAGGACCGCAAGGTGGCGCTGGTGGACAGCGGCTGTAACGCGTGGTTCGGCGCGTGGAACGCGCTCCACAAGTACATCTCCGGCGGGTGGCGCAACTTCGCGCTGGAGCACTGTCTGGAGGAGGATGACGCGCTCGTGCTGGAGATTGTGGAAGATCACCCGCAAGCGCTTACCCTCAAGGTGCACCTGTTCCCGGTGGTGCCCGTGCCGGAGGGCCTCACCGGGTGGCACTCGCATGTGTGCCCGTCGAACGTCTCCTGCTTCTGCAACGAGGAATGGAACTCGACAGGCGTCCCCATCGACCGCAGTGTCCTGCGCGCCGTGGGGACGATCCAGCCATGCCCGCAGCGCCCCAGGAAGCGTCGCGTGGTCTTCACTAGCTCGGATTCAGAAGATGAGTTCACGACGGAGTCGTCTTGGGACTCGTTCTTTGGGTTCGACTGATCGAATTCTCACCATCGCTGCCTTCGTTCTTTCAGCGCCTCCGCTGGTTTTCTAAAGAGACTCTATCTTATACTGGCTCTAACTTATTAACTGTACTACATTTATTGTGTCTAGAGTTCATTTTTTTAGTGTTGCAGTGAAGATTATTCCAGACTCTAGCTTACACCCACTTGTTTTTCGAACAGGCTCTGAATTGTATCTAGAGCTGAATCATGATTTCGGAGCGAATGGTTGGACTTGTAAGCAGGGTTTAGAGAGCAATACTAGAGTCCTGAACGTGGATTGTTGTAATAATTCCTCTCAAAGCTTAAGCTGGCGAACTGAACGTATCAAGATTCACCAGAGTCTTCTAAAGAGTGAAAGAGGGTCCCTGCATGTTACCCCCTACTTTATGGTCTTCCGTTGGTAACTTGGATCATATGGAGAGGGTGACTCCACTTGGGAGAGGTGTGGGGAAGTATAATTTGGTCAATTCTTTGAGAACTTGGGTACTATGGGGGAGCATAGAGCATTTCCACCTGGAGACAGAGAACCAGCAAATTGGGGTTTTGTGAGGTCAAAAGTTGCACACAACACCTCAAAATGGGGAAACTTTACAAAATTTTAGAAGTTTATAGAAGTTTTGGTGCATGGTACACCAAAATCTCCTTGGATGGGGGGAGTGCGCCATTTTTTGATGTTGATGACACACCCATACCCTCGCGACACATGGCGCCATTTCATTGATGTCGACACGTGGCGCCGTGTCATTGGTGGCGGGAGGTAAAAGGTCAAAGCATTTTTTTGGGTAAAATTTTTTGGAGCTTGCGGTGGAGCCAAGCAAGCACCAAACCCTAAACCACTCCTAGCGTGAAATTTTTTTTCCGTCCTAGCGTGGAAAATTCCACGCCAGGAGTGGAGATGCTCTTAAGAGCAGCCGGAGACAAAGAACCACCAATTTGGAGTTTTGTGAGGACAAAAAGTTGCACCCGACACCTCAAAACAGATCAACTTTATAAAATTTTAGAAGTTTTGGTGCATGGCACAGAGAAATCTCCTTGGATGGGGGAGTGCGCCATTTTTTGATGTTGGCGACACACCCATACCCTCGCGACACATGGCGCCATGTCATTAATGGCGACACATGGCGCCGTGTCATTGGTGGCGGGAGGTGAAAGGTGAAAGTGTTTTTTGGGTTAAAAAATTTGGAGCTTGCGGTGGAGCTCTTATAACGCCAAACCCTAAACCACTCCTGGCGTAGAGTAGATTTTCCGACCTTGCTTGGAAAATTCCACGCCGGGAGTGGAGATGCTCTAAGCATGCATTTGGTAGTACCCAAGAGCATCGATTGCCATGCATTTCGTTGGTGTAAAAAAAGGGAGCATGAAATTTCTCATGTTCTTCATTGCATATTTAAATCTCAACCAACCTTTTTCCATTACTTTCTTCATTATGAAGGACTTTCAGGAAAACTCTAGTGCGTGCAAGGTTTCCACATGATTCTGGTAACTTGTGTATTGCTAAGGTACAATGATAAGCCAACAATGATATGTCTAGCATTCCATTGAGTAAGGTAGCAACGACACAAACCCCACCATCGACCAAATTGTGCTCACTTCTATCATATCAATCCCAGAATTCACAAAGGAAATGTAGCCTATCTTTACATGACTTATGCATTGATCAATGAGTTTACAAGTGAAGGCTACATTTTCTCCCTAAATCTAGTATGAAGAGTATAGCGTGAGCGGTATTGCTTTGGAAGAATATAGAAGTGAGTGGTATTGAGTTAGAGATGAGAAAGGCACCACGGCCTTGGTGTAGTGGTTTGGATCATGGCACACCGGTGAGGTGGTTGAGAGTTCAAGTCCTATTGCCGGTGTGGTGCCTACCACTATAGTCCACCCAATTATGGTGGGGGGTCCCAAGGCCTCGTTGTATGGGGACCCACAAAGCCCTTAGGAGAGATGACATGTCGGTTGTCTCTAAGGCAATTAGTGTAGAGAAGCACTTAGTGTAGAAAAGGGTTTACCCTCAAGAGGGCGGAGTAGTTCTATTACACTAGCTCATGTACCGTGGCCATATGCTTAGTGAAGAAAATGAACAAACACTATATTCACGCTGGTTTCCTTCGGAGACTAGAGTTCTTCTTCTTCTTCTTAGAAATGAGAATTTAAAAGATCATGATGTGCCAATTTTGTATATTGTAGCCTCTATGGATGTTCTAGAAATAAACAAAGATTTTGGTCTATGTTAAAAATTAGTTGGTCCCAATTTTGATTTTGGATTCAACTCAGAGTTTTAGACTTATCTATTTGAATTGATAATATTGGCTACTAATTGGGTATTTGTAGAGTAAATATGTCAAACTTATGAAGGAATCCTAATACATTTTCTTGAATTAAAAAATAGAAGATTATTAAACTAAACTGAATGATTAAATATATGATTGAAATCATGATAATCAATTGATTTTGACTATGTTGATTGCAAATTTCAATAAAAATTATCATATTACCTCTTTTATGATGATATCACTATATATAGGCTCCTCCCTATTTTATGATTGGTAACTGATCTGTGTATTATTGTCCTTTGGTGGTGCTTTAGATTCCATGTCTTTTCGCTGGCGCTGCAGGACCACATTATTATCATGTCTGGCTGCTTTCCGTACGCATTAACGTGGCACAGCCTCCATCTTTCATAGTTGGCGTACAGACCCCTGTTGTTGCCCCCTTCTGATGCTTTCTGGATCCACTCACAGGGCATATCCTACAATGACATTGGACTTATCCAGGAAGCAAGCCTGAGGTTTATGACAATCCATCTTTTGTTATCTAAATGTGGTTTGTAAGGAGTTGGTCTAAGTTGTCTCGTTTACTTGATTGATGTAGAAATTTTCCTACCATGTCACATGGTTTAGAAGGCATGTAATTAATGTAAAGAGAATTTTTATATCCAGAGTCATTGACTCATTCATAATCAAGTAGAGAATCTAGATATTTAGAAGGCAATTTTAGCATGGATCCAATAATGTAAATAAGTGAGGCCGCTTCATGCATAAAGTGGTGTCTAATCATCAAAAATCTCCGTCACGTCTGTACCAAATGATTGCAACATCAAATTTGACAATTCGTCAGCCTGCATTCATACAAGTCCATATCTAGGGCCCAGCAAATATAATCAAGCACAACAGAACCAACGAAAACAAAAACATGATAATATCCAAAAATTGATGGAATTTTTTTTGTATTCTATAGAGTAAAATACCTGCCTATATGGTTCCCGACTGACGTTTAAGGGAAACTAAAACGATCGATGAAGCTAGTCACGCATTCCCATAATCCATTCGTCCACGTACGTTGAGTGGGTAATATAATCCTCACGTTCAGGTGCACTCGTATTATCCCGGACGTGCACTAGATTACCAGCGACGATAAACCACGGTCCATCGCCATAATTGGTCGCCATGTGCACATTGTCACAAGTTCCTAATTGCACTACTCGAGAAATTATATTAAGTAACTGCACAGCACAAACACGTCACCATAAAATCACACAGTGAGCTCATGTTTTTGCAGCAGATTTGTCGTGTCAAATATCGGTGTACTTTGGAGCCTGTCTCCATCGCCTGCGCTTAGTAGTACCCCGGAGCTCAACAGGCTGATCCTGCACGTTTCCTTTCCTGATCATAAAACTAGTGGGGGAGTTAGTCCCACTGCTGCCAAGACTGGACGTAATTCGGGTCCCATGATCTGAAAGACGTTCCTTCTCCCTACTGAATAATTTTTCTGTATGTTTCACAATGTGACCAAAAATTAACAACACATAATCCTCATTGAATGAGCATTAGTTGATGTTGATTACTGGTTACATTGTGTGGGCCGGCCGCTTGACCTTCTTTTAATTTGACCTCCTGTATCATTCACGTCTAAGCTAACTAATCTAGAGCCAAAGCAGCAGCTGGTCACCACGCCTACTGGCCACCGCGTTTATCTATATATAAGAAGAAGCAGCTTGACGATTAAGTTTCTGGTCCGGTTGTGTGGAGTGCTTGATGTCTGAAGAGGTTGTCAACTTGTCAAGTTAATAGCAGAGAGCCTGGGGTTTTTCATCGCTGTAACTTGCTTGCAGCTCGACATGGCGAACATTAATGATATGACGAGCGAGGAGCGTCATGACAAGAGTTCCAGGCCGTCGATCAGGCCACCGTGCTTCTGCAAGACGGTCAGCGAGTACTGCATCCAAGGAGCTGGTCCGTCTTGCTGGATGGTGAGTGGAAATGGTTTTACTCGGAGCGGGAGGGTACTATTTTCCAGATGCCGCTGTAACAAAATGTTAACTGAAGTGTTTTGATTGTGTGCAGCAAGTGCCGCCGGAGTTTGTGCGGACCTACTTGCCGCAAGTGGACCAGATGCGCACGGTGCTGCAGAACGCGGCGGCTAGGACATGGCCCGTGGAGTTCGTGGCGGAGCACGGGTTCGTGACGGGGTGGGCGGAGTTCGCGACGGGCAACGCGCTTGCCATCGGAGACACGCTCGTGTTCTCGTTCGTAGAGGAGGCCAAGCACTTCGTCGTGCACTTGTTTGACAAGTCGGGGTGCGAGAAGGGGACGCAACAACGGAAAGATCTGTCTCCTCCAGTAGTCAGGCCCGATCATGAGCCGTCGGGACAGCAGGCCGAGATCTGCAAGATGCAGAGCCGCAGTGCGAATGTCGGGAAGGTTAGTGGTCTTCCAAGCCATGGCTAGGTCTTCGGATCCGAGCCTGAATGGCGCTCCTTGATTGTGTGCTTGAGTAAATATGGAGCTGGATATTCTTGGATGCATCTTGATCGTGTCTGTGCGTGCATGGCGCTTGATCATGAGAGTCCCTGGAAAGAGCTTGATCGTGTGTGCTTGAGAGGAGCCTGCCCGCATGGAGCTCGAACATCGTGTGTGTACGTGCTTGTTCGCGGAGCTTGATCGCGTACTGATTGTTTGCAGGCCATGGGAAAGAGAAGCGATCCAGCATGCAGGAACTCAAGGTCGCAGAAGCAGGCGCGCGCACTGGTGACGAAAGCCAGGCTGCGCAGGGCGAACTTCACGCCGCGGAAGCAGCAGCAGCAGCGCAAGAAGCAAAAGCGGAGCGTCGGGGATCAGAGCGACGGCACCGAGATCGGGCTCGATGCCGCCTCCGGGTACCACGGCGAGCGCGACCAAGGCCAAGCAAGCCTCGACAGCCTCCGCTGGGACGACGCGGAGGCCGCGGCCGACCAGCGCGGCGCTTTCGCCGAGCACGGCCTGAACCAGGGGGACCTCCGCCGCGACGACGTCGACGTCCCGCCGCCGCGAACAGTACCGGCGCAAAACTCCAGCGATGCCGGCGCCGTCTTGACGGAGAAGCGGAAGCGCGGGCGCCCTCTCAAGCACCAGGCCCCCGGGGGGTCGTTCGATCTCACTTCGACCCCGCTCCGGAACATCTTCGTGTCGCGGCGCCGCGAGGTGACGCAGGCGGAGCGCGAGCTCGCGCTCAACTCCGCCTACCAGCGCGTCTCGGAGCTCCACGACTCCACCACATGCGTCATTGTCATGCGCCAGTCAAACGTGTACCGCAACTTCGTCCTGGTAAGATTTCTCCGCCTGCTCCGCGTCAAGAAGCCTCTTTAAGTGGATTCGTCACTAATCCTCTCACTCCCAACTCTGACAGTGCGTGCCGCGCCCGTTCGCGAACCGCTATATGCCGGAAAAGGACCGCAGGGTGGCGCTGGTGGACAGCGCCTGTAACGCGTGGTTCGGCGGGTGGAACGCGCACCACAAGTACATCTCCGGCGGGTGGCGCAACTTCGCGCTGGAGCACTGTCTGGAGGAGGATGACGCGCTCGTGCTGGAGATTGTGGAAGATTACCAGCAAGCGCTCTCCCTCAAGGTGCACCTGTTCCCGGTGGTGCCCGTGCCGGAGGGCTTCACCGGGTGGCACTCGCATGTGTGGCTTGGGTTCGGCTTGACCTCCTTCGATAATTCGCCTCTACCGACGACAGGCGTCCCCATCGACCCCAGTGTCCTGCGCGCCGTGGGGACGATCCAGCCGCGCCCGCTGCGCCCCAGGAAGCGTCGCGTCGGTCGCAAGCACGCCTTCACTAGCTCGGATTCCGAAGATGAGTTCACGACGGAGTCGTCTTGGGACTCGTCCGACGAATTTGACTGATCAAATTCTCACCCTCACTGCCTTCGTCTTTCCGGAACTCGTCTCCGCTGGTTTTCCAAAGAGAGTACTGTACCTTGTGCAGGCTCAAACTTAGACGGTATTATACTTGTTTCTGGAGTTCATCGTTTAAGTTGGTTGCAGTGAAGTTATCGTCTCGTTCCTCAGATTCTGAAGAAGTTATCTGGCTAAGTTCAGCTGTCTTTGATTTCGTACAGACTCTAGCTTTTTACATACCTACTTGTTTTCCGAGCAGACTATGAGTGCTTGTATCTAGAGTTCATGGTTTTGGAGCGAACTAAGGTGGAGCAAATTCCGATCACCCACCCAAATCTGCTATGTGGTGTATGAATGTAAATGTGAAGTCAACTTTTAACCGCTCAAAAATCTCAAAATGTTAGAAACTGTAAATAGTCACTAGTGGCATTGGGTCTTGGGGTGGTTCGAATTGGGTTGCACCACCCATGCGAGCTCCTCATTGGTGGCCTTAGCTTAAATGTCTCCAAAAGGGGTGTGAAATTGGGTCATGCATGTGTTGTTTATGCATGGCATAAGAGGGCACAAAATCCAATTCATCTCATAACAACCATAGAGTTGTCTACGTAGACGGGAAGGGGTCCAAAGCCAGCGGACAGACGGGCAGGACAGACAACACCCTTATCAGATATAGATGCCTGGAATATTACTTGAATATCCATAGAATATTTCTCAAATGTGGGCGAACGCTCCCAAATATTCTAGAATATTCTAGAATATTTTCTATTGGACGGACAGACGACGGAACAACCAATGACCATGATAACAACTACATACTCTACAAAACAACTATGGGCTTTGGTGATTTTTGGGCTTTAAAATTTTGTATCAATTGCAAGTTTTTGAAATTAAATTTGAAAATGTTCGTCGAGTTTCATTCCTAATTTCTCATAGTTTCTTTTGACATACAATGTCATTTGACACTCCAATTGGCTTAAGTTATCAAAATGAGGTTGCTCCGCCTTAATGGACTCGTAAAGTTCATTAGTAAAGTACTTCGTGGATTGTTGTAATAATTACTCTCAAAGGTTAGCAAACAAACTAATTCTTCATGGTTACATTATGTGCTTGTTCATAATCTGACCCCTTGGTGTTGCACTACTAGCAACCATGTTGCCCCTCACTTACTATTTCAAGTATTTTAGAAGTGGGTGAGTCATATTGGTCACAAAAGACAAGAAAAAGCTCCACTTTCCGCATTTGTATTATTGAAGGGCAACACATCTTGAGTGAGAAGTGAAAATGTTGCTTGTAGTATTGATCATGTAGCAATACAAGCAACCCTATTGCTTCTCACTCAAAAGTGTCACCGGTCACTAATGTGGATGTAGAAAATGGTCCTTTTCCTTGTCTTTTGTGACCAGATTGACTCACCCACTTCTAAGATGCTTGAAATAGTAAGTGAGGAGCAACATAGTCGCTTCTAGTATAGGTTCAAGGTTTCTTCACGATTCTCGTAAGCGTGTCACAAAGCTTTGAGAACAAGTCAAAGCAACACTACTAGCAACTCTTTTGCTTGTCACTTACTATTTTTTACATTTTAGAAGACAAGAAAAACCCAACACTTTTTTGGATTATTGAAACATGGAACATAATTATACTAAACTATGAATGAATTCATGATTAAATCGTGATAATCAAGTGATCTCAACAACGTTGATTGCCAAATTAAATATATCATTATATTCCATTGATATTATTTTTTGTGACAATATCATTATATATAGGTTCCGTCTATTTCATAATTGGCACACTGGTACTTAAATTATTGTCATTGGTTGGTGCTTTCCATAGCTACTTACATGGCACAATGTCTTCCATGTCTTACAGTTGGCATAGCATACCACATATTACTATAATGCTTGGGTGCTTTCCACACCCAATAATGTGGCACATCGTCTATCTTTCATAGTCTGCCTACAGATCCGCATATTGTTGCCCTCTTCTCGTGCTTTCTCGATGCACTAATATGGCATATTCTACAATGATATCGGACTTATCCAGAAAGCAAGCTTGAAAAATAAGACAACCCAATTAGATTTTTTTTAACAAAAGTTTGTAGCTTGTAAAGTGTTTGGTCTAAAATTGTCTCGTCTACTTGATTGATGTAGTAACTTTCCTATCATGTGACATGGTTTAGAAGGCATGTAATTAATGTATAGCAAATTTGTATATCCAAGCATTCATATTTAATGAGATAATCTAGATATTTGAAAGACAGTTAAACTATGGTTCCATTGATGTAAATAAGTGAGGCCATTTAATGCATAAAGTGATGCCTGGTCATCTAAAAATCTCCGTCACGTCTATGACAGATGATTGCAACATCGGATTTGACAATTTGTCAAGTTGCATTCATACAAGTTCATCTCCATATTTAGGGCCCAAAAAATCAAATCAAGGATAACAAAACCTACCTACATTACTTGAGAAAATAATCAATTTAAAAAATATATAAAATCAAAAAATTCATAGAATTATATACCTAAACTATTAAATAATCGTTCATCCATGCACATGAATGCAATCTTTCGAAGGGCGAGTAGCTAGCGGCAACACTGAATTTCTTTTTAAAATCTGCAAAAAAATATTATTGGAATTTGAAAGCGACACCTACGACGGTGGGTTATATTTACATTTTTTTGACATTAAAAAATACATGTAAAAACATGGAAAGACAAGATACTTAGACATATGGAAGGAGGAATTTTGTTGAGGTTTTTTTGCAGCAATCTTTTTAAAAATTGAAAGGGACACCTATGACCACAGCTTTAGGATGTAGGGTAATTTTACATATCTAAAAAAAAATTAAATGCATAGAAGGAGAAAAAAATGTATAGTATATTGAATTGCAATTTGCCAACTAATAACTATATTTTGATTGAAAGTGTCCTAATTATTGTATAAGTTTTCCATATGGGGACCAACAAATACCATCAATGATTTATCAAAGTCATAACCAAAATTTCAACTTTTTTAAGGTTTACTCTATTATAACGTATTAATCCCTAAAGGCCCAAGGCATTTTCACACCAAAAACACTTCAAAATTGTTGGTTCTAGTGCAATGAGTATAGAAGAGAACGAAGACTTTTATTTCAATATATAATCGTAGAATCTAATTTAAAGTTTTCTAAGTAAAGTCCTCACAAAATTTCATACCCTTTGACCACATAGATTGAAAGATTATAGTGTATGAAGTAGAAAAAATGGTTCATTTTCTTCCATGCGTTGAGTGGATAAGCAAACTTTGGCTTCACTTGGTTTGAAATTTTTGCACTACCTAAGGTCTAGATTATTTACCATCTTGTTAAACATGAAGTTAGTTCCTTGAATACCAATTTTCACAGGTAGAAAAGAGGTGTAACATATTTAAAACAATTGTGCAAGGAGTGGAGATTCAAAAATTATCAATTTGCGTTTTAAATTTTTGTGAACTAAACATGTTTTGGTTAGGATTCCATGAACTTCTCTCCTTACTCTTCTCTCATTGCTACAAACAAAAATCCTTGCCTCATGGAAAACCAGCTCCATAGTATTACTATATCTAAAAGGTGACCCCTCAATGCTCCCAAACCATAGACCAATTGCCTTAGTCAACACTATTTATAAACTCTTGACAAGTACATTCACATCTATATTATCCTCATATGGAGAAAAACACCAAATCCTACACAACAATCGATAAGACTTTCGTGCAAAACCATAATAGAACCGTTAGAAACTCCAAACCATAATAGTCGCACTCGAAGCTGCACAATTTACAAACCAAGACATATACATTTTATATTCTGATTTCAAAAATGCATTTGGCTCTATTGACCACACAAGATTATTAGCAATAATATTTGACCTTGGTTACTCCACCAATGCAGTTGCACTAGTTGGAAACATCTACCCCATTCATCCACTTCATACGTTGGAGAATATTTTGGAACAACCAGCCCCATCCCCATACAATGTGGAACCATACAAGGTGATACCTTAAGCCCATATCTATTCATTATTTTCTTAGAACCACTACTAAAATTGATGCAAAGGGAAAATAACAATTACACCTTTAAAACATCACAAGTCACCATTTACTCGGCCGCCTACGCCGATGATATTGCAGCTATAGCCGGTACACTTAAATCACTACAAATCCAACTAAATAAAAATTGACAAATTCTGCAATTGGTCCGGAATGGATGTTGGCACCCAAAAACGTGCCGCCACGGGATGTCTAAACAAATCTAAAATGAACCCCACCGCATTATGCAAACTGCCAACATTAAATATTGTAACTAACCTATCGCTATACTACATCAAAACAACCCATATGTGTATCTAGGCACACATTTTGTCCCCTCACTAAGATGAAAAATACAAATTCACACCACTACCACAAAACTTACTAAACAATGCAAAGAACTATTAACATGCACGGCCACTGTGAAACAAAAAATAAAACGAAAGACACAATACTTAGACCCAAAGTAGCATACAGTTCTATGTACTCCCATACTCTATGCCCGCCATAAAAAAACTAGTCAAAAATATTATAGCTATACAAAAATCCATTTGCGGCCTCTCCAAATGTATGTCAAATACCATGACCCAACTCCCACAAAACTTATTTGGATTAGAAGCTTTCTCCCTGAAAAATGCTTATCTATGATGTATAGGAGAACAACTTCAAAATGCACTCAACGACAAAGGTAGACTTGGAAAGATTTATAAAGGGCTCACCCATTCTATCCTTGCCAAATATGGGGTGCTTTAAACATTCCTAGAATTAACAAAGCCGATTGCATTCGATTACCAATCACCCAAGCATTCTTTCTACTAAAAAATGAAGCACAAGTTGACCTTAAAAGCACATTCATAGATTTCCTTATAGAACCCGCATCTTTGGAACAAATGTGGCTACAATAAACCCAAAATGACACAAGTATTAACCAACAATTCTCCCAAAAACTCCTACAAAAACTCTTCTCGGTAAACATTACCAACTTAAAAAAAATTACATTACCAAACAAAACACACATTATGAACCACAATGACTTCAAAACATTTCATGCTACGCCATCCAAACTAATTAAAAACGCTCTTAATATTGTCCAACAAGTATTTTGCCACCCCCATGCCCGAATACATGCGCAACACCATGCTCTACGCACCCAAACCCCTACACACTAAAAGACGCATATACCACCACCCACAATAACATCCATTCCAAAAACAACCCCCCACCAATCCACCCCCCTCCAACCCACCACACATCCCTCCCTCTTCCCCAACATTCATCCTTAAAGATCCCACCACATATTCCATAAATCTCATTACTGACCATAAACATAGAAAACATATTGATTCAAACAAAATTATAAAAAATGACACCAAATATCTATGCCAATGGTTACACA
The DNA here is from genome assembly GCA_963971425.1 of Bryoerythrophyllum caledonicum. Classification (NCBI taxonomy): domain Eukaryota; kingdom Viridiplantae; phylum Streptophyta; class Bryopsida; order Pottiales; family Pottiaceae; genus Bryoerythrophyllum; species Bryoerythrophyllum caledonicum. The sequence continues at coordinate 5,245,640 of OZ020525.1, read as the reverse complement.
ATAACGATACCTACTGCAAATGGCTATCTCAAAGGAACATCTTCCCATGGCATGACCAAAACACCAACACCTATAACTCCGCACAATTAACACAATATTATCAAACCACCCAAGATAAATTCTACTTAGAAATCATTCAAGCACACCACCCTCAATAAACAATTCCGTGACTCAAGATCCATTATCCCACCAATAATCATTCCTCTCCTCAACATCCACACTACCAAATGTAATCCCAAAAAAGATATCCTCACATCAAACAACATAATAAAAATTAATGTAGATCAAGCACATATATACAAAGACAATGGGAGACATCTAATCACTAATTTCCATCACTAGACTCCAATGGCTATGGAACCAATACCATATCAAATTACAAACTCTGACAACTATAGAGCCAAAGTAAAATAATTTGGCTATACCAAATATATAAATACCGCATCCCAAAAAATAACCCCCTTAAACTTGCACATTACACATTATACACTCATCCTAGACTCACTAATATCATCCTTCAACATCCAACACTTGTACTTCTCATCCCTCGTCACATGCCCCATTCAACTCATTAAATTCCATTCACCCATTGAAAGAGACAAAATCTCTGGCTCACTAGGAAACGCCTTTGACCACAAATGGATTGGAAATGGTATCGCGCACCTCCATAACGTAGAAGACACACAACAAGCTATACATTGGGCAAGACTTGTAGCAAAAAATGATCCAAAATATACCTCTATCTTTATTATAACACTAGATATTGACTCATACCAATACTTTAACCTACACTGAGGCCCATTCTCAGATTCTCACATCATTGCCTTATTTCAAGGCAAACTTAGTACCATATGAAGAACCCGCTATCCCACCTAAATTAAAAACAAACCTAGGCTCAAGTCATCCACTATACAAATACTATGCATATACCACCAAAATAATAATATTGGAACCATAAAACAACTTGCTACACTCACCTCCATAACAAATAACCTCAACATATGTTGATTATACACAAAAATAGCCCCACCTAGACCTTCCCAAACTCCGGTGAATGGCAACAAAAATGATCTCAACTTAAATATGCAAACACGACACAAACCCACCTCACTACACCACCTCCTCTCCCACATATTGTGAATATATCCTTTTAAATTTGAACCTACATATAATTACTACACAGATGGTTCCTTCAAAGAACCAACAGAAGTAAGTCCAAGACATTGGCATAGAGAAAAAGCAGGATATGGCATATATAACTTCACCAAAGAAATAAAAATATCTAAAAGACTACATGGACTTCAGAATATCCTTACAGCAGAAATGATGTCCCTCCATTAAACCCTCCAAATTATCAATACACCATATGCTAATGAACCATCATACATCTTTACAGATTGTATAAACGTAGTGTAATGAACACACAAATAACACACCCTACCCTCCCCAATAGCCACTCCAGCCAAGCCATACTAACATCTATGGTTCAAATGTACAAAATCACAGACAAATTACAACCCTCCATAAAGTCAGAGCACATTTCAATATAGAAGGAAACAAACAAGCGGATAAACTAGCTAAAGAAGGACTAGACAAATCTAATAGAAATGCCAAACACTTGCATGAACATGCCCACGCTACCCCATATTACCTTCAAAGAGACAGTTGGTCTTCTATAGAAGACACCCCGGACAAAGGCCCCATTAGATTTCTAGACAAATATCTCAAAAAACAAGACCTAATCAACAATCTTGATTTAATCTTGGGAAGTTTCCTCAACATAGACTAATGGACCGATAACAACAACATTAATAACGAACTCTCTACAAACTTCTCGAAAACCCCTACACTTACATATTCACAAAAAACACGCCTTATCAAATTTTGTATTGGACAATACAAGGGAAATGCCCGTAAACAACTCTTCTTAGGAATAGAAAGATTTCCAATTATAACACGCCCAATATGCACCTCCACGGACCCCGACACATGGTTACACATACTCCTAAAATGCCAATACTATAACATATACTTCCAAATCGTCAAAAGGCACAATAATTGATGAAGTTGGAAAATCCAAAAACTAAGAATATCCTCAAATAAATAAATCAAGGTGTTTTATACTTATGAATGCCGGAACCTTTAACAACAATCCACAAGAAAATATTGTCCCCCATGGCTACCTCCATGCACATGTGGGATCCAAAGATGTCATTGCAATGCAAGATTTAAACGAGATATACTATGTGTCAAAAGACTACCATATAAAGACCCAAGGCTCCTTAAGTACACAAAGGCCACCAGCTACCCTCCAAAACTAGGTCCCCAAAAGGTGGGAAACGGCATCTAGATCCTAGAATTAAGGGTTGCGTAGTCACCGGCGGATTACCGATTAGACCGGTATATCGAAAAACTCCCGGTCCGAGACTGGTAAAACATTCCTTAACAAAGTAGGTAGCCGGAGAAATCACTCAAGTGGTAGTGACCGGATGTACAATGGGGCCCTTTCGACATCACTACTCCCACCCTATCGTTAATCTATCACACCTAGCAACATCCTATCAACAGATAGGATAAATCCACAATAACATATAGCATATAACATACGCTCATCCAGAAGACTTATCCGAAAGAGTGGGCTTATCTTCTGGTAGATCCATGGGAGGATTAACTAGAGGATTGGGAGTATCCACCAGTACATAGTCAAGAGAATCCACCGGAAGGTTGGAAGTCTCAACCGGGAGGTCTACTGGTAGATTGGGAGTATAAACTGGTATATTCAGAGTATCCACCGATACATCAAAAGTCTCCACTACATCAACAAGCATAGCTACCGGAGACTCAACCAAGGAATCCGTTCGTGAGAAGGAAAGATCAACCGTTTCCTTCCCGGGAAGATTTACCGAGAGACCTCGTTGCCTCTTATAGATTTTCACACCCCACTCGTTGGAAGATGGAGAATCCCCTCTACTCAGTAGACATTGAATAGGTGGATCATCATCTTCTGAGCAAAGAGAACTGGTATAAATAAACCTTCTCTTCTTCCGGGTAGGGCTCCGGTCTTGCATTAGTATGGTGGCACTCGTTTGTCCAGCAAGCAACTTGGTTAGTGCCACCATAGTCTCTTGTGCTTTGACCTTCGTGTCAAGGTGCTCCTTCTGGGATGTCCGGAGATCCTTCTTCACCTTGGTCAACTGTGCATGGACCTCCTGGGCTGCCACTAATATGTCTCCGATGTTTCTACTCCAAACACCTTCTGGAGAGCTCTCTGAAGGCTCCTCGCCTACAGAAGCTCTATCTCCATTTGCTCGGCATCCCGGATCACATCCCGGGAGAGCTTGGCTATTTTCTCCACTAGTGTGAGATTCTTGGATGATCTGGGTGGTGGTGGTGGATTTTCTCGGTGAGACCGGAATGACCTATTCTTCTCAAGAGTGACCGGGATGATGACGCCTCATGTGGGCTTGCCGGTAGTGCCAACCGTACTTTAATACGTTGGGGAAAGGCTCGGGGAGCATGGTCTTGGGAAGTCATGCCTTGCCTCCAAATTCTCTTTCCTTCCGGTTCCAGATAGTCATAATACTCATACAAATGCATGAGTTATGGAGTCAAGAAGGTTTTGGAACAACCACCTTCTTGAATTGCCCGGACCTGTGGCCAAAACGCTTTTTCCAACAAAAATCCCCAGTCCGAGAATGAATCCTCGAAGAATGCATGTATGTAGGTTGTGGCCAGTTGCACTGTGATTCTTTCACGTCAATTGGGGTGGAAGATTGGGTTTAAAAACTCAACCACCCTTCTCAACCAGTTGTTCGTGCATTGATCACTCTGATATATCGTAGGAGTTTGATAAGTGCTTATCGAGCAACTCCCAGTTGATCCCAGGTATCCATCCCTCCTCTTCTTGAAAAGAATACACTTTATGCCATACTTCTCTGGTCCATGTTTGGAGATTAGCCCGGTAACTCCTCCGGGTGTTCCAGCAGGTAGCAATTCTACAGCCGTATATCCCTTCTGGAAGGCCCGAGGTTTCTCATATAATCCTATGCAACCCATCCGGGTGAGGTCTTCCTCCAATTCTCCTCCTTGCTTTGTCACCTTCCACTTGTTAGGATCAATCTTGGAAAGCTTGAATGTCCCTGGTGGAGTCATGTTGTCCAGAATGGACTAACTTCGGGATGTGCATGTACTTCCATCAATCACTCTACCAACTTATCACAATTTCCGGTCCGACCCAGAAAACACAAGTATACCGGGCAACTGGTGTACTTTCTCCGGAACACTTTTCAAGATTAATGTGGATGTAGGCATCTCACATATCTAGAAACACAACTAAACAAAACTAAATAATAATAAACGACTTCAGGCAAAAGAGATGACTATGCTAGAAGAACAAGAATATTTGAAGGGGGTTTTCCTGGAGACTGGAAAGACCGGGAAAAAGACAGAAAATTTAGGCAAGACTAGGAAAAGGGAAAGAATAGGGAGAACACAAATTTAAAGAAGACTTGCCACAAGGCCGGGATAATGGAAAATAAATTATGGGACAAAGAGTAGACGCACAAGTAACAAGAATTCAAGATCTAGGACGTACGAGGTCTAAATAGAGTCTACCAAGGGACTTCTTTCTAGACCAAAAAGAAGGCAACCAGAATTCACCCCGAGGAAAGGAAAATGAGAAGAGATCTTACAAACGAAGAAGCTGAACAAACAAGAAAAAAACCTATCAATTGGAAAGAATCACCTTGTTCACAATTCTTGCCACCTCCTTATTGCACCCGTAACCTCCTTGAAATCGTGGTTTAGTCTCTAAATCTTCTCGCCGCGGTTGTGAATCTTCTTGCACCGCCTCCACGCCTAGTAATCTTCACCTCCTTTGTGTCTAAAACCCCATCCGCCATAATCTCCCACAAATCCTAGTTTGCAAAATTCAAAACCTACGTTGCAAAAATCAAAACCCTAGGTGTTTGCAAATTCAAACCTTAGGTGGTTTCTACTCCCTTCCACCTTCCCCCTTCCTCTTCTTCCTCTTCTTCTTCCTCTTCTTCTTTTTCTTCTTCTTCTACTGCTTCCTCTCTACTGTGGCTCGCTTCCCTCGTACCATAGTTTGTTCTTCTCGTACTGTAGCTTTTATCGTGGTTCGCTCTTCTCGTACTGTGGCTCGCTCCTCTCGGCTAGTTTGCTCTTCTTGTATTGTGGCTCGCTCCCCTTGTACTAGTTCGCTCTTCTCGTACTGTGACTCGCTCCTCTCGGCTGGTTTGTTCTTCTTGTACCGTGGCTGATGCCCTGTCTAGGCGATACCCGGTTGGTGCCAAGTCTAGGCGGTATCTGGTTGGTACCCTGTCTAGGCTGCTACCCGGTTGGTACCATATTTGGGCTAGTACCCGGTTGATAACTTGCCTTTATCCCGGGTATCAGCCCTTATTATTTTTATTTTTCTACTTTTTTGTTTTCTTTTACTTTTGTATAAAAGTAAATTCTGTTCTTTTGAATAAGAATTTAGGTCTCTATCAACTACTAAACTAAAAAGAGGAAATCTAAACAATTAAACTAGAAAACTAATAAATAGTTTATCTACTTAATGAAAACTTAGATAGCTAATTTAGCCCGAAATGGTGATTTGAGCATTTGTCCCGGAGACTTTCCTAGTGATCCTCCTCCCCCGGGCGCTCTCTTTAAGTTTTATTGAGCACCAAACTTGATTATTTAAGGCCCACTTTTATCACCATTATAACACTAATTAACTAGTTAAGCATTCTCCGACTTTCACTAATTATCATACAACCTACTTCTATGTAATACTAGAACTACTTTGCTAGATATCTAAACTGAAAATCACAATTTTAGCTAATTGTTTTGATAGGGGCAACCAAGTGGGAGTTTCAAACTCCCACATATTGCTACCGTACGAATTGATCAATTTCAACACCATCTTGACGAACTAATTATTTTTCCAAATCACAGTGCTTCAAACAAAATGGGTATTACCAAGCATTAAATGAGTATCACCTTGGCACTACATGGATATCAGCTAAACAAATCTTTTGAATTTTCCAAAATTTTTGGATGTTCTCCATTGTGAAATAATTATATACAAAACTAACGATTGCGTAGGATATCCAACTCTGTAGTACTCTGTCTTGGTGCCCAAAACTTGAGCTTTTGATGTTTGAAGCACCATAATTTTTTTCCTATAAGTCCAGAAAAGGAAAAATACCCCCCGCAAAGATAACCCGTATTCCTGTAGGCACTAAAATTTTCAAAAATTTATCTTCAAAATTGGATTGTTATGAACTTGCTTAAATACAATTTGTACCCCACACGTACAAGTTGTCCTTTAGAGGTTGAATCTCACCGTGCCTTTTTCATTTCTTTCCCCCCCCATGAAGATCTTTTAGGGAAACTATGTTGTTTCCGATGATCAAAGGTTATTACACTTTCTTTTGTGATGCTTGATTATCCATTAAAGGACCAAGTGACTGTTCAAGGAACATCAATTTTCATTATGACTGCATTTATCTTTCAATGCGTACGGTAAAAAAAATTCTCATAAGTAGAGACTGCCTGAAAATTACCTAATTTAGTCCATTAACTCAGGCACCACGGCCTTGGTGTAGTGGTTTGGGTCAAGGCACACCGGTGAGGTGGTTGTGAGTTCATTCATATTGCCGGCTTGGTGCCTACCACCATAGTCCACCCAATTATTGTGGAAGGTCCCAAGGCCTCGTTGTATGGGGACCCACAAAGCCCTTGGGGGAGATGACATGTCTGTTGTCTCTAAGGCAATTAGTGTAGGGAAGCACTTAGTGTAGAAAAGTGTTTACCCTGTAGAGGGGGGAGTAGTTCTATTACACTAGCCTATGTCCCGTGGCCATATGCATAGTGAAGAGAATGAACAAACACTATATTTACGTCGGTCTCCTTCGGAGACTGGAGTTTGTCTTCCATTATCTCAAAACAAAGGATGCCAACTATAGTAACCCCTTTGAAAACCAACCGAAACCTACAACCGACAGCTTTAAAATTAGGGTATATCCAACCCACTTCCATCTCATTATCACCCATTCAACTTCAAATTGAGGTTTGCTATTAGTCAAGAACCGTCACTTTTGGTTAGCGCTATTGGGGGTACCTATTGGCGGCTACGGGCTAAACATGGTAGCACACTTTGAAAATTCATAACTAAAATACATTTTATGGAAATAATATGAAATCACTTGGCTTGAAATCATAAATCTATTGGCTATTACTTTAAAAAATGCATTGTTATTTGGACTCTCCATATATGCACATTGCTTAAGTTGTCAGTTACTTTGGGGGGTTACCATTCAACGGGATACACCCTGAGAGTCTTCAAGATGCAGGCATGCAAGTACAGAAGGCTAGCCAAAGCAGGGCATTAAAGAGGAGCAGTGATCCCTAAATTGGCTCAAATTAGCTAAAAATCTAGAAGAAACATTTGAGCTGCTACATGTAGACTATGAAAAAATGAAAAAAAAATGAAATTTAGTCAGGATGTTGATGAACATCATATATATTTAGCCACCTTTTTATTTGATATCCATAGATATCACATAGATATAGCATGGATATTATAGGGTATATCATGGATATTGCACGGTATGGCCTAGGTATATGCACATTATTATGTGCTTGAATAGCTTACTTAACTCCTATAATGTGCAAGTTGTAACATATATGTTAATTTTAAGAAATTGATTCTAGGATCTCTGAAGGGAAGGAGCTCGGAGAAGCTCTTCACTAGGCCAACGAACATGGACCCCGTGAGGACTCGGTGGGACGTCGCATAAATTAGGGTGGGCCCCCACCCTCGACCAACAAGGCACCCAATTTTTCCAGCCACTTTGACTTGCATGGTGAAACAAGATCCGTGTAGAGAGCCAAAAGGAGAGAGACGAAGTTGGAAACAAACTCTGTTGAAAGAGGCAAAAGGAGAGAGACGACTAGACTTGCATGGTGTCTTCCTGACAAGTCTAATTTTGGGGTTGACGGATTAACCGTAGGGGCAAACGTGAGGTCAACAATGTGAGAGGGCTCAGCCCTCACAAAATATTTGCTCTGGGCCGTGAGGGCTGGCCAGAGCAAACCCGCGTTTCTGCACCCTCACATATAACGTCGCACGGTCCTCGTAAGCGTCATGTGTGCGGGCTACTGGCCCACATGCACATAATGGTTAAACGAGTGTAAAAATATTGTGCTTTAGATTGTAATGATACGTAATATAAATAAGTGTGTGCCACATGTGCATGTCAAGTAAGCATGTGGTGTATATGAAGGAATTTCCAGATTAAAGAAATCAATTTTTATGTACAAGCAGTTCCAGTTAACCAAAACTTTGCCTATCAATTAAAAAAACTTGCTAAATCCTTAAGTACTAGAGTCCACAAAAGGAATGAATGAATGGATGGATAAATGAATTCGAGGGAACTCTCACGCTCTCTCGTCTCTCTCCGTCCAAGAGACATCTACATACAAGGACACTCATCCTTACAATTGATGTAGAAGGGTCCAAAGAGGAATACCATGTTGAATACCACACAAAAGACACAAATGTACAAAAGAAACGCACTCAATAATCCTCCAATTCTGAAGAAATCAAAGTAGACAATAGCTGGCTTCATATTGTAAGGAAACACATCCGCCTACATTTCCTCGCTTACAAGTTTCCTTCAATCTGGTGAGAATTTTGAGAAATATACAAACTAAACTAGGAGATTTCATGCACTATTCAATGTCCGAAACCAAAACTAGATGAGTGATTAAGATTTCTTGGTTGTGGAGAGTAGTCGAACCTTCTCTTTACCAAATTCCAGCGTTTCCTGTTCACCGTCATCATAGTCTACACTGAACTTCAACTTGTCTGGAAAGACGGCCACTACGGTGCCCTTGTACCTGGATGGACAAATAAGCATACATGAAGCGACTTAATATTATTCAAGCTTAGCGTATTGAAACATAAGTGAGCAGGGTATAAGGAGAATTGGCAATCTTAACAGCGAACTAAGAAGTAAAAGGAGGACCCTAAGCAGCGACTGAGAGCTAGTGCAACTTCAATCTCAGCCCACCGAATCTCAACTCTTACAAAAAGATGTGTGTAAAAGCAATGAGTATATTGCAACAACATGCATGCTCGGCAATAAACAGGAATCAAAGAAGCAAATGAAAATAAGGAAAAAGTCATACCAGATATCGTCAATGGGCCAAAAAATCTCAACACGCTTTGAAATCGCATCTGTGCCCAGGCGTTGCAGAATCCAGCTATCATCGCCAACTGCGTCTTTGACAGCAAGCCGTCTCTGTGCTGAATCTTCAACTACACTTTTCTGGGACGCAGCAGATCGTTTCTTTTTCGATGGGTGATGATCCTTGGCAGGAGCCGCTTCTGCTACTTCCTCTAATGTTTTCTTGCTATCTTTGCTACCACCTGGCGTGACAGTCTCCCTACTAGGCTGTTTCCTGATTTTCACCCGTAGGAGCCTCGTTGTTACAGGACTATCACTAGCTGGGGAGTCGTGCAAAAGCTGCTGCTCATCCGCCTTCTTCTCACTCAAGTCCGTCATTTTGAGTTTCTTCCGGGGGGCATCTAAAGAATCATCATTGTCTATGTTATCCTCGATGTTGGCTGGCTTTCTTCGGCGCTCTTTGCGCGAGTCTGCAGATAAAGTATTCACATTGTGAGTAGAGGACATCATTGACAAAAAGGAGAGTAAGTGAGCTCTTACATAACATCAAGATTCGCATATCCATTCATGGTCATGCTGGCAGTACTGAACAATGAAAGGCCAATGATTCAGGTAAAGCACATGCTAGAGGACATTCACGGTTCTTAGACGAGATGTAACAATGATGTACAACTTGCACCTGCACTGCCTGGAAGAATTGGAGCTTTCTGAGCAGGAGCGATGGCTTCAATCCGTTCGTTAAAGGTTTGAGCTGTCGATCCTGGTTCGGGGTTCTGTGTGGAGAGGAGATCCTTGTTCGTCCGTGAGTGACGCCATGCACTGGTGTCCATATCGCGATACTTGGAGCTGGGCACACGTCGTCTCCGGACACTATCAGAATGTCCTGCCCAATGCAAAGGAGAAGTCCCTGTCGACTCGCCAGAAGCAATGTATAAACGTTAGAATTGATTGAACATGTAACAGTACCTATTCCAGCCTGTCCTTCAGTTTTTCCTTCAAAAATGATAATGATTGGTCAGTTTTTGAGTTTAAAATCTGTATCTGCTATGACTTCAAACGAAGCAAATATCACTTTACTCAAATTTGAAACAATAATGCCCGATAACTGTCGGATATGAAAAGGTACCACGGCCTGCCTGAGTCTTTTGAGCACGGTCAGAATTCTCGGCATCACCAACTTCAATCTCAGATTCTGGCATGGTAGCTGCTTCTGCAAGTAAGTACCAAGTGTACATAGTGAGTTCCGAGAATTGCTCTGGCAGCTCTGCAAATCAAATTACGTCCAAATCTACTAATGATCCAAGTATGGGCAGGCCATGCGTAGGCTAAAACGGCTAGAGACATGCTGTGATTATGTATCCACAAAATACCTCCATGACTGGCACTATAAGTCCCTGCGGACGTTAAATCAAAATCGCTCTCTTTCGTTGCCACTTTGACAGATGCCTTTTCTTTGCCTCCTTGAATTACGTGTCTCTCAAAGCTAACACTCGGAACCTCGGTTTGTTCTCGTCTAACAGCAGTCTCTTCAGGATTTGTTATTTTCAACTTCTTGATCTTACCAAAAACTTCCTGCGGAGTATCATTCCTGAACTCGTCCAGCTCACCAGCTTTTGAACTGCGATGCTTTCTGGTCAAGGGACTCTTCTCCTTGGAAGCTTCGCTCTTTCGCTTCTTGTCCTTGGGGGCCTCAACTGCAATATCAACACCAGATGGAGGAACTATTTTCTTTAAAAGAACCGTTTTCTTCACTTTTTCTGAATTATCGCCCTCAGCAACTGAGTTACATATAGGGTCTATATTCAGGAATGATTTCTCCTGCCCATCCCCACCTGCACCATTCCACCAGAGATATAAGCACATTGATGAGTAAAATCAACCATTCCTCAACGCCATGGAAGTAAGATGTCTAGGTCATGAAGAAACACAAAAATACAGCAGTATGGATTCCAAAAAGAATCAACGTCTTACTTGTTGTTGACCCTTTCTTGGACTTCTTCGTTGAAGTTGTAGTTTTCTCTGGGTTTACAGGTGGCAAAATGAGGTTTGGTTTGCCAGCAGCACCTTCCACTCTACTTGGTGTCATCTTGGATTTTGAACCATCTTTAGTTGTTACTCTTTTTGGCTTTTTGGTGCTCTTAATGAGACCCTCAGCTCCGACTGCAACCTTTCTAGCCTTCTTCCTCGATGATTTTTGGGATGCATCTTCTGCTCCATTACCCTCAGGCTCACGATCCTCTTCGTCAGAGGACGGACAAGCAATTGCTATCTCTTCTTGTGAAGGTAGCCCAGCAGCAGCTCGAAATTCTGCAATTTGTGCTGAATCTTTGATATCTTTCCTCCTCCAAATCTCTATCGCTGCTTCATCTAAATCTGCAACCTGAGCATGCTATCACGAAGTTGGAAAGAAAATACCGATATACACAATCGAAGAGAACTCAGGATAAGATACAACAAGCACACATGAAGTTCCTACCGGTAGTACATATTCCTGCTTTTGATCAGTTAAAACAGTAATGCCTAGCATCAGCAGGTCTTAAATAACATATTGTGAGAGTCTAACTCTGATGTAAAATTGTAGCAAATGCTTCTTAATAGGGACAACAGAAAAAGTATGACGTTAATTAAAAAGGATCTCATTCAGAAAGCTCTTTATCACTATGAATGCAGATGAGCTTAAGTATGGTAGCAGGAATTCCGGCTCTCTTCTTCTATTAAGACAGCATTCCGAGCACAGAGAGAAAGAGAGAACAAACCTTGTAACATTCGCCACGACAAGATGCACATGTGTAGCGAAGTTGCGAATTCACTTGAAATTCCTCATATTTTTCATCACTGTAAGCACGCACAAGATAAATACGTTAAAAGCTACGAGTAATATATACACATTCCTCTCATATATAAGAAATAGTTGCAAATCTAGACCTAAAGTACCACACCCAAAGGAAATCAAATACGAAACACATCAAGGGGAAATAATCACCTGATCCCATCACACTCACAGTGAACCCAGTGTTCACAAACATCACAACATACCATAGGCGCTGGTTCAGAATCTCGATACACCTGTTCACAGTAACCACCAATTAATGTATGTTAAACACCAAAGCAGATGTGAACAAGACGCTCTGGAAGGCCCCATATATCAGCACTCCAACTTCTTCAGTGTCATACGTCTAGCAGACTTACTAGCAGGGCAACTTGCAATAGCCACTTACCTTTAAGCAAATTGGACAATATTTCCCTCTCGTAAAAAGTCTTCCACATGCATCGCATAAGGAATAAGACAAGAACCACCTGCAACAAAAAATAGATCCACCTTTTCACAAATGAGGAGCTTACAGCATATCAAATATTACATCAAAGCCTCCAGCTTCATTAACAAAAGACTAATACCTCGGATCACGATCTTACAAAAGCAAGTCGCTAGGTATGTCCGACTTTTACTACTGTAGCTGTAAAAAAGGTGTAAGGTATAGACAGTGCATGTGAGTGCAGTAAAAAAGAATGGGTCAAAATAATCAAAATCTCACTTCGAACTCATGCCCCCTCCAGGTACAGTGGTGTTGCAGCTTGTGCAGCGAACATGCTTGGGACAAACGAATGGTCCTTTCAGAACATGCTGAAACAACAACACATGGCATGACAAGTAATAATCAGATTACTAGAACTTCGATTTTGACGGCTTGATTGCAACGATATTCAATTGAAGTGTAAGAAAGCTGTCAAATTGGTGTAAGAGCCACTTCTTTAAGACACTAGAAAAATTCATAACGGTAAATTATATCAACGAGATGGAAGTTCAAGGAAGCTGTTTGCACCTTCAGAGGGGGCTGCAGGCAAGTAGAATGATGTGCCTGATCACACCTTTTACAGAACATCAACTTGTTTGAATCTCCCATCCGTGTACAAACCTTCAGGAAAAAAATTACAAAGACATGATATTAAAAACCTGCTCAACAAGCACCCATATGTAAACAGCAAGTCAATTATTAAGAAAGTCCTCAAGCCTATACCTGTTGAACATGCCTACAAGGACATTCTCATCTACAGTTTACCTGCTCCACGATCACTAACTCTCATCTTTCATTGTATGAAAATTGAGCTGTATGTACAAAATAGAGTAGTAATCTTCTAAACTCGGTACATAACTTAAACAAGATAGTGGTGACATAGTTATGTTTAATAGTTTGTACCTACCAGTAACAAGATGTGCAGAAAGAGGAAAGGCCAAGGATCATTGTGCAATTTCTGATGACATTTTCATTGAGTTCTGTGTACGTACCTCACAGATGCGGCAGGAACCACAAGTCCATGAGGCCCAATTGAATAGATCTGGCATCCACACACCAACCGAGCCATATTTATGCTCCTAGCGGGGATACTCTCTCCGTGACTGAAAATCATGAAACTGTACAAGAGAACAATATGTTGACTCATGTCACAAACAAAATATCCGAATGGAACAAGAGCTACTAAGAAAGCCCCTGACTCACCCCTGTGTTCAGCCCAATGTTTGGTACATTTGCGGTGATACTGTTTCCTACATGCCTGACATGACAGCATCCGTCCTGCCTTGTCACTGCCTATGGCTTCACCACAACCGCAAAGTCCACACACAACTTGTGGGATCAAGGATTCGAAATTCTCCACTCCATCCAACTCATCCTCTAGCCCGCCACGCACTGACATTCCAGCCCGTTCGCGATCCGCCCAACCATTAGCTGATGCCTCTCTAGATGCATGCTGCGAAACTTAATGTCAGAATAAATGTGAATATCTAAATAGCAAGACTCGGAATTCTCGGAACTGGCATAGTGAGAAAAGGAACGAGACCATTTTATTGAGAAGAAGTTTGGACATGAAGCAACCCGCGACACATCACTTTGCAAGTGAAAAAAGTGGCACGTACCTGTCGTGAAGCATATTTCGCAGCTTCAAGCTTCTTACTACGACTGCTCTTCGCAGAAGCATCGGCTTGACCAACGATAGAGAACGTCGCTTTTCTGCGGGTACCCGCACGTTTTGTCAAACCATCATCTCCGCTATCATCAAGCAGCTCAACTCCTTGGTCTTCGAGGCTCTTCTTAGGTTGATTGGGCAAGGGCGGGACCGGTATTTCAACATACTCCGGACCTCCGCCAAGCATGAGACGCGGATTTGCAAGAAGACTCTGCAGAGCTGACGCTCTCTGCAGAAACTCGTGCTGTCCGCTCTGTGTCCGGAACGGTGCCGGCATTCCAAAAGTGCAGTGGCATATTTTCCGACTGCACACAGAAGGCAAAAATCATGTGAAGCTTTGCACGTCTAAACTGATAGGCTACCACCACACAAAAGCGTGGACACTACAATCCACACCTCAGCCGCATCTTATCCTTCTCCGTCACCATCTCTAAACAACGCTACGTCATCCTCATTCCTCATCAAAGCAACTAAACAAACCTCGTGTAACAGGAGCGGTCGTGTATCCAAAATGCACCTTCCATGATAGGTATTCTGCTAAGGCACTTTCCAACATAACTATTTGTACAGTGAATGTCTCCTACGAATTATAAACCCTAACCTAACACTAAAAATTTAAACACTACAGAATCAATTACTCACCATGTAAATGGACAGGCCACATGAAATGCCATCTTCTCGCTGCATGCCAAGCCGTGAACGCCTCGCAATCACGTTTACATCGTCCAATACGCCGTCCTCGAGAGAACTCGACTGCCGAAACCTTTGGTATACTCAAACCTCAGCAGCCCGACGACGGAAGAACAACCCGATCAAACCCCAGCCAACAGCCATAGCCATAGCCGGACGCCCAACAAGCACAGCCCGAGTTCCAGCCATCCCAGAATCAATTTCTGAGAATTAGTAGAAATGCTACAAAGAAAGCTATTCAAGCTCATAATATGTGGAGATACCTAGGTCATACCCTCCAATATCCATGGTATACCTAGGTACTACCCATTATATACCTACGTGATAGCCATGGATATCATCTCAAGAGGTGGCAAAATACTTGTTGTGGGTAAGTATTCCGGTTGAATTTCATTATTGTTTCAAATTTTAACAGTAGCCCGATTTTTCTTGTAGCTTTTCAACGAATTTTAGTCAATTTAGGAATTGCTTAGCCCGACCCATATAAAATTATCATTTGAATTGAATCGAATTGAATTGATGAGTGACTTGGATTTTATATTCACCTTAAATTAAATTAATTAAAGTATCATATTTTAAATTTTGTTATAAAATTTATACATTTGAAGATCCTTCGGCCGCAGATAAGTTGTGAAGTTTTTCAATAATCATATATTTATCATCATTAAAAAAACAAAAAACTTTTCCTATTTGTATAAGAACTGAAAGACCTCTCCTAAGTATAATAAGACACTTGAACTTTAGAATTACCTTTTGAACTTATTTAGAAAGAATATAAAGTACTATTCATACTTTGCATACATTGTTTGATGTATTTTTATAATTTAAGTAATGACTTCCCTATCGATTTTTATAGTCTAAATGTTGATTTCCACATTTGTGACAACTCATCTAAACTATTGAAGTTTTTCTTCCTAGTAGATATGTAACAATTTAAATACATTGTATTATATATTGTCATTCATTATTTGATGATCACAATGAAAGTGAGAAAAATTGTACCCATACACACACTTGGTCCTTTAGAAATTAAACATAGAAAGTTTAGCTTAAATTGTCATAAATTTTATATTACTTCTAATAAAAAAAACCTACCTAACCAAATGACCTTGAATAATCAAAGATTAAGATGTTCTCATTCAAATATAAAATATTATAACTAAATTTGAGAATTTTAAACATCTTATGACAATCTAATGTTTTACACATGTATTGGCATAATTAAATTTATGATGTAATGTAAAGTATGAAGTGTTAACTGCATTGGAAGTATAATGTAACCTAATAATTGAGAGGTTTTGAAGAATTTGTTGTAAGAATTTTGAAAAATAATCATGGTATATTCAAATTGCAAAAAAAATTCAAAATATGATTTCATAAAATACTTTTTAACTACTTTGCTAAGATTTTGTTACTTTGAATTTGATCCTTGTAGAAATGTATTATTAAAAAACTTTAGTACGGAAAAGAAGAAGTGTTAATTCCAATTGCAAGCAAAAGGAAGTTCATAATCATAGAAAGAAATTAACCATAAATGAAAACAAGAATGAGTTTATTTATAAAGATTCACGCCTCCTCCAGAGAATGAACGACGTGATAGTATAAAACAACATGATTCAAAAAAATAGCTCTTGTTTGATTTGATGGTTTTATCAGTAGAGGACATGATTGATTTATAACAACAAAGTCCTTTCTAAAATCACTAAATACTTGGTGGTCTAATCCTTACATTAATCTCTAAGCTCATGTCAATATCTTTGAGAGTGAAGAAAGAGTTTGAATAAATCAACCCTCATGTATATGAACTACTCTCTTTTTCTAATTAGAACTAATTCAAATAATGAAAAAGAGAGACTATTGTATTCAAGTGACTTTGCAAGAATCTCTATTAATGTTGTTTCAACATGTATGTATGCTAGTTGATGAAGAGAGAATTGCTATTGATTGCTAGGTGATGTGTATGAATCCAGGTGTTCTTTTTTCTGTTTGAAGTGGATGAGAAAATTGCTCCTCACGCCATGAGATGTTTATGTCTGCAGAGTCTTGCAAAGCAAAGCATAGCCGGGCTACATAGAGGAGTGTAGGCAAAGTTCGTGGGCTCCATCTTGTCCTCTCCATCTACTTTGGCTCCTACGAGTTGGGCAAGCGCGTATTCACCACCCTCGGCAACTGTCCCACCGCCTTGGTGCCTCCGCTGGAGAACATCACCTCCTCCACAATCTTGGTGCCGAAAGAAGTCGTGAAGCAACGCATCCAAGCTGGCGTGGTCGGGTCTACCATGGGCATTTTACTGCACACTATCTCGTCCAAGGGCATCGGGAGCCTCTATGCACGCTACTCCGCAGCTCTATTGCGGAACTTGCCGTCAAACATCATCAGCTTATCCACTTTTGTAAGTAATATAGGAAATATCATCTGTTTTTTTGGTGGGTTCATGTTCATGATGAGTAAGAATACTTTTGCAGGAGTATTTGAAGCTTGCTTGGTTGCGGGAGAGGAGCAAGAAGAGAATCTTGGAGCTGTAGCACAGTGTGATTTCCAAGGCGGCGGCGGGAGCACTGTTAGTGTTGTTGATGATGCTGTTGGACGTGGTAAAGATGTGGCTGATGATGCAGCCGTGACGGCGGGTGTCAAGAATGGGCCTGTTGTCCGGTGTGCGCATGGAGGCCGAGGTGCGCGTGCAGGCCGTTGTGGCCTACACGTACACTAGCGTGGCGTCTAGCCTCTGCCAAATTTGGGTGGCAAAGTATGCACGGCCTCACCAAGGGTAAGGCGTTGCGCCTCTTCTATAGCACGTGTTTCTCCACGCTTGGCTTCTTTGCATTGGAAACCACGCGGGTCATCATTCACAAAAAGTATCTTGAGGATATTAGAGCTGCCACTGTTGATCACAACTATGGTGAGTAGAAATCGATGCACATTCCGCATTCGTATATGCAAGTGTGTTTTCTTGAAGGACCGTTGATTTCCAGTGCATTTGATCAACTGACGCGACTCGCAAGTCGAGATTGGAGTGCATTGTTTGCATCTATCCATGCGAGTTGGTTTTCTCTTGGAAGTTGAATTGTAATTGTAAACTTTTCTTATGAGATGCTCGGCAATCTGATCTTGCTCTCAAATTTCAATGATAATTGCACTAAAATCCCTTTTTTTAACAATGGCTTGTCTCCTCAATCATTGAAAAGATGTTGTAATTTTAAACTAAGATTGGAACGTTTGTGACTTACTATAATATATCAAGATTTCAAAAGAATATTAGGTGTAAAACCCAAAACCTCTTCAAACAGCAAAGAAAATGTTGCTTTGGAATTTTGCTCATGAGGGTGTAAAACCCTTGACTCATCTTAATATGATATTTTTAATTTAAAATATCCTCACAAGACAAAATTATATAATTCATCTCAAGGAAAAATTATCTACGAAAGTGTAGCAAGAATTTTGCAGCAACCCAAGATCCAATTAATTTTACATAGAATTATGCAACTCTTTATTGAGATGCAATACTAAATTGATTCTCTGCAACAAGATCTTCGAAAGAGTTTCTGAGCATTGGGATCTCAATAAAAACTCTGAGCGTTGGGATCTTGATAGAAGCTCTCAACGTTGGGATCTCGATAAAAGCTCTCATCGTTGGGATCTTGATAGAAGCTCTGAGCGTTGGGATCTTGATAGAAGCTCTGAGCGTTGGGATCTTGATAGAAGCTCTTAGCGTTGGGATCTTGATAAAAGCTTTGAGCGTCATGGCCATCATGACTCAAATCTTGGTTCTGCCGAGTTTGTTGATAGTTCATCATATGTAGGGCTGGATCATAATATGGTCCTGTATATGGATTATCATTGTAGGCAGAGTAAAGCTGTGAAGTTGAGGGGGCGTTCCAAATCGATGTTGTCAAATCTGGCACGTCCAAGGGCATCATGGAATTTGATTGACTCCACTCTGTAGCTTGTTGATAGTTTGCCTGTGGGGCATGATTACAACATGGGTCTGAACATGAACCAACGAAGTAACCAACATCTACCTGGGAAGTTGAGCGTGGGGCGTTCCAACTTCGTGTTGTTGAATTTTGCGCATTAGGGGCCATCAAGGGATATAGCTGATCCAAGTAGAATTGGTCCTGTAGAGCTTGTTGATAGATCGCTTCTAGGGCAGGATTACAACATATGTATGCACATGAGTTCGACATGTTGTTAGATGGTCCTGGGATCAGCTTGAATTCGTTAGGTAGAGCTTGAAACCAACTTGACTGATGTAAATCCGGTGTTTGA
Source organism: Bryoerythrophyllum caledonicum (assembly GCA_963971425.1). Classification (NCBI taxonomy): domain Eukaryota; kingdom Viridiplantae; phylum Streptophyta; class Bryopsida; order Pottiales; family Pottiaceae; genus Bryoerythrophyllum; species Bryoerythrophyllum caledonicum. Next base: position 5,226,519 of record OZ020525.1, on the reverse strand, counting down.
CCATGTCCCCAAGAATCGTTCCAATGGATCTTCATATACGCTTCCTCGATTTTTTTGAATTTCTCTGCACAAAGATGCAAATGAGTTTGAGAAAGCTTTTCAATTATGGAAGTTACACAATCTAACTAAGTTAATTGAACAGTGGAACATACCTCCAGGATGAACATTCATGTGTCCTCCAAGGGCTTGGCCACTTCCGAACGTTTTCTTACAGACGATGCACTTGAACAAGTTCTTCTTTGCCTTGACCTTTGCCTTGCCCTTTGCCTTCCTATTCGCCCCTTCTTCATTGCCTTCCTTGCTTTCTCCGCCAAGTACATCTTTGCCTTCCTTGCTTTCTCCGTCAAGTACATTTTCGCCTTCCTTGCTTTCGCCGCCAAGTACATCTTCGTCTTCCTTGCTTACTTCGCCATGGATTGTATCTGCAATTTCAGCTTCAACACCAACCGTCAGCAACAACCATATACCTTCTAAGGACTACAACCGTGCGTAGGTTGCATACTTTTCATTTTAGGTTGCATACTTTTCATTTTAGGTTGCATACTTTTTCTTTCCTAAAATGAAAAGTATGCAACCTCCGCTCTTGCCGGTTGAAAGAACCATGGTGCATAAAGTGTAACTCTAATCTTTCAAGTCAACAAGGACTAGAACATAGGACGGTTGTCCGATAAAAGGTTATTGAAGAGACCCCGACCTCCTTGACCATAGACAAGGAGCACGCCTAGGGAAATACCACGTTTAAGAAAGATGCCTCAAATAATACCAGCTCAATAGGCTTCTAATCACACCACTTCAACACGGTTCTAAAATCCTATAAGACTATTAAACCAACCGAACAATTTGACTCACCTACAACAATTTCAACTTCCTTGCTTTCTCCAGCAAGTACAAATGCATCTAGAACTAAATCTATTGTCCCATATTCACTTGCAAATCAACAACCGTCAAATCTTTTTGAAGAGATACAACAAAAAGTGACTACCAATTATTTACTAATTCTAATTTCCTCTTTTTAAACACAAACAAAACAAACTTCATTTAAAAGAAGCACATAGCACATTTGTGTTGGTAAAAATAATTGTGATCTACAACAAGTGATGGTTTTCTTACCAGGTGATAAAAACGAGGACATGAGAACAGGTTGCAAAGATTCTCCCAGAAGCTCTAAATCCAACCGCCCCCACAAGCAGTTAATACACCATCCAAAATACCATTTTCTAGAAGGATCGCAAATTCAAAGTAGAATACAAACTCAACAGTAGGCTAATTCTAACAAGACATCTTTTGCAACCTTTAACCAAGGATTAAAAAAATAGTTGAATTACTTGACTCACCTGCAATAATGTCATCAATGAGGAAGTCATCCTCTGATGATCCAAGGACTACATTGTAGGCCTCCAACTCCATGTCACACTTATCTCAACTCACTCTAAACTACAAGTTTGGTATACCACGATGTGCAACTCGCTCAAGTCAAGGACAAAAAGAAAAAGACGCCTTGTAATATATTGTTCTACTTTTAAGATTCAAACTCTAAATCTCCACTCTTATAGTTTGTAACCCCAAATCCCCCAAAAGTAAAGTAAAAGAACCCCAAATTTCTCAAAAGTAAAATAAAATAAAAGGCTCACCATCCTTAAAGTCTGAAACCCCAAATCTCCCTAAAGTAAAGTAAAAGAAAAGGCTCATAAAGATTTATGGCTCACCACTACACTAAAATTTGCATTTAGTGTAGTGACACAAATAGTGTACTTACCATAGTACACTAATTGGAAACAAGTTGATAAATAGTGTACTAATTGCAAACAAGTTGACGAATAGTGTTAGCCGTTCATGACATTCATGATACCCCAATCAACTTTCTTGTGCCAATAAAAATTACATAAACTAAAAAGATACCCCCGATCAACCGCCTACCAGCCGTCATGTCTTCATTGCATACTTTTTCAAGAGATTACTTTTTCAAGTTTTGCTTCATAAAAAGTTTACTTTTTCAAAAGTTTGCTTTTTCAAACGTTTACTTTTTCAAACGTTTACTTTTTCAAAACTTTACTTTTTCAAAAGAATAATTATCCAATTTTTTTTTTCAAAATTTTACTTTTTCAAAAGTATATTTTTCCTAAAATTTACTTTTTCAAAATTTTACTTTTTCAGAATTATACTTTTTCGAAACTTTACTTTTTCAAAACTTTACTTTTTCAAAAATTTACTTTTCAAACGTTTACTTCTTCAAATCTTTACTTTTTCAAATGTTTTTTTTTGGAAAAACTTCTTTTTACAAAAGTTTACCTTTTCAAGAGGGAAATTTTTTTTTCCCCGAATTAATGTTTTTACCTAGTTCTTGTTTCTTTCGAAAATGTTTTTTTTTCCTAATTGTTGTTTTTGCAAAAATGTTGTTTTTTCCTATTTGATGTTTTCCCAAAACGTTGATTTTTCCTAATTGTTGTTTTTTCCCAATTGTTGCTTTTTCCAATTTTTTCTTCGGAAGTTTTATTTTTTCCTCTTCTTCATCTTTTTGTACACATAATTCTCTACTATGATACACCAAATGTGCACAAGTAATAAAAGATATATTCCAACCTTTACTGGAATTCACTAATAGTGTAGTAGTTGGCATTTAATACAGTATTCTATCACTACACTAATTGTGTAGTTCGGAATTAGTGTACCTGTTCGTATCTAGTGTTTAGTGCACTAAATGCGAATTTTAGTGTAGTTGGAAATTAGAAAATGCTAGAAAATGCTTCACATCTCCAATACCTCTAAAAATTGTGGACAAAGAATGCACATTACACACATCATAATGGTTTATTGTTTAGACCTTTTTTACAACAAAATTCAACACCAAGAGAAGTCAAAGTCTACTCATCCTTGAAACCCGAGGAGAATGAATATCCTTATTCTTTACTTCAAACACTATTATCTCTCAATCTCTGCAGTCAAAGATTTCAAAAATTTGTGAGCATGTAGGTTAATAAGTATAGATCATTGAATCTTACCATTGGAGAAAAAAATACTAATTTTGTTTTCCATTTCCAATCTATACATTACAATGAAGCAATTTAGGTGAAAAACACTCAAGGAGTTTTAGAGGTTAAAAATGACAAAAAGAATAGTGTTACTAGAGTGTTCTTTAAAGTTCTCCATGAAGAGAAAAGAAATGAAAAGAGGAAGGTGAGATTGAAAGACAGAAAGAAAGAGTATGAAGAATTTCAAGACACATTTTTTGCATCAGTGAAATGCATGACAATCAACGTCCTTGGGCCCTATCCAATGCATGTTAAAGCTCCTCCATAGTACTATACCGTGAATTTCCAACGGGTTGACTAATAAGGTAAGCCCCCCTAAAACTGATAAGTTAAGGAATGCGCAAATATGAAGAGAGGAGATAATTCTACTATTATTTTTTTTATAGTGATAGCCAATAGAATTACAATTCCAACTCAAGTGATTTCATATTTTTTCGATGAAATTTGGATAAGTTATGAATTTTCAAACTATGCAACCATGTTTAGTGGGTGGCCAGAAGTAGGTACCCCCGATAACCAACGACCAAAAGTAAGGGTCTTGACTAATAGCAAACTTCCATTTGGAGTTGAGTTGATAGGAATAGGATGGAAGAGGGTTGGATTTACTCCAATTTTATAGGCGTTGGCTATGGGTTTTGTTGGTTATCGGGGGGCTTACCTTAGTTTCCCACACTAGCCTTTTTTTTGGGATTTGAGAGGATAGCCACTATGGCTGCATTGCTTTGGGTGTCGCGGCTATTTTGGTGCCGAGGGACAATGGGAGGAGGAAAACGTCTAGCTGCTACAACATACGAAAGCAAGCAGATTGGCAACTAAGCAGAAAAGTTACTAGTATCATGTGGCAATTTTTTTTCCTTTTGAATGACTATTTCTGCTAAGGGGGACTTGCACAAAAGTGCAATATGGCGCTTCATAATCTTTTGAAATATGTAGATTGGCAAATGATAAAATTGAGGTTCCAAATTTTTGGCTCCAAACCAAAAATTCCCGGTGCAATTTAGGCTACAAAGAAGACTAATTTAAGCTTCGCATGTACAGCCCATTCACAAGAGCCTCAAGCTCAAGCAAACACGATCATTAAAATCTGCAACACTAGCATTGTCAAACATAATTGAAGTAGGATAAACACAAGTTGAAATATATAACAAACTAAATGTATTTTAAGTTCACCCATCACATTCATTGTGTATATGATCAATTAGTTGTAACAGAACTTCATTGTGTTTATCCTACATTGTGTATATGATCAATTAGTTATATACAGATTCATTGTGTAAATGATCAATTAGTTAAAACACAATGTCTTCTGGGTCCCTGAGATTAGCTCCCCTACGTTTGCAAACTTGCAAGACTTGAATTTGCATGGGTGCAAGGGGATTGGAGAATTGACAAAGTTCTGCGAACTGTTTTTGTTGGAGAAACTCAGTGTATCAGACACTGCAATTGAGGAAGTACCTCACAATTTGAGCAAGTTGAAACTCTTGCAGTCTATTGATGTGAGCCATTGTGGAAACCTTAAAAGTATCCAGGGTCATTTCAGAGAGTGTCGGTGCATCGTCCTTTCAGAGAGTGATTGCGCATGGTTGTTATCATTTGAAGAAGGTTCCTGAGGACCTCGGCTTGTTGCAGAAGCTGGACAAGAGCTCTTGTTTCCAACTCCAGAGCTTGGGGGGCATTGTCTATGCAACAGCCTTGCAACATGTGCTTGCACGCCATTGTAGGTGCTTGTCGAAAGTTCCTGAGGATTTTGGTAGGTCGCAGAAGTTCGCAGTGCTTGATCTGCGGCGGTCCGAATTAACATGTACATTGCCAAATGATTCCAAGCGGCTTGCAGGATCTAATTCAAGAATGGACGCTGGGATTGTAAAATTAGTGGAAAAATGTTGGGGTTTGATTGTGCCTCTTGTGAAGAAGCTACAGAGGTCTCAGGTTTCATGGGCGGCTTGTGCAGACAAATGCAATGGTGGAGGTGAATCCATAAAAAAATCATGGGTTGAAGCCCTGAAGAATGATGCCTACAACTTGCTCAGGGCTGTACTCTTACAGGCTTGTGAAGACTTCTCTGCCTCTGTTTGCTGGACATACTTGATAGATGATAGAAGTGAGGTCGTTGATGTATTGATATGTGGACTGTGTGAGCACAATTTCCATAGCCAGACCTCGACAACAACAAACAGGCTTCGTGATGTGGTCGCTGAAGTACTAATGGTTGGTGTTTGGAAAAGTGGGCTTACCTTACACGGTAGTGGATTGTAGTGGCAACAACACCATCCACATTCAAAGTTGGACCAAAGAGGGCTATACTAGAGCCATGGAGAAAGACCCTCCTTCACTACACCATTGTATCTATAAGGTTAGCCTCCCCATAATCAACAAAAACCCATAGCCAATGCCTATAAAATTGGGGTATATCCAACCCTCTTCCATCCCATTACCACCAACTCACCTCCAAATGGAGGTTTGCTATTAGTCAAGACCCTTTCTTTTGATCGTTGGTATGGTTCATGGCCACCCACTAAACATGGCTGCACAGTTTGAAAATTCATAACTAATTCAATTTTCATCGAAAAAATATGAAATCACTTGGGTTGGAATTGTAATTCTATAGGCTATCACTGAAAAATGATAGTATAATTATCTCCTCTCTCCATATATATATATATATATATATATATATATATATATGCACATTCCTTAACTTGTCGGTGTCGGTGTTTGCGTTGGAGAGATTATATGGTTGTCAATGGACTTCCTAGGTTTTGGTATCGGGATTATAGTAGTGATGCAGAAGATATTGATGAGGAAAATGGTGAAAGGAATTCATTCTTCCAGATGTGGTCGTACAAGGAGTAGAGGTTGTGTTGGATTAGGGGCGTTTCACACTAAGCCCAAGGGCCGAACTCCATTGAAGACCAAACTATGCCGAGGGGCCAAGTTTTGGAGTTGTAAAAAATTATTAAAATTATTTTAATGAGAAAATGTTCGGCCCCTCGGCAAGAGTTTGGGTTTCTATTCTTGTTGGACCCAAACTCTCCTTGAGGGGCCGAACTATTGGCGCCAAAATTCTCAAAAAGTGCTGCCATGTAAGCATTTTGGTGCCCTTCGGCCCTTGGCCCTTGGCCCCTAGTGTGAAGGCCCACGGGCCGATTTTCAACTCTAGGCCAATCAAATTGCTAGAATTGCTCGGCCCCTTGAGCTCGGCCCCTGGTGTGAAACCCCCCTTAGTGTATGAATAAACTCAAGGATGTAGATGAGGAGGACATGGATAAAAAGTGGAATCAAGCAAGGGTGAACTGTTTTTGGGAAGAAATCAAAGAATAAAGTTAAGGTAAGCCACCCTAAAACCGCCAATATCCCATGGCCGACAACTACTTTTTCACTAATAACCGCCACTACATGCACATGTAACCAACTCTCTATTTTTTATGGGGGGAGTACAGGCAAGGGTGGCATGAATTGGATGCACAGTTGGTGGTTTTAGGGGAATGGGATCTTCTAGACTTATTGTACATGCAAGAGTGGAGAAAATGAAATATTTCTAGAATTAGTTTAAGGTTGACTCATTGCCGGTTTTTGGTTGTTATGCATGCGGTTTTAGGCCATTTGTGGAAGGGTCATGGCCCCCACCTACTGACGCTCACCCAACTTTCTTCACACGTGCCTTTGAAAATTCATAACTAATTCATAACACATCGGAAAAATATGAAATCACTTGGGTTGAAATTGTAATTCTATTGGCTATCACTGAAAAATAATATAATTATTATATAGGTTCTCTATATATGCAAACTGCTTAACTTGACGGTTGTGGGGGGGTTTACCTTACATTAAATCATGATGTCTTGCAATCGTCAATGGAACGGAAGTGGTTACCTGAAGATGAACTCAATACGGATGACCCGCACTACTTTGATCTTTTCCGTCGTTTTTTTTTCCTCAAGGTTCTTAAGGAAGGAATTTGCTTCATTGGGTAGAGATGAAATTTATTTTGAAGATAGTGACAAGGATGAAGAAGGCACCGAAGATGAAGCGGATGCTTGAACCCTCCTCAAAGTTGAAGGATGGATCAAAGATGAAGCGGATGCAACCCCTTGTACGGGGTAAGGTAGAGGCACCCAATTCCGATCACTTAAGCGAGTTTGGGACTCAAATGACATTGTATGTCAAAAACATTTATGTAGAAAGATGTGGAATTAGGAATGAAACTCAACAAGTATTTTTTCAAATTTAATCACTAAGATTTGGAATTGATATAGAATTAAAAAGCCCAAAAACCACCGGAGCCTATAATCAAATTGTAGAGTAGGTGAGATTTGGTGCCCTCCATCATCCAATGCCAACAAGTGAGAGTGAGTAAAAGTGAGAAGACATGCCATGGATAAACAACTCATGGAGGGTATTGAATGCCGATCGGCCTAGTTCAGCTTTCAAGGCAAGGCCACCAATGAGAGCTCAATTGAGGTGGAGCAACCCAAAATTGTACACTTCATGACCCAATGCCAATAATGACTGGAGTTTTCAAATTTCGAGTTATCGATTTTCGGTCGCTTCATGCACCATTTCATGCATTTCCCATTTTCATGCACCATGCCATGCAAACTCTACTAATTGAAATTGGGTGGTCGATCGGAATTGGGTGCCTCTACCTTTGAAAGTTGAAATTTCCAGGGGAAGCTTTCTAGTTTTGATGATCTGAAATTGTTGACATTGAAGACTCTTCCAAGTAGGATAGTTTAGTGTAGAAAGTTACTGGGTGGTAAGACGGAAGTATCGGATCATGATGTACCGCTCTTCGAGGAGCAATGGAAATGGTGCCATATATTGGAATGGATGCTGATGTTATCAAAAGGAGAAGTTTCAAATTCACTAAATATACCAATTTCATCATATAGTCCAACTTGCCAAGTGGGCTAAGTAACTCACTAGCCTTATTCAATGTGAATTTCATCGTGAGATTTGCCAACCAGCCAACCAACATTCAGTCAAGTGATGCGGAGTTTATTGATGCATAGTTCAACCTTTAGCCTTGAATATCAGAAGGTGTCACTGGTGGCCACAATATTCTACATGTATGGTGTCATATTTGAACATGATAAGGTTCACATATTGAAATGATCTCCAAACTTTTAAGTTCTACTAAACTTTTATACATTTTTCATATTCTACAAAGTAAAATATGCGCATGTAAATATGGTTCCCAAACTGGGGCTCAAGGATTAAATTGCACAATCTAGTGTGATAAACATTATTTGAGTTTGATCAAACGAGGAAAGATCAATAGAGCACCTGAAGACACAATTCGTGATGTATTTTTCATGCACTAATGAGATGCACTAGTACAAATGGCGAGGGGGTAGAAGTACATTAAGATCAATACAATTTATGCAGAAATTGTAGTAAGTCTAGTATACTTATTTCATATTCCTTCGAAAAGCCTTTGATCAAGGAGAACCGTCCATTCAAATTTTGTAGTGAAATTGTGTCTATTGAAACTGAGGTTTTACAACTCCACGTCTCTTTCCGCAACGGTGGCATCATGCACAAGCTCTTGAAGCACTTGAACTCGGTAGTGTGGGTAGGAGGGAGTTGCCAAAACCGCAAGGATTCCAACAACCAGCGAGTTGATGTATGTTGTAGGCTCTGTTCCTTGGAAGTTGCTCCGGACGTCGTTGAGATTGTCGTTTTTGTCGGGGCCGCCGATGATGGCGCCCATGGCGAGGTTGGGGTTGGGGCTCTTGCTGTTGTAGTACTTCCACCCTTGGGAGCATTGGACTCTTTGAGGAAGGGCGGTGATGGAGGGGATGGAGGCGGCACGGTGGTGAGGTTGTTGTGAGTATTTCTTGCCAAACCCAACCATGTAGGATAAGCCTTGTGGGTTGGCCCCAAGTATGTAATCCACCTATGAGATCATCCAAGTCATTAGAAGATAACAAACAAAACTACCAAATGAAAACAAGACCTCTAGTATACCATGGTGGGACATGCATTAATGAAGTGTTTGTTTATCTAGCACCTTGTACTATATAGGAGTGTCCTTGTTTTTTTGTAAATGTCACTTGACGTTTCTAGATGATACTCTCTTGTTTATCTTAAATAATTCTCAACCAATTCCAAATGAGTACAACAGAGAGAAAGGCAAGCATTATTCAAGGGTAATCTCTTTCTTCACTCTTGAGGATAGCTACAACCACTTTGACTTGAGTTTACTAATCACCAACCTCTTCCTAGTGACAAGAACACACCACCAATATGAGATTCTATTAAACCTACTAGAGTGAGGAAAGAGTGAGGTGTCTGAAGAGTACATGTGACTTTTACATACAACACTACAAACAATCTTGTCGCTCCTCACTCGAAAAGTGTTGCCCATCACTTATGTACAATGTGGAAAAGGGTGTTTTTTCTTGTTTTTTGCGACCCAACTAACTCACCAACTTCTAAAATACTTGAAATAGTAAGTGAGGGCGACATGGTTGCTAGTAGTGCAACTCCGGTGTCCTAAAATCAAAGCCATAATAATTTCTCAACAAGAGAGTGGTCTAAAAGTCACCTGTGTTTGTGCAATTGTGAGAAGCTGGGAAGGAGTGATCTTCTTGTTGCCACAAGTGACGGTGGCTTGGGCTTTAGACAGAGATCTGGCGTAGCTTGTGAGCAGAAACGCCGCAGATGTTACACTCTGCATGTTTGTGGCCGAACTCTGCATCAGAAGGCCCCCTAAACATGGCCCCAACATATGATCAGTCAGAAATTCAATCACACTCCTCCAAAGAAACAATGCTGCACCATGGTTACCCTGGGGTTGAAAGCAAAGAGGTGAGTTCCATGCTGTAACTGCCTCTCATGTCACAAATGAGCATAATATTCTGATGATTCAATTTTTTGCTGGAAGTGAGAGTTGGGTACCTGGAGTGTAGGTCGTGGTGGAAGTGGGGCTGATGGAAGAAGGCAACACTTGACAAACATACCCATCTGCTCGGTCCTTGTAGCCTTGCAGCCCCCGAGTCCCTTTCAGAAGCGCCTGCACCAGCATTTAAAATAGTGCTTCAGGTTAATTCACTCCAGAAGAACAAGACGGACGAGGCCCTTCAGTTGCCCTTTAAGGATGAGCCAACCCAAACTGGACGGTAATAGCTATTTTCGGACAGTAGTAGCATTGGCCGTCCGAATCAACCCCACAATCCTCGTGTGTCTACATTCGTCTTTCCGGATTTGGTTTTGGTCGGTTGGCTAGAACTATGGCTGTGTACAATCCAACTACATATTTGGCCGGCCAGAGCGGCCCCTTGTCCTTAACCCCTAAAAGCCTGGGACAATTTCACACCAAAAACACTTCAAATTTGTTGATTCTAGTGCAATGAGTAAGGAAGGAAATAAAACCTTAGGTTTATCCTTTTGACTGTAGGATCTCCATAAAGATTGACTAAGTAACATACTCACAAAATTTCATACACTTTGACCGCACGGATTGAAAGATTATAGTGTTTGAAGTCAAGAAAATGGTTCGTTTTCTTCCCTGTGTTGAGTGGATCAGCAGACTTTGACTTCACTTGGTATTATTTTTTTGCACTACACAAGGTCTAAGTCTCTTACCATTGTGTTGAGCATGATGTTAGTTCCGTATACAAAAAAAAATTAGAGGTAGAGAAGGGGTGTAGCATATTCAAACGAAGTGTGCAAGAAGTGGAGGTTCAAAAATTGTCAATTTGCGATTTATTTTTTTGAGAATTTGATATTTTTTAGAATGATAATCTAAACGTTCAATAAGAAGGTTCACACCACATTATTATTTGTAGAAAAAATAAAAAGTGAAAAATATGAATATCTCTAGGTTTTATGTAGAAAAGATGAAGTTTTTTTCCCTGCTTGCCTGAATTGTGTAAAAATGTTTGAGTTGAGTTAAAAAAAAATCTTACAATAAAGACAAGAATTTTTCTCTAACATCTTCAAAGAAAGTTATATTCTCTACATGTATGGAAAATCTCAATGTTAATAGAGACCTCTAGCAAAATTTTGGAGTTGTCCGGAGTCCCCATTTCTAACTTTGAGAGGTACTAACTTTCAAACCATGAATCCAAAAATAATAATTAAAATATCTCTACAGAGCTCTTACCAAGGACAATCTAGTGTAAGCATTATTAAAAAAGACTTTTTTAAAAATTTTAGGAACTTGCCCAAAATCCAAAACGTATGCCCCACGTACACTTGGGCTCTTAGGGGTTAACAGACATAATGGACATGTCTATCCTTAAATTTAATCAAACATATTTTTAGTGTATAATACATAGATTCTTTGAAGATACTCAAATATGCTTAAATAGGCTCAAATATTTACAACCCTGCCGGGACATGGAGCTTATCAGACTCTCGCAAGAGTCTGATGAACGTCTATACTTGTGCTCAACAAATGAAGCATCAAATTAGAGCACCAAGTCCAAGATATCTTCAGCTTTTGTAGACTTCCAAAATATACCAGACACACCACCATTTTTGCCCCAATTGTTAGAGTAAGAAATTCTAACCTGAGCGCTGAGTATTTGCGCTCCCGCAAACTTGTTATCCCAGTTGAACGCGTTCATGGTGACAGTGGAGCCCCCTAAAGTGTTGGCATTCTCTGTGAGGAACTGGAGGTATTTGTCCTGTTTGGTGGCCTTGAACAACCATGCGGCTCCCCACAGCAGCTCATCCTGTCGTCAAATACTAGAATATCAATGCAATTCTTCCATACACAAACTCTAATTTATGCACATAGCAATGGATTAAGGATTCTTGTCCTCACGTTGAATCCTGAGTAGGAACAGTAGAAAGGGCACACAGCTGCAGCAAGGCTGTCGCTGTACTTGCCTCGGTACTGGTCAGCAAAATGAAACATCTGCACATGATGCCAGCAAAAAAACATATCGTGAACAAAAATTCACCTTTTAGGACATCAATATTCTTGTCATGCTACTTGCACTAGATCCCCTGTTTTCTTTATAAAGATGGTCAATAGTGTAAACCACACTAGTTTGTTAATGAATGCTGTAAGTTTTTACTCCATTTTTACGATGATCCTCTACTTATGTAGTATAGATAGATGTGCTCTCAAAAGTTAAACATTTCCAAAACAATTAGCCTGGTTAAGCTAATGACCATCTTTAGTGTACTGGTTCAACCCTGGAGGATCTGAGCTAGTCTTTGGTGATAGTATTCATGTGCTCACTCTTCTGGCGTTGCGGAGGAGGTGGTTGGAGTAGTCCGAGTCACTGCTTCGGAACGCCATGGACGCGGCGGCAAACGCTGCAGCCGTCTCGGCTGCTACGTCAGAGCCGGGGTTCTGGGCATCGATTTTGTAGGCGGTCCGGGGCGTGTCCATGTCCTCCGGCCTCTCCCAGCAACTGTGGTCCGCGTTGGGCTCCCCAACCTGCAAATTATGAACTCACGCACACATCATTGTGAGTCCTCGTACATCCTGAACACTGTCGACCTGTGAGGGGCTGCAACGGTGCATGTGTTTCATCACATCTCCTTACAGGCAAACTTCATACCATGACCTGTTTTGACCTCGCCAATGAGTTTGACACCTATTAATGAAGAGTCTAAAAAACCAAAAAAAAAAACCAACCAATTTGGAGTGTCGAAAACAGCCCCAAATTTTGTACCAGTGCTGTCTCTCATTTTTAGTACTGAAATCCAGCTCTCAATGATCAACTCAAGGAGAAAAAAAAGGCGGTTGTAATGAGTAATTGAAATCCACTCTAAGAAACTCTCGAAAATCAACTCAAGGAGAAAAAAAGGCGGCTCAGATTCATGGTGCAACATGACCTCCCCTTCTCCAAGGCAGCAGAGACTACCAAGTTTCTCAAGAAGACACCATCAACCTCTAGTTTTATTGATCTAAGAGCTATTGAGAATGAACAAAGAGTCACACCATAAATTGAAAGACTGGTGTTTCATGGAAACTTTGGGTGACTTCCGAGAGAGCTTTTATCTCAACACTCTTTCACTAAAGAAATTTACATTCACAGTCATGAGTACAAGAAGTTCAGTATAAACCACTCTAGAAACGTTGTTCCTTGATTTCTTTGGTAGGAGTGACTTGGATTTTGACACCTGACCTGCACCCAGAGTTCGGTTGGGCCCGTGTACGCCCTCAAGAGATAATCCGTGCCCCATTTGATGTTGTGCAAAGCGTTCTGCAGCTGCCCAGTGGCCTTGAAATTGTCCCCAAACTCCACCACATTCCACGCCAGGGTTGTGATGGTGAACGCCATAGGCAACCCAAACTTGACATTGTCTCCAGCGTCATAGTACCCTCCCGTCAAATCCACCTGCACAAACACACATCATCAACGTCTCCACAAACTTGATATAAATGGAGGTTCCTCAGCTAATTTCACTACTAGCAACCCTGTTGCCCCTCACTTACTATTTCAAGCATTTTAGAAGTCGGGCCACAAAAAAAAAACAAATAAAACACCCTTTTCCACATTCTACGTCAGAGAAAGGCGACAGTTTTTGAGTGAGCAGCGACAGGGTTTCTTGGAGGATTCTATTGAGATAATCTAGAAACAGCTCGAAGAAGAAAAAGGCAGTTCAACGTCAGAAGATGTCACTAGTAGCCACAATATTCTACATGTATGGAGGCGTACTTGAACATGATAAGGTTCACATATTGAAATGACCTCCAAATGAAAGATGCTAATCAAAGGATCCTCAATCCTAAGGTGTAAGTCTTGCTAAACTTGTATTCTACAGAGTAAAATATGTGTGTATGTAGTTCCCAACTAACGTTTATGGTTTAAGATTCCACCAAGCTCTTTCAATGACTTCATTCAAGGATTCACTACCGAGATGATCTTCTGAGAGGCTACTAAGAGTGAAGAAAGTAGTAAAAAGAGGGGCTATCTTATGAAACTTTGGGTGACTTCACCAATAACTCTATTGGATGATCAGGTCCAATCAATACTAGGGCGGGCTTGACGTGAGGAGCCACATTATGAGCTCATATCGTGTACGTACGTGGTTGTCTCGGCCATCCTTGAGGCCTGAGTCGCCTCTCCACTTGATCCTCTGCCAGGAAGGCAGCTTTCCGGAACGCTGCACATCATAGAAAAGCAGGGACTTGTCCAGGGCACTCGCGTAATCACCACTCGTGAAGGATGTCACCAAATGGGCCCAGAAAAGAGTCCCCACAGACAGCAAAATCAACCTCCCCATGATGAAGGAACAAAAACCAAATGATAATGACAAGGACTCTGAAAGATGCAGATTCAGTATAATATCAGTCTCTGGGGGAACTCATTATATACTGTAATTGTAAAGTTGCCGCTTGATTTTGGTTGACATGGTCATGCGTATTACACCTCATTTTACTTGGGACAGAATTCACGGTATTGAATTTGTAATGTTGGATTGTGCATCAGGTTCAGAAGAGTTCTTGGCTTGAGATTCATGGCAACTTGTAAGATAAGATAGCATGCACCGACGTTATCGGTAGTTGAGATGAGTCCCAGGTTCTGCTATTATAATTACGAAATTCACTTTGTCAAATTATAGGTGCATGGTCATGAGAGCTCTGTATTTTTTCACTCCCAATATCAGAATCAGCCACAAACAAGTGCCCAGGTTATGCATGTTAATTCTGTTAAACTTGGTGAAATTGAGAGGTATGAGGAGGTGAATTGGGCAAAGTACTTGTGTGCAATGACAATGTCAGGTGTGAATCTGGAGCATACAAGTGCATTGACAAGGTCGAGTGAGAACTCATTTTACTCTTCACTCACGAGAATTCAGAATATTTACTTAGGTTCGATAATGTTTTCTGTGTGCACGTGTAGTACAACGACAGTTCATGCATTCCGACTTTCTAGTAACAATCGGTACTTTGTGGACTTAATGCAGAATTTTTCATTGCAGCACCTCACAATGTGAAGGTCTAAGATTATATGATCTCTTTCCTAGATCCATTATGTGTAACTTGGACTATCTGAGCATCTTGCACATTCATTCTAGTGTCCTCACCAAGCAAGATTATCCAGGCTGCTACGGCAACTGGTTGGTAGGTAACTAATCTCCTCACATGGAAGACTCACAGGTTTTGTGCAATGGTGTCAAGGTCTCAGACGTAAAAGGCCACCTCCACAACCACCGAGTTGCGTACACAAAATATCGTGTACTACTTTCTCAGGCTTTCTAGCACGACTCTATTAACTCTTTTTCTACCAATTGTAGGCTCTCTCGAAGAGAATTTCCTCATTGTCACACCAAAGATGTGTCTGAGTTACCGAATATTGACATACCGGCTTCCTCCGGCAAGTTCATCGGGTTCTGCCTTCAAGCTCAAGTATTCGCGTTGCAGAAAAGGAATGTGATGAAAATGAGATCAATGGGAAATGTTCTATTGCCAGATGGAGCAGTAAGAAATACAGTGAAGTTCTGGCATTTCCTCACATGCTGAACCTACTCCAAAAACCTAACAGAAACCTACATGGATATGTTGTTACCCACACATCTACGCCAACGTGTTTGATTCTAAGTAATGCGAGGGTACCCACTTGGACCCTCGAGAGACCAGCAAATGAAACATCAATATGAACCATGGCTAGTCTCCCGAACGTCTATGTTGAAGGTGTCAGACTTTCATAAACCATATTCCTAAAGACGATACAGAAACCTACACGGATATCACATGAGATCTAGGCCTCTGTTTCAACTTGGAAACATACTTATGAATACCACAAATCCAAACCACAGCTTTCTACTCTAAATACTGGCGAATGAAACATCGCTTCCGAAGCTGGATATGGCTTCAAAACTGCACTCACTCTTGCTACCTGAAGCAAGAGATGCCAGCACTCCCACCATTGGCGCATTGATGTACAGTACAGAGTGGGCTCCATCTGGGCGTAATTGCTCCTCACATCGTTGAGGTTGTCACTCTGGTCCGGCCCTCCCAGAATGGCACCAGTGGCCAGATTAAGGTTGGCCTTCTGGCTGTTGTAATACTCCCACCCTTGTTGGCACTGGATTTTCTGGGGGTGCGTGCTCAATGAGGGCATGGAAGCCGCCCTGTGGTGTGCTTGCGATGGAAACTTGGTGCCAAAGCCCACCATGTAGGACTGGGATCTAGGGTTGCTCCCCAGGATGTAATCCACCTGAAAGAGAGGGCATACATTGTGGCTATTACTGTCGGTATCTTTTTAAACTGTTGGTGATTTCAGGCAGAACTTTACCATTTGCACAGGATTGTACCTGTTTTTTTGAGGAGGTGGAAAGCTGGGCGGGCGTTACACGGCGCCCTCCGCAACCCGGAGTGGCTTTGGCGGCTGTCAAGTGCTTGGCATAAGCTGTGAGCAGGAAAGCAGCTGTTGTCACATACTGCATGTAGCTCTGCCCACTGTAAAACAAGAGGCCCCCTGGACATAACAGAGTCGTTTGATTAGACACCGTAAGGGCTATAAACTTCTTTTCTCATTATAATCAGCCCCAAACATCTCTGAAATAATATTGACGAGAATAAACAGTGGCCAAGACTCATGATTCTTCCTTCACAAAGGCTGCAAAACTACTTCTGAACTCAGTTTTGAGACCACCATGCTCTTCTACTGGTCTGCTAGCTATCAAGAGTGAGGAAAGAGGAGTATTTTTAATCAAAATAGGGGTCCTTTGTTGAAAAGGTGGGTGACTTTGGAATGAATCTCTAATCAGTACCTGGAGTGTAAGTCGTCTTTGAGCTTCTACTAATGGTAGAAGGCGACACAGCACAAATGCAGCTATCAGCTCGGTCTGATCTGTAGCCTTGAACTCCTTGAGTTCCAGACAACACAAGCTGCACATCACATAATTTCATCCTGTCAATAAAGCAAGAACGATGTGAATATCATCTTCCAATTGATAATAATCTAAAGCCTTCCTAAATAGTACAGAGAAAACCACATGTCACCTGGAATCCGGAGTAGGAGCAGTAAAATGGGCACACAACTGCAGAGAGACCGTCGCTGTATTTGCCTCGCTACTTGTCCGCAAAACTGAATATCTGTCCAACCAATAGCACTGAGATATAATTCCATGGTATGTCAGATTGATGTTCTACTCCAAAAAGCTAGACAATGATAATACTTCCTCACCAACTAAGAAACAATCAACAGTCTAGAAGTTGAGATTCTCTAATTTTCAGGTAATCTCATTCCATGTAGAAAAAATGCGACTTTCACACATGGTAATTTGACATGGTAAATCGTAGTATTTTCACATATATTAATTTCCTTGTTTTTTTTAATGTTTTATAATCATTAAAGAAAGGTACAAATGCACATTTGAATTTAAAAATATTTTCGTATTTTCAATCCTACTGTAAACATGCATTTTTTTAAATGTGGGGGAGACTCTTGGGTATTCACATTCCATGTTATGGATTGACTATGCTCACTCAAGACAAGTGCTTGGATTCACCTCCGCATCTTATACTTGTCCTTCCACATGCCCATGACAAATCATATTACCATAATATTGGGTATACAAGCAACCATGATTTGTGGACTTGTGGAATTGGTGAATGTAAGTACCACATACATACATTTGACAAGGGGTCTCACAAGGCATTTACACATGTGAAAATAGCCGACTTTCACACATGGGAAAATAGTTGACTTTCACACATGGGAAAATAGTTGACTTTCACACATGGGAAAATAGTTGACTTTCACACATGGGATAATAGTTGGCTTTTACGCATGGAAATATAGCCAACTTTCTCACATTGAATGCGTTCAATAATTTTAATATGTCAAAACAAAATAAATTACATTGTTATTAGTAGTAAAAACTATCATTTTTTCTCATGAAAATAAATTTACCACATACTCAATAAACAAACCCAGGAAAAGTGCAGTTTTTACCATGTCCCACAAGTGGCAATACCTCCTACGCCCCTGGTGGGTGCAACTACAAGAAGAAGAACTCCGGCCCCCGAAGGGACCAGCGTGAATATAGTGTTTGTTCATTCTATACACAAATCCGATGGCCACCGGACAAAGGATAGTGAATCTAGAGCTACTTCCTCCTTTCGAAGGTAAACACTTTTCTACACTAAGTGCCTTAAAGACAACCAACATGTCATCCCCCCCAAGGGCTTTTTGGGTACCCATACAACGAGGTTTCAAGACCCCCACCATAGTTGGATGGACTATGGTGGTAGGCCCCACGCCGGCATGGGGATTTGAACTCACAACCACCTCACTTAAAGGTGCAACTACACTACTCTACTCTACTCAATAAAGAAGAAGAGGAACTCTTGTCTCCAAAGGAGACCGGAGTGAATAAAGTGTCTATTAGTTCCACCACTAAATCCATGTCCAACTCTACTCACCACCATCAACTCATGTGGACAAATCCACAAGACCACAAAGAAAAGAAAACCAAAAATATTGAGCCTCTACCTACAACAATTGTCTCCCCGGAACAACCTCACGAATGATCTATCCACGCTCAACAAACGCCAGTGATGGTTCTCGTCACCAAACGAAGATAGTTCACAAACGTGAGCGTAATGCTGAAGAGTGTGTCGACGCAACTTGACATGATTGTCTTTGTGCCTTGAATGATCCTATGTCATCGATCTCTTGTTAGCAAGTATCGTAGTACGTTGTGGCGGCCACTAGAGAGACAACGACGTTGCTAGGGCCGCGGGGCCCAAATTCTCCTTGTCAATCCTTCGTTGGCAAGTATCGTAGTAGGTTGTGGTGGCCGCTAGAGAGACAACAACGTTGATGACCGCATGGCCCAAATTCAGCTCGTCGATCTCTACGGCAATGTACATGCTGCCTTGGACCACATCCAAGGTGATTGTTTCAAGTACATTTATATTGTTACATAGATTAATACTAATTGAATGATTTAACGTTATTTAATTGTTAAAATACATTTTAATTTAACTATGTTTATAATATATACGTTAATATTAGTATAAACATAATATAACAATGTCTAAAATTACTTACCTAGTGTACATTAATGTAGTCATTATAATATTGGCATTAAAAAAAAATTAGTGTCCCATGTTCAATCTTTCGAACGCTTGTGGGAGGAATCATTCGACTTTCATCTTTTGTTTTATATATGTCACGGTGAGGTTTATAAATCTAGTTGTTTCAAAGTACAATCACAATACCATGTGGCACTACATGAAGTTGCACAAACAACTATGATGTGTGAAACTTGACAAGGTTTGCAAGTTTTTACGTTTTTATAGATTTGATTCTTGTCTTTAATAATAATTCTTCTCTTTAGTGTAAGAATGCATTTCAATCCAAGACAAAGATTTTCATACATTGTTGGGGAAGGGGGAAAGAAATTAATTCTTGTATTTTAAACGCTATAATCTTCATATTTGTGCGATGGATTGCAAAAAATAAAATATGGCATGTTCATATAGAAGTAAGTATTTTAAGATCTTATGGTTAAAAGTAAAAAAATTCACTTTAAAATGTGATTTTCATATTTCTTTTTGATAGTGGCAGTTTTGGGCTAGTTTTTAAACAAAATTTGTCAAGGAAATTTAAGAGTTAACTGGAGATTGCCCTTGCCTCATTGAAGACAACAACTCACTACACTAGTCTAGCTACATTAAAAGTAGAATTGGTTTCCGTCCGTGCGTCCATCCGTGTGGTCAAGCTTATCTATGTTTTCAAAAAGATTTTTATGCTTTTCCTTTTATACTTTTATTTTGCACTTTTGCTTTGAAACACTTATCCGGTCGGGACGACCGGGATTCCACTTATATTGTATAATACACATTGACAACACATTAATGAACCCTAAAATTCAAACAGTTTCTATACAACTTGCAATTAGATCTATAATGCCCGATCACACATAACAATAGTCTTAGGTACAATTGCGGTCATGGGCACCCACTCCTTCTCGCCCAGGGGGAATTGACCCCCTCGTTCGTACTTATCCAAGGTAGGCCCCGTCTTAATTGTATGGGGTTGTTTTTCTGGCCCTTTTATTTTTGGGGGGTCTAGATTATATTTTGGATTTTTTTTGACAAATTTGGGGCCCACGGCCATTGTTTATCCTGGAGGATTCTCCCTTGCTATAAATAGGTCCCCATCCAAAAACAAAATAGGGGCCAGGTTTGGCCATACCACCTTGTGGCCCCCTCGGGTAAGTACGAACGAGGGGATCAATTCACCCTAGGCCTCCTTCTCCATTGCTTTGCAGGGCCGCACTCAGACTTGGACACCCCAAATAGTACTATATCTACACTTTTACTTCACTCTTGGGTAGTTCAACCGGTTCAAGAACGCCACCTAATACTGTCACTTCACCCCAAATCCGAGAGATATCTACACATGATTTAGATTTTAGATCATTGGCGGTCTTAGGTGCACTTAAATTCGGCCAAAGATTTGTTCATGCTTCTTTGCTTCGTGCGGTTTCCCAAACCCGTTCCTCTTGCAAAGAATACTTCCTTCTCAACCCATTCCAGAAATAACACCCTAAACCATCACGCCACCCAAAACTGCAATTGTAAACAATTATATAGAATGGACATAATTACCATATGCATTGGTCGGTTAAAAACCTACCAAAGCATTTATTTATCCAATTCAAAGTAGTTCGGACACAATGGGTATCACCTAGGTATTATATGAGCACCTCCTAGATATTACATGGGTATGACCTTGGATAAGTTCCTTGAGTTTTCCAAATTTTTTGGACAATCTCCATTGTGAATTCATTATGTACGAAACCGATCAATGCGTAGGGTAGATGTAAGCATTGGTCGAGTTTTAGGTGCTGCTACAGTGACTGTACTTAGACTCGGCCACAGTTCGTCGACTTCCTTATGTGGCTGACAGCACACCCGCCAATCTTGGACTAGAAAACTTGTGAGGATTTGCCTATTGACTCTGGTTGAGCGTTGAGCCGAGCCACAGGCTGGGAGGGGAAGTTTGTGAGGCTTACATTAGTTATCATTTCAACTTGACTCATAGAATGCAATTTGGCTAACCAATCCCACTCCATGCATGGCTTTATATTATCATCCTTGTTCCATTTTGATGACCATAGAAGTGCAAGGTCCAAAAATATGTGTTGTTGTTCTTTTCCAAGTGCATCAAATCCCACACGAAGATTCAAATCATACAGGATGAACTTCATCTTTCAATATGTTGAACTTGTCATCTTTCAACTTCTTCAGGCTTTCATCCCATTTCCTTATCCCACATTGAGGCTACCCAATTGACCTCCCAATGCCTTCAATGCCAAAGGATGATATGTAGGTTCCCCGCCACAAGAAAATCGACATTCCTCCAAGCATTGTCGTACAATTTCCAAGTCCCTACTCCCTTCAATGAATTCCTTGGAGATTCTAGCTGAATGGAGAAATACACCAATTGCACCCTCTTTCTCCAAGTTTGGCATCTCCATACGGTTGCATTCTTCAATGTGTAGTCGTTTCAAACCATTTAGCGACCGTGTTGTCACAAGCACCCTGCTACCATCATGGTAGTCCGCATGTAGGTAGTTCTCAACCTCTTGAATATGGTTATCCCATACATTGTCCAAGACTAGAAACACCTTTTGTCAATGCATGCGATTTTTCAACAGATATAGAAGCTGCCAAACATTATTTCAACGTCTAAAAATCACATCATCAAACCAATTCCACAACAAATCATTCAACACCATGGTAAAGAACATTAATCATTCAAACCAACAAAACAAATTAGCAACAAGCATCATAAAACTACAAATTAGTGTGAAGTACATTCCATCCAAGACATCATGCATTCCTAAGAAATCAGTAATAGAGAGTACAACATTGAACATTTTCACATAGTATTCCAATTGTGGCATCTAAAGACATATGAACAAACCAAAATACAAATCCATCTACTATGAATTTTATATCTCCATACTATCATTGAACATTACCTCACTTGAACTTTTGTTCAAGATGTTGCACTAGCCTCTGTCAGTTCTTCAAGAACTCTTCTCAACGACTCAATCTCATTATTATCTTTCATCTCAATATGGCACACCTTGCCACCAAAATTTGTAAACATTTCATTGTAGATGGCTCTTGTGATAGTAGTCTTGCCAGTACCTCCCACTCCATACAATCCCACCACTCCAGCTTTAAACCTAGCACATCCTCCAACCTCCTCCAATTTCTTTTTTATTGGCTGTCAACAAAATGAACACTAGAATCAAGTTGTACGCACAAAATATCAAAACAAACAAGTCAATTGTCAAAATTTGTGCTAAGCTTGAAACATTTGAGGTAAATACCCAATGGTGCGAATCCTCACATAGAAAAGAGAGCCTTGTTACACAACAACCATGTAGTGCAAGTAAAACAAAATTCCAAAAGAAACTCAGCTGATTTCAAAAGACATCAAACCTTTAGAAAACTTGCAAAACTCGTCAAGTTTCACATCATAAAACATAGTTGTCTATGCAACTACATAGACTGCCGCCTGATATTGTGATTGTGTTTCTAAACAATTAGAAACAATTAAAAACAAAATGTAAGATAACTGAAATAAAAGATAAAGGTCGATTCATACCTAACACAAGCGTTCCAAAGACTGAACATGGGACACATCATACTTCACATCTGGTGGTAACAGTTTGCAAATTGCCTCCACCACCTTCTTCCGAAATGCCACTTCTCCTTCACATGCTCCACTGTACTCCATCGCATTTATTCCACCTGGAATATTTGACAATGCAACCTTCCATGCCTCCACATCGACTCTACCATCTTCACCAGCAAACCCATTCCATGCCTTGAACCAACCAGCTCGTCGCTCCTCTTCATGAAATTGTTCAATTGTAATTCCAAGAAACAAGGGTAAAATTTTCAGTCCCGGGGTGTTGGATCCTTGTGCCGTCACAAACTCCTTCAACTCTATCATTGGCCACTTGGAGCGGGTGAAGAATTCGTCTGATAAAACAAGCACTGCAATACGGCATTGCTTTGCTGCCTCAATGATGAGGGGAGGAAACTTTTCACCCTTCGACAAGCTGTTGTCTCGTCTATCAAAGAATGGAAAGCGGTGTACTCTTTCCAGGTCCACACATAGCTGCTCTGTGAAGCCCTTTTGAGCCCCACTATGGCTCAAAAATATTTTGTGCTTCGGTTCCAAACACGATTCCCTAGACAGACCACAAATCGTGAGACTTACACACCTCAACACAACACAAAGCTACTAGAGTTCTCATGATCAACATACGACTGGGATGAACATCCTGATGCATACCTAACCTCTTGAGATGGACCTGCATCATCACAACTGTCATTGGCGTCAAGCGGAATAGATTCACCGGGATCATTTTCTATCCTCCTGGGCGAATCGTCCAAGCATTTCTTGCGCTTCTTGCCGGTGCTGGACATTGTGTGATGCAAGGGTTATATTAAGATGCCAATAGGCTGTGAGTCCCAAAATGTATGGTTCTGAAGCTGGTGGTTCCGGTTCCAACGTCATCCCTACAAGCTTCCTTGCACATGGTGGTAATTAAACCATTTCGAGAGCGAAGTTGTTCACCGTTGGCCCACCATCTTATGCAAAAGATGAATTACCACTTGACTTAAGCCAGTGCTGAACCTATTTTGAAGAATTCGAAGGAAACAACCCTTGCAATGTACTACTCTTCAGAATACCATTAGCAGCTGCATCAGCACAAAATGTACATCCATGTCGTCAGAGACACATCTTTCACATGAAGAATAGAAATTACCATGCCAGAATGTCCCAATGATACCACGACTCCTCGACACTTCCTCTACTATACACTATTCAAATACAGTAACCCACTATTAAAGCACAACAAGGCTGACATGCCACTTCGTAGACACCATGAATTCCATAACGCAAGTCAAACCATTTCACACATCGTCGGGTTAGGCACCAATAAAAACCGCTTCTACTCCGCACGAAAACTAGAGACTTTGATAGTTTTTAGTTTTTAGTTTTAAAATACAAGATCTGGTGTAAAAACTCTTACTGACCGTTCAGATTCTTATTCTAAGAAAATTCTGACGAATTAATCGTGGGCCATCAATCTAAACAATCCGGACGAGGACAACAAGCTCTCTTATTGCGGACATACCTGACTCGATCGGGGCTCCTCTGGCCTACTACCGGCCTGCCATCCGCCCTCCCGAAAGCAGCAGCAGCAGCAACAACATTTACAACAACCGGCAATCAAAGGTGGGTGTTCCAGTACTCTTGGTGAAAACCCTAGGATGGAGAATCAGTTGCAAGTGGAGTACGGCGAGAGTGCGCACCATAGTGGCTGTTGAGCTACGACGATGCGAAGCACAGCGGGGGCAGCGAGGTGATGGCGCGAAGCAAGCGCGACGAGGCGAGGCTCAAGAAAGAGCGGCTTCTCCTGCCAGAAACCACTTTGCAAGCTCAGTGATTTTCACCCTTCGTTCATCAAGGCTTCGTCCGTCCATCCGCGTACTATCATCCCATCCTCATCTGTTCGTTGATGACACCGGACTTCCCTCACAAACTTGAATAGCCAAAGCTGAACTTGTTGTCGTCACTGCAAACGAAAATGCATTCACGTAAATTCCTCTGCCAGCCAACACGATCTCGGACTCAAACTTCGATGGTTACTTTTCTGAAACACACTCGCCCGAATCCTCAACATGGAGTCCTGTAGCTCAATTACCTTCCCCGAAAATATCCCGAAACAGAAATTATACTTGAAGCTCTGGACACCATTGCTACTGGCTAGTCGATATCCCGCGCAGTTCTGATTGAAATACTCCAGTAGACGTTATTAAAGATAAAATCATCCAACTACACTATGGCGTCTCATAGCTGTGGTGCAGACTAAACATCAGTACCAAAACCGACTGAGGATGCACGATTTAGGGCACAATAAACTTGAACCACATCGCACATCGATCAGCCGAGTATGCAACTTCAATGCTACCACATTACTGCATAAGACTTAAACAACCTTACTAATTACTACTCCAACGAGAACCACAATCCTGGAACTCGACAGGTGCGTGCCTTGTCAATTCTCTAGTAGCCAAACGAGCCGCGATGGGAGCACTGCGCCTAAGAGATCGACCATTCCGAATAAGAACGCACTCTCTCCATGAACTGGTTCGGCTAGAAGTCTCGATGGATAGAGCTCAAATCACATTGGTGACAAACTCGAAATACAAACGCCTCGTTCTTTGGAAAAGAAAACTTCATAACAAGCCACGGCACAAACTGCTCTCAAGCAAAGCCCTGTACTACATCCATAACTCTCTACAAGAACAGCCACATCCTGTACCGACAGAAAAGTTCAAAGCGAGACCTCCACCGACGATGATCCAGTCCCTCATCGTCACAGCGCAGGGCTTATCTCTTATCCCTCCTTCCTCTAGAATCCTCAGCATTTGAATCTCCTCAAGATCAACAATAGAACACTGCCACTCCGAACATCACACGATACACGCAAACACGAAATCAGAGCCGCAAGGCACGGCCGCGCTGATCAAACAAAACTCCTCACCGATAAACTCGCAGCCACTCCGCAACTAACACAATCATGACAACAACAATCCATACCTGACGCCACCTCCACTGCCGAGCAAACCTTCCCGGGAGGAAGGGTTGAACACGGACTTAAAAACATTCAGGGTCTCCGACGGTCGCTACCCGCACTGCACGCTACTACTTCGCGGCCGCCTGTTTCATGCTCATCACTAAGCATCCTCTTCAAGTTTTCTCAAGCTCCAGAGCTCTCTCTCGCTCTCCTCTCGCTCCAGTAGAAGTCTTCTAACTACTGTACCAAACGCGCTCCTGCTCGAAACTGTGCTCCAGCGCCGCCTCGGAATCCAGCGACACAATCAGCGTTACGACAAGTGATGTGCGTGAGAGCAACGCAAGAACAAAATCTAGACATGGAACGGTGGAGAACACGACCGGGTTTGCTATGTTGCAGACCAGAGACCCAGCCAACGATGAAGACGAACACTATGACGACGCAAAACCGTCACAGAGAGATTATCTGTGGATCCATCATCGGAAGTCTACGTGAACGTTGATAATGTCGGCTCTCACAAGTTGGACCTCCTTATTGACCCCGGTCGAGCGTTGCACCAAACCTCAGCCTCGGGTGGGTCCATTTTTCTGCCCTTGCCCGTTTTAGGATTCTAGAGGCTTTTTGGAATTTTTTATACCAAAATTGAGGCCTGCGGCCCCATATTACCCATCGCATATTATAATTGGACCTACTAGGGCCCATTCCAATACAAAAATAGGGGGCAGGTTTTGTTCCAGTTTCTTAGAATTTGATTGTTTTTAAATAATGTGAATAGTGTGGAAGATTGCTAGACTTATGTGGAAGACTGAGATCTGTATTAATCGGTTTGTGAAAGAATGGATACATGGTTTTTTTTTTATGGTGCATAGATCGTCTCTTTCATTGGTTGTAGAAATGTGTAGGAGAGTTGTATTGGGATGCCATTTCTTTCTTGTTGTAACAAGTAGAATTTTATTGTTGGTTGACGCTACGATTGTGTGTGATTGTAATAAGATGGGATTTGAGGTTTTTGTACATGATGTATTAGGTTGAGGCGCTTCAACAAAAAGGGCTACTTGAGGAAGTGAAGAAGTCTTGCGATTTGGAAGACGTCATCTATGATCTGGATTGACAGGTGACGAATTGTTGTGATTTGGAGTGCACCATTCATGATTTGTACTTAGTGTTTGCCAAAACAGAAGCACGTGCGCAACCATTTGAAGAAAGATTTGTCATGTTAGACAAGGGTGGAATTGATGTTCCATCCAATCTTCGAATGCATCCATGGAATGCTGTGTTCTGGCCATCTTTGAAAAGGCTCATCATTTACAAAAGTGCAGTAAAGAGCTTAAAGAGAGCAAATCGACATCATTGCAAGAATGTGGAAGTACTTGTTCTATATAGTTGTAAACTGCTGAAGGAGGTTGATGTAACGGGGATGAGCAGCTTGAGGTTCTTGGTGGCTGAGGGGTGTTGTGACCTTGGTAATTGGATAGGGTTGGAGACGTTGGAGAATCTTGAAATCTTTTGTTTGGTAGCTAAGTACAGTAACTCAAAACTTGCGATTGACCTGGTGTTACCTTCAAGAGTACTATAGGTTGTGAAGTTGAGGAGGTTTGGGATTGGAAAGTTTGCATGTTCACAAGTTGTTGGTGCATCATCCTTGCAGAGGTTTGATGCACTTGATTGTTTTGAATTGATGGAACTTCCTAAGGATTTCAGCATGCTACAAAAGCTAGAGGTCTGGGACGTGAGCGAATGCTCTTCTCTTACAAGCTTGGGAGGCATTGATTGTGCAACAGCCTTGCAAAATGTGTTGGCATGCTATTGTCAAAATTTGGAGGTGGTTCCTAAGGATTTGAGCAAGTTGGAGAAGCTAGTAGTGCTTAATCTCGAAGGGTACCCATCAATATACATATTGCCGAAAGATTACAACCGGTTTGCAAGATGTGATTTTGGTATGGAAGCTGGGATTTTGAAAGTGAAAGTGGAAGGATGTTGGGGATTGATTGTGCCTCTCGTGAAGAAGTTGATAGGGTTTGGGGATCCATGGGCGGTATATGTAGACGAATGTAACAGTTATGAACCCATGCAATCATGGGTTGAAGCCAAGAAGATTGTTGACGATGCTGCCTATAGTCGGCTTAAGGCTATTTTCTCCCTTTGTATGGACATCAATGCCTCTGTTTATTGGACGTACTTGTTTGATGACAGAGATGAGGTCGTTGATGCTTTGATAAGAGGATTGTGTGAGCACCATTCTATCAATGAGACGTTGGGGATGGAGAGGCTTGAATCTTTGGTAGATGAAGTCAGTCCTTGGTTGTGGGAGTGGCCAATACAGTGGTGGATTGTAGTGGCAACAACACCATCCACATTCAAAGCTGTGACAAAGAAGGCTACACTAGAGCTATGGAGAAAGACCCTTCTCCACTATACAATTGTATCTATACTTCCTGTGTTTCTACGATGGAACGAATTTCTAATTGATGTAATCAGGGCAAATGCTGAAGTCTTTGAAAGGGATTCGTTTCTCAAGACTTGGTCGTACAAGAGGATTGTGGTTGTGTTGCGGAAGTGCAAGAAGAAACTCGAGGATGCTTATGAGCAGGACATTGATCGGAAGCGCAATGAAGCTTGGATGAAGGTGTTGGACTGTTCTTTGGAAGAATTTGAAGTACCCAAGGATATAAATATATTGAATGGTAGTGTATCGTGGTTTTCACTTTTTGGAGACCTTGTGGAAGATGAACTCAATTCAGACGTGGACTTTGACTATTTTGCCTTCTTCCTTGACAAATTCCTTCCTTCAAGGTCTTCATTGGATGAAGTTTTTCCAAAACGTGACGAGAATGAAGGACGCATTGAAGGTGGCAACAAAGATGAAGCGAATGCAACCTTTTGAGCGGTGTAGGGCAAGGGTTTTATATTGAACTTCAGACCATGAGAGGGAAGAGAACCCGCTCTAAAATTGATCATGTTTAGTGTATCCACACTATTTGATTCATAAATGTTTTAAGTTTTTTCTCTTGATGAATATTTTTACCAACTATGTTTACAATGATCTCCCTCTTTGAGTAGTATAGATAGTTGAGCTCTTGGTAGAAATCATCATTAAAAGTAAAATTTAATAGTGTGGATACATCAAATATCATATTCAACGTGGTGGACTAAACTTGGAGGGAGCGGGTTTGATTGGCTTAGGAAGAGAAGTTGATGCCAAGAAAAAAACCAGTAGAGTTTGGGTAGTTAAATTTTCTAGGGAAGCTATCTAGTTTTGAGGCTCAAAAATTGTAGGTTTTTCCAAGTAGAATAGTTCAGTGTAGAAGGTGGTAAGAGAAGTACTGGATCATGAAAGAATTCCAACCGAGGGCATTTGACTTCATTTGTTTCTCTTGTAAGATGGTGTTTGGAATCATGCAAGCTGCTTAAAAGCAATTGGTTGTCCCATATTCAAAAAACATGTCCATGAATGTACACGTGAACATGCATCTAATTTCCAACAATTGCATCCGTGTTTTGGTGAAATAATGAATCATTCTAGTTTCAATAGTAAGCGATTCTTTCCTAAAATTCCCTAAAATGTGATTTCTAAATAATTTCAAGTTTGTGTATAGGGAAACCACTCCTCAATAATTTTGGAAAATTTTGAGTTATATTAGAGTTATTTATTAAGTCAGACAAAGATACCAAGAACTGTGATGTCGTATTTATTTTTAATTTTCATTCTTAAAGCAATGCAAAGCAGTTTTGAAGTTGCATAATCAACTCAAAGAGCTGAAAGGCATTTTAGATTCTTGGTAAGACATGACATTCTTCTCATACTCAAAGGCGAAACAAATACTTCGAAGTTGAGTTTAGAGACCACCGAGCTCTTTCAAGATTAACAAGGATAGAATATCAAGGTCCTCCTCATATAATAGTGTTTTCTTGAAAGTGTCACGTTGCATGTCACAACCTACTCTGGTTTTATATTAGAAACTAGGACCACATGGACATTGAGGTGACTTGACTTGGGGAAGGTGTGAGAACTATTGGTTAACTCTTTGAGAACTAAGGGTATTGCATGGGAGGTTTAGCTTGCATTGGATAGGATCCAAGAACATTGATTACCATGTCTTTCATTAGAGTAGAAAGGGAGCATAAAATTGCTCATGGCGCTCTTTCTTTCCATATTTAAATCTCACCATGTTTTTTTATATGTTTTGCCTTTCTAGAGAACTTTCCCAAAAATCTAATATTAGCTATTATCCGCTTTCGTCTGCCTGACCGCTGCCTCCTGCCACCGTTCGCACGTCTAACCTCCTCACCTTTGGGCGGACGCGTCGGACGCAAATCTTAGCCAAATGTAGCGTGTAAGTACATTTTCAACATCTCTATATTACAAGGATGTCGAAAATGTCCTCACATTCGTCATGTCGGTCACAATTATAGCTGATATGGCCTTTTTTGTTTGCTCTCGTCCACTCCCTTCCGTCACCGTCCACCCGTCCGACCCCTCATCTTTGGGCGGACATGGCACGTAGAGTTCCTAGTCAAATGTAGCTTGTATGTACATTTTCAACATCTACATTTTACAAGAATGTTGAAAATGTCTTTACAAGTGTATTTTGAGCTAGTGTCATTGGTACTAAAGCAAATCTATTGTCCAATTCTCGATCCAACCCCATCGGATCCCTTTCACTTTGGGAGATTGTGGCAGACGAAATTCTTCCTTAAATCAGGGTTGTTCGGCGTCCGTCCGTCCGGCTGTCCGTCCGGTAGAGGCTGTTGTCCGTTCGATAAGGGTTGTAGAGTGGTTTTTCACCACTCTAGGAAAACATCCAAGTGTATCCACACCTCATAGGATTCGTTACGGGGATGATCATACGCTTAGTTTTAAGTAATTGAAGATTAATTGTATCGTTAAAGCTATCTTTTTGATTAATTCTTAAGGTTATCTATCTATTTTTAGGAAATTAGGGCTTTAGCATCACTCTTAAGGGATCCACAAACAAAGTCTAAACCCCAAGGATCTCTCGTGCCTTAAGACGGAACATTAGTCCTTTTAAGATTGTGCTTATGCCACTAATCCTTAAACACTTGCCACATTGGGCTAATGGAAGTTTTCATTAAATCTCATTCCATTGGTTCTTTTATTACAGTCTTTAAGAACTCAAATTCTTACCTCATGCAAAATTGCTCCACTTTTCACGTCCGTCCACTCGGTCCACGTGATCACGTTAACATTAAGAGTCATCAACTAGCTTTTTCACCTAAAGCTAGGGCTCACTCCAATCTTCCTCCAAGGAATTTCTATGGTAATGGCCAAGAATGCTAAAAATTCAAGCTAGTCATTCTACTCAACATCCAAGAGGTATACCTCTTGGCAAGAGATTTTCCCTAGTATTAACCATTAAGATTAATTCCACTAAATCTTCACATCTCTTCATATCTATTCATGAAAAGGTACAACCTCCAAAGGGTGCGAGTTCAACACTTTTCCCATTATTTCCATATTTTTGGATATGAATAGGTATTTTCCACTTAATTAACTAGTTAGTGTAAACTTAATCATTAATTTTTTAATTCTTCATATATCTACAACCCTTTTTACACTTAATTTTCGGAAAAAAACTATTTTTGTCATTTTGGCTCTACAAAGCCCTCCTCTTAGCTTGGAGACGTCCTCGTCGACTTCAACGACCTTTGTCCTTGAACTTGATCTTTTGCACTCCATTTTCCTTTCTATCATTTTCTTGTAGTCTCTTTAAGCTCCATATAGCATTTCTATCATTTTCTTGTAGTCTCTTTAAGCTCCATATAGCATTTCTTCTTACTTGTCTTTCTTCTCTAGAAATTGTTGATTTTCTTTATTCGCTTTCCATTGTTCTCCTCTTTAATGAGTATGTCTCATACATACTTGGTTTCAAGTTTCTCCTTTTAACTTAACTATTTTAGTTAAGTCTTCCATTTATAGATTTCCATAATATTTTTTCATTTTAGCTTTGAATTTTTTCATTCTCTTTTAAATCTTCATTGCTTTTCAAATTTTTCTTTTCAATTTAATTTTTCTTCCATATCTTCCTCTACACGTCACTTGCAATTATTTTTTTATTTTATTTTTAATTTATTCATTATTTTTTTTCAAGTTTAGAAAATTAGCACTCATTAGTCCTCTCATCTCTTGATTAGTAAATTAGTAGTGCATCTTCACAACTAATTACTAATCCTAGATTACTAACTTTCTTTTCACACTCTTCAATTTCTATTTTTTCTAACTTGTGAGCTATCCTATCATACAATTTAAGTAGTGTGTGTATTACTTCACCACTAATCGTCTTATCTACATCACTCACATTGTTTTCCATAGCCTTTTTGCTTTATCTCTCAATATTATCATGTTCTTTCTTATTTTTCCCTTTCATGATACTCTCTCATTAGAATTATCATGTTCTCTCCCTCTTATTTTTTCCTTTCATAATATTCTCTCATTAGAATTATCATGTTCTCTCCCTCTTATTTTTTCCTTTCATCTATATGCCTTAATTACTTATTTATTTTTATGATTATTATTATTTATTTTTTTAAAATTTATTTTTTTACAAATTCAATTGAATTTGTTCCTTCCTTAAGACACTATCCCTCCATCTATTCTTAAAACTCTCATACTACATCTAAGTTTTAAAAATTGGGTTTGATCCCAAATGTAATTGACTTTGGTTTTGTTCTTAAGGAAACTGACTCATAATAAGTTTTTAAAGAACTGACTCGCTTAAGGAAAATAAGGATCTAACATATTTGTTCTTTTCTTTAAGGAACTAAATTTCTCTTGCTCCTCTGATTCTTAAGGTTTCAGTCTGCTCACGATTGTGACTTAAACTCTCACTTCTTAAAATCACAGGAAAAGATGATCTCACTCAAAATAGTGTTTTTAAAGGCTCTTACAAATTTGTACTTAAAGAGATCTTCTCTAAAATTTTGACCTTAAGGAGTGTTACTTTAAAGGATAAACTTACTACATATTGTTTTTTTTAAGTAGGAAAATTCTCTGTTCTTTCAGCTTGTTCGTTTCTTCCCGAACTGGTTCTTAACCATGTACAGACAGAGCTTTGTCTGTATTGATAGGTTCTTCATTTTGCCGCAAGTCTCAATCTGTTAAAATCCGTTTTTCATTTCAATTTCTTCCCTAAGTTCCTCATACTGCTTTGCTCATGACTTGCGCTTCATTGTGCTTCACATTATGAAAATTTGGTGTACTTATATCTTTGGATAATCGAAGCAATAAGTGGAATTTTTACTTTTCAGCCATAGCAGGTTCAGCATTTGTCCCATATCGTTTGGTAAGGCTCCTGCGGCTCACTATATATAGGCTGGCTAATCCCTGGCTTTCATCTAGCAGGCCTTGGTGGTCGGTTAACGTGTGCTGCGGGTACATACTGTCGTGGCAACCTCCGGGTGCTAGTGCCGGGTATGTATCCATCACACGTGGCCTGTCCCACCACGTCTGACTAGAGTGTTGGCTCCTGTAGTTACAAGCAGCTCAACGTGGTTTTTTTTTTTTTTTTTTTTTCATAACTTGCTTCACAGTGTTGCTTCCTTCTTCGTGTATACAACTTCCAATTCACTAAACCTTCTGTCAACATGCTTCCATTCTTATGTTTTTGTAGAAAACTCATAGTTATTCTTCAATCTCAACCAGTTACTCGTTTCAATTAATTGTTGACTTCATTTTCTCGTGTTCATAATCTTATAACACTGTATCATGGAGCCAATGTCATTCATATTTCCTTAGGACGATAGCAACTGTACATTTTTTGTTCAGCTTTAAAATCAGCTATCAGCTCATTATCATGGCTTCCACAATAAGCCATATCCTGAGTCTCGAAGCTTCAAACTTCTAAGCTCTAGCTGCAATCACAAAATTCCATCCTAATCTTTATATTGTCTGCACAAAGCTCCTCCTAAAAAACCTCATGTCTACTGAAGATCTTGGTCTGGCTTCGAGTCGAGGGTGCTTGTACTTGTATGCATCCTTGAACTCACACTCCTGGAGAATCAGCTGTAGCTCAGCCATTTCCACGTTTGGACGAACATCCTCATCATGCTTGAAGAGATACGTCTCGTGTGCCTTCTGGTAACTCAACCATGCAACTAGCTGTTCTTGATGCTTGTTGGAATTCTCCAAGGCAAACATCGAGCTCGCACCATGGAGAAAGTTGGTAATTACCATACACTCCAAAGTTCTCACATGGCGATTTGGCATCTGCTGCATCTTCGTCCATAAGTGAAACTCAGGCTTGGTATCATCAAACCTGTTGACGTTTACCACGCACTTGTATCGCATACACATGTGAGATAAAATGTTGCAAAGCATTGCCGCTCGAAAATACACAGGGTCCGTGTGTCTTCGGTGAATCTCAAAAAAGGCCCGGTAGGAATCACTACATTCCTGGGGAAAAGAAAAACTCCCTGGAATCTGTGGCCAGTTGTATGGCACTGTGTCGAGCTTACTCCAGGGTGCCCACTTATAACGCCAATATCCCTTCAAGGGACACTGGTGGTAGCTCATCGTGATCGCTGTTGGCGGCACCGTTGACCAAGTCTGGGATGCCTTGGGATACAACTGATCCCACTGTCTCCAGACCTGCGGTGACAAGCCGAAGTCCTCCAACAGCTAATCTATGGCTTGCCATGAGGGGAAATGGCACCTCCTCCTCGCTGTTAAACAGATTCTCGTATTCTCCAAAAAATCGCTGCTTATTCAACGATCCGGTCACTGGAAATGGCAAGCCTCCCGAGATTGTGTGTCTATAATCTGGGGGTGGTGACATAAAAGTGGCCATCTGAACCGCCTCTACCACATCCACCGTTTTCTTCTTTGCTCCCTCGATTGCACGCTTAAGTCGGTGGTGAGCTCGGACCTTGGCGTAGAAACATTGTCCCATGTTGATCTCACCCCGCTGCGCCAAGTCCTCGCGCTCTTGGACTTGAGTCATGCATCCCACAAAGCTCTGTTCGTTCTACAATAACTTCGTCAGCTTCTCCATCTGGTTCTTCCATTCTCCCAAGTACTCCGAGGTAATGGGAACGGTCTTAAGATCAACCTCAGGAATGACTACTATTCTTTGAGCTACATCCGGTTGATCATACTGCCTCCGCATCTGCAGCTGCCCCTCCAAGTGCCAGTAATATAGTAGCACTCTGGCTCCAATATCACCGATCGGCACCAGCAACTGTCTCGAGTCCTCCAGCTGAAGGTCCTGTCTTACGATCATCTCGTAGATCAAATTCTGCATGTTGGCAAA
This sequence comes from Bryoerythrophyllum caledonicum, assembly GCA_963971425.1. Taxonomy (NCBI): domain Eukaryota; kingdom Viridiplantae; phylum Streptophyta; class Bryopsida; order Pottiales; family Pottiaceae; genus Bryoerythrophyllum; species Bryoerythrophyllum caledonicum. The sequence continues at coordinate 5,191,676 of OZ020525.1, read as the reverse complement.
GTTCGCCGCTGCGGTCCACAGGTTTTGGAATTCCGCCCGGCTCAACTTGTCTCCAGCGTTCAAGCACATCATGTTGAAACAAGCATTCCTCTACAACTCATATGCTCGAAAGAGTGCAAAGGTTGGCGGACTATGTAAGTCTTGTCGCCAAATTGCCTTTTGGAGTTTGCTCTTCACTCCTCTATCTGTGGTCGTCTGTGAAGTCAACCGTGCATTAGCCTCGGTGACCTCCCGTACCTTCCCTTCCAACTCTGCTACCTGCAAAGAGTCGGGCGTAGCTACGGTTGACGCTTCCCTGTTTGCCTGCATCTCTCTCTTCTGTTGTGCCAGGGTGGTCGCCAGCTCCTTCGCCAAATCCTTCTCGGCTTGATACTACCCGTGCACCTGCTGGTGTTGAGTCTTATGACTCTCAATCTCAAGCAGATGTTCTTCCACTTGTCTTTCCTTCGCAGTGCAGAGATCCTTCCAATGGGCAGCGCTACCGAAAGCTTGCTGGAGCTCTTCTTCCAACGTGTGCCAATCTCGCACCTGTGCTTCATTGTCTCCAACTAGAGCCGAATTCTCCTTCTCCGATTCCGCCTTGAGGCGATGGTACTCCTGCTCCATGTGGCTCAGCTTCTTCTGCAACTCCTCGCATTGTTGTACCTTCATCGTCTGCTCGTTGCACAAGGTCTCCCAGCGCTAAACTTCTTCAGTTGTTTGAGCCAACTTCCCTCGCAGTTCACCCCGATCCCTGTCCAGCAGCTCTCTAGTCCGCTCAGCTTCCAACAACGACTTCTCCAACCTGAGCTTCTCCCGTTGGAAGTCCTTCTGCATCTGATCCTTGGCCAATAGGATGTTCTTGTTGGTGGCTTGGTACTGCGCCACGAGATCATCCTTCTGAAACACCAACAGTTCGAGGTTTGCCTTGTTCAACTTCCGCACCTCACCATGTTTGGTGCCATCTGCTCCCTGCGATTTCTTCTCTGTTTGCTTGATAGGAGCTTCATCTTCAGGGTCCTCCATTGTGACAACCTCGTGAGCAGCGTACGGAACAATCTGCTTGGATGGTGTCTTGGACACCTTCGTTGATGCTGGTGGACGCGGTTCCTGTCCTGAGGTGATACTCAAGACACCTCCAGTGGAAATCGGGGGCTTCACCTTCTTCTCTTGCACTTCCGCCAGCGGTTTCTTCCCTTTGTCCTTCACTGGTGTAGGGGCTTCAGGCGACCCTGGTGTCTCCTCTTCCGCGTCCTCCCTTGCTGGACTTGTCATGTCTTCATCTCTTACTTCTTCTTCTTCTTCAGAAGCCTCTTCCGGTTCGTCTTCTTCCTCCGGTTCCTCCACCATCTTGCGCAATCTCTTCTTCTTGGCACTCCTCCCTGATTCTTCTTCCACCTCTTGTGCTCCTCCAGTCAAGCTCTTCCTCAATGGGGGACATATTGCTGAGAAGTATGTGGTTCCATGGAAGAAGATATTACAGCGGGTATTCTTCCCTGCCAGCTCCAATCGGAGATGCGCGTACATGATCTTGGACTAGTTGAGTCGCTCTCCATTCCAGCTCTTGTAAGTTGTAGCCAATGCGCTGGGCGATAATACCTCAGTTCCATCTAGCGCCATCAAAAGTCGAAGGTTGATGAACTTCAACCATTCCTTCCACGAAGCCTTGGCTTTCCTGATTGAATATCCCCGTTCCACCTTGGCGTCGTCTGGTTTCTCGAACACACGGCTGAGCTTAGCCTTAGTTAGCAAAGACAATCCCACCAACGTAGGTCCTGTCTTCGGCAAGCTTGGACAATGCTGCTGGACGATCTCCACGTCGAAGCTAACCACTTCACCGTTGATTAAAAATTCGTCTTGTGCGCCTCGCTTGGAGCCGAGCATGAAGGCCAGCACTCGTGGTAGATCCGCCTCCGGCCATTGCTGCTCGATGAATTGCAGGAGACCTGCCTTCTCCAAATTCTTGCGGTTGCCCTCATACACCTTCTTTGGCAACTCCCTCAGCGGAAAAAGATCGATCTCAAAATCCTTCTTTGTCTTCCGTTTCTGGCTCATCTTGACCTCTGTGTCTGCTATTCTCTTACAACCAACGCCACTCTGTGAATTCGGGTTCACCATTTTGCACATGTTTTTAGCAAGAAAACAAAGTTCTTCTCCCTGCAATGTCTACTTCGTTTGCGCAGTCTTCTTCACGCTACAAAACACTCTTAAGACATGCATCTACACTCATAGAATTCCCTTTCATCTGTGCAGACTTATGTCTGAAGATTACATGCAAAGTGGTTACAACGGTTATGCCGTTTCTTGATTTTCCTTAACAGACTCTTCTACTTTTACTCTTGTTGATAGTTATCTACTCTCAGTAAATTCTATTCCGTTAATTTTGCACCTTGGCAAGGAAGATCAGTTGAATTCCGCAGTCTTAAGCAACCTCATTCACAACGAAATGGCATAATTCAACAATCCTCTGTTCTGTGAACTCACATTTAGAATAACTTAAACGACGAACTTACCACCAGAAAGTGTGACGACTTCTTCCTTTGCTCTTGGCGACACCTCGCTTCCCAAATACAGAGTCTCACAAAACTCACGACTTTGCGACAATTTCTCACAATATACTCCAACTCTCAACAATGCAAACTGGTCTCTCAACTTCCACTTCAGCAACTGAACAATGTACTTGTGAATTTGCTCTGATGAGCCATAGCCAAGTTTGGCAGCTTGTTTTCTTAACGGCTCATCAAGTTTGCCACTTGGTTTTAAGTCCCGTCCCCACTCGTCCTTATCATCACGTTTTTCAAGTCATTGCAATGATCTTTTTGACATGATTGATTGTTGTTCCCACGAGTGAAGTGTCCACTTTTGTCCCTTCCATGTCACTTTAGCTGATTTTTCGACATGATGCGATTTCTCCACTTTATGACAAGGTCGCTTCTCACAGATTTCCTACCAACTTAATCATCATTTTTATTTTTTCAACTATTTCCATTTTCCATAATTTGCTTCGGCTTACTTCTGTCTTAAGGCATCTCCTTGCTTAAGTTTATTATTGTCTCACAATTTTACTTTTTAAGATAAACTTCAAGGACAGCTCCTGACTTGCTGTCTTAAGGTGTCTACTCAAGTTCTTAAGACAAGTGGAGTTCTGACATCTCCTCAAATTTGATAAGACCACTCAAGTTCTTAAGTCACTTGTGTCTTTAAGACTATTTTGAGTTCTTAAGGCAACTGCACATCTGAAGTCTCTTGAGTGTTTTAAGACAGCTCAAGTTTTTTAAGACATTTGTGTTTTTAAGAGCACTTAAGTTCTTAAGACAATTGTCATGACATCACACTTATGATCTTAATTCTGTGATTTAACTTGAGATGACTTCTTAAGTACTGTTCCTTTATGCAAAATGATTTAGCTCTTAAGAATTTTTATTTTCGATTTTTATTTTTTCAACAATACCTTATGACAAGGTTTCTCTCAAGAAAGTTTTTTGTGAATGTTTTTTGTGAATGATCACAAATTAACTATGACTTAAAACACAATATTTTAAACTTTCCCTTTGATAGTTTAGTGTCATTCCGGACCACTTAAAAACTTTTTCTTAAGAATTTCCTTAAGATTTTCCTTTGAGTAGGGGTGTAGCCCCCCTCTTTAAAAGGGTAACTTGCCCTCAAGTTACATATTTTTTGAGCCTGTAGCCATTATAGCGTGTTGCATGCACATTACCTGCAAAATCTTGTAATTCCATAGAGCCATTAGGATAAGATTTAAGTATTTTGTATGGTCCAAACCATCTCATTTTAAACTTCCCTGGAAATTTTTGGAATCTACTGTCATAGAATAAGACTAAATCATTTTCTTTTAGAGTTTTTTGTTGAAATTTACTATCGTAATAAGTTTTCCTTTGTTTTTGTATAGCTTCCATATTCATGTAGGCTTGACCTCTAATTTCATCTAGACGTTCTAGATTATCTAATCTTTCTCTTAGAGATTGTTCATCATCCAATCTTTCAGAAATTGTCACGCGTAGAGAAGGTAATGCCACTTCTATCGGGAGCATAGCTTCCAATCCATACACTAATTGGAAATGGGTTGCTTTAGTTGTAGTTTTTATTGTACATCTATATGCCCATAATGCATTATTCAACTCATAATCCCAATTAGATGCATTGCCTTGTAATGTCTTAGTAATAATCTTGCAAAGAATACCATTAGACTTTTCAGTTTGTCCATTAGCTCTGGGTTATAGGGTGACGACTTGTGGTGCTTAATAAAATACTTTTGCAACATTTTCTCAATAGTATCATTGATGAAATGAATCCCTCTATCACTTACAATTTCTTTTGGACACCCAAACCTAGTGATGATATGTTCATAAATGAATTTTGCCACAGTGTCTGCATCATCATTTCTAGTGGCAAGGGCCTCTACCCACTTGGTCACATATTCGGTTGCAACTAAGATATAACGTTTTTGACCCTCACGACTAGGTGGTTTAATGGGACCTACAAAGTCAATTTCCCATATTTCAAAAGGAATCTGTGCTAAAATTGGTGTTAATGGCATAGCCTTAGTGGCTGTCGGTTTACCAACTCGCTGGCAAGGATCACATTTTTTAACATAATTAGTGGCATCGGCAAAAAGTGTGGGCCACCAATAGCCTGCTCGCAATGTTTTTTGAGCGGTAGCCCAACCCGCAAAATGCCCTCCACAGACATCATCATGACATCCTACTAGAATCATTGATACTTCACTAGGATTTACACATCGTCGAAGTACATCATCTTTGCCTCTCTTATAGAGAACACCACTAATCATGGTGTAGGGCAAAGATTGATGGACTAATTTAATTTTATCTTTGCTAGTGTATTCAATAGGAAAAGTAGCCTTAGTTAAATAGTAGATGATGTCGGCATATTCTTTTGGAATTACATCAAGTACCTCCACACCCTCTTTAACAAAAAAGATGTGTGCATCTGGAAAGTTATCATCTATGGACTGTGGATTTATAGTCTCACTAAGTCTTGATAAAAAATCTGCATTTTGATGTATTTTCCCCGGTCTGACATTAATGGTAAAATCAAACTCTTGCAATAACAAAACCCACCTTGCAATTCGACCACTTAATTGAGGCTTATTGATCATATACTTTAAGGCATCATGATCAATATGAAAAGTGAATTTATATCCCAATAAATAATGTCTATATTTTTTAACAGAGAAAATCATGCCAAGACCTTCTCGTTCAGTTACAGAATAATTCCTTTCTAGGGCACTCAACTGTCTACTTGCAGAGTAAATTGGTCTATCATGACCTTTAGAATTTTTCTGACTTAAGACACTTCCAATTGCCATATTAGAAGCATCAACATACACTTCAAAGGGTTTTGTCCAATCTCGGGGAATTAGGACAGGTGCTTTATTAAGGCGACGTTTTAACTTGTTAAAAGCTTTAGTGCAATCATCTGTCCATATCCCCGGTAGTAAAGTTTGTTTTGTTAAGACATTCAAAGGTGGTGCTATAAAAGCAAACTTATAAATAAATCTTCTATAATAACCTGTTGCACCTAGAAAGCCTTTAAGTCCTGTGAGATGTTTAGGTATTTCCATTTTAAGAATAATATCTACTTTGTTTGGGTCAACCGATATTCCCTCTTTTGAAACAACATGACCTAATAATTTACCACATACAGTGGCAAACTCAGACTTAGCAGCATTTATGGATATGACATACTCTCTACATTGATCAAAACATTTCTTTAAATTTTGTGTATGATCTTTCTTAGAGCCAAACACACGAAAATCATCTAAAAATATCTCCATAAATTTTCTAAGATATTTTCTAAAGGCTTGAGTCATAACTCTTTGGAATGTTGCCGGAGCATTGCACAATCCAAATGGCATGACATTATATGCAAAAGTCCCCCAGTCCGTAGTGAAAGTGGTCAATGGCTTATCTTTTGGGGCAATCTGCACTTGATTATAGCCCGAGAATCCATCAAGGAAAGAATAACACTCATGACCCGCTACACCATCTAGGACTGCATCAGAAAATGGTAAAGGAAATAAATCTTTCTTAGTGGCTTCGTTCAACTGTCTAAAAACCTGACAAATACGGATCTTACCATTCTTTTTAGGTACTATGACAATAGGTGACACCCACTCACTAAATGGCACAGGATAAATGAAATTATACTCCAGTAATTTATCAATTTCCTCTTTAACCATTAGAGAATACTTTGGGTTCATCCTATATTGCCTTTGCCTAACAGGTTTAGCATCCGTTTCTAGGATAATTCGATGTTGACAAACATCAGGAGGTATGCCTTTCAAGTCTTTATAAGTCCAAGCAAAGGCATCTTTCTCCTTCTTAAAGAATTCCAACCATTCTTCATATTCTTTAGAACTTAATTCATCATATATTTTAATAGGCTTAGGATCTTCCGTAGTGCCTAAATTTAATTCTATAGTATTTTTTACTAAAGGTCGAACACTAGATATTTTCTTATCATCTAACAATTGATTTGAATTTGACACATAAGGAATTTCCTTATCTCACTCTCCTTCAGTAGTAATATTAAAAATAGGAGCATTTTGCCATACTTCAATAGCTGCATCCGAGTCATCAACTTGACTAGGAGGGACAAAATACTCTCCAGGACCTAAGCCTTTAAACGTAGGCATGTCCTAGACAACATTAGTATCTTCAGGCTCAGATTCTGAGTTTGGATAAGTAGTCCAATCTGAAGCATCATCATGGGTCTCACCATGATAGTTTGCAGGGAACATAGGAAGAATAATTTTACTTTTGCCCTTCCCAATTGTCAAAGTTCCGTTGCCCCAATCGTCCTTGGCTTTAGCTAATGACAACCAAGGTCTGCCAAGGAAAATAAGATATGTGGAAATAGACTCACTCACCTTAAAGACAATATAGTCAATTTTATAATCAATTCCACCAATTATTGTATTTAATTGTATCAATTTTCCCAAAGGTTTGACTCTACTTTGATCGGCCATTATTAAAATAATAGGAATAGGTGCTATGTTAGTTATACCTAACTATTCCATAGTATCAACACTCATAAGGTTGACACTAATCCCACTATCAATTTGGACTCCATCAATTAAAGTTCCATCTATAATTACATCGACTGTAGGTGCACCTGGATCTAGAGAGATATCATGGACGTTTACAATTTCGGGTTGAGATTTACTTGTTTCCTTGTTTATTTTTTGTTTAGTTTCTTCGACATTGCCTTCCTCTTGTATTTTTGCTCTCTTTCTAATTAGAGAAGATGTTAACTCATTTTTACAATAAGGTGATAATGCAAGTAATTGTCTCAAAGAAATTTGTGGTTGTAATCTATCTAGATCTGTGAGGATATCATATGGATGCATACCTACTGCTAATCTCATAATTCTATTATGTTTTCTCTTTTTTAAAGACATAGATGATTCTTTCATTATCTTTTTTGAAGGCTTATAAAAAGTAGGTTGTTCCAATGGTTTCATGGAAGTACTTGGTTTTTCCACATTTGGAATTATAGGTACTTGAGTAGGATTTTCCCGAGAATCACTACTTGTTATTTCTATTATTTGTGGTGATGGTTTAAGAATTTTTGGTCTTTTTAATATAGTTGGCATATCTCTAGCAAGCACGGGATTAAGTTTTACTTTGCTATAATCACTCTCTAAACTACTAACGGGTTCTTTTTCAAGGGCCTTCTTGGCTTGTGATCTCGTGATAAAAACATCTTGAGATGTATCAATTGCCATATAATTTACATTTCTAGTATTAGAAGACTCTACTTTTTGAATTTGAATTTGTTTCCTAACATTAGGAAACTCAGTAATTATGGTTGTACAAAAGGTAGAAACATGCCCCGTTTGCCCACATCTCCCACACAAGGGATTAAAACCAACTTGTTGGCGTGCATTTGTGCATTCCCTAGAATAATGACCTGGCTCCCCACATCTATAACATACTACTTCTTTGTTTCTATCTTGGTTAGGTCCTCTTCAAACTTGGTGTTGACTGTAACCTTTATTTCCTCTCGGATGGTTATTATTATTTCCTGGCCTAGTGAAAGGTTGTTTGGATGTAATTCTATAAGGTTGTTTTTGGTTATTATTTTGAGAAGGTTGCTCTTGTACTAGGGCCTTAAATTCCTTGATATTTCTATAAGTAGTTATATCATGGCCCTTAGTACCGTAATAAGCACATTTAAGCTTAGGTGTTCCTCCTATAGGATATTTACACTCGATGGCCAAGTGTCCATGTCCCTTACAATTACTACACCAAATATTAGTTCGTTGATTAGTAGCCTTAGGTCTTTTATTTCTACCTTCATTAACTTGGACTGACAATTCCCTAAATTGTTTTTGTAAGGCTTGTAGCTCATTTTCCTCATGACTTGGAGGCATCAATGCAAGTTGTTGCTCTCTAGGATGAGGTGGTTATTGTATACTTAATTGAGGTTGAATAAATATTGACCTAGGATAATAATCTCTTCCACTATTATCCATTCTATAATGAGTAGATACATGCAAAAGATATGGATCCTGACTCTCTATGCTGCCCCTCGCCGCACCCTCGCTCTCCGCCAGCCACTTCACCTCCATTTCTGGCCACTGCCCACCACACCTCAACTGCAGGCGCAGTCGCCGCGACAGATAGCGTACACGAGAGTCCACCAACAAACAAGTCATCAGGCACCAGCGGACAGTTGCGGACATCAGGCCGAAGACAGGAGGCACCCGCCTTCCCCGACACTAACCAAGAGCAACAGCAAATCCAACAGGAGACATCACCTCGGTGAAACCCATCAAAGCAAACGAGTGCCGAGAGGCGGCAGGACAGCAGACAGTGAAGGACAACTCCAGCCGAACACGGAAAGACGGGCCCATATCAAGTTCGAGGAACAATACAGAAGCGGAGCCGCTACGCAAGCACACAGCGGAGCCGTTACACAAACGACATACGCAGAAGGACGGACGCAGACCGAACTTCCAGAACGGCACCGAATCGCGCATAGAAGAGCCCAAGTGCATGCAGTATACTCAGAACGAGTTTGGAGAGAGAGCACCAGGACAAAAACTCAAGAGCCTCAGCAGGCTACTGCCCCACGACCGTACCAAGAACCCAACGCTACAGGTTCTCACGTACCACTTAACCCAGTAGTAAGTTACACCTTCCTCTTTCACTTGTCAGTCTATTATGAAGACTGCTCAATATGTAAGATTACAAATTTTTGTATAAACATTGGTTACTTGAGGTGTGACCCAGATTTAAAGGGCACATCTCACAGCGGGCGTGTGTGTGGATCTATTTGCACAACTAAAAGTCCTAGAGTAGTGCTAACACTTTATGAGGGTGCCTTGGCTTCAACAAGCCCACAAAGCAAGCTGTGGGAAGAAGTCAAGCCCCAATTTCGTAAAACGATAGCAACGTCCTTTAAACATTATTCTCTTATCTTGTCTTTTCTCTCACTCAATATACTGTGCTCACAAGATATGATTTTGTCTTCAAAAGTCGTAGAAATGATGGACTTGGTCGATGTCCATGATGGAGGGAGTCCCCCCTCGAAACGCAGTCTTGTTGAAATTGAAAATATACCAACCCAAAAAAAAGTGAAAGCAGCTAACTTGCCTTCACCAAAATATTGGCTAGGCTTCAAGTCCATGAATACTATTGCATTAGAGTCTGGCCTACCTAGGGTCCCTCTTCTCTCAATAGAAGAGCTAATTAAACGTGGAATGACAAAAGAAGAGGCGGGACAATGCTTTCTAGCTATTCCCTCTTTTCCATACGTATTCCAAGAGGAATGGCCTTCAATAAGACCAGATGGGAAAACAGGAAACCACTTTAACTTAACCCAACTTCCAAGTGAAGTTGAGGTTGACGAAAGCGGCTTTGCCCCCGACTACCACATCTCCATTCACTTCGAAATCAACAACCAAACACTCTCTAGGGATTATATCCATGAGATGGTTGTGGAAAGGCTAAGTGAAATGGGCATTCCTATAGGAGATGTACTAGGGGAACCAATTGCTATCATGTGCTACCACAAAAGCACCAATTGGAGCGGAACCATCAAAATCCACCTCAAACACTCCGAAACTGATGGAAGAGGACTATTGCAAGGGCTAAGACCTTTCATCCTAAAATTGGATGAAGGGATATCCTACTTGGGTAAAGTATGTAAATCATATGATTCCCTAGCCCTTGCGAACCTCCTCTCGGTCAAAATTACGGGTGAAAACCTCATGGATAAAGAATGGTTTACCCTCCATCATCAAATTGTGGCTGATAGTTTCACTAGAGGGTATGACTTCGAACTAACCGATGTGCAAAAAAAAAGGGAACATGACTTCGCTTGGGTGAAAACACCATCACCAGAACAGGCTCAAAAAGTCAAGATCCACAAGGTGGCATTCTTGAATGAAATATTTGAGCCAAGGTTTGCAAGCAAAGGAAAATTGGGGGAAGAGGAAATTGCAAAAAAGAATGCTCTCATTCTAATTGCAAAAAACCTCAACAAAACCAAAAATATGGAAATGCTTGAAGAAGGGATCAAAGCAATATTCGGCAATGGGAATGTTGTGGGGACTTACTTCAAACTTGAGAAAGGTAAACATGTAGGTGTTTGCAATGTCCAGTGCTTGAATGCAGCGGTATATAAGAAATATGTGAAAACAAGTGCCAAGATTTTTGGGAAATATGTGGAATTCATTGCTCACCCAAAAAGTCTAGATGGTAGCAACGCCCCCTCTCATGAAACCTTGGTAAAACTTGGATTTAATGACATGAATACCGCAGTGGCAAACGCGGTAGTCGCCATGGAGAACGGTCCAAACAAGGGTCTTAGTCAGGAGGACCTCAACAAAGTAGTCCAAGTGACAATAAACAAAGGATCAACCAACACCATTGAGGAGATCCGGAAAGAAATGAACATTATGAAAGGAGAGATAGTGCAAGAAGCACGATTATATGTAGACACGGTACAAGCAGCAATGACGAGGACACTTAGAGGAGAAATGAAGAGTTTAAGAGCAAACCTTATTCAAACAATTATGGATGCCGAAGAAGAAGCGAGCCGAAGACAACTAAAGGCCATTGAAAACCCTATGGATATGTCAAACTAACTTTGACCAACAACGCGATAGCTCTCTCGGTAATCCTAATACACAATAATAATATAAAAAAACAACATATGCCCTTCAATATAAATATTTAAAATAACAAAATTTATAATATTATCACCTCAAAAACAATAAATTACAACAATAATTATTATAATAAATACAAAAACATAAACATAAAATATTATAAAAACAAAAACAAAAATGCACACAAAAATACATCAACAAAAAAATATAATAAAATAAAAAATAATTAAAAAATAATAAAAATAAATAATAATAATAATAATAATAATAATAATACAATAAATATAGAAAACATTATAATAAGAATCCAAAAAATATTATTAATTAAAATAATAATAATAATAAAAAATCCCAAAAAAAATATTATTATAAAACAAAAAACCAAAATCAATATTGGTCTAAAAGAAATCAGAAACAAAAACCAAATTATTAAAGAAAAACTTAACATAATTACAACAAAAACAAATAAAATAAAGAAAATAACAACAAAAAATCCCGTAACTAAACTCCCTATTCTAATCCAACAAACAAAACAAAAGACAAAAACACCAAAAAAATTTAAACATACTCCCGCACTGTCCATCCCAAACCAACAAAGAAAAGCCATGCATAAACACCTCAACAAATATCCTAAAATTAATTTGTCTACCACCAAACACATAAAAAAAACCCAACCTCCACCCAGCAAAACTCCACCTACATGTGCAAACATAAAAAAACACATTAAAACCAAAACACCAGAAATACAAAACATATGAAGCACCCACAAAATACACCATACTTTTGATATCAAACAGAAAGAACAAACCAAAAACAGAACATATACCAAACATACTAACAATACTAACAAAACACCCAATAAACCTTAAACACACCAACACACACTTCAACAAGAACACCAACAAATTACATTCCAAATCTACAAACAAAAACATACACACACACATAAATAAAAAAACTAAAACAAAAAACAAACAAACAAAAAAATACACAAAAAAAACATACAAAACAATAAAACAACATATTAAACCGCTACACTACAAAACCATACTAATACTAAGTCGAGATATAGAAACAAATCTGGGACCAATGCCCAACATACTAAAAAGGCATCCCCCAACACTCAAGAAAAACGCAAAAATATACTTCATACCAAACACCATAAAATTTCAACCGGAGTATATACACATTGCTAAAACTTTCGCACCTCTTTTAAAACCCACACATATATTACACCAACTATACAACACAACATACCCCAATACTGCCCAATATATCCAACAAAAAAAAACAACAACAACAACACACACCCATCAACACACATACTATACACCCTAGTAGTCACCATACACCCAAACATAGACGAGTGTAACCGTATCCTAAACACACCAAACTCAAACACAATCACATGGTCCAACACCTTATTAAACGCCCTATCAAACTTACAAAATCCACCCGAAAGACATATACACACCCCACACCCCTATACACAATTCCTTGACGAAAACTCAAATATCATAAAACATGAGAACTCCATACACAAAGAACTATACGACTTCTTACATAGCCAAACCACACCACCATCAAATAACATACTGAAACAAAAATTTCCTTACCTTCCTAATAACCTAATCAATGAATCACTAAGATGCTTCGACCCCATTCCAGAATACACCCACCCACCGCCCCCCTCCCCTTACCTTCTCCCACAAAACCAAAACATCAACTCAATCAATGAAAACACATACATAACTACATGGAACGCTTCATCCCTAAACACTGCTCTCCCTAGCCTACAAACCCTTATCACACAGACAAATATACCACCCGCCATCATAGTTATACAAGAAACAAAAATAACGGCCACAAAATCTACATAATACATACAAAACATATTTCAAGACTATAAACTTATCTTTAATAACACACATGCACTAACAAGATGCATCCAACAACGCAGACCATACGCACCAGGCCGAGGTGGCCTCCTCACACTAATACACAAAAAATACGCCTTCCCGGGCAACATTAAAAAAATTCCTACCCCTATGCATATATCTCCCTACCTTCAAATAATTAAAATCCATAACCAACCACTACAACCATGGTTAATCTTTCACATGTATATGCCCTCCCACCCAGATGATATCAGATTTAATATAGATATACAAAACAATATTACATCCCAAATAAATAACAACCCTAACCACAACTACATGTTATGCGGAGACTTCAATAGAGATATAGCTCTAATCGGAAGACAAAATGGAAACCATATTACTCCTCCACAAAACATAGACTACGAGTGGCGCCACTTTACAAAAAATCTAGACTTCACTTACATAAACACGGATACACAATACTCTAGACAAGGCGGACATAACTATAGTGACTGGAGCCTAATAGATGGCTTTTATATAAATACAAATAATAATACACAATACACCTCTACCACAAACAAAGACACTATTCTCAGCTCAGATCATTCGCCCATACAACTCCACATCCCGAACAACGTACTAGTTAACCGTACCCCTATAACCACAAACAATGAAACCATACGAATACTAAACCCCATCCCCAAAGATAACTTAGAAAAATTCAACACAATATTTTTTGAAAAAAACTCCATACAAATTGACTACCTCATAAACACTATGGAAAATAACAACCAATCATCCCAGACACAATGGCACGAAACATGCCACATCCTTGACACACTCGTCAATAATATTTCTGACATTCTAGAAAAAACCTGTAAAGCGCTACCAATACCTAAAATGACAAACCGAACATCTCAACAAGGTGGGTATCTACCCCGCAAACTTTCAAAAATCTAGAAACAACACCTCGCCACATACCATATTATACGGAAAACCATTAGAATCGTAAAAAAACAATCCACATTGGCGCAATCATAGCATATATAACGAAATAATGAACCTGCAACATACCCAAATTCCTACCCCACCCCCCATAGGCCTACCTCACGACACATGGGTAAAAGACATTGCACTCATCGCAAAAAATGCCAATATACAAGCCCGAAAAATAACTACAAAATACTCTCAAGACAACATTAAAAAGGCCATTTCAAAATACAGACAGTTATACAATACTAGCCCCAAAAAAATTAATAGGAAAGTTTTTAAAAAATCTGAATCCCCACCCCTAGACTCTATCATTGACCTAAATAACAACATTCTAACTAGTCCCGAAGACATTGCAAACGAAATATTCAACCAACAAACCAAAAATAATAGACCCATGGTATCTACATGTAACTACCAACCACAACACCCAATAGAATGTACATGTGCAGTACGACAATACCCATGGCACGATCTAGATGGATTTATCTTAGACAAACGGGGCGATCCTGAAACCCCTTTACACACATACTTTAATAAAGCCATATACGACACATGCCTTCGCAACCTCGGAAATAATAAAGCCCCAGGGCCTGATAGGATACCAAACTCAATCCTTAAAAATATGCCTCATAGATTTCATAAACTCATGTTTTTATTTTTTTCCCACTGTTACAAACAAAAACAAATACCAGCCTCATGGAAAACAAGCGCGACAATCTTACTATACAAAAAAGGTGATCCCTCAATATTACCAAATCATAGACCAATTGCATTAGCCAACACGATATACAAACTCTACACCAGCACACTAACCGCTATACTATCCTCATACGGGGAAAAGTTCGGAATACTACACGAAAGTCAAGAAGGGTTCAGAGGAGAAAGAAGCACCTCCAGACAAATACAAACCATAATAGCTGCACTTGAGGATGCACGTTTCACAAATCAAGACATATATATAATGTATGTTGATTTCAAAAATGCCTTCGGCTCTATTGACCACGCTCGGCTACTAGCTATAATGAATGACATCGGATATCCAAAAGATGCTATTACACTAGTCGGAAACATTTACTCCCAATCATCCACGTACTACACAGGTGAACATTTTGGAAAGACCAAACCTATCCCCATACATAGAGGTACCATACAAGGAGATACCCTTAGC
Source organism: Bryoerythrophyllum caledonicum (assembly GCA_963971425.1). Taxonomy (NCBI): domain Eukaryota; kingdom Viridiplantae; phylum Streptophyta; class Bryopsida; order Pottiales; family Pottiaceae; genus Bryoerythrophyllum; species Bryoerythrophyllum caledonicum. The sequence continues at coordinate 5,176,495 of OZ020525.1, read as the reverse complement.
CCATACTTATTTATTATATTTTTAGAATCACTAATTAGATGGCTGGAACGAGGCAATAGTGGATACACCTTTGGTACATCACAAATTACCATAAATTCCGTAGCGTATGCCGATGACCTAGCCATCATAACTAACACAATAAAACCACTACAAACACAAATCGATAAAATAGATAGATATTGTAGATGGACCGGTATGGACGTTGGCGTCCAAAAATGCGCCGCCACTGGATGTCCAAATAAATCCAAAACAAACCCAACCACCTTCAAAGCTCTAATGTAAGCCTCTAATATCAACTATCGAGGCCAACCAATTTCCATACTACACCAAAATGAATCATATGTATACCTAGGCATAAACCTTGTTCCCTCCCTTAAATGGAAAATCCAAATCCACACCACAACCTCAAAACTTATCAAACAATGTAAAGAACTAACAGCATGCCCGGCTACTATGAAACAAAAGATTAAAATGGTCGACACCGTAATATGCCCAGGAATAGCATACAGTTTTTACGCCGTACCATACTCTATGTTAGCTATCAATAAACTTGATCAAAAAGTAACAGCCATACAAAAAATCATCTGTGGCATGCCAAAATGCATGTCTAACGCACTAACCCAACTCCCACACAACCTATATGGTCTCGAAGCTTTCTCTCTAAAAAATGCATACCTCCGATGTATAGGAGAACAATTACAAAATGCCCTAAATGACAAAGGCCGGCTAGGGAAAATATACTCTAGACTAACTCAATATATACTTGCTCAATTTGGAGGAGCCGAAAATATACCCAGAATTAAAAAAACGAATTGTACAAGATCACCAATAACTCGCACACTTTTCCTATTAAAACACGTAGCCAAAGTTCACCTCAAGAGTACACTCCCAAAGTTCCTCTACGACAAATCATCACTAGAAATAATATGGCGGCAGGAATCACGAAACCATAACACACTCAACACCCAACTCTCCCAAAAACTATTACATAAACTCCTCTCAAAAAACATCTTCGAACTAAAACAAATCACCCTACCAAACGGCACACACATCATGAATGATGAGGACTTCAAAACCTTCCACTTCACCCCATCCAAACTAATCAAAAGTGCCCTAAATATCGCCAAACAACTTTTTTGCCACCCAACATACACAACTACAACTACAAATGAGACCCCTTCCAACATACACCAATACTCTTACACACTCCTAGACCCATTCATAACCATAAACAACAACATCCTCCCAAGAACTATCCCACCACCAACACATCCCCCCACCCCCCTATATCCACACTACCCCCGCCCCCCTACATACATCACTAAAAATCCCACCACACACCCTATTAATAACATCATACACCATAAACATATACAACATATAGATACTAACGGAATACAAAATAACTATACAAAATACCTATGCCAGTGGCAACACAACGACAACACCTTCAATAAATGGCTTCCCCAAAGAAACCTCTTTCCAAGACACGATTGCAATACCTCCACATATAACACCGAAAAACTAAAAGAATACTATCAAAAAACTAAAAATAAATTCTACTCGGAAATCATTCAAGCCCATCACCCTCAAGAACAATTACAAGACACAAGATCCGTAACTCCACCAATAATCATCCCACTCCTAAACATCTACACAACAGAATGTAACCCCGAAAAGGATATTAACACAATCTCGAACACAATTAAAATAGAAAACAACCAAGCCCATCTATATGAAACAAATGGCCGACACCTATACACTATTCCCATTGACAGACTCCAATGGCTATGGAACCAATACAACATAAAACTACAAACACCTACAAACATTGAACCACTAACCCAACCATTCGAAACCGAATTAATTTGGCTATACCAAAGATACAAATACCACATCCCTAAAAACAACCCCCTCAAAAATGCACAATATACCATACCCACACCCATTCTAGACACACTAATCACATCCTTTAACATCGAACAATCATACTTCTCCTCCCCCGTCACATGCCCCACCAAATTAAAAAAATTCTATTCACCTTTCGAAAGAGATAAAATATTTGGCTCCTTGGGAAAAGCCTTTGAACATAAATGGGCCGGTAGAGGTATAGCTCACCCCCACGATGAGGAAGAAACTCAACAAGCACTACACTGGGCCCGACTTGCTGCTAAAAACGACCCACACCACACAGCTACACTCATTATCACACCAGACAAAAATTGGTACCAAAACGCCAATCCACAACCAAGCCCATTCGCAGACTCCCACATCATTGTGATATTTGAAGCAGACTCAATCCCATACGAAGAACCTACTATCCCACCTGAACTAAAAAAAATTAGAACTGAACCCTCTACATTACAAATAATATGTGTCCACCACCAAAACCAAACCCTTGGCACCCCGGTACAGCTTGCCGAACTCACCTCCATAGCAAAAACTCTTAACATAAATCGGCTATATACAATGACGGCCTCACCAACACCCATACAAACATTAGTCAACAAAAACAAAAAATGGTCAAAACTAAAATACAACAACAATACACTAGATTACACCATATCACCCCCACCCCTCCCAGACTACCAAACTACCACCTCACCAAAATTTGACCCCACATACAGCTACTATACTGATGGCTCGTTCAAACCACCAGAACAGATTAGTCCAGGTAATTGGCGTCGAGAAAAAGCCGGATATGGAATATTTAATCTTACGAAAGAAATCAAATTAGCCAAAAGACTACATGGACTACAAAACATTCTCAGAGCAGAACTTATGGCCATCCACAAAACACTGGAGATCATCACAACAAAATACAATAATGAACCAGCACACATGTTTACAGACTGCATTAACGCACTACACCTATTAAACACCCAAATAACACATCCTACCCTCCACAATAGCCACCCCGACAAAATTATATTAAAATCTATGGTCCAAATGATACTCAAACGAAGACAAATCACAACCATCCACAAAGTTCGAGCCCACGCCGATATTTATGGCAACGAACAAGCCGACAAACTAGCAAAAGAGGGACGAGAAAAGTCACACAAAAATGCGAAGGATCCACACGAACATGCCCACGCCACCCCATATTACTTTCAAAGGGAAGACTGGCCCTCCAAAGAAGACACCCCAAATAAAGGCCCGGTAAGATTCCTAGACAAATACCTCAAAAAACAGGACTTATATAACAACCTTGATACAATCTCCAATAACTTCCCCAATATAGAAAAATGGACTAACAACAAGGACATAGACAATGAACTCTCTACAAATTTCTGGGAAAACCCCATCATCACCGACTCACAAATAACATGCCTTATCAAATTTCGTACCGGACAATACATGGGAAACGCCCGCAAACAACTTTTCTTTGGAGTAGAAAGATTCCCATCTATAACATGCCCAATATGCACATCCACGGACCCCGACACGTGGCTACATGTTCTACTTAGATGCCATAACCACCACATACACTCCCTAATTATCAAAAGACATAATAAAGCCGTATGGAAATTCCGCAAACTGATCACCTCAAATAATAAATCAAGATGTTTTACACTCATGAATGCAGGCACCTTTAACAACAAACCACAAGAAAACACAGTCCCATCATGGCTATACCCATGTATATGCGAAATCCAACGATGTCAATGTAATGCCAGCCTCAGACCGGACATACTATGCGTTAGAGGCCTACCATACAATGACCCCCCACCCAACCACATAACCCAAAACTATACCATTCAATTCATCGAATTTACATATTGCAATGATAGATTTTCCCCAGAAACAATAGAAAGCAAAACTAATAAATACCAACCCCTTATAAATGACATCATTGCCCGTGGATGGAAAGTGGATCCCCTTATGGTAATTACTGCCGGCGCACGAGCCACCACCTTCATCCCATCCATAAACACCCTAGAAGATACCTTCAAAATTCCAATTAATACAATCAAAAACACTTTCAAGAACATCAACGTTATTGCCATACAACACGCTATGTCCATCCTTCTTCACAAACAAAAAATTGAAAACAACCAAGCCCTCCCCAATACACAAGACCCATCGTAAAACCACTTCTCCACCACATTGTAAACTATGATTTATGAAAACACACCCCCTCCTCATCCTCACCCCCACTAAGATTTTCTCTCCTCTTCTCACTTTCTTCCCCCTCCGCACCTCCCACTCCCTTGAGTTACCCCTAGGGGGTGACGGGCTTACTGGTTTTTGGATACTTGTTTCATAGTGTCTACCCTCGAAAGGGGGAAGTAGTCCCAACTTACTAATTCCTTGTCTGGTGGACATGGTCTTAGTAGTGGAACGAACAGACACTTTATTCACGTCGGCCCCCCTCTCTGGGGATCGACGTTCTTCTTCTTCTATGGATCCTGATATGGAGTCATTTTTGTCTGTAACAACATATTAGATCGCTGCATAGCAGCTTTTCAATTTCTAGCAGCTTCATATGCTACATTTAAATTTGCCAGGTTGGAAAGTTTAACTTGGTATATATACATGGGATCTAATAAACCTCTGGTGAAGGTATTAGTGATCCATGCTTCTGGCATATTATGATCTCGCCATCTATTCAATAAGTTTCTAAGCCGAGTATAATATCCGGCCATAGTTTCAGTGGGATATATCTGAAAACTTTGCAACTGATCCTGCAAAGTATTATGATAAGAGTAGGGTCTAAACCTGGTAAAAAATGTTTCTTTTAAAGCATCCCAGTTTATTGGTTGAGGATCTAATGCCGCATACCACCTCTGAGCTTCCCCTAGTAAATTACCAGGAAAACTAGTGATATACTGATCAATTGCTAAATTATTAGCTATTGCTACTACTTGAAATCTTTCCAAGTAGGAATCTGGATCTTCCCCCAAATCAGCATAGAATATGGGAAATGGAGCTATATTAAGCATCCTATGATGTGTCATAGTAATGGGATCAACAGAAGGGTCGTCAGGAGTAGGAGGGGTTGAAGGTGGTGAGGATAATGAGGACCTGCTAGAGGTAGAATTAGCAGAAGATGAGTAAAAAGGAGAAGCCCTCCCAGAAGTATGTGAGGAATGTCCAGCTGGACTCTCTTCTCTCGCTGGTGGTTCTGAGTGCTCTTCTTCTTTACTTTCATTATTAAATAAACTTTCACCTTCTTTAGGCTCACTTTGCTCACCTATATCTAAGTTTTCCTCTTTAATAGGATTATACTTAAATTCCTCTCCTTCCACACTAGATTGGTCAATCTCTTCCTGTATGTTAAAGTTTAAGGTGGTAGGTCTAAGAATTTGGCTAAAGGCTTCTAATAATTCCTTACAAAACTTATGTTTTTCTTCTTCATTTTCCAATGGTCTATCATTCAGAAAATGGTCAATAGATTCTTTTGCTTCACTATGAGTAAATATTGGTATTTCCAATTTTGACTCAAATTCTTGGGCAAAAGGACTTGGATAGGGAGTCTCAAAGTTTGTTTGGTTTGAGGAATTACCTACTTTGTAGGTACGATTTATTGTTAAAGAATGGGGTATGGGGTTCTAAACAATTGCTCTAACTATCAAGTTGTTGATCATGAATGTTAGGTTTTTCATCCACTTCTTCCTCTTCTAAGGATTCCTCCTTTTCTAAGGATTTAGACCAACCTTTCTCGCTTTGGGTCTCCCAATTTACTTCTTCCGGGCTACTAGAACAACAAGAGTGACTGGTATATTTTTTATCTTTTCTTTTTCCTACATATATCTTCCTATGATTTTTTAATGCTGCGAATACTAACTCTTCTGGGGTAAATTGTGGTGTCTTTATGTCTGACTGAGGAGAATTTGGAGGATCGGGTAGTGTTTTATATGTTGTCTCCCTTTTTGTTTGTCTCAATGCCTTTTCTAAGGCTATTTCTATTTCCTCATCTAATTTGAAGGGAGAAGGAGTTGTAACAGTGTTAAAGGTAGGATTATGTACTCCTAACACTATGGTTGGTTGTTTCCTCTCTACCCTTTTCTTATAACGTTCACCTCTCTCAACTTTTTGTTTTTCTCTTTTCTCTTTGTCTTTTCCTGACATTAGTAATCCCCATAGGTTTTTTATTTTTATCCTCATTTTGAACTTAATTTTTAGATCTTTAATTTAAGCAAAGATAAATTGCTTCCTCTGTAAGATTCATTCCCTCAACTTCCCATGCAATGTTTCGTGGATACTTATACATAGTTAATAAGGCTCTCATTTCATTTTCTCCCAATCATTCACTGGCTATACCTATTAAAAGGTCTATCTCATTTTCGACTATTTTCAAATATTTCCCATCATAAGGACCTATACGGTGATACGTACAAATTGAAGTGATTAATCTCCTATTTATTCTCCCACCATTAACTGGGTACATAAAGGATCACTCTCTTAGTTCATTTTGTCATTGGATATTTGTTTTGTATTTCAAGAAACTATAAAGAATTTTAACTAGAGCAAAGGTGGAGAGCTTCCATAGATAGGTTTAATTCATTCTCTTTATTTATGGGGTAACCCAAATATGCCAACAATTCCCCTATCTCAAGTTCACTCAACCACTCTTTTGCCTTTTCAATTAATCTATCTATTTCAATTTCTACTATATCCGAATATTTCCTATCCTGACTGATAAAAGTTTCATAATAAGCTATTCTTGCATATAAGAATTTAAGTGATTTATTTCTTTCACTTTTAGAATTTAGGCGTTCAATTTTTCTCATTTGCTCCATTCAGGTAACAATAATGACGCCAATCAGTCAGTGTAAATTAATCTATCTTAAATTCTCGTGACAATGGTTCTATTATTAATTCTCTAGGATAATTGAATTTTTGTAAGAAAGTATTGGTGATTTTTTTTCAATTAATGGAATGTTGATTGTTTTCTTTAATGCGTTCTATTTCTGTCCCCAAAAGTCTAAATAACTTCCCCTCATTGTATTGAATTTTAGAATAAATTATTAGTAATCTTTTCAACCTTGTTCGTTGTTCCTTAAAAGTTTCATTTGAGGAACTCATTTTTTAGTTATATAATAAATCAAAGGCTACACTAACGGGAACTTCTGGATCTTTAGATAAGAAGTCGGGAAAGAATACTTTGCTCTCAAAGTTTTGTTTACTATAAACAAAGATATAAGTGTCTTGATTAAACTTGTATCCGTTCCAAGCCCCTATACCTCTAGAAATTAATGGTTGTGTTTGAAGTTTTAATCTACCATATTGAGCAAAAAGGTAGTGTAGTTGATATTTTAAATATAAAGTCTTTTTCTTGACAATTACTGCATTAAAACCCTCACCCTTATTCCACACTTTGTTTAAAATGAATTGTTTAATTTCTAAGGGTAGTTGTTCAAATTTTTCATTAAATGATTGATCAATTTCTGGGTGAGCCCCATAAAATTGAAATCATTGGCCGTAATACACACCTCTATAGACACGATAAAGGGCGCTAAACAAATACGGACCACTAAAGAAGTCACTCAATGCTTCTTCAGAAACCTCCCATGGAAAAGTAGCCATGTTGTAACAACATGTCTTCACTCTTTACTAAAAGTTTTTTTTTTTTTTTTTTTTTTTTTTTCTCCTTTAAATTAAATTTTTAATTTTTTTTTTCAGTAATTCCAAAGTTTATAAATTCACACAAAACTAACTACCATGATAGTTTACTTAAGTAATTGACTTAAATTTGACAGCTTTCCTAAATTAAAAAAATACTTAAAGACTTGACGGTACCATCCCCAGCATGGTGGCCAAAAAAATGTAGAGTGGTTTTTTACCACTCTAGGAAAACATCCAAGTGTACCCACACCTCATAGGATTCGTTACGGGGATGATCATACGCTTAGTTTTAAGTAATTGAAGATTAATTGTGTCGTTAAAGCTATCTTTTTGGTTAATTCTTAAGGTTATCTATCTATTTTTAGGAAATTAGGGCTTTAGCATCACTCTTAAGGGATCCACAAACAAAGTCTAAACCCCAAGGATCTCTCGTGCCTTAAGACGGAACATTAGTCCTTTTAAGATTGTGCTTATGCCACTAATCCTTAAACACTTGCCACATTGGGTTAATGGAAGTTTTCATTAAATCTCATTCCATTGGTTCTTTTATTACAGTCTTTAAGAACTCAAATTCTTACCTCATGCAAAATTGCTCCACTTTTCACGTCCGTCCACTCAGTCCACGTGATCACGTTAACATTAAGAGTCATCAACTAGCTTTTTCACCTAAAGCTAGGGCTCACTCCAATCTTCCTCCAAGGAATTTCTATGATAATGGCCAAGAATGCTAAAAATTCAAGCTAGTCATTTTACTCAACATCCAAGAGGTATACCTCTTGGCAAGAGATTTTCCCTAGTATTAACCATTAAGACTAATTCCACTAAATCTTCACATCTCTTCATATCTATTCATGAAAAGGTACAACCTATCCAAAGGGTGCGAGTTCAACCCTTTTCCCATTATTTCCATATTTTTGGATATGAATAGGTATTTTCCACTTAATTAACTAGTTAGTGTAAACTTAATCATTAATTTTTTAATTCTTCATATATCTACAACCCTTTTTACACTTAATTTTCGGAAAAAAACTATTTTTGTCATTTTGGCTCTACAAGGGTCAACCCTTGTTTGACCAATGACTCAAGGTAAATCAATTTATCCACTGCCACGAAGGTGACTACGTGGCTAACACCTCGTCAACAGGGTCGCGCGTGTGCAGACATGGGAGCGGACACCTGAAGGGGGCAGGCGCGTACGGAGATGGGTCGGGTGAATACTGAAGGGGCCGGGCGCATACATGAGAGGACCGGGCGCGTATCGTGTTGGACTGGGCGCATACAGGGGTGGACCGGGCGCGTACCGTGAAGGGCCGGGCGCGTGCAGGGAGGACCGCGTGCGTACCGCAAGGAGCCGGACGCGCGCGGTGAAGGGCCGGGTGCATACTTGGAGGGGCTGGCGCGTCCGACCAAGGTCGCGCGCGTTCGCGGAGGGGCTGCGCACGTTCGTGGGGGAGGGCTGGGCGTGTTCGTGGAGGGAGTTGGGCCGGGCGCATGGCCTTTGGGGTCGCGCGTGTACGGGTATTGAATTCAGGGGTCGCCCGCGCTCTCTCACTTCTTAACATGCATGAGCTTCATGTCGTGAAAAATGTTAATCTTTTATTTATCACGAGATGGGCAAAAAGCACCGTTACATCACAATGCTAGTACATATTGCTAATTGATCAACAATTGAAACCTTCACTATCAATACGCTAAATCAACCACTTTATAGAGTGTTGGACGTTTGAGGGGATCTCGTTCCAGTAATTTCTCGATCTTCAGTTGAAAAGCTGCGTAGTTGACGGTTGATTTGAAGAATGTTGAGTCAGATTCTTTCTCTCAAATTGCTCTAGCCATCCACCCAACGAAGTACGAATCGGCAAGCTGGGTGTATTGGTGTCGCCGCTGCATCACATCCAATGCCGTTTCCGAACCTTGTGGGCCGAATTTGTAAAACAACTCTGGAGCTACCCAATGTCGTCTACGGCGTTGATTGTCAAGCTCCGTGTCCGTCCGGAATCTATATTTTGATGGCTCTTCGTGTGATACTCGGCTCGCAATTCCCCAATCACAAACGCTAATGAAGATGGACCTTGGTTTCTCTGGAGGAAAGTGGAGAAGCACGTTTGTGGGAGCGATGTCATTGTGAATGACATTTGCCTTGTGGACTTGGGCCATGGTGCACATCAAAGCCCGGGCAAGTCTAGCTCTATTCTTCCGGAAGGCTAAGATTTGTGTTGTATCCTCCGCCGAAATATATGGAGCTGAAAGGATTGAGTTGCTCGAAGCCGCCGGATTTGCCTTTGAATCGACGGTTTTAAAATGGGCCCAGCTACCACCATTCCACCACAATGTGTACGCCTCCATATTCTTTGTATTCACCGCCCAAAACTTTATAACTCCTGGGTGAGCAACATGACATATCATGGCCTCGTGAGACCGTTGTCTAAATTTCTCCTTCGGATGAGACGCCGTTGGCATTTTCCCGGCAAACTCCATGTATGCCGAAATGGCTCGCACACCCGCGATGCGGACCTTCGGAACCTAACCGTATCCACCAACGGCGTCAAATCTGGAAAGTCCATAAACTCTGATATCTTCTGGAAGGAATTGCACGCTGTGCAACATATGCGCCTCCATGGCTGACTTCATCGCTTGTTCATTCCAAGGAATACCTCTCGTACGAGAGCTTGAAAACCTGCCGATGGTGGTCTTCACACCTTCGAGGAACTTGCGGAGTTCCAAGTCTCGTGGCTGATGCTGGCCCCCGCAAGGTTTTTTCACCTCACAATCAAATACATGCGATGCATTACTCGTACATATAGTGATTACTCTCTCCATGAATGAGGCATAGTGATACATGCCATATGCATCCTTGAACGATTCAGAACTCTCTAGAGCGCGCTCAAATTTTGACTGGAAGTCGGCCTGTAGGCACATGATTCTTGGCTCTCCCTTCTCCAAATAAACTTGACGGAATCGCACCTCGTCAGTTTCACACCATCGACGATAGTATTGTATTGCCACACCTCGAAGAAATGCGGTATACTCCTTCGGTGGATAACCGGCATCCTTCTCGTGCGCAGACATTATTGCTTCGCCCTCTTCGACGATGCCTTCGGTGCATCGGAAGGATTGCGGCTCGACTCTGCAATGCTAGTAGGTAGAAGCTCAAATGCATCTGGAGCATCTAAATCAACATACGCGGGCCGCTTTCCAGTATTACGATCAGTGGCCATTGCAATAATCACAACCCTACACAAACGATAATTTTATAAAAAAAATCAAAACCTCCCCTGGACCCAATGTGTGGTGGCCCCCCTCTTAGTTCCTAGCAAAGTACGAATAGTACTAGAACAAGGAGCCACTTGAGAGGAGCCTATGTGATTGATATTAGAATCTATTCCATTAATAGTAAAATAGAAAACCCTGGCCTCGCATGTGCGTCCGCATGCGCCTGACCAAGACGCCACGCGCCCGGCACGTTCCCGTACGCGCCCGGCCCTCCAGCGAACGCGCCCGGCCCTCCAGCGAACGCGCCCGGCCCTCGAGCGTACGCGCCTGGCCTTCTAGCATACGCCCCCGGCCCATTCTTGTACGCGCCCAGCTTGTTCCCGCACGAATAGAGCCTATTCTCGCACGCGCCCGGCCGTTCTCGCTCGCGCCCAGCCTGTTCCCGCACGCACCCACTCTGTTCTTGTTGGCGCTTGGCGTGTTCTCGCACGCGCCCAGCCCGTTCCCGCACGCGCCCGACCCTTGTGTCCATGTGTCCGATCGTGGATCCTACGCACGAGGCCTCAAACCTTGCGCCTGAGACCCCGAATCGTACGCGCGAGACCTCAACGTACGCGCCTGGTCTCCATACGGCATGCACACGTTGCCTATGTTGCGTGCACGCCCGGCCCACTAGTATAAATGGTCGCGCGCGCCCAGCCCATCCCACAAACTCCAATTGAAAATCGTGGCCTTCAACTATCTTTTTAAGGTGGCTGATTGCGTGATCTTCGATTGAGGCTCCTGATTTGCAAACATCCATACGACGTATTGCATCATTGCATCGATCACCGTTCTAATTAATTAACATCGCTACCTTGGATTATTTTGAAATCCAAGGTGGTAATTTTCGTTTGTTTTTATTTTTAGATAGAGCTTAGCATAGTTAACGAACATTTTGGTAGATTATTTTACAGTGTTTGGCTATGGAAAGTGAGAGTGAGCCGGATGCCCAGCAACAGCCACCAATGTCCACCGCGCAGAGGAAGAGGGAGAAAGACAGGGATAGGGCGAGGCATGGGAAGCTCCAGAAGATGCAGATGGACATGTTTTCGTGACTAGCAACGCAGCCATTCGTAGATTCCATCGGCATCGAGGATTCTATGTCGTTTTCCCCAACTAATCCAAGCACGGAACTTGTTCAGCTTCATACTGCAAACGACATCCTTCGAAAAAGGATTAGATCGGTGAGCGAGCAGTACTATCAATGGAAGGTGGCATGCATCTTGAATGTTGACCGTGCGAGGCAGATGGCAATAGAGGTCTAGAAGATTGACAACGAATATTTGACGAATGATACGCGCCGTGACTTTGGACTCACATCTTGGGCTCACATCGACGAGATGTTTCCAATTGAATTGTCTCTGTTGCCAGATGGTAAATCTATTGACTGGGCAAAGTTTTAGTGGAACCATGCAGAGGCTATGTCTTCTCATGCCCTTCAACCAAGCGGAAACGTCGCACCACGCAAATTATGGCCAACACCAGCAAACTTCACGCAAAATGAAGATGCTTGTCCGGTTTGTTTAAACCCTTTTGGGCCAGAAGGTGCATATGCTCTTGGCACGTGTCGGTGTTTATACCATCCGATGTGTCTCCTAGGTGGTATCTTGATATGTAGGTTTTGCGCAAAGTGTAGAGCACCATTTCATAAGCGTTTGTATGAATTGTTTGGCCTCATGTGAACCAAAATTCACCCTATCTAATTTCATCCAACCTAAATTGCATGGATGAAACCCTAAACCTAATGGATGAAATCCTAAAACCTAATGGATGAATTTCATTAGATGAGGTTAATGTTAAAGACTTTAACCATACAAGGTAAAGTATAAGTAACTTGATATGGAAGTAATTAAATAAACAATGAAACTCAAGGTTAGAAGTAAGAAGTGAAAAAAACACGATGAACATTCAAGGAGAATAAAAATGCATGAAAAAATGTGCTTCGATCAAGGCAGCACACCCCTTGTCACTAGAATCTCTATAACTTTGTCGTCGCTGATCGGATATAAGCGAGCTTAGAGTTCCTGGAATTCTGACTTGAAGATCTACAGGAGTGCCAATTTTCAGCTCCAGAATCGTTGTCGTTCGCTCGCAGAGGTCCGTTGAATTTGGTGAACCGAATCAGGCCGGCAGTAGCACTCCGGACACCAAAACCGCCGTAACTCTGTCTTCTCTGCTTGGATTTGAGCGTGCTGGATGTCCACGAAAATCCAATTTCAAGGGCTACATCTCCTGAAATATAGACTTCAAAGTCATCGTGGTCTGCCGGCAATGGCCCTCCGAAGTCGATGGTCCAATTCTGCCAAGGCAGTAGACCTTTTTCTACAAATTATCCTATAACTCCTTTGTCACTGCTCCAAATGGAGCGTGCTTAGTATCTCTCAAAAGCTAACAATAAGATCTGACTAGTACTTAAATATCAAGTCCTAACTCTAAGTATCTATTTAGCTACACAAGATTAACCGCAGCCTAAAAAATAAGAGGGAAATAGGAAGAAGTTTTGGCATCGCCCAAGGCAAAAAAAAAAGAGAGGAAGAGTGGCCAGCCACGCCTCTTATCAAAGTGGGAGGAGGCCCCAAGGGTGGCGGCCACATCCCCACACTTGAATCTAACAATCCCTAATCAAGATTAACGGCCCACGATTAACTAAGCCCTAAACTCGATTTTAGGGCTGAACATGCCTATATCTACCAAACTAATAGGATTTGAGCAAAACTAACACCACCAATGTGTTCAAAACACACTTTAACCCCAAGATTGATTATTCACAAGTCCAAATCCGAGTTCTAGATCATTAGAAACCAAGTAGTTTACTTTAATCGTTAAATCTACTTGCTACTAGTTCTTTTCTTTTTCATTTTCATATCTTCTATTTTTTTTCTTTTCACAATAACATAAGTGCCATACAATTGAGGTTCTAATATAACTTTTCCACTAACTGAATTAAATACTAAACTACTAACTTGAATTATCTAGAACAGAATACTAATTCTAATTCACTAATGGGTTTCTATGTCTCTTTTGCTTTTCGCAAGTCTAATTTCCTATTAATAACTCTAATTTTACCCTCCACACTAATTTAAGGCTACGTGGAGTCCAGTTAACTAACCTTTACTAATAACACACTAGAAGGCGCTACTAACTACTAATCTAACTACTAATTGAAATAAACAAGACAGTTTTCCACTAACTAATCACTAACTAACATTGTGGCGCTTTTAGGCGCTCACACCTCACCACCTACATGCCACCTAGTTGGGAGTTGAACCCAAAGAATGCGCCTGGGGATGCCTATGCTCAAAAGTGGGGAGAAGATTTGGTGTGGAATTGGCGTGCGCAGTGCCACCAACTACATAAGTCCAGTGTAAGCACACAATTTGGTTGGAAAAATGACCACGAAGAAATTGTACGAGTGGCCAAGAAGCTCATATCGGGAACCACCGCGGACCATGTTGGTAAACGAAACTTCTTCTACCAAGTCATAGGCGGATATTGGGATGCTAGGTGGAAGCTATTCCAATTCGGGCGACGTCCAGATGGGAAACTGTGGAATCACCAGGGACATGTAGTGTCAGAATTGGGAGAGGCCACTGATCTTGACCTTCGCAATACGTTGCAATGGGAAGAATCGTAGTGGAAAGAAACTTGGAAGGAGGAAGCTATCGACTTCCTTCTTGAGGAACATAGTTCGGCGACTATGAAGACTCTCAAAGCACTTCGGAACTCCGAAATGTTACGTGCTCTGGTAAACACGGATGGGTCTCACCGGAGGACACGAGCGGCTCGTAAATTGCTGGATGATGGGGCCTCAGGAAGTGGTGAACTAAGTGGAGCCGATGCGTGATGAAGTGGAGTATAGGCAAATAGAATGCAAGATGAAAGCGTAGCATTTGTAACCATTTTGTATGTTGCGAAATTTGCATATGCAATATAAATATAAGGACATCTTTAAAGCATTGGCCCATTTCTTGCATCTCCTTTGAAACATTGAAATTAGTTTGTAACATTTAAGATAATCCAATTTGGAAGAACTGAACTTTCCATGGTCCCTAATCGCGTGCGCCCCGCCCCACAGCGTACGCGCCCGGCCACTGCTCGCATGCGCCCGGCCTCAGAGCGCATGCGCCGGTCCCCATTCGCGCGCGCCCTGCCACTGTTCGTGCGTGCCCGGCCCCCATTCGCGCACGCCCGGCCTCACAACACACGCGCCCGACCGCGAAGTCCATGCGTCCGGCCTGAATGCGCACGCACCCGATCCCGAAGCGCACGCGCCCGACCACATTTGCACGCGCCTGGCCACTCTGTTCGTACGCTCGAGACCATGATTGGTACGCGCGAGACCGTCCTATCTCGTACGCGCGCGGCCTACGGGGGACATGCGTGCCTCGCTATAAGTTTGGAAATCCTGGCACGATGGGCCCACTTCCTAGGCGCTTTGGCCTGCAACTGTCACGTGGCGGCTGCTTGCTAAGCACTATTGGGAAGTGGGTCCCGGTGTCTATTGACACCCTTTTACTCCCAGTGTCTATTGACACCCTTTTACTTCCGGCACCCCTTCACGCTAGTTTCAAGCATGGACTCAAGTGGGCCTTCTGAGATTCGGGCTTCCGAGAAGAAAATGAAGAAACGACAGCGTGATGCGAGACGAGTACGCAACCACAAGCAGAAGAAACGCATTCACATATTCATCGATTGTGAGCTGAAGGCATTTCGAGGTTGGGGAGATGTACCAAGCCCGTGGACATTTACACAATGTGCAAAGTACATTGCCTGGTGTCATTTGGGACGAATGTGGCCGCATTCGTGGTATTCGCAACTTCGGAAATACGACAAGGGTAATTTAAATTACTGCACCAATGAAGTATTCAAAGAACGGTGCATCCAAGCGTACCAGCACATCTACAACACGACAAAGATTCACCGGAACGAGATGAATCTATCCATTTTACGTATGGTGTATGCTGAAATTATTCTTGGAGTAGTAGTCGATTGGAGGACGATGGAAATACAACCAAACTCCAAGATGACACCAATATCCACAGCCACACTACCAATAGAGCGCAAGTTTCCGGGCGAAGCTCTAGGAAAAAAGGCCAAGGAGGTTGAATTTTTAAACGAGGAAGTCGTGTGGTCTAACACTTCCAGTGACGACTCCGATACTGGGTGTGAGTCAACTTATCACAAGGAGATTGAAAGCTTTATTAAATGCCATTAGCTAAATTCTGGCCTCCAAGAAACACTGACAATTGGAGAAGATTCCGGCAAGGAAGAAGATCCAACTGAGATCGACGCAGTTGCATATGAGAACATCAATGAAAACCTAGAGTCTTCTGATGATGTTCCAATTGGACGAGAAGCTCATCTTCAACTTCTTCCTAAATATCAACAGAGTTTACAGGAAAACAAGAATCTGGTAGAAGAAGCCAACCGCAACAAAGAAGAACTTCAAAAATTACACGCTGTACTCCAAGAAAAGGACAATCAAATCCAGGAATACGCGAAGTTGGTGTTTACTTTAAAGTCGTAGAATTTGATAGCAATGGAAGTAGTGCCATGAATGATAAACAGACAATTTTGTAACATTTTGAAATCATAGACCTTGTGAATTTTGTGAATTGCACTTCGTTTGTAAATGGCTTTAATTCGAAACAATATTGTTTATCTTTGGCGTTAATCAAGTTTGTATGGTTCAGCATGTTTTCTAATTTGTACAATGTAATAAAGTGAATGTTCTATACAGTCTTGTATACGTTTAAATTATATATTTGATGAATGTGTTATGATCTTCCATGATTGTACAACTTCATGCTCCCCAGTCAATAAATTAAATTCACTTTTGTCTAATATTTGATTACTGACTACAATAGTCTATAGTATCATCGAGAATTTTTCTGTAGTAGAATTTATATCATGTGTTGAAGAATAAAACTTAAATTTTTGTTTCAAACATGTAAATCATAAGACTAAACAATAAAAATCATGTTACTTTCTTGCATAATAAATGATTTGGGATGTAACAAAATCCCCAATATTAATGCAACATTATTATTCTTGGTTGAATTATATGTAACTAATTGCAACGGCCTTCAAAATGATAAGAGATGGCATTCTACCATACAAATTATCCATATTATATCTTAATATGAGTATAAGTTTGCGGAACAAATCATTGAGCATGCTAATTGAAGGTACTAACTCTCCCCAAAAAATCATTTAGTAAGCATAACTATTGTGTGCCTAAGTAAGTATAATTATTGTATAAGTAAGTATAAGTATTAAGTATTGTATGTGAAAGTATAAGTATTGTATAAGTAAGTATAAATTCAAGGCACTAGGTTATAAGTAAGTAGAAGTATTGTATGTCAAGTTCAAGGCACAAGTTCAAGGCACACCCTTCTTGCGTACGCGCGCCTCTTGGTCGTATGCGCCCGCCATAGGTCACTAATTTACTATAAATATGAGATTTCAAAGTTACGGGCCGCACTTCCTAGGCACTTTGGCCTGCAACTGCCACGTGGCGGCTGCTTGCTTGGCACTTTTGGAAAGTTTTTTATGGTGTCTATTGACACCTTGGTATTTGTGGGACTCCGTTCCCATGTGGTGCCGGAAGTTACCCTTATATTCCGGCCAAACCAAAAAAAATAGTTAAATAATTACGCTAGTTCGGTCTAAGGAACATCATATAGTCTTGATGACCGAATAAAGTTGGAGGAGACGATCTGCAAACCCTAATTAAGCCTAAAACTGTCAAATGCGGAACCGGAGCAGTTATTGGGATTCCGGGTCAGATGGTTATCCGGAACTGTCACCGTCAACCGTCATCATGATATCGTACTAACGGTCCAACTACTTAAGCTGGGGTTTGGAGGGATACTCTTTCTTCTCACCTTGTCTTTCCGTGCCTCGGCTTGTTCTTTCTTTTGCTCTCGCTTTCTCTCTCGCTCTTACGGTTTTCCGAACCGCTTGCCATTAGGGTTTGGAGAATCAGCCAGTTAGAACGGACGTGTGTCTGTTAGGGAGGGCTTTTGTGAGGACGGTGCGTGCAGGGACAACCTCGAGAGATAGTGAGGCGATAGTCGGATTCCATGAAGTCTGTGCCGATGGCCAAAAAGAAGAGAACGGACAGAGACGGGCGCGGCCGGAGAGACGAGGAGCCGGCAGTTGCACTGCCCCCCTTAACCCGCGTTCTTCCGGAAATCCTAGAAGACCCAGAGGAACTCAGTATGCTGAAGAACAGCCTGAAGTATATGGCTTGTGAGGGTTTACTCGAGGTTCCGTGGGGCATCCGGGAGGAGGTCTACGTCCGGGAGCTTGTCGGGACGGCGAACGAGAAGTACAAGGGGCTGATGAGAGCCCATCCGGAAGTCTGGGGAGTCCCGGAGTGGTCTCAAGCCTACGATTCCCGGGCTGGCCGCACCAAGGTGATGGAACGGCGGGACGAGTTTTTGGCGGAAGAGTTCGGAGGACCAGCAGACCCGAAGGATGGCTACAACCTCCAAGACCTTCGGCACCAGGATGCCTTGCTCGTGCTAAGGTTTTTAAACCCTATCTTCCATCCGGAAAAGCCGAAACGGGTGGTGGCGAAGTGGGCCTGCACTTTCCTCGGAGCACTCCGGGGAAAGATCGTCGTCGACTGGGGAACGTTGATGACCAACCAAATCAACCGGTTGGTCGCCAATCTCCAGAAGGTGAAGAAATCGGCAACACCGCTGGCTTTGTATGTGGTGCACTTTTATGCGCACCACCAACAACTCACTGAGGCGGAAGTCCGGCACTACGACGAAGTGCTTAACTTCCAGAGGTATGGAGCGGAGGAGTCGGAAGAAGAGGAGTCCGGAGAAAAGGAGACTGCGCCGGGAGCAGCAACCACGAGCACTCCGGAAGTCCGGAAGACTTCTAAGAGACCTCGGGGGAAGGAGCCCGAGGCGGAGAGTCTGGGCATCAATAGATCCTCCGCATCCTCCGGAGAAGATGAGTCCGGACCATCAGAAGGAACCAGCCGGAAGAGGAGGAAGGTGGACAAGGATGACTCCAAGGGACAGCTCAAGCAAATGGACGAGCTCACCCGAGAGATCGGCTGGAGGGTTGGCCTCCTTAAGGAAACCAACTTTGTCATCACCACCAGCGTGGAGCAGATCTTCCGGAGCCTGGACGTCGACCGGCTGGAGGACGCCATCAACCGGGTGGAGGAACTCCGGAATCGGGAGACAAACTCAAAGGCACTACATACGCAAATCTCCACCATGTACAAAGCCAGCAATGACATGGAGAAGAAGATGAAGCGGTACCTCGTAGAGGCCGCCCTGGCAGTGACGGCCCGGAAACTGGCTGAGAAAAAGGCTAATGCTTCCGCCGCCGCCTTGACGGAGGTCCGGGCAGCCCTGGAGTTCCCGGTGGACACGGTCAACCGGAGACGACTCTTCACCGAATTGGTGGAGAAGAAGGAGAAGGTCAGCAGGGCCAACATCATCCGGTTCTTGCTAGACCAGGCGGAGAAGATGGGCCGGACATGGGAGCAGATTCGGCTACTCGTTGACAACGTCACCCAGGGTCTTCCGGAGGGCCCCGAAGCACCGACACTAGGGGGGACCCCAACCCTAGGACGGACTACCGCTCCTCCGGAACCCCCGCCGCTTGCGACCACTCCTACTCCGGGGACCTCCGCGAATCCGGAGACCTTGGACACTCCGTCGCCACGGACACCAACGGAAGGTATCGTACTTCCCAATCCGAGTATGAGTGAGATTCTGAAGAAGCTTCCGGATCTCCTGTCGCCAGCCAACATGCGGCTGCCGGATCCTCCGG
Source organism: Bryoerythrophyllum caledonicum (assembly GCA_963971425.1). NCBI lineage: Eukaryota > Viridiplantae > Streptophyta > Bryopsida > Pottiales > Pottiaceae > Bryoerythrophyllum > Bryoerythrophyllum caledonicum. The sequence goes on along the minus strand of OZ020525.1, from coordinate 5,156,863 downwards.
CGGAAGGCGACCCTCCAACAGCACAAAGGTCCGTGTCCCGGAGACTGGCAAATGGACCTAGGAGTCCATCCGGAAGCTACCGAGACCTGGTCCAGGATGCCGGAACGGCTTCCGCAGTGGGAATACCAGCTCCCCCGATTCCGGAAGGATCACCGCAATAGCCCCCTCCACCGTCGGACGCTAGTACTCCGGTGGCAGTTGTCCCTCCAGCAGCCAAACCATCGACCCGGAGAACCACCCTTTCGCCGGCAACGTCAAAGAAGGCAAAAGGCAAGGCCCGCGTTCCGGTAGAGATCTCCCCCTCCCGCCGGAGTGGGAAAAACCGGGGCCCAGGAGCTCCAACTTAGGAGTAGATAGATTTTGAATTTCTTTGTCTTCTTTTCTCAGGGTTAGAGTCTGGATCAGCAGCGACTAACGATGGGGCCCCAAGCGCACCCGGCTGCTGCCGGAATCAATAGCTAGTTTTATAGATTAAGTAGGAATTTCGGAGACGGAATTGTTCCGTGATTTATGGATCTGAGATCGGATCTGGAATTTTCCGGATTTTTTGGATCTTTTAGATAAGATCTAGCGGACTTCCCGTAGATAGGTAGGAGGGAGGACTAAGTTTAGTCAGGACTTAGTTAGTACTTAGTAGTAGGGTTTTGGGCAAAACCCTTTTATCTTGTTCTTCTCACTCGGAAATATACGCTATCATTTACACTAGATTTGCTACCTTGTGTTGATTGTGGTGTATGGAACCTGTGAGTGACGGATCCATTCTTGAGGGTAGGGTTGTGTGAGTAATTCTTTCCGGAATAGGATAAGTCCATTGTTTCTCCGGAGAGGGAAGCTGTCAAGGTCGGTATCAGGAGATCGCCTGGGAGAGCTGGAGAGAACTATTGCAGAGGTGTTCCTGGTAGTCTCCAGGGTCCGGAAGTAGCCAGGAGGGGAGGAGATGAACTGTAGAGGTGTTCCTGGTAATCTCTAGTTCATAGAAGTAACCGTGCTAAATTGAGATCCGGCCACGGCCGGAGTTCTTCCCTAAGATAGGAAAAAGCCTGGTACCCATATCTAGACGGAATAACCATAGTGAATAGTGAGTCTCTGTACCGGAAAATTGCAACCATACCCGCCAGAATGCCGTTGTAGTCCGGATTAGTCTTTGAGTGACTGCATCCGAAAGGCCTTCCGGATGTCGTGAGAGCCGACGTTCGGCAGCAGCAATCAACTTACCAGTTAGCATAGTAGGGAGAGTGGTGTTCGGTCACTATAAGTTCCGGACAGTGGGTGCCTAGCCACTTTAAGTCACAGGGCAATGGAAAACCCAGCCACTTACACAAAACAGGGTCAGTGGACTTCGGCCACTCGCTTAAAAACTCCAGGAGACTCTCTGAGGAGGAACAGAGACAAATCAAACTACCCTCCTGATTTCGGGAACCTACTCTCCGGAAACCATTGTAAGTAATCCGGATTCCGGAAGAATCCGGATCTAACCTAAGTTAGGAAAGACTATAGCTAACTCGTAACCGAATTGCTTTGTTAAACTTAGTAATCCGGAATATTAGAAAGAAGGTATTTAGGTCTCTGTGGGAACGAAACCGGAGCGGTTACTTTGGGAAGCTCTTAGTGACGATTGGGAGCATTCCGGAGGAATACTGTCTCTACGAACTGCAATAGTGTTTCGCCACTTTCATATTCCTCCACCTCGTCACCATGGATTCTGGACAACCATCTACCACTAATAGTCTCCACGGAAAACGACAACGTGATTTTCGTCACGCACGCTCAAAGCAGAAGAAGCGCCTTCGCGGGTTGATGGATGAGAAGATGAAGGCATTTTTTGGTTGGGAGGCAGTTCCAACTCCAGGGACATTTGCAGAATGTGCAAAATACATTGGATGGTGTCATTTGGAGCACCTATGGCCATACTCGCGGTATTCTCTAATGCGACGTACAAATAGGGCCAACTTGGAACACCATATTCGTTATAATGGGAGATTTCCATGATTTTGAAGATATATGATCTTTAAAGTATCAATATATATAGACAATTGTAGGTGCAAAACATATCGACAATGCACCAAGAATACTATAATTCATTACATGGATGGACCAAATTAGCCGAATGTCCCAAAAAATGGTAACGCTAAAAGAAGCATGTACCATTATTCCAAGCTTTATTTAAAACTTCATGAAAAAAATCACAAACAACACTCATTCACCCCGAGGCAAAACACAATTGTCCTATCACTAATCAAATGGTCTACGGAGTTCCACCATAAGCCTCTATACGCGTCTTCAAAAAAGCCCTCTGACGTTGCCTTGTCCATGTTGCGCCATTCTCTTGCATTAATGGACTCTCTAGAAGACGCTGCAAACCCCGCCTACGCACCTCGTCACTGTTTGATTTGGGCAGCGAGTGCCGGCGGATGGGGGAAGGAGAGCATTTGCCTCTAGCAGCTTCTTCTAACAAAGTTCGGGGACGGAGACATTTACCGGATGGTTCCTGCACAATAGGCGCCACACACAATCCAAAGAAATACACTTTAGGTCGAATACTCCTACACAACACACATGAAAATTTAATCATTGAGATCCATCCTAGCACACATTAGGTCGAATGGAGCTAAAATGCAGAAAAAAAGATCCATAGAGCACATTTAACCTCCAACAAAAAAAACAAGCTCAATTGAACCAAAACTACATTAGTGCAATGTAGCTCAACAACAAACCAAAATTATCTAGGCCAAAACATCTCAATAGTGCAATAAATTGGAGGTCATCATAACACACACCGCAAGCGAGCGTTGGAAAGTACCATCCCTTAAACCGTCGTAGAGAATACGCTTTGCTGGAGTACAATTATCCGGATTTAAAGGCGGGGACCCAAGAACTAAACGAGGCCACTGCGGCGAAGGTGAGTTGTTCCTATCATGAATTGGCTCCCGCGCAATAGGGCTTTCAACAACTCCGTCGTCCACTGCCATGGTCGAATAATCCATGGTTGATTGCGCGGTTGCAGCAGAGTGCAAGAAAAGCCCTTTACTCCGAAGAGAAAGGACGAACTCCTCTGGCCCTAGCAAGGAATCCACGGACGCCCGACAGTCACAGTCCTGTAGAAATTTCAACCACAGCGACACTGACATACCTTAGAACAATAGATGAAAATTCCAATCATTCAAAATAGCACGACATTCCATCAGCAGAAGGTATCCAATCCCCACAACAATCAAAGCGGTGAAACATCTCAATTTCATTTATAAAAAAAATATACACAAAAAATAGTCCAACAAAATTTACAACATCGAGCTGCAATCAATCGATACAGTTTAGCTCTATGCGACCTAAAGTGTAAAAGGCATCTAAGCGTTCTCAACGGCATTAAGAGCGGAGATTCTGAGACGTTTGGATTGCGTTCCAGATACTCGCAGACTGACCACACGTCTTCTGATCATTATAAAACATCTCCCGGCCAGAGGGATGTTCGGCCCGGTACTGTGCTAGGCCACCTGGAAACTGATGAAGGTCAAAGAGATATGGCAGCAATTCCTCCAACAATACAGAATCGTCTCTCGCCCCAACATGTTTGTGCGACCATGATGGAAGAAGAAGGACGTTCTCCGGCAAATTGAGCATGTGCTTAATCGGGCTGTCGTCAATGACAAGCGTATTTGCCGGAGTATACTCACGACCCAACCTATTGAAGAGATGGCTCGATAAGGTCTTCAAGAAGATGTCCTTCTGAGTGCCAGATTCCTTCATATAGATTGTTCAGCTACCGACTCTACGCTCGGGAACCCTATCGCAACTCTCCTGACCAAAGATCCTGAGAGGGTACGAAGAACTATGCTGAAAAAGATAATTACAAATCTGACGCGTTGTAGATTCCATCATCGAACTCCAGATCGTGATGGTGGCAATCTTAGACAACTTCGTAAGGAATTCAACACAACCAAGGCGTACTCGAACTAGTTTAGGGCCTATGTGAGCCAAATAAACCGCCCCTAATGGGTGGCTTATCTTGAACACAAGACCCTACATATGGGATGCAGCCCCTTGTGCAAACATACTTTAACCATTCATACAAGCATGATGACCCAAGGCGTGGTCACTTAAGAGGGTTCGTTAATAATTAGTGATGTGATGGCTGAATTCAGCCTTAGGTTGAATCCAACCTTTAGACAAGCGTAAATTCCGCCTCAAAGCTTTGTTTCCAATGTTTTAAAGCTCCATTAGGTTCAATTTTGCCTTGTGAACTTGATTAGCACCTTAACCACCAATTCCAGGCCCAAGTGCGACCCTAACAGCAGCAACCAGCAGACAGGCTCCTCTTTTTATGTTAAAAGTTTAATTCTTCATTATCTTCGTGATTATGACTCCGTTTTTTACGTTTGTTTTTTGTATTCTTATTAGTTTTTCTTGCTTAACACGATGGCAGCCTTCAATTGATCATTTGACTCGACCCTGGACCTCCCAGCCAGCGACCAGCAGTGCACCTTCAACATATGACTTTATTCAAGATCATGCACCACATTCCTACGCATGTATCACATTCATTCACACAAGAATCCACCCCAGCCTTACTAAGAGTGAGCCTCCAGCTGTGTTCATTTACTAATGGCGCTCTAATCGGTTATTTAGTTGAATATATAGCAAACCCTAATTCTACCGAAAAATTGGCAGCGCTTCCGTGTGGTTTTTGTATTTAGAAAATTAGGGTTCAAGTCATACACATGGAATTGAAGAGGTTCGAGGGAGAAAAGAGGAGGGGCTCCCTGATTTAATTCGCTTCACCCTCCATCCTTAGCCTTCGACTTGCTTTGTCAGCTCGTGATCATGCTCCTCTTTTTCAGCTCGTGATCTTGCTCCTCTTGTTGGTGCTCTTCACTCCGCAGCCTGTATCTTCGTTGTCACAGCTCCAATCCAAACGTTCTTGAGCTTGTTGGAAAGCGAGCGTTCTAATCTATCTACTCCTAAAATCTTAGCTTGATTGGACAAGAACTCCGCTACTGACGAGGGAAAACCTGAGGCCGTATGAGATCCGCCACCGATCCTCCAGCTGGTCGTCCTCACTCCGTGGCCCGTATCTTCGTCGTCACAGCTCCGATCCGCACGTTCTTGAGCTTGTTGGAAGGCCAACGTTCTAATCTATCTACTCCTAAAATCTTAGCTCGATTGGACAAGAACTCCACTACTGACAAGGGAAAACCTGAGGCCGTATGAGATCCGCCACCAATCCTCCAGCTGGTCGTCCTCACTCCGCCGCCTGTATCTTCGTCGTCACAGCTCCGATCCGCACGTTCTTGAGCTTGTTGGAAAGCCAACGTTCTAATCTATTTACTCCTAAAATCTTAGCTCGATTGGACAAGAACTCCGCTACTGACGAGGGAAAACCTGAGGCCGTACGAGATCCGCCACCGATCCTCCAGCTGGTCGTCCTCACTCCGCCGCCCGTATCTTCGTCGTCACAGCTCCAATCCGCACGTTCTTGAGCTTGTTGGAAAGCCAACGTTCTAATCTATCTACTCTCCTATTTTCGCAACGATTGAATCAAATTCCAGCCCACAGGAGGGGGAAATCTGAACCCTATCTCTCTCTCTCCTTCCACACACCTCTCTCAGTTTCCTAGCTCCTACCACACTTCGAATGAGCGCCCTCCAAGGGGATAACCCCAAGGCCCTTGCTCCCTTCTTTGTTCCCAAGGTCGTTCCCTTCGTCGTTCACAGCCGCCATTTTGAGTGGGCACATTAATGGTCACACTAAACAACTAGTAACTAAAAAGCTAATAAATCACTAGCCACCCTTGCATTTAACACAAGTGGGTGTCCCACTAACCAAGGAATATCTAAATCTAAACTTTGACTCCATGCCACATGTGTGTGCATGATCTCAATAAGTGAGCTATTAGTTAATTTTCAAAGGTGCAAAGATCTAATTGAACCTACCTAAATTGAATTCCCCTTGCTTGGGGTAATTCCTAATTTACTTAGTGATTAATGAGGATTCTTTTCCACTTCTTTTTGGACCCTTTCGACTATTTTTTTAAGGGCTTTTAACGCCCCATTCTTTTTTCTTTTCTCCTCACCATCCTCCTTCTTCTCCCATTTTTTTGGTTTCGTGATTTCTTCATCGTGACCGAATACGGTCTACAACTCGATAGGAGGTAAATTCTTCTCCACCACTACTCATTTTAATTCTTTTCTAATTTTCTTTTGTCTTTTTTCCCTTCTCTCTTTGTTTTTCTTTTCTGGTTTATTCCCTTTTTTTTCTTCCTTTTTGGCTAACTACATAAATTCCGCGATTGCCCATAAATGGCTCCTCTTTTAGTGAGGGGAAAGGCCACTTGGCCATTTTAATCAAAAAACCACGAGCTAGTCCATGGGATAACCCATTTTCACCACTCATTAGCCTTAATGGACCCGACGTGAGGTCCATTCATCACCGTGAGCCGTTTTTGCGGCTCACACATGGCGGCCATCTGGGACAACTCGAAGAGGCAGAGAACCCACTCTTGTTCATGGGCACACGGTCAATATCTACCTTTTTTGTGTTCGAATGACCCATGGCAGTACCAAAATGTGGAGGTCCACTTATAAAGGTCGTGAACAAATCACACCTTGTACTCTTTGCATCGGTTGCCTGATGTTCGCGTGGGGAAATCCTCGCCGTTTAGGGTTTGAAGTTGAACGGAGTTGTTGGGGAAGACCTCCTTCACGATATAGGGTCCCAACCACAAAGCATCGAACTTCCCTGGAAAATCCAATCTCCTCACGTCTTGAAGGAGGGCTAGCATTCCCGGTCTCAATGACCGGACCTTGTTCCGTTTGTCGAAGGCAATCTTCCTCCTTCGTTGGATGGCTTCCATGTTTTGGGCGCTCCACCGGCGCATCTCGTCGAGCTCCTCCAATCGTTCTAACCGATCGGCTAAGGACGTGGCCATGGACCATCGTTCGGTCACGGCCACTCGCAGAGAGGGGATCTCGAACTCGATGGGTAAAATGGCTTCAATGCCATACACCAATGAGAAGGGAGTAGCATGGGTGGTCACTTTGAACGTGGTTCGGTAAGCCCATAACGCGGCGGGGAGTTTCGTGTCCCAATCCCTCTTGGAATTGGTGACCGTTTTCCTCAAGATGTTTACGAGGGTTTGGTTGACCCGTTCGGTGTGCCCATTGGTTTGAGGGTGATAAGGGATGGTCTTGTGATAGTCCCCTGGGGCAATGGAGATTTGATTGTAGCCCGAGTAGCCATCCATAAACGTATAAAGATCATGACCACCTACCTCCTCCAAGATGGTGTTGATAAATGGCAAGGGGAAGTGGTCTTTTTGGGTGTGATGGTTGAGTTTCCTATAGTCAATGCACACCCGTAGCTTCCCGTTTTTCTTTTTAACCAACACCATGGGGGATACCCAATCGGATATCTCTACGGGATTAATGAACCCCGCTTGGGGGAGCTTCTCCAATTCGGCCTTGACAATGAGCTGTAGGTTAGGATTCATACGCCGCTCCTTTTGTCTAATGGGAGTAGTGCCTGGGAGAAGGGGGATGTGATGTTGTGTTACCGCCTGGGGAATGCCCTTGAGGTCTTTGTACGACCACGCAAAAATGTCCCCAAACTCAACCACTAGTGCTTTGTATTTCACCATCTCCTCCTCGGTCAACCCAACGCCCACCTTAATACTACGGACCTCATCCTGCTCATGAGAAACCACCATCAACTTCCAATCATCATGATGAACGTGTGGTTGTTGGGTAGGTCCCTTGTATCAATCATTCGGAACTTGGGGGTATGTTGCCCCCGAACCACTAGCTAGGATACCGGTGGATGTCCTGCGGAAGTGGAGAGATGGGTTGAGAGGGCCTTCGTCTCCCAAAACCTCCAATTCGTCCCCTTGCGTGCCCTCCACATCCATTCCAAACACCGCCGAGGGTTCTAGGTCATCGAGGAGGGGAACTAGGCTAAGTTCCAACCCGGTTTCCCTTCCAATGAGCTCACTCTCCATGAAATGCACGGACATGGCTTCATCCGCGCTCGAGGTGGGGTGCTCCCTCAACCAGTCTACAAATTCCCCGATGGGAACCCACTCATAAAGGCCCGGTCCCATGCTTTTAAATGGCATTACGTGGGCCTTCGAGGGTCGGGCTCGATCCACCGCCTTGTGGGGCGCAAACCTCACCCGTTTGGGAGGCTCCTTTGATAGTACCTCTTGTGATTCATCCTTCGACGAGCCCATGCAACCACGGCATATTCCTAGCCTACTTGGTTGGATATGGACTGTAGTAGGGTTCTCCGGTGGACCATAGGTGATGTTTGGTTTTGGCCCCCCCCATTCTACCGTGGCATTGGCAATCCGCAACCAAGGCCTACCTAGTAGCAAGGGGTATGCCTCTTTGTTGGAGTGCATTCGGATGACTTGGAAGGTGAGGGAATACTCTACCCCCCCCGTGGTCACTTTACAACCACTAATTTGGCCTAACGGGGCCTCCGAGCTTTGATTAGCCATGTTGATGTACGGTGAAGGTTCTGTGATGTCAAGGCCTAGTTTCTCCATGGTTGAGAGGGGCATGATGTTCAACCCACTACCACCGTCTACTAGTACATTAGGTACGATCTTGTCCACAATCGAAACCTCGATTTGTACCGCCTTGACCTCGATATTGGGGTGTGCGGATTTAACCCGAGCCGCCAGCCTGACCCTTGCCCTAGGCCTTCGCTTCACCGGGGTACCCGACCTAAGGGACTTCCTCATGGGTGGTGACACCTCTAATAGTTGGGCTATGGTGATGTCCGCTTTGAGGCGACTCAAGTCCGCCCATAAATCGTAAGGCCCCTCTCCCCCTTGCTTCTCGATACGTGGGAACGTGTTTACCTCGGGACTAGGGATTGGTGGACCTTCCCATGGCTCTTGGAGGGTGGACAAGGGTGTTCGAGACCTAGGTATCCCGTGGGGGGACTCGAAGTTGGCTCGTTTAGTGCCTTCTACCGCCTCCTTGGTGGTATCGTTTAGGTCAGAGAAGTGAGGTGAATCCTCTTCTGAGGTCTCACCTTCCTCTGGTATAGGTGGAGGGGGGCTTGAGTACCTAGGCTCCCGTCGGCTAGACCGAGTCTGGACTGCCAATGCCGGTAACTCACAAGTTTTTGCTTCCTTGGTTGTGTTCACCTCGTGGAAAACTACATTGAGCTCAGTGAGGGAGGGGCTGTGGGTGGACACGATCTCACTTGACATGTTGGCATAGCGCACATCTTGTGGGCCTTGGTTTTGTTGGCCCCCGTGGTTCTGCCCTTGGTTTTGTTGGCCCCCGTGGTTCTGCCCTTGGTTTTGTTGGCCCCCGTGGTTCTGCCCTTGGTTTTGTTGGCCCCCGTGGTTCTGCCCTAGGATTTGTTGGCCCCCGTGGTTTTGCCCTAGGTTTTGTTGGCCCCTGTGGTTCTGCCCTAGGTTTTGTTGGCCCCCGTGGTTCTGCCCTTGGTTAATAGGGATGTACCCGGCCTTGGTATTCACCCCCATTGGAGGAGTCTGATTTTGGCGATGATTGCTGTAGTCGTAGTAGAGACTAGGAGGCCTAAGGGTATTATCGGAGGTGGGGTTACCGGCACCTCTCAAATGATCTTGGGCTTGTTGAGGATAGTTCCCTGGTGGAAAGGGCATGGGAATTACCTTGTCCGGTCTACGACATACTTGGGTAGGGTGATTACCCCCGCAGCTACCGCATACCACCCCACTTTCGACCCAACATTGCCCTGGTGCGTGTCTCTTGCCACACGGTAGATGGATTTCATACCGTGGTCTCGGAGGTCCCCCATAACCTTGGCCTGGAGATGCATAGCCTTGAGGCACGTAGCTAGTTACTGTCGGTGGTTGGTTCCTATGGGGAGGCACATATGGAGGTTGAGAAGCTTGGTGTTGGGGTGCTGCCACCGGAGTGGTACAAAAAGGGCTGGTGTGGCCTAGTTGACCACATTGAGTGCACCATAAGCCCGAAGCATGTCTACCGGATTCTATGGGTGGAGGCGTGGGGTTAGGGACTTGGTTCTTAATCAACAAGGCCATTTGGTCTTGCATGGCCTTGATTTGTTGAGCTAATTGATCCTGGAAGCCCTATTGGCCTTGAAGGATTTCGTTCTTCATTTCCTCCTTCCATGTGCCCCGCTCCTCATGATAGGTGAGCTCAGGAAGCGCTACTGGTGGCCTAACGTTCAAGGGTGGGGCGTAGTAGTTCCACGTAGGAACTTGTGCGCCTGTGGATCCTTGGTTACGTTCTAAGACTGGTCCCTTACCCTTGGCATGGATGGGTATGAAACTAGGAATATGGTGATCCTCCTTCCTCCACATGCGCTCTTGGTCTCGATCCACCTGCTCTATTAGCCTAGCTTGTGCCTTGGCCTCATCTAACGATGCGGGGCGGACCTTCAAAATCTCCCTAATGGTTCCCTCATTGTTGAACCCTTGGATAAAGAACTGGGTTAAGGTGTCATTGGTGAGGAGGTTTCCCACGAACCTTATAACCACCAGGTCGAATCTCCTAATGTATGTTGTGATATCCTCCCCTGGACCTTGGCGTAGCGCGGCTAGGGCTGTGAGGGCATTACTTTGACCTACTTCGGGTCTAAAGTACTCCAAAAAGGCCCTCATGAGGCTATCCCAGTCCTGGAAGGTGTTGGGGGGGTGGTTCCTATACCACTCGTAAGCGGCATCCTTTAAGGTACACAAGAACCACACTAGGAAATACCCGGTGTTGGTGATGAGACAAGTAGTGAGGAGCTCTAGAAACCGATCCACATGTGCGGAGGGGTCTTCATCCCTAGTTCCTCTAAACGTGGGCAAATTGGGTGGCATAGGCGCCGCCTGTAAGCCCTCGGGTACTACAATTGGTAAACCCCTTGGCTGAACCAAGGGGTTGATGGGAGGCCGAACCGGGGGTGGCCCTCTAGAGGCCATGGTAGAGGCTGAGGTGTTGCCTCGTGGACTAGTGGTGTTGGTGGTATTCACTGGATCAAATGCAGGGATAAGGAAAGATGGGGGAAAAAGAAGGGGAGGAGCTGGGATAGCCTCTAGCTGAACCTCCAAGAATCCTTCCGCCGTGTCCTCAGTGAGTTCCCTAGACCTAGTCCTTTCACTCGCCGGTTCCCACGGTGGTGTGAGGGAAGGTTTTTGGGACCTTGTGGCACGGGACATCTACTCTAAAGTCTAAGAGTAAGATCTTGTTGTGTGTTGATGATGGTCATGTTCCCCCGAAAGATTTTCCATCCAAGGTTTAAGGGTCGCGGGTGAAACTACACGAAGCACGGCCTAATTCGATCGGTGAGTGGATGTTTCCAACACTCCTACTCCCGATTCTATCACGAGGATGGACTGACCCAAGACCAAGACCCAATTTTTAGTGGTGGAGTTTTAGCTCGATGAAGCCGCCGAAGAATCCTATTAAGGACTACCCTCCAAGGGCAAACGACAAAAGCTAACCGAATTGAGGGATGTCTCCACGAGCATCACCCCGTTGGAAAGCTGTCCCCCAACTGGCGCCACACGGTACAGATCCTTACTGTGGGGCTGACCCAGACCTCAATTTGATAAAAGGTGGGATTCCTCGGTATCTTTGGTATCCCCCCTTCCACCTTTTACCACCTTGAACTAGGCATTACCCACTAGGAGGAAAACGACTCAATCACGGGACGACATGCAACAAGGTGTGTATACAATGTTATCACTGTGAAGAAGACATACCTCGATGCATCTCCAGCCACCCTGTCACCATTAGTTGAAGTCGACCGTGGACCTAATCGCACTCTATCGATGCTAAGGCCAACCAATAAGTCACATACAATGTTATAGAGGGGGATAACTTACCTTGAAGCAACTCCAGCCAATCCACTTGTTAGCACAAGATTTGTTGCATGCAATTTCGTGGTTGGCCAAACCTAGCGGTTCTAAGGCAAGTGTTCCACACGGCTCAAGTGGGAAATCAGGGTTTTCTAACCCTAGTGTGGTCACCACATCCAAGTTGGTCTTATTTACTACTCGTGGTCCTACAAAGAGGGTGTAGTGCACATACCGTACGCAGCGCTCCTTCCAAACAGCACCCCTACGTCTTGGATGCGTCCACGACTCCAACTCCCCTCCAAGTGGCTCATTCACACATACATAGCGTTAACTTGCAACTTTTGATTCAACCATTCCAGTTACACCAAGTTGTTCTTACCTTGGTGGTTAGTCAAGCACGGTGGGAAGGAAGGGGCGCCCTTGTCCCATACCCGGGCTCACGTACCCTTCCCCTTCGGCCTAGGAGCTCACTGGAATTCTTACGAACACCGTGGGAGGGCCTCAACCTTTCACCCCTAGGCCCCTTGCTCAACTCAAGCCACAAGCCTAGAAGGGGATCCCCCCAACACAAGGTGTTTTGTGGTTGGAGGGTCGGGAACTCCACACTCCCTTCTAGACCCCCACCTTTAAACACAACTTGGCATCCATGCACTCACCATACTTTCAAACATTCACAAGTCATTCACCATCCAACAATAACTTAACCATTCATGAGTAAATTGGGCACTTACCTCAAGTTGACCTATGCTGCTCCATATACCATAAGGCTAATTGCGTTTGTACCTTACATCCAACGAAAGAACAATTAACACAATCAAACCATGAACACGCCTCCTCCCGGCAGACGCACCAAAATGTGAGCCAAATAAACCGCCCCTAATGGGTGGCTTATCTTGAACACAAGACCCTACATATGGGATGCAGCCCCTTGTGCAAACATACTTTAACCATTCATACAAGCATGATGACCCAAGGCGTGGTCACTTAAGAGGGTTCGTTAATAATTAGTGATGTGATGGCTGAATTCAGCCTTAGGTTGAATCCAACCTTTAGACAAGCGTAAATTCCGCCTCAAAGCTTTGTTTCCAATGTTTTAAAGCTCCATTAGGTTCAATTTTGCCTTGTGAACTTGATTAGCACCTTAACCACCAATTCCAGGCCCAAGTGCGACCCTAACAGCAGCAACCAGCAGACAGGCTCCTCTTTTTATGTTAAAAGTTTAATTCTTCATTATCTTCGTGATTATGACTCCGTTTTTTACGTTTGTTTTTTGTATTCTTATTAGTTTTTCTTGCTTAACACGATGGCAGCCTTCAATTGATCATTTGACTCGACCCTGGACCTCCCAGCCAGCGACCAGCAGTGCACCTTCAACATATGACTTTATTCAAGATCATGCACCACATTCCTACGCATGTATCACATTCATTCACACAAGAATCCACCCCAGCCTTACTAAGAGTGAGCCTCCAGCTGTGTTCATTTACTAATGGCGCTCTAATCGGTTATTTAGTTGAATATATAGCAAACCCTAATTCTACCGAAAAATTGGCAGCGCTTCCGCGTGGTTTTTGTATTTAGAAAATTAGGGTTCAAGTCATACACAAGAAATTGAAGAGGTTCGAGGAAGAAAAGAAGAGGGGCTCCCTGATTTAATTCGGTTCACCCTCCATCCTTAGCCTTCGACTTGCTTTGTCAGCTCGTGATCATGCTCCTCTTTTTCAGCTCGTGATCTTGCTCCTCTTGTTGGTGCTCTTCACTCCGCAGCTCGTATCTTCGTTGTCACAGCTCCGATCCAAACGTTCTTGAGCTTGTTGGAAAGCGAGCGTTCTAATCTATCTACTCCTAAAATCTTAGCTTGATTGGACAAGAACTCCGCTACTGACGAGGGAAAACCTGAGGCCGTATGAGATCCGCCACCGATCCTCCAGCTGGTCGTCCTCACTCCGTGGCCCGTATCTTCGTCGTCACAGCTCCGATCCGCACGTTCTTGAGCTTGTTGGAAAGCCAACGTTCTAATCTATCTACTCTCCTATTTTCGCAACGATTGAATCAAATTCCAGCCCACAGGAGGGGGAAATCTGAACCCTATCTCTCTCTCTCCTTCCACACACCTCTCTCAGTTTCCTAGCTCCTACCACACTTCGAATGAGCGCCCTCCAAGGGGATAACCCCAAGGCCCTTGCTCCCTTCTTTGTTCCCAAGGTCGTTCCCTTCGTCGTTCACAGCCGCCATTTTGAGTGGGCACATTAATGGTCACACTAAACAACTAGTAACTAAAAAGCTAATAAATCACTAGCCACCCTTGCATTTAACACAAGTGGGTGTCCCACTAACCAAGGAATATCTAAATCTAAACTTTGACTCCATGCCACATGTGTGTGCATGATCTCAATAAGTGAGCTATTAGTTAATTTTCAAAGGTGCAAAGATCTAATTGAACCTACCTAAATTGAATTCCCCTTGCTTGGGGTAATTCCTAATTTACTTAGTGATTAATGAGGATTCTTTTCCACTTCTTTTTGGACCCTTTCGACTATTTTTTTAAGGGCTTTTAACGCCCCATTCTTTTTTCTTTTCTCCTCACCATCCTCCTTCTTCTCCCATTTTTTTGGTTTCGTGATTTCTTCATCGTGACCGAATACGGTCTACAACTCGATAGGAGGTAAATTCTTCTCCACCACTACTCATTTTAATTCTTTTCTAATTTTCTTTTGTCTTTTTTCCCTTCTCTCTTTGTTTTTCTTTTCTGGTTTATTCCCTTTTTTTTCTTCCTTTTTGGCTAACTACATAAATTCCGCGATTGCCCATAAATGGCTCCTCTTTTAGTGAGGGGAAAGGCCACTTGGCCATTTTAATCAAAAAACCACGAGCTAGTCCATGGGATAACCCATTTTCACCACTCATTAGCCTTAATGGACCCGACGTGAGGTCCATTCATCACCGTGAGCCGTTTTTGCGGCTCACAGCCTACTTCGGCCGGCAGCGAAGCCGAGTGAATGGACGGGATAGAGTCCCTGGATCCTCTGGCCTGCCACGACGGCTCACACGTGCATAGAATCCCATTGAGGTCGAGCACAATGTTCAACCACCTGCCCTTGATATCTTATTGGATTCTAGGTATTTCTTCTAGATTATTGGCATCATTTATTGATGCCTCGCCGACCTGGTTTGGAAATGCCAGGAGAACGACCAATATTACTACAGATTCATTAACAACGACGAATCAACAATACGTAGAATGAAAGAGATAAATGGGAGGAGGAGTGATGGGGGAATGAGTGGAGTTCGAAAAGAGTTAGAAGAATACCTCGAGAACTTCATCGTTCTGCAGCATTTCGTCTCAGGCACCCATCGATCCCAACGAACCCTACATGCTGTCAAGGGGCCCGGAGTGCCCGACATCCATTTGGGGGCACGTTTTTGGGAGAAGAAGAGGTGGCTCCAGGACAGCAGAATCATGATTGATCTCGTCTACGAGAACGGCTGAAACTTGGACGACCTCTTCTGTGACTGGGACTGTAGTTTGGACGACCTCTTCTATGACTGGTTGAGCAATCGCATCATCACCGAAACTTAGATCTGGAAAAATTCAACAACTTCACCCTATCAGCGGATGCGCATAGAGGACACGGATACAAGTCACAGTGGTTAGATGTCAAGCAGATTAGCTCGAATCGAGCTGAAGTGCTCGCCGTGCACTGTAATATTAACAAAAAAATATTGGAATACAAAATTGGACATTTACAAAATGTTCTGCCTATATACACTCGCAACTACGCACACTAACGTGACGATGACCTGGGGACATCTGCGATAGATTCGTCCCGATCGGGCGACTTCGGACGGGAGGAGGGGCGGGCCGACGCGGAAGGGAGAACAGGAAGCAATTGAGCCCCACTGGAGACGGGGGAGGTACCCGACGGATATGGTAGCTGCAAATTGCGAGACGGACTCGCAGACCCGCCGTCCGGTGAGGCGGGAGGCTGGGGGATTGTAGCATTAAGTACGGGCGGTGTTGTGGCGGCAGCAGGCAAATTAGCCGACATGAATCTCTGCATCATAAGCATCATCTCGACATGCCTCTCATCTTGGTCCCTCTTCATTTCATCGTCACGCCTCCGCTGCAGATCCCTGAGCTCCTCGTCGCGCTCCGCCAGCCGCTGCTCCATCAACCCCATCCGGGTGGCCTCTTCTTCGAGCTTCTTCTCAAGGGAGATCAACCTGCTGTCAGCCTGAGCGCTGCTCGCGATAGCCAACGGAGAGCGTCCGCTCGCGCTAGCAACCTTCCTCTTCTTGGCCGTGGGACGAGCGGTTGAAGCGCCCAAGGTGGGAGCTGAATGAGGCCTATCGGAAATCTCCAACAAATCCAACTCCGGGAAGTCGAGTCGTTGTCGCGAGGAAGCGATTGTGTCTCCTGCTTCAGATTGAGAGGCACTCTGAAACTCAGGCGGAGTAGCGTCAACGAAGTCGTCCTGGGACTCATTATCTGGAGTGACGGTGCTCGAGATCAGGCACGCAACCACCGCGCTCGGCTCCGCATCTTCCTCCTCATCGCCGAGGTCAACAATGGCTTTCCCCTTCCCCTTTCCAACGGCATCTCCAAGCTCGGGGAAGATCTCCGAGTTGACGTGATACGCAAAAATATCGAAATCGGGCCGATCCAACGTCAAGGCGACCTCAAAGGCGTCGTCGAGGTCCTACTCATCGGTGTCGTGAGAAATGCAGAATTCCTCCAGGTCCAGCATCTGCACACCAATGGATTGAACAAGATTCAATTTAGGTCAAGTCGAGCTAAACTCACTACAAACAATTGCTGGTTTGAAAACTCAGCTACTATAACTTCAAAAGATACGAACGAAGTTAATGACATCCATAAAATCATACAAGTAAAAGCCGACACTTTAGCTCGAGTCGAGCTAAAGTGTCACCCAACAGCATAGGCATGACCTCATTGAAACTATGCACGAGTCAGAAAGGGAATCAACAGTTTAGCTCGAGTCGAGCTAAACTGTAGGGATGCTCACCACACTTGTAGTCAGTAATTTCGTCCCGCCAAACAGCTGGACAATAGAATCCCCCCTCTTGCAGAACAGCTCCAGGACCTTGATGAAGAACTCCATCCGGAGCTCGTTCAAATTCATGGAGTACGCCAACTCGTTGTACTTGCGCAGCTTCGTGTACAACACATGCTCTGGAGCTGCGTAGATCTTCTTTACGGCCGGGATCACCATAAGCTCCTTCTTGAAGAGAAAGAGGAGCCAAACCGGGTCTAGAGCGTTGTTGGTCTTTGGCGCGTATCCTCCGAGGCGCTCGTTCTCGGAGGGAAGATACTTCGACTGCAGCACATCGTATGCATGGCACAAGGACGGGCCCTCAGCAAACGCTGTCACATGAAGGTGTGACTGCTCGTTGCTGCAAATGAAGAGCCAGGCTGGAAGATCGGTGAAGGAAGGCTGCCCTTTCGATGCGAACATCGTCATGAACTCGTTGAAGAAGGACCTCTCCAACGACGACGTTGCCGTCCCAGGGAACCCAAGGATGTTCCAAAAGTCGATAATGCCGAGCTTCACATTGCAGCCCAGGTTGCGCCACGAATTCGAAGGCCACGTCCCGAGCGAATTCGTTGCCGCCTTGTAAGTACGGAAGTGCAGGGCTCCCACTGGTGAAACGAACCGCGACCGCACATCGATGAAGACTCTGAAGAACTCCTTCGCGTACGGAGAGAGATCTTCACATTTGCAGTTGCGAAACTGCGTCTGCCTCGAATCCTTGTAGTATGAATCCGGTGGACCCCAATCCAAGAGGGCACGCTTTGAGGCCTTGCTGACGTTGTAGTTCTTCTTGAACGTCCGCTAGTTTGAACGACTGTACACTCCAGTGCTGTTGAAGAAGGCCGGCTCCGGCCTGATCAGTTGAAGCTCCATCCGAGCGACCTCCTTCATCTTCCTCCGATCCACCCAGTCCCGGGTTGTATAGCAATCCTCCAGCGCAGAATTCGGCAGCTTGATAACCACCTTAGGATAGGGCAGTTTCCGAGATGGCCCTGATCGATTGAGAATGTGCTTGCACATTTTCGCGTGATCGGCTTCGGTCATGTTGCCGAGAAACTTGAAGAACTCGCGCGTCAAGACCCCATCTTTCTCAGGAACCCAAGACTTTGCGTCCTTGAACTTTGCCAAGGGCGTCGAAGTTGAATTGACGTTGATGAGGTCGCCATGCGCCGCAGAAGAGATGACATCGGACCAGAGCTTGAAGGTCTCATCTGTCGCGGTGATGATCTTCACCTCGTTCGTAATTGAAAGCTCCTTCGCCTTCCCGGCTTTCTTGAGCGCCGTCTGGCTCTTCGCAACGTCGATCATTGCGAAGCGCTCACGAACCGCGTTAAGAAATGGCTGCGCAGAACATAAAAGGGTCGTTTGAGTTTACAATAAAGCAGGAATACAAACATGTCCAGTAGGGTCCAAATACTGCAAGTTAGCTCGAGCCATGAGCAAACAATGACGATTTCTTATCTATACATATGATTATACACATACAGAGCGAATTTGCACTTTTGCTCGAGTCGCGCTAAAGTGCATGACATTAGTTAAGATATATTACCTCAAACTTCTTGTCATTTGCAATCTCCACTGTCTTGATATAAATATTTTCAATGAATAAAATATTTACTTGTTTACCTTTTTGGAAAGATCTTTGATTAGGAGGACGAAACTTATTGGTGACGCTTCCAGTAGCTTCAAGGTGACGCTTATTGCTCATGGAATTGTTTAAAAGGCGAAAGCCGTAAACAATATTCACCAATTCGAAGTATTCCTTTACGTTCTTAGAGTTTGTGTTTGGATTTGAAGTTCGAACTAATATGTCGAACTGGAGGGTTTTTATGGAGTCACAAGATCTAGAGTCTGAACCGGAGGTAGATTTACAGCTTTCCTTGTCTCAGTTGCCAATTCAACTATCCCAGCCGGCGGTTTCAACACCATTGCGATTTCACCCTCAAGATGAAGCTGGATCTTCTCGTCCGCTAAAGCAGCCTTGTGTTGAGCAGCGTTGGCATGGTAATCTCCAAAAAGACGCGCGTGTTTTAGTAATCTTACTTCAAACTGGATGTGTTGAACCGGGCACCCGTGAAGTGACATTTGAAGGCAGTTTCGAGGGCCTGAACAAAGACCATTATTTCTTTATACCTAGGCTAATCGAGCTAAGCACTGGCCACCATCGTTGGTTAGAAGGGCCAGTGAATCCTTTGACAAAGACTCAACGTGCAGATTACATCGCAAGTACTATCAAGCGCATCCTCAAGTTCTTGCAGATGGAATAGCACTGATCTTTGACTTTAATTTTTACCTCTACTTGTTTTTTATTGAAGTTTTGTATTAAATTTAAATGTTTTGTGTTTCATTTGAATGTTAGAAGTTAAAAGATGGTAGATAGAGGGTAGTTTACCTCCTAGTTAGAACTCTAAAGGTTTGTTGACCTTTAAAAATAAGTAGATATTTATCTTTTGAGTTTTCCTAGGGCCAATGGGTGTTTTGAAGCCCATGTGATATGCACATGGGCTGATCTTATCCACTTTAGGGGTCTAGAGGGTAGGTAGGTATCTTCTCTCTCCCTTCTAGTCGGGTTTTGGGGGAAAAAGGAGTTAGTGTGCTTTGAGAGAAAAGTGTGTATGTGGGTAGAGAGCCGAGAGTTTGATGGGCGAGAACTCTAGTTGTAAACAATATTTTTGAATGAAATTTTGAGGATTTCTTCTTCTTTGAGATGTGCTTCTAGAGAGATTATTTTCGCTTGATTTGGAATTGTGGGCAAAAAGTTACAAGCGTGTCAGTGGAGGAGGGCCTGCTGCCACCCAACGAAGAGGAGCAGAGATTCGGGCGACCACCGTAGTTTGTAGTTTTTGTGTCTCTCTTTGAGAATTTCATGAGTTGTAGAGATTTTTTTTAGCTTTCCAGAAACTTATCATTGAAGTTAATTGGAGCAGTATTGAAAAAGTTATGAAGGTTTGAAATTGTGAAAACCCGAGGCCATCCATTGAGAGGGCAGAGGTTTCAACAAGCCACAACTTTTGGACAGTAGTTTAGAATTGTTTGAGAATTAGAAGGTGCGTGAACCATGGTCATAGCTCTTCAAAAAGTTATTATAATGGAGATTTGGAGTTTTGAAGAAGAAGTTATGAGCGATTGAATATCTAGAGGGGCAGAACTTTGAACTCGTATAACTTTCGGACAGTAGTTTAGAATGATTTGAAATTTGGAGGAGTGTTAGTTGTTTGTATTAGCTTTCCAGAGAGCTATTACACTTAGTATTTGGAGTTTTAAGTCATCTGTGGCACCTGTTTGAAGGTTACAGCCTTGGTGGAAACTTTTCCATTGTGTTTTTGAACACTTCTTTTGAGTTTCTTAGTGTTTTTGAACACTAGAAGAGAAGACTTGAAGATTTGAAGACAAGAAGACATGAAGACTCGTGTGTTGTGGCTTGTGGCTTGTTATTCCTAGCCAGATTTGGAAGCTCGTTGTCTTTATTTGTTATTCCCAGCCGGATTTGGAGGCTAGTTTCTTTCAATTCTGCTTTGTAAATTTTGTTGCGGCGAAGTGGGGTTGATCACCTACACGGTCGTATTTATGTTGTTCCCACCGGTGAGGCGCGATTGCTGGTCACCGTGGGTTTGAATTTTAGGAGCTAATTTTTCGGACGGTTTCAGCTTGTGGTCTGGCCGTCCCGTTTTACCCGTCCGAGGCCGTGGGTTCTTATCACCTTACCTTTACCCTTAACCCGTTTAGAGCCACCACAGGATAGGCCAACGGGGAGCTGTTTGAAGAGTCGAAGAGATGAAGATATGAAGATTTGAAGAATAGAAGAATTGAGGACACGACTGGACTCTCTTGCCATCAATTCCGGTTGCAGCCAGATTCCCCGTGAATTCTCAAAGCGCTCCCCTCTCTACACGACACCGCTACCGTTCTCCGACCTGACTTGTGAGACCCGCGAACGCCTGTAGCGGAGTGCTTCGGCATTGGTCTTCCAGCTTGGATCCACAAAGCACGGGAGCCGAGGATATTTGTTGCCCACGACGGCTTGAACTGGACCAAATGATTCACGCAATTATAATACGCGGAAATCTTCCTCAGCTTCTCCGGATCCTGCGTCCAGACAATGTAACATTGCCATGTTCGGAAGTGCCTTCTCATCACCTCCGGAACGTTGCCGTTAATCATCTCCTTTGAGGCAGCAACGCTCTACTGGCCGTTGATGATGTAGAAGTCGCAGCCGCTGAGCTCCTCAACAGTCGTCGGCATAGCGTCGAGCTTCGGCATGACGTAGAGAGTCTGCTTCTGCGTCTTGTCTGGCATTTGGAGGTAGTAATGCTTCAACTCCTCTGTGCCCCGAGGTTTGAACGCACGGATCGTCCACTCCGGCGGTGCATTATGCAACCTGATCACGTCAAGTTCGATCTTCATCTCTCTATCGCCTTTGAAAAAGTAGCTCTAACACTCCGTCCAGAATTTCTGGTAAATCTATTGGACGTTGTTGTAGTCGATTGTCTCTCCGTATCCGAGTGCCTTAGGGAGCTCCAAGAGTGCAGAGGCCATCAAATTGGCTAGCTCCTCCTCCGATACGAGCTTTGACTTCTTTCTTGAAGAGGTCTCCGGCTTCTTGGCAGCTGAGCGCTTCTAGACGGGGGAAGCAGACAACGTGTTGCGCAGGGTGCTTCGACTTGTTCTCGCACCTGGAGTTCTAACCGGTACCGACGCTTGACTCATGTCCTGGCTACCGGTCACGGCCCCCGAAACCGTTGAAAGTTCTATCGGGCGTCTTGCCGCGATATTCTTGGCCTTATCTAGAGCGGCAAAGGTACTCATTCTAGATAGAATGACGCGCAGTTAATTAGCTACAGCCTTTGCTTTCAGTGGCTGTCCGCTACTAGTCTCCCATTTCTTAAGAGAGATCTCATGCTCGACGTGAGTGACTATTTCCTCAAATTTGGAAGACCTAAGAGAATCGACTAAATCCAGGATACAGAAGGAAGATGAACTATTGTTTACTATAATAGTAAAGAAATACGGATCTAAGGACTCAGTGGTCGTCTCACACGACAACTTAACGTGATCGTTATCTTCGTGGACTACATCAGTAACTCTGGTCTTGAAGTCGATGTGCTGGGGATCGACGATAGCACCAGCGAAGGTCTGACCAAACACTAAATGATCCGTATAGGTCGCCCACAGAAGCGTCCACTTGAGTGTCATCGATGGGTCCTTCAACTCCCAGCAATCCAAGTGGTTGTTGTCGTCTCCATCGTCATCGTCAACGTCGATAGGCTTTGGCTGGAAGAAGTGCTGCAGCTGCGACACCATCCTGTCCCTCTTAGATCTGCACAAACATGAAACAGAGCAAAGATATTAGATTGCTCTAATGATCATCCGATTAGGACGGCGAGGTCACACATTAGCTCAACTCGAGCTAAAGTGTACCGTTATTCAAGTATGTGAGTATTACTCTGCAACAAAATTTAGTCATTTAGAACGTTCTCTTAGACGCTTACAATCAACTCATGCCTACTTCTCGTTCAACTCTCAGAACTGTGGAAGAGCTTTAGTTCCCCTTAAATCACTCACGAACCTCACTCTTAGAGGTTCTCAAGTGGTTGAAGCAGGACTGAAGCTCTTGCACGATTTATGAGAGGTGAATGAAAAGTAGACGTGAGTTGAGATACTAGACTGCAATTACACGAGTGTAACAATGTTGTAATCAAGCGTTAGCTGCATCTTTAGCTCGACTCGAGCTAAAGTGCTTATACGTAGAATGCATATCTGATTAGTTCTGACACTAACATTGATCTTTCAAACGACTTTACTAGACTTTTTAATTCAATTCATGGCTACTTCTCTTTCAATTTTCAGAACTGTGGAAGAGCTTCAGTTCCGCTCTAATCACTCACGAACCTCACTCATCGAGGTTCTCAAGTGGTTGGAGCGGGTCTGAAGCTCTTGCCTACTTGTGAAAGGTGAACGAGAAGTTTACATGAGTTAAGTCATAGTTATCAATGGTATACTTTATTTCTGGAATGTTTAGAGTCCAAATGTTGTTGTGTTTGAGTTGTCGTTTATGTTTATTGTCTCACACTTTAGCTCGATTCGAGGTAAAGTGTGCTGGCTTTACTGGAAGGCCATGTCATTTTTGACCGAGAGTTTTCGGGAATTTATTTAATTTCTTTCGATGGAGCCGGCTTTAACGCAACCAAAGACGTATTTAGTCGTACATTTAAGCTTGACTCGAGCGTAAGTGGGCCTCCACTGTGCACTATTGTCCTCACTTTAGCTCGATTCGAGCTAAAGTGCGCTCTCAAGCGTGCTTTGTTGGTCACACTTTACCTCGAGTCGAGTTAAGGTGTAGCCAAAAGAGCATGCTGGAGAGCGCACTTTAGCTCGACTCGAGCTAAAGTGTGGCCAAATGTGCACAGTGGAGGCCTACTTTAGCTTGACTCGAGCTATAGTGTGGACAATAGTGCTTAGTGGAGGCCCACTTTAGCTCGAGTCGAGCTAAAGTGTGGACATTAGTGCAATATCGATGTTCCACTTTAGCTCGACTCGAGCTAAACTGTGTTCATTGAAGAGCATATTTATTGCAGTTTGTGCAGATTCTTCTTTCGTGCTATAATATTGAAGGTGTAGGGTTTAGGGCTCTTGGGTGAGAGCATGGATTTTACCTTTCAGCCATGGTTTATGAACCTTAATCCCAGACAAATTCTGCTGGAACTAGACGTCCTGCAACAACAATAACAAACCCACACACACAATATCAATCATAGTAGCACATGGAAACCAACACATTGAAATCATTCACAATGAAATCAGCACTTTGAAATGAGCACAATGAAATTAACACATTGAATTCAGCACATTGAATTTAGCAATTGAAACCACAACATTGACTTCAATGTCCACATCTAAACTAGCACAAACCAACACATTTAAACTAGCACAAACCACGACGAATAACCACAAACCACCACAAACCACCACATTCAAACCAGCACATTCAAACCAGCACATTGAATACACAATCTCATCTATTTTCTCACACATACATCAAAAGCAATGCTATCATAATGTTTCAATACATCAGATCTAAAGCAAAACTACACAAATATCGAAAGAAATGCAAGACTGAATGAGTGCACTTACCTTTAAAACTGAGAAATACAACTGAAATAGCTGCAAGTCTTGTTCCTTGTTCACGTCAATCCTCCGCGCACGGCCGTTTCAGACTCTACGTGCTCACAGAAACTCACACACACACAGGAACTCACAAAAACTCACAGAAACTCTCAGAAACTTACACACTCATAGAAACTCACAGAAACTCTCAGAAACTCACAGAAAGTCACACGAACTCACACAAACTCACACAAACTCTCTCAAACTCACTGAAACTCAAAGAATCTCACACAAACAGCCCTAAACTCTACCGCTACAGTATACGCGAACTCACACAACAAAAAATCGCACGTCCTACAAACCCTATCCGCAGGAAACCCTAACGTCCAATAAATTGCGCTCGAAAGCCTAAACGCAGCGCTACAGTATACACAAACTTAACAAACCCTGTAGCTAACGAAACGAACACAAAGTCGCAACGACGAACCAACGCATAAACTCACAAAACTCGCAAAATAACAAGGCCTGGAAGTACGCATAGAAAACCTCGTCAGCAACCAAATGAGAAGAAGAAAAGGCTCGCGCCCAGATTTCGTGGGAGTTCGTGGGGGCACCTAAAGCCGTGAGGGTCGAAACCCTGTGACCGTGTGGTGCTCCCGAGATACCCTCAGAATACCCTTCGTGATATTCGGGTGAGACCCTTGGGTATTACATATGGTTGCACTACAATTCATTCACCTTTATTATTGATACCCGGAGTTTCAAGAAGCCAATTTAATCTTATTAGAACAAGTTCAAGATATTACGCGCGTGTAGTATTTCTGTACTCATAAATTTCCTACACATTTTTTCTAGGCCATTAAGACTTCAATTTTGCATATTCTGGGCCAACGAACAGGTAGCAAAAGTAAAGTGATTATTTCCAATTTCATTCGTATGATCTCAATTAAAACTTCTAAGTTAGCATTTTCTCAATAATACACAAACTTGGATTGGACGGAAGTGAACGATTATATATTAGTGTTAGAAACAGGATTATTTTGTTTAGTTTTCTTTCATGGTTTTAGTGGATCAGCTCGCTTTCGCTTGACTCGATTTCAATTTCTACATTACACAAGGAGTAAATTCATTACCATCGATGTATATAAGTTCCTCCTACACCAATTATTAGGTGAAGCACACTTAAGAGAGTTCTAAAGCTACGATTTTAAAATTCTATTACTTTCAATTCACGTTTTGATTTTTTATGAGTTTGATATTATTTACTATGAAAATCGAACTGACAATAAGTATGTTAAGACCACATCTTGCAATTGTATAATTATAAAATAAACGTCGGTGCACTCTTTAGCTCTGTTGGAGCTAAAGTGTGCATATTTCCTTTTTAGTTTCCTACATTTACTGATGGTGCACACTTTAGCTCTAATAGAGCTAAAGTATAAATTTTTTCTTTACTTTTCACTTCATTTTGCTTTTTCTCTAACGGTACAAATCCAGTAGTTACAACATCTCCACCCCTGACGGGGAATTTTCCACGCCAGTGGGAAGGTGCCCAAGTTTGAGATGAAGTGAGGGGGGTTACCCTTTTCCCCCCGCACCTAAACCGAATTGGCCACTGTGAGGGAACGCCTAAGCCCAACATTAACGCCATAGTAGGTTAATTTTTTTTGGGGTGTTTATTGGTTTTCTTTAATTCCCTCGTGTAATTACATGATTGAACACATGCTACCGGGGAATTTTGGTCTCCCTGTACTATTTGTAAATTTATTGTTTAAAAGAACCGTCGCTGCCACTCCAGTGGGCAGAGACACCGGCCTAGGCCTCACGGAGTGGGCTTTACCGTGTTTATTCTTGCATCCCGGTCCCTCGGCCCCGGTGGAGATTCTCTTTTTCTAGTACACTATTTGTCAACAAGTTGGAAACTAGTTTTAGCCACCATTGTCATGAATATTATCCCTCATTTGTTCACCTACTACAATTCATTTTGTAATAGCCCTCTATCAAAACTCTTCCCTAGCACACAATTTTGATACTTGATAAATTGTATAAGCTCAATATGTTTTGACTACCGGTCGGCATGCATTTATTCTTCGTCTCATCTTCAACCTCAATTTCTTATCGTCTTATCCACAACTATTCTCATTCCCATCTCTTGCATTTTTCAAATATTTTTAAAAATTATCTAATGATAATTTAATGTGTCATCATATAATTAGCCAATAACTAATGACTTTGTAATGATTTTTTATAGGATAATTCATGTATATTTGTATATCTGTAACTTTTATGCACAATTAAAGAATATTCAAATTTTACCTAATGAATGTTTGAAGTTTTAAAAGTATATTTGATGATAGTTTAATTAATATTTTTATATTTAATGATTATTTATAGAGTATTTAATGCACTCTTAATGATTAGTTAATGAATAGTGCATAAATTTCTAATGTAAAATTAATGTGTATTTGAATATTCAATAAGTATTTAATGAATATTTACTGAATATGTAATGCACATTGAATGCATAATATGTGATGGATATCTAATGAGTATTTTACTTGTATTTCTATATTTATTGTATGTTTAAGTTTTTTCCTTTTCGAATATTCCTTTCTTTACTCATTTTCGTTTCCAGAAGAATGTTCTTATATTTCCAATCTTCTACTTGTTGTTTCATTTTCCCTCCATATTTTACATTCTCCTTTGTCCAATTTTTGATATTTTTCGTTTGCTCCTTACCTACGTCCGATTATTCCCAAGCTCTTTCTTGCAAATTCTTGCTTTTCTACATGCACTCAACCCTTCTTTACTATGATGCTCAAGATGTAATCAAACCATGATTAAGGTTTCCTAAACTAATTGTCCACAAGTAAAAAACTTTATATTCCACTATTTACTAGGATTGACATTTAGAGTGGTAGTTGACATTGGGTGATGTATAGTTTTGACACTACAGTTATTGTACATTTTACAATTACTGTATGGATTCCTACTTAGTGTCCACTTCTCTAGAAGCCATCTTCTATATACTGGAGCTACATAGTGCATTTTTGCTTTCTAATCTACTCCATTTAGTGATGGTGCACAATTTAGCGCCAGTAGAGCTAAACTGTGCATATTTTCTTTTTAGTTCATTGCACCTAGTGATGAGGCACATGTTAGCGCTATTGGAGCTAAACTGTGTGCACACACTCCTTTTGGTTCATTGCACAAAGTGGTGGCGCACACCTCTCCTAAAAACCGAGTTGATGTATGTGCAATGTATATATCCACTTCTACAAACAATCATTTTGAACTCCGTACTTCTCTTTATGGTTAAGTATTTCACAAGTGAAATAGTAATCTTTTGAATTTTAAAAGGACTTTCATAATATGTGGACCTCAATCTCCAGTAGTAATATTAAAAAGCAAAAAAAATATGACGATTCCATAGTCTTCGGTGGATATGAAGTCTAAGTATTCTTGGTACCCTAAATCAATAATATGTGACAATGTGTGAAAATGTATGAATTGGGATGTAGTCTTGTTTTTCACTAGAAAAATAACATGTTTTTCCACAATATCATTCGTTCTAATATTACTTCTATGTATTGAAAATATCACATTCCATACTATGTCATAGCAAAATGTTTTTTAGGTTGCCTGATGTGCCGGCAATCGAGAAGTTTCTCTTTTGGCTCGCATAACTTTTATTGAAGACGTTCATTGAGAAAATAAATTACTAATAATTATGCCTCATGACTTTTATCATCCTTCTACAAAATTTTGAGAATTTCAAATATAATTTGCGACCACTAGAACGTGCTCAAAAACTAATTATTCCTTTTTTGCATGTATAAATAAATTCAAAATTACTTGCATTACGAACATTAAATTATGCCTGATGCACTAAGTGATACACTTTATATTAGTTATATTTTATATTTTGATTATCTTTTTTTTGTCATGAGGAGGTCTCTCCGTTTCTTGTTTAAATCATTAAAAATTGTTCCACTCTCTATGTTTTACAAATGACAAAGTCTTTAATTTCACGTCAAAACATGAAATAAATTGTGTATGGTCAAGAATTCTTCCATCTTTCATGTCATGCTTAGATTGCCACACCCTAAACTCATGATAATACAATGTGAACTCAAATATAAGATATTTTAATCCAAAATTAATATTAGTTTGCACACATTTCAAGTCTTTGAGTACCTCTAAGTGGATAGTAACCAATTTCAATTTGAAATTCAGACCATGGGGACACATGGGATTCTTGCCAAAGAATGCACATTCTGAATTGATGACAAAATAGTAACATGATGCACATTTTTAAAACCCCAAAGAAATAATGTCCAAAGCATGTTTGAATACATATTTTTTTGCTAAAAATACACGTGCACATATAACATGTTTTTTTTGTGGTGAATGCTACTCGTTTGTTAAGGTCTTTGATTTCAACATAATAGATAAGTCCTATTTGGATTGTAATACAAATTATTTCTAATCATCTCAATATCTTTTCTACATTTCTCTATACCTTAGTTGAATTGGCAAATATCTTGAATCTTCAAAGTATTATTATATTGAAATGAAATGACATCAGAAGATAACACCTAAACGAAGGACCCTAAACCCTGAACCCTAAACCCTGAACCTAAATACCAAACCCTAAACCCTAAATCCAAACCCTAAAAACCCTAAACCCTAAACCTAATCCTAACCCAAACCCTGAGCGTTACCCTTGTATATAACTCGCATGTGCGAGTAGATTCGAGGTATGTACTCTTCCTTATTTTAATCAGCCAGGAAATAGTTGATTCAATTTCCCGCTAAGATTTCGAATTTGCACTTTTTTAGGGGCTGTGGAAAACTCCCCCCGCCAATTCTGAAGTTTCCTCCCGCCAATTCTGAAACGGTCGTGTGTCCGTGAGTGGCCTCGCCGATCCTCGAAAAATTTCTTCATTTCTTTCCTTCTCACTTTGGTTGCTGTGCAAGGTTGTTGTGGAGAGGCTTGGAGGTAGAACAACTGTTGGAGGTTGAGGAGGGTAACATCTATAGGTTGCGCACGGTTGAGCAGGACGCTTGCGCGAGGCAACAACGCACCAGTTGTCTTCTTCATAAGGTACATAATGTATACTTCTTGCATTCTCCGTGCACAGTCTCTAGCAATTAGGATATGACAGTGTGTAGGGTTATTGCGGTGGTTCCAGTTGCTACTGTGATTTTGAAGCAGCACTGCGAGTTTCTTGACGACTGACAAAAAGATTTGGGTTGTAGTAATGTGAACCCTAAACCCTAAACCCTAAAACGGACGAAGCTATTTTGCGAGCGTAGAGCGGTGAGCGGTGAGCGGTGAGCGGTAAGTTCTGAGATATTTTGATTAAAATGTAACTTTAAGCAGTAAGCTTAGGGTATTTTTGGACTAACCGTATTTTTTGTAATTTTTTTTCGTAAACTTAGTAAATATTGGGACCTATGACCGTGGACAATTAAGGATTCTGGTACAGAAAAAAATGTAAATATATCAGTGAAAAATCTAGTAAATCTGGTAAATTGAATATTTGGAATTATGATCGTGTACAATGAGGTCCTACGGCCGTGGAAAATTTGAATACTACCTAGGGTCTAGTGATTTAGAAACATTATAGATCAATAAATGGATATTCACTGTATTAGAGTTGGGATAACATATAATTTTTGTCAAATGAGCATTTAATATACTTTAAAATGAAATTTACTGTATCACTAAGATGAGGCATACTGTGTTAGTTATATGATATCACTTCCTGTTTCAATGAATGGGTCTTCCTGTTTTAGTAAATTTAGACTTACTGTATCAGTAAAAAATAACTTACTCTCTCAAGTCAAAGACGAACTGTTTCAGTATAATGAGAATGGAAGGTATTCTAAAAGGGTCAAGCAACTTTGGAACAGTGAAATACATGTGGTGAGTCAAATATCTTGTAGTGGCCCTTTTAGTCTCACTACATCATGATTATAACAAATCCTCCATACATATGTTTCTCTGAAGAAACAGAAAACTCTAAGAGTCAAGGTACTTCAGTAAACCACCGTTCAAAACTCTATTCACTTCGTTGAAGCTAAAACTAGCTGCATGAATGAACGTATCTGATTCTGAGTCCAAACCACACACTACAGTAAACAAATAGTACAAATGCTTACAGTTGGCCCATTGCCCCCGTTTTCCAATTGCTTTAGTCGCCATCTCCTTGAAGTTAGGACAACTGCATGCTGGCAGCTGCGAAATTGTCAAGTAGTATTGCTTTACCTTTGGGGGCGTGCCAAAATCCAATGAAACAATGCATCCTAAGGCAGGTGCTGGAAGCATGCACAATTTGCGCACTCTGCCTTTTAGTGACAGGGCTGAGGCACAATTATTGGCGTGCTTTGTTGACGGGGCCTTCTTGTTGCGCCGAATCAACTTTCCTGAACGCCGGGTGGGAAACTCATTCGGATATGCTGGAGTCGTGTAGCTTGCTAAGTCCACAGGCAACGGGTGGTCCTGAAAAAGTCTTGTAGGTGTCATCTCTTTCTGTTGGGGCAGTCTAAAGCCAGCGTTTTCTAAAGAGAGGATCTCTTTGCAGGTTAAGTTGGTCCCCAACTTAACCGGCCATATCTCTGGAACGCTTGGCACTGAGAGAACCCACTTCCTCCTTGTGCCCTTGACGCACCTCTCAATATCGTCGTTGCAAAAGAAGAAGTCCATGGGGTCGGTCCTATTCTTCCGATAATTCTTCATGAGGCCCGAGTAGGTAGGTGCAGCGGTGCTCTTCCCGTCTTGTACAATCCTCACAACGCACTTCTTCTTGGTGATTGCTTGTAGAGCAAAGCAAGCCTTCGCAGATGTCTTAGGCAGACGTGCGATGTGCCAGTGGGCAGGGTTGCATGGTGTCTCCTCAACTGCGGTGACGTGGTACCGATCGAGCTGCTGCAGAGCGTTGTCTAATGGAAGTTGCGGCTGCTCGTCATCTGTAGTTGTGGAAGAATCAGGAGTTATCACAGGAGGTGGAGAGGAGTTCAGTCGGGCAGATCTGGTTTGGACGCGTGGACGGGATATACTGATCTTGTCTGGCCTGTGAGATTCACGTTCGTCACCAAAAGCAGTATCTGGTTTACGCTTCAGAGAAACAAAAACCTCTTCCCCTTCGAGGTGGGGAGTCCTGGTGCACCACTCGTCACCGCCAGGCATCTTCAAGATGGCATCATGAAGCGGTTTGGAGTTTCCTGTTTTTGCGGCTGACCTCTGAGCACTCCTCAGCTTCAATTCCTCCCTCGACGGTCCAATACCAGGGTTCTCTCCCTTTAAGAATTGGCAATATGCTGAGCACTGCATGAAAGCACGCACGAAGTCATCGACAGTTGCCACATATAAGTCGCTGCCTCGATCGCCAGATTGCTGCTTCCACTTGTTATGAATAGATTCAGCAAGGTTACAGGATGGCATTTCCGCTAGCTCGTCTTCACTAAGATCCTGCAATGTGAATACACTCCCGAATTAGCATAATGGTGGAATTCATGTAGTAGTACTATATAGAATGAAGTATAGATGAAATATAGTGGGAAGTCTAGACTCACCAACTCCATAAATCCACCCCATTGGCGGTAACGGAAATGCCAGAAGGCCAGCCAGAGCTCCAGACGAGGAAGGGCTTGTTCAGTTGCTGCACCGGATGACATCCACCATGCCCGAATTGCCAGATACTTCGTCTCAGCCTCCGCCATCGATTTTGCATTCTTGTACTGCTGGCATAGTCTTCGATGCTGAGATTGCAGATCTTGACGGATATCGGCCTTGGTATGTTTCTCCAAGGACTGCGTCCAATGGAAAAGACAAGTCCTTTCTCTGTCCACCATCTTTTCAGACACATCTCCACTTCCGTATATGATTCGAACCGCATTCCAGTTGGCTTGTGCACTGTCGGCCATGAAACCTTTAAAATTGACATTGACCACTCCATGCGCAGCCATGAGGGCGTTGAGGTTCTTCCATAAGATTGACTGGGCTGCAACATCTTCAGACTGCATGTCGCAT
This sequence comes from Bryoerythrophyllum caledonicum, assembly GCA_963971425.1. NCBI lineage: Eukaryota > Viridiplantae > Streptophyta > Bryopsida > Pottiales > Pottiaceae > Bryoerythrophyllum > Bryoerythrophyllum caledonicum. The sequence continues at coordinate 5,124,867 of OZ020525.1, read as the reverse complement.
ACTGCAATTGTCATGACACGACAATATGTGGAATCGTACACATGGCAAGCCATTGTCGTCCACGACCTGACCCGTTTGACATGGTCAAACATTATCCAAGAGTTCTCCAGGTCACCACCAGTTTGCATTCGTTTCACCAGGTCGACTCCGCTGCCCGGTCCAACTTCAGACATCTTGAAGACAAAGACCTTGTCCATGTCCGCCCCTTGCCCTGGAAACTTATTCTGCTGCACGAACTTCCAATTGCTAGCACCGCGTAACTTGGTAATACTGTCCATGACTCCAAAGCGACGGAAAGTCCTGAACGTGGTGACTGCGTTACGAATGTTGGGCGAGGTGAGGTGCTTACATCGATCGAAAATACCTTGCAGCTCGTCCAGCTCCAAGATCTTCTGTGGTTCTCCTTCTTTAGCAAGGAGGAGTGGGCCCAATACATGCTTAGCAGTTTCAAGCACAATAGCCGAGCGAGTGGCTGATGGGGTGCGTTCGACTTGCTCCCCAATCAAGCTGTCTGTCAGTTCGATGAAGTCCCGATGATCACCTGACTTGACGGGATGGTCGTGAGATCCCAAGTGCACACAAGCCCTCGTAATGTGAGGTGAGGCAATAACATAGTAGATCTTAGCAGGGCAGGCAGCAACACAAGTGGGAGGGACGTTACAGGATTTGCAAACAACTGTCGAACCAGTGGGAGGCTTGGACCCCTCCTCAAACACCTTATGAGACAATCCTTCCCACTCTGTTTCATTCACGTTGGAAGTTCTGTGGTCTCGCTGAAGATACTCACAGTAACGGTTGTCGCAACGGAGGTGGCCTAAACAAGAGGATGTACGAAACAAAAGATTTAGATCATTTTGAATATTGGATGTTATTGTGCGAGACCAAGCATGGCCATCGTACCGTCTATCCATTCCACGAAGCTGCTTGGCCTTTGTGTTCTGGCCGTGGTCACCTAAAGGTGGAAATTCGAAGATAACGTCCCCATCGTAACGAGGGGGGAGGTAATCAACCTGCTGGAGTTTGATTGCATCAAAGTTAATTCGAGATATCACACTTTTGGAACGTTTACGAGCTCCAAGGCGCATCAAAGAATGAATGATACTGACAACAGGACTTGCCACAACCTTGGACTGACCAACTGCATGACGAGACGGACTGACTGGAGGAGTTGTTTCCTTCCGAACTACTTGTGGAGACAACGCAGCTTGGACTTTACTCTCTGATCTTAGAATATCAACCTCACTTTCGGAATCATCACTGAGCTCATAGATTGTTTCTAGACCGGGCTCAATTTTGATCCTATACGACACTGGTCTCACAATGCTAACTGTTGACGACTCCCTAGGTGTTAGAAGTTCAGTCGAACCATCTAACACAGACTCTGATACTCCATAAACACGATATTTTCCGGGCTTGAGCAACCAGAACGAACCGACATCATTCTCTCCTCTAGTCTGACCAACTGCATGTGAAAGTAGACCGGTCTGATCGTCAAAAACTTCTTTTTCGACAAAGATAGTGTCCGCACGAAACTGAAACCTCAAACATAATAATGTACAAGTGACTGTAGCATGACCGTCTTCACCTAATGGAAAAAGGACCGGAACAGAATGATTATCAGCACGAACAAGGGCCATAGTATTCCACACTGAAACGCTCAACCACTGAATTCAATTCGCATCTAGTGAAGGACTTAAACAGCAGTTTGAAACAACAAGTACACTGAACATTGAAATGGTATGAATATATAACAGGAAAATATATTACAGTGTAAACTGGTAATTCTATGTCACAAAAAGAGGAATGTCAGAAGTAAATAGAGAGTTCTGCAGATTAAGCTGAAAGACGGCTGCCAATGAACAACTTAAGATGTAAGCCCAAGACATGTAAGAAATCGATATTTCTCTTAAAGATACTTTACCAATATAAAGATTGTTTTAGAAGCAGTTCTATCATACACACTCAAAAGTTGTTATGCATAACTGTATTCAAATAGTAGAATCCAAATACAGGCATACAATCTAAACATTGATTGTTAAAATATAGATTAGCAAATCAGGTCATTCGAGTGATGGCATTCACAAGAATTGTGGAGAGCATGATAATAGCTCTCAAATATTAAATTCCATACATCAGAATGCACGGATGCTATATTGTCATTAACGAAGAACACGCGTATGGGAACCTTTGGCATTATTGCCACCGTCCTTGTTATAAAAATGGTCAGTGTTTAAACATAGTAAGCAGTGCATCCTGCTGAGTATAGTTTCCGTCCTTTGGGAAGTGGGGTACTACTTAATAAAGATCTTGAGTACGTGCCTGGTTATATTATCCCTATACTAGAGTAGGCATGACTCTTGAGAGTAGACTTGACATCTATCCGGTATATTTCATCTGCCTGCATCGAAGGAGTCCGTGGATCTGAACTGTGAACCACATCCGCCGGTGTAACTGCGCAGTCAGTTCGGTTGGCAATCATCATGCTATTGTCGTCTGAAACTCTGATTCGAACAGAACGTCCATGGAAACCATCTATGGATTTCGTGCAGTTAACCCCTAAACTCGAAATCGACCAGAATGTGGTCGACGAGACTCTGGTCAGGCTCTCAGTTACTAAATTAATATCGTATGAAGTTAGAATTTTGGAAGATTGTAGAGATTTTTCATACCTTTAAAATGACACAATTAATGCTTCAAAATTCATCATACTTCAGGAGATATTCACGTTCAAAGTTTGAAAGCACTGTTAGGGCATGCTAAAATCTGCCCAAAACTGCGGAATATGCTCATTTATTCTCAAAATCTGCCCAAAATCAATTAGATCGCAGTAACTTCAAAAGTTCACCAAAAATTGAGATTTAACTAATTTCGGAATTTTGTTTTTCGTAAATGTAAAAGATGTAGTAAAGCATGATCTCACCGTTTGGATTTTCAATCCAATAATTTTTTACATGCCTTTTTTATTGTTGAAAATGGGCATTTGTATTTGTATTACAGCTTACCTCCATGTGAAAAATTTGTCATTACTTTTGGATTTATAGGTCCTATGAGGGTATAAACTATATAAATATATTCCTCACTCACATAGGAACAAGAATTTGAAGAGCCTCAAGTCAAACTGGTTATTAAAAAATAGGTTTATATGTCCCCAAAACATTAGTTTTCCATTCTACAACAGTGAAAAAATCTATAATTTCAACTTTGAACATTATGATCTCACAAATGGAGAGGAATTTGAATCTAAGATTCGGTATGCATGTACATGTACAAGTTAGGTACTAGATCTTACGGTTATATACTCGAAAATATGTCAAAAGTTAAAAATTTTAACCTTGCATTGAAAGAGGGCAGTTGTAAGGGTTAATTCTGATTTATATCATTTCTGGACAACCTGATTAGCAAGGATGAAAATGTACTAAAATACTAGTCATAACTTTATGGCCACCAAGTATCTGACATGGCAGGATACGATTATTTATATTAGATTTGAGCGCCGGCTTATATAGTGAATTATTTGAGTGACGATTAACTCTTACAACCTACCTCGAATAATTTTAGATTCTGTAGATTAAATAAATAAATCTAAGCGACTGTGAACATAATGATCGCGCATTGATGTTAATTATGATAGACTTGATAATGATAAATTGGATCTCTTTGCTTCAGTATTGTGAGAGATGATCACTAGATCGAAAGCGAGAGCAGATAGAGAAGTCAAGAGGACTGTAGAAAAACAGAGGCGTATTGAGAGAAGGCACAGGTTAGAATCAAGAGAGAGCTTAGGAACGCCGTACAATTTGCGGCCAACAATGGGTAGACGAGGGGGTAATTCTTTGAGGGGTACTAGTAGAGCATCCAAAGGGGATAAGACGTTTGATGACTCAGTGGTAGCTCCCATCGTTTTATTTCCAGTATCAGAGGAAGAACACCGAGTTGACAATGGGGGCAGTGAGGTGTTGTTTTTCTGCATCCCTAAAGATGATCATTTTTTTGCATTCGAAATGTTTACTTCTATCTAGAATTGTAAGAATAGTTTCGACCAAATCACTGTCGTTGTCGTTAGAATAGTATTGACTCATTCACTTCCATGCACTTCCGTTGTGGGCAATGATATCGGCTCCATCATTGTCATTTTCTTAACACTGGTGTTCGAATGTGACTTGGAATTGGCATCGGCTCCTGGAACAGGGACTGAGGCAGAAACAACCTCAACCTAAGGCAGCCTCGAGTGCCTCAACATCACATCATAGTGACCCGCAGGTTTGATTTATGTGCATTCCATTGCTGACTTATTTATGGTCCTAAGTGATGATTGAATTCCATTGCTTACAGTTTTGTTGGTCAACTTTATAGCTAATGAGCACAAGGCATTGATTTCCGCAGACTCAACAGAGTGTTGGAGAACTCGTTCGCGACCCTGGGGTGGTCGATCTGGTCGAAGGCAGTATGGAAAATCACGAGCTGCACTTCAGGGAAGAGGTAGGCTGTCACTCCCAGAAATCTTATGTAAACCTTTCGTATATACCTACGGCGTTCCTTGATTGAGTTACTCGGTTTAGGGTTTTCATATTTCCAAGGCTTGTTTTGCGGTTCAGGGTTTGAGTCACATATGTGACCTCGAATTGTCTAGATCCACAGTCTCGGCCCCGAGAGAGACTTCTTAACGCTCACAGGCTAAAGGTGATCGATTTAGAATAGTACTCTCCTCAATATCGGGATCGTATGTGAGGTCTTGAGGAGAGCTGATCTGATTTCTGGGTTAGCTTGTGTTTCCATATCGATGCCGAGAGAGACTTTTGATACGTAATCTATGACTTCGAGTGGATATGCGGTGTTCGAGTGGATATGCGGTGGATCTGATTTCTGGGTTAGCTTGTGTTTCCATATGCGGTGTCAAGGAGCCGCCTTATATGACCTCCGGCTCTACGATAGGCTCCAGGCCGACCTCCCGGCGGAAGATCGCGTTGCGCGCTCACCGCGCGCGTGCTACTGGACCCCGACCTGGAAGTCTTCGTGTGGCGGATCATGAGGACCGCTCGCCACTTGGCGAAGCGCTTGCACGCGTCGGTGCTCATTTCGCAGCGCCTTGCGTCGTGTCCACTTTGATGCAACGACCTTGCGACCACGACTGTGTCCACGACTGTGTCCACTTTGAGACCACGACTGTGTCCACTTTGAGACCACAACTGTGTCGACGACTGTGTCCACGACTGTGTCCACGACTGTGTCCACTTTGAGGATCTGGTTCAGCGTCTCCGAGGTCCAGATGACCGAGTGACCTCTAAACGAATAGAAATGATTCTTGGTTGATTATAGCCATAAGCACGATGAACTAGTATGAACTATGACAGCAAAGGACGATGAAGTAGTATGACAGCAAAGGACTCTACGAACCTGCTACTGTCAACCCCGCCGTGTGTTGAGGGTGATTGAGCTGCAGTCGTTCTTGCAGTCTCGGATCGGAGTGATACATGCGGGTAATTCGAGATTAGAATATTCGTCTGCAAATGAACTGCCCAAGGATTGTGACTGTTATGTATTTCGCAAATATTAGTGTTGACATAGCAGGCTGGACATCATATTCACAAAAGAAATAATTGGAATTCGAGTGTCTCGGCTCCGAACATGCACTTCGAGATTTATCAATGAACAAAACATGTCTCATGAGATATGTCATGATTGTATCAACTGGTGCAAGTTTTGTTCTTAATTGGTCCACATTTCACTATCTCGGGACCGAGACTGCACTATGCTGATTCAGAGGAGATAGAGTCCGATTCTAAGCGCAGCAGTGAAATGCAGTCTCGGTCACGAGATAGTGAAATTTAGCATAATGCAGTCTCAGAATTTAGCATAATGCAGTCTCAGAATAGTGAGTGATTCGCTAAATAAGGTTGATATAAAATGTTTTGACATGAGACATTGTGTGTCTCGGTTCCGATATGCATAAACGGATGGATTGAGAATTCCTTCAGAATTGTCTCAGGAGTAACGTTGCGTGCTTTAGTGTATAATCTCAGATTCATCGCAGGTGAAGTTTCTCTTAGTGATATCTTGCTAGTTGAATATATCAGAATATGACATAGCAAGTTTCGGAACGTAGAATGAATTACAGAAGACAGCTTGCATTCTCTCGAATGAGTAGACGACTTTGAACTGTTTGTGTGAAAGTACTCTGATCGAGAGCAACAGGTCGATTCACTTCGACATTTTAGTAGTATGCTTTAAGAACTTTACTATGCCTTCCTTTACAGAGACCAAAGCTTAACTCGGACTTGAATGCAATAGATTCGTATGTAAAACAGTCTGTGACTAAGCGCTGAAGATTGCAACTCACGCGAGTGAAGTAGGATTCAAACTTCATAAAAGAAATTAGTGCTTAAAGATAGCTCACAAACTAGTAGCGAACAGATCCAACTGGCATGCACATCAGATCTCATGCGCTAGACGATCAGGTCAGACCTTTACAAGATGACTTGATATTGGAGAATAGATGCACTGTTTTGGTCGCATGCATTCGATTGCCGCATGCATTCGATTGCCGCATGCACTGTGTTGGTCGCAGTTGTATTTTTTTGACTTGGATTAGACTGGTTTTGGGTTGAGTTTTGACTTCTGCTGGAACGAGACTAAGATATCAATGATTCTATGAGGGAAACAGACTTCTTATAGCTTCATTAAGAGGTACGCACTGAGTTTCGATTAGATGTTGGAAGGTAGGTGATATGCGTCCAAAGCATAAGTTGAAGTGGTTTGAAGTGAGTCAATGTGAGTCTCGGTCTCGAGATACGTAAATGGATGAATCAGAAATGCGTTCAGAAGTTGTTATTGATCCCACGGCGACTAGGACTGAACTTGTTTGAGTGACTGTCTCGGGACCGAGACAAAGATTTCGATGAATCAGTAAGGGAGAGAATATTATATTTGCTTCACTTGGAGGTACGCACTGATATCATCGACTTTGTTTGATGGTATCTTATTAGCTTTCGAAGATTTTTTATATTATGTTTTTGGGAGCATTTGACTGTCTCGGTACCGATATACTTATTTCGATGAATTACAGTCGAATTAAGTTCATGCGTTTTAAGATGATCAGTCTCCTTAACTTTAGCTGTTCTGATCAATCTCCTTAACTAACTAGTACTTGTAACTTGCAGGTTGAGAACAACGCAAAGAATGATACTTCTTCTGTTTCATCACCGACAGCGACTCAGGTTTCTCTTGGCAATTCTGAACATGGCCAGGATGAGGACGAAGAGGCGATTGGAGATAAAGATCCATTTGATGGTGATGAAGATGATATCAGGACCCGCCAGAAGTTAAATACCGTTGCCACGATTTCTAGACTGAGAGTCCAACCCCTGTCTTCCTCAAGATTCAATATTCCCTTATGCAGAATGCTGGCCATGCCGATGGTGAGGCCAACTCTCTCAAGTGATCTTGCAAGACTGGAGCAGGAGTTTGTCCATGGGTATAGAGAGGGTGCCTCAGTATTCTATGTCACATTAACAGATGAAGAAGGCAAAACACATGATGTGACTGAAGCTGATAAGGCATCATGGGGTCCCATTTGGAGTGACAAAAATGACGAATTCAACTCCTTTCTTCTGTCCGTTCCGGAGTTAGCCAGTTTAAAGAATTTGATGTTCTTTGTCTGTGACGGGAACCATAGGCGGCAGGCTTGGTTGAATCATATTCAAAGACTTCACAATACAGAAGAGGCCTGGCACTGTATGGTGGATAGCATCCTCCTTGACACTAAGGGGAAAATTGGTGTCGTTATGCAAGTTATGCATAACATCAACAAGTAAGTATTCTCCATTATAATATGGTTCTATCTATGCTAAGTACTTAAACTCTACAATTATTCTGATGTGCTTATCTTACGTCTATGATTGTTAATTGTAGACATACTGAAGACTCTCACGTCAAGACCAACTTAGTTCACACTCTATTCAGAGTGCAGAAGTATGGACTTATGCCGCTCGATCTGTACCAAGACATATTGACTCCATCAGAAATTAAAAGGTGCAAGAAATCTCAAAATGCGAAGAAGACGTGGTATTCGTTAAATCTACATGTATTTACGAACTTCATCTTCCAGGTATGTTCTCTATTGTACTCACTCTTAGTGACTATTTTCCGCAATGTTTTACTTAAAATATATTTCACATTAAGCTGGCTGCGGGTTAGTCATTGTCATAAACTGTTGAGGCAATTAAATTCGGGTTGCAGAATGTGGTCGATATGACTATGGTCAGGCTCTTATTTAATAAATTTAGATCGTACGAAGTTCAACTTTTGGCAGATTGTAGAGTTTTCCCATACCTTTAAAATGACAGCATTCATGCTTCTAAAATCCTCATACTTTAGGAGATATTCACGGTCAATGTTTGAAAACATTGTTACGGCATGCTAAAATCTGCCCAAACTGCGGTGTAAGCTCATTTATTCTCAAAATCTGCCCAAAGTCAATTAGATCGCAGTAACTTCAAGAATTCACCAATAATTGAGATTCAACTTTTCTCCAAAATTTTTTATATTTTACTTGTATAAGAGGTAGTAAGGCATGATCTCACCGTTTGGATTATCAATCCTATTTTATTTTCCATGTCTTTTTAATTCTTGAAAATGGGCATTTTCATTTGTATTTTAGCATACATCCACGTGAAAAATTATGCATTTCTTTAGGTTATTTAGGTCCTAAGAGTGGAAAAACTATATGGACCTATTTTTTACTCAAATTGGAACAAGAATTTGAAGAGCCTCATGTCAAAAGTTCAGTCTCGGGACCGAGACATAGTTTGTACACTACCTTTGGCGATCGAAATTCCAGCTCTGAGAATATCTCCTCGTTTTCATCAGTTTGAGCATTTTATTGCTTGTGATCAATGTCATGATTTTCTGACACTACATATCAGAGTCCTACATTTATCATATCTGATGTTGATGCTTGCTATTGCGGTTACTCATTTATCTCTTTTTCTGGGACATCTGGTACTAGTGATTGAAGTTTGTATGGTATAGTTCAGTGATGAACTTTGCATGATTTTTTCGACTACTTCATATTATTGCTGCTATTTTACGTTTTTTTGAAGGTTCTCCTGTGCACTGATCGTTTACATTGTGAATACAGGGAATGTGATTTGAATTGGCTTTTGATATAGGCTACTAATACATTTTAATAACTTTGTTTACTAACGTGTTCAGAATACCGAATTTGTCGCAGTTGTTTGATGACAAGCTAACATAGGTAATCCCTTTGCAGCACGAACTCGGACTTGCTGCAGATGACGGTGTTCGTCAACTTGTTGAGCAAACGGATGGAGAGGTGTGTGCTGCTGATAAAGCTGCCGTTATGAAGGTCGCTGCTTTAAAGAGAGCCGAGGCCCTTCATAAGAAAATGTCGAAACTAGTTTGTGTGGCAAACCCAGAGTTGACAGAGGGATGGCTTCGAGAGGTATGTGTGCTACTTTAAGTCCCATTTTTCATCCTTCAAGTAATTTAATGAATTTCATGATTCTAATATATTGCTCTATGGTTCACAGATTGAGCGTCACTATACCCTTAACTCAATTTCACCGGAGCTCAACTTAGAGAAGTTGCAGTTGATCGCTACTGCAAAAGCATCACCCGCGTTTAAAATCAAATGGTTGGAATATTTCAATTCCTCTGCATCAACACGTGAAGCCCGCAAGTTGCCAACCAAGCCTACTAACGAGGAGAAATTAAATGCATTCCTTGCCAGGGCATGTTTTTGGGCCGGAGTGAGTACATAACCCCCTTTGTACCCTTCAGTTCAGTGTGACTTGATTTGAGCACCTACAGTAATTCTGTCTTGCTCTTGGTTTTTCTCAAGGTCTTGTTCACATCATTTTTTTGGTCTTACTCACTATGATTTCATTCAATATGTCGCTTATGTTCTCAGACTTGTTCTCGGCCTTGCTCACTCTGTTTCAACAGATTGCTGATCAGGCAACCATTATCTTTGAAGACACTTTGCGCCAAGACAGACTAGCTATCAACTTTGAAATACCCAACGAGCCGTTGACCTTGGCTGCATATATTGAGGAGTGTAGAATGAAATTATGGGACAATGCTTTCCCCACCTTCTTCCGAGGGCACGAGGCTTTCAACAAAACTCTCGAGTTTGTGGGTTTTAATGGGATTGACTTGATTGTGCGAAGAGTACTCTTTCGGTGAGTTTTCCCCTTTAACTACTAGTATTCTTGTACTTGGCATAGTGATTTGGTTTTTCACATGACATGTATTCCTATTGCAAGGTATATAATGATGAGCTGTTTTTACCCGCAGGTATTTCAAGTACGATCTCCTTGCAAAAGGAGCAATAACAAAAGAAAATCTCCCCATATTTCTCTCTGCATGGCTTGACAGGTCGAACTCAACGTGCATGTTTTCAGCAAATCAACAGCGGACGTGGTCGACCTCACATCTCACAGGAGGTGGATGGTATCTCGATTGTGCTCCTAGTTTCACTCCTTCCTTTGAAACTGAACTTAGGAAGTCAAGGGAGGCAGTCGGAGAATCTGGTGTTGAGATGGTAGATTTACAGGGCATAGAAGACGAGCACGAGAGGGCAAAGGCCCTCTCACGACGTCTAGAAGAAGATAGGAAGAAAGCACTTAGGGTGAAGGAAGCAGAGGAGAAAGCGGCCCAGAAAGAGATGGAGAATCTCCAGAAGTCTCTGGTGAAGACTAACAGGAAGGGGAAAAAGAAGATGAACCCCCCTCCCCAGCCAGTAGATAAGAGCCCACCTGCGCCTAGTCCTACTTATGACTCTGGTTCTCATGCTCCAACGCAGTCTAGAGGAACCAAACGCGATTCCTCCTACGAGCAGTTAAGCCAAGGAATCCTTGTTTTCACATCGGCTGAGGAGCATGATGGCCAGGTTGGGGAGTGGATTAAAAACTTCTCACTAGAGGAAGTCCTTGGTGGCGACACGGGCAGCTTGAGTCCTTTATATGACGAGTTAAAGAGCTTCATTTCCAAGGTACTACCCTGATCAACTGCTTTGCTTTGTTGAAGATTTTATTTAATTATATTTTCGAAGATGCGCATTCTGTACTGTTAGTTGTCAAGTCCAATGACCTTACTGAACCTCGCGGCTCTCGAATCAAGCTACTTAACTCTAGAATATATACAGATTGTGCGTCAAAATAGTCAGCAATTCATGAGCAAGTTCAATGTGATCAGTTCTGAACTACATTCTAGATGATCTAGTTTCAAAGCTCGTATTTTTTAGTTTCGGTATAGAGTCCTTGGATTTGAGGCCTGGTAATTTTTTTTTTTTCATCGATAATTGATTCTAAACCGCCATAATAGACTTGCTGCATTATGGACCTGAGCCAGTCAGATCAAGTTCTACCCTCACGGCTTCGTTCTGTTGTTTTAAATCTAATCGAATTTTCTTTGTCAAGTCTTGGTCTAATTCAGTAGACAATTTAGTTGGACAGTTTCCATTTTAGCTGAATTTTATTTATCAGAACAAAACTAGTTGAAATTTTTATATTTGAGAGATTCGTTTTCATTGCTTGGTGATTAAAATTGTTGTACATATGAGCTGTAGTTCGGTAGAATTTTAGACTACTTCCTTAAGTCATTAACCAGTTTCTTACTGCTGTCATGTGGTTTATTTATTACAATTGATGATTTTCTTCTTTTAATATTTTATAGCTCCAAGTCATGTAATTTGTGCATGCATACATCGATTTATCTAAAGTTTTTTCACGTAATGAATATTGATTATTCATGTGCAGCACTCAAGTGTCAAAGCCCGACTCTATAAGGGATCTGCTGCGGAAGTACCCTGTGTGGACTTGATTATTGCAGATCTTCCAGAGGGCCTTCCTGTCCCAGGAATTTCGAATCCACCCTCGTCTGTTCCCGCCTGGAACATAGAATCTGAGGATTGGTTTCAAACAATCTTTGATTTCGCAGACCATCACCTCCAAGACGATGGGGCGATTATTTTGTTCCATCCTTTCCGAATGACTACAAAGTCAAACATTCTTGGGTACTGTTCCACGTATGGATTTGTTGTTCGCAAGGAGTGGTGGGGGATTAACAAGATTCACCTGACGTCCCCAATTAATCAAGCCTTGACTGTGAGTTCATTTTATGATATGACCTAAGGCTAATTTGATTGATAGATGAATTTTATGTTATGTCATGTTAGCAATCCCAGTTTGTGAAACTAATCTTCCATTTCATTAGCTGGAATGTGCTTAATGATTTTTATCTTCTTTTTAAGTAAACTAATTCATAGTTTTTGTAATCTGCAGACCATGAGGTTTGGGATCACTTTAGTTGTGAGGAGCATTCCGGGGGGGTCTGCTTCCAGATTTCGCTTTCAACACATCCCTGCACTAGACCGTCACGGGGTTGATGTGGCACGGGATGACATCCTCCAGAACTTGGTGTCAAGGGAGGATCAGTTAATGGATGGATCCACCCCATGGCGTGGTCCTCGTGAAAAATCGGTCGTCCTTATGCAGATGCTCATTCAGGCATCTTCTTCGCCAGGGGATATTGTTCTAGACTGCTCTACAGCTACAGGTACGTATAACATCTCTTCTTGTTTAAATAAGTAATTGTTGATTACTTCATGTTAATCAATTTTTATGGTGTTTGAAAACTGAACTTCATTGTTTTCTTATTTTGCAGGAGCTTCTATTCATGCCTGCCGCAATGTTAACCGTCACATTGCGGCATTAGAGGCTGATAAGGCAATTTTTGAAGCCTTGATCGCTCCTCTAATTCGATTTGCTCCTGCCATAGAAGTGAAATCAAGAGACGTTGTCATCTCCGAGGATCCTGATAGCGAAGTCATTGTTGTTCAGAAGATCGTGAAGAAGTCAAGGTTTAGTAAGTGAGTATAGCTACAATTTCTACTAATAGTGTTATCTTTTCTGATTTGCTTTTATATGTAGCGGTTTTATGATCATGTTGCCATTTGCATTTGCAGAAGCGGTAATTTGAGATACCCTATTCACCGCCCTTTTTTTTGTGACCCTAACTTCTATACAAGCCCTCCAAAGTCCTGGCAACTCCCTTCATACGCAAATGACGTTGCCAATGAATTAGCGGAAGGTTCATGTCGTACATTTCGACCTAAGAAGTTGATGCTAAGAGGTATAGAGTATGTTGATTTAGAAGCTGTTGAGTCTGAGGATGAAGGCTCCTCAGATGCAGATAGTACAGATTCTAAAGTCTCTCTAGCATTATCTGGTAATTGTGATTTCGATTATATGACTTAGCTAGAATTTTGTATCTTATTGCTTTTCCAATAATATATTCTAGTTGTTGATTGTTCAGTGTTCTTTTAGTGCGGTAATCATCATGATTTTCCTTAGTCAGCGAATTATATTTTGTACTGTATTCATAAAAATAGTCATCATTTTCTATTCCTTAGTTCAAGTCATCTATATTTTTAAATGTACATACAATGGTTTCGTATCGTATATCTCTACATTTTGCAGTTATAGCTCCGTCATTGATATATTATATTTGATGTTATTTTTAATTATATTTACTATGATCCATTCAAGTGGCACATACAATATTCTTACACTCTATCATTCAATAAGACATAGAGGTACTCTACCGCATTATCCACCATAGCATCATCCATGTAACAAAATTTAAATCAAATCCAAAAAAAAGAAATTAAAAAATTAAAAAATTGTTCAAAACATGAAACATAGACTAGGGAATCGGGAATAACGGGAAAACAAACCCAATAATTTAAAGACGAAAAATATAAATTACCAATACATTGTTAAGAATTACAAGAAATAAGAAGATAGAGTGGAAGAAGAATGGAAGAATGAAAAAATGAGAAGATAGAATGGAAGAAGAATGGAAGAATAAAAAATAAAAAAATAAATAATGGAAGAAGAATGTAAGAATAAAAAATAAAAAAATAAATAATGGAAGAAGAATGGAAGAATCAAAAAATGAGAAGATAGAATGGAAGAAGAATGGAAGAACAAAAAAATTGCACTGTCTATTTTGTATTATAATAATTAAACCCTCGCATTCTGAAATTTCCCCCAAGTGCCTGAACCACGGATATAGGTATGATTTTTTCCCTAAAATATTGAATTATTGTCAAAATTACTACTAAAACTGCGGTCATAGGGTATGCTTCCTGAGACAGCAGTTTCCAAAATTACAGAAAAGTTACCGCTCACCGCTCACCACTTACCGCTCACCGCTCACTAAATAGCTTTTCCCACCCTAAAACCTAGTCAGATTTACAGGCTGAAGAGTTTTACCATATGAATCCCTAAAAAGACGCCGAGAATCACGAAAGGACAGTTTAGCTCGACGAGTCGAGCTAAACTGTCACTGGAAAGAAGGTAAGACAGTTTAGCCTGACTCAAGCTAAACTCGCTTTCCTTCTGTCCAATGGCAGTTTAGCTCGACTCGAGCTAAACTGTCATACTTTATTTTCTATTTTTGTTTACCTCGACTCGAGAAAAAATGACAATGAGTCTGATAGTCATTAATTTAGGTTGGGTCGGGCTTAATTGTCACTGACTAGGGTGAGATAATTTCATATTCGGATCAAAACTAATCGCATGAAATTTTATACTTGTCATAAAATACCGCATGAGTTTACCTCGAGTCGAGCTAAATTTGTCTGGTTTACAATGTCAACTCACTTAAATCATAGATATTTTTAAGCGCCAGACCTTACCTCGATTCGAGATTAATTACCCTCTTCCTATGCTTCTTCATTGATGTCTATTCCTACAAGATATTTACCCAATCTTATTTGTCAGGGTTATTTAATATTTATCTCATTGGAATGCACGATGTCGTCTTCGCAGGGCGACGATGTTCATGTTGACGCTCCCGTGAACCCAGACCTTCTTGAGTTTGATGTTATTCCTCGCCGTCTCTGGGTCGGGATGACTGTTTGGCTTCACAATGGTTAGGGTGTTCGCCTTGCGGAGGGGTTGGTTCGCAATGTCCGGTCCAGTGCACTTCTAGGTTCCTCTGGTCCTCTTGGGGATTCGAATGTTGTAGTACATGTGTCCAGTACTTTTGTTCTAGAGGAAGCTCCTGATGAGTGGAGGTACTCGTTTAAGTCTTGGCCTATTCAACAAGTCTTCTTAAACGGTGTGAGTCTCTTCCATCATTGCCTTAGAGACGTTTACAATGTCTGGTTGGTTGAGCGTAACAGACCTCTAGGTGGGAGCTCCCGTTCCTACGACAATTCCTCAAGGAATACACGTCCAACAGTGTCCAGGAATGCTGAATTCCTCATGACCCCTGTTTCCATTAACGTTGTTGCGAGCAATAGTTGTTGCACTCAAAACTGTGTTCAACACTACCCATGAGAGAAAATAAAAGTCCTTCGGACTCGCTTGTACAGTGAGACCATCGTGCAGTTCAGAAATCATATCAAACTCCACGTTCACAGACAGTTTCATAGAAACGTTGTGGGTAGGAAGGTTGTGACTCTAGAGGGTGTGGACGTTTGTGCCCATGCCTGGATGAAAATCATGGGTGTAAGTGCGAGTACTTTCTATCGGAATGCGAAGGACGCTGCCGCTGGTCATGCCGCTCAACACCATGGAAATACCAGTTTGCGCAAGCCTAGAGGTCATACGGTTGTAGCTACTGCTGCTCTTGGAGCCATTCTCGATAGACATGCGGACCACATGCCTCACAAGTCTCGTGTTCTCCCATCTGGCGAGAAGGCTGTGGCAAAGGTCTTACCAGCAAGTTTTAAGTGGAAGGATCAGTTACCGCTTCTTGATGATCATCTCGCTGATTGTGGATTGCCGCCAATCTCAACCTCAAGTTTGAGTAAGATTCGGCGAGTGAGCTTCCCTGAGTACTATGCCAAGAAAGGTGGAGACAACTTTGCCTGTTGTTCTACTTGTGACAAATACCAGGATCAGAAGAAGCTTACTCAACCTGGAACACAAGCATCACTGCTATGGCAAAAGAAGATGCAGGTTCACATCGATTCTGCTTTCTCACATCGGGACTTGTACTACCTGAACCGATTCCGATCAAAGTCGTCGCCCCAGGAGGTTCTTACCATCATGCATGATAAGATGGATCACTCAAAGACCGCCTCCCCGGTTTTTTCACATAAAACAAAACACTTAGATGGGCTTATGAAGTTGCCTCTTGCAATCACAGGCATGCTTGCCCATGGTCATGTGGACCAACGTTACGCCCATTACGGCCTTGATTTATACTCCCATGATGCCAATTACACGGTCGGGTCGTTCGCAAAACTATTGCGTGACCTGGAGGCGCCTCCGAAGTCATCGTCCCGGCAACTCTTTCCAGAATCTAGTTCTCATCCATTGTATGCGGAGGTATTACGGGGTGCGGAGATGTGTTTGGATCCATTAGGGCCGATTCCAGATATCCCAATTCCATGGAGGTCTTTGCCACCAATATTGAACGTGCAAATGGACAATGCAGTTGGTGATAACAAAAATAGATTTGTTTTCTGTTTTTGGTCTCTCCTTGTAGCAAAACGCATCTTCCGCGAGGTATATGTTAATTTTATGCTAGTTGGTCATACACATGATGATATAGATGCATTATTTGGACGTTGGAGTATGACGATGAGGAAGGAGTGTTTTCCAACCATTCCTCTACTCATGAGGTCGTTTATGAAAAATGAGAGTGTTCCCACAATCCCACATCTCATCCAAGAGGTTCCTGACTTTAAGAAGTTCATTGGGGATATGATTGCGGACGGTGATGAAGCTTTGCAGGGTCATACGAAGGCTCATCAGTTCAAGTTTTATGTGGACTGAAGTGGTTGTCCGGTAATGAAGTATAAAATCCTTTGTCATGATGAGGATTGGCTCCCTAAAGGAGGAGAAGGTAGTGGCATCAAATTGTGGAAGGAGGATTCTGAAGGAAGATCTTTATGGCCTCGCGGAGAACCTGATGCATTGAAGCCTTCTATGATGCGACATCTCCATGAGGTGGTGAAGGGACTTTCAGGATTCATCGATCACTGGGAGCAATCATCGCGGGAGTCTGTTGAAGCCAGATCACGTTTTGAGCCACTTTCGTATTATTGGCGCGATGTTAGAGATGCTTTGATAATTCCAATGGATACGCCAATATCATTGGAAGACGGCTTTTGGCCAACGACGCGAATTTCCCATGCCATTGAAGATGAGTTCTCAGCGGAGGGTGAGGTTCGCGAGGAGTACCGTGAAGATGAGCATTTTGTTGGCCAGAGACGCGATCGTCCACCTCCTTTTAGGCTTGGTCGTGATCTTTTTGCTGGCTATTTTGTTGCATTGCGGCCTTGTGATGGGGACGAGCGCCCATTTTGGATTGCTCAAGCAGTTTCAGATCCTAATTCTAACCCGGATATGCCAAACACCGTGCGTATCCAATTCTTCCGTCCTATATCGCGCGATCGGGATGTTCTGAAGTTCTATAAAGATTGGGATACAGATTGCAACCTTCGCTGGACAATTGAAAAGGGGATAGCCATAACGTGGGAGAGTACCGATTCAATCTTGACAGCATGGAAAACTAGGTCTTCAAAGAGGGATGGAGGTCATGTGCAAGATTCAACTACAAAAATTCCGAAGGGACAAGTAGCAATCATCAAGGCCTCCTTGGAAGCACTTGCCAGGTCCGAGTCGTAGTGGACTTAGATAAATGGAGTTTCCTTTGTCCTAGATTTGAGATTCTGATGCGTAATACTTCATGTAGTATGGTTAGATCCATTGGTGCTGAGATTATAGATATTTATATTTGATTAATTTACACTTTGTATGACTATAATATGTGATGCCAATGATTGCTATGAAATATTCTCTCCATTGTTTTTGCGTATCGGTGATAATTTGCAGCATGTTTTATTTTCTTTTTAAAATAACAATGTGGTAAATTGCTTCTAGTCTTGAAACCAATAACACCAGTAATTGCCTTCATGGTGAATGATAGAAAGTAAATGTTGGGTCGCACTTTAGCTCTAGTGGAGCTAAAGTGTGAGCATATCTTCTTATTTAGTTCAGTGTACTTAGTAATGGTGCGCACTTTAGGTCAAGTGGAGCTAAAGTGTGTGGAATTGCCTTTGGAGTTCATTGCACCTCTAAGTGATGGGGACACTTTAGTTCGAAGAGAGGTAGTGTGTGCAATTTTTTTTTCCACTTCTGAGCACCATCATTTGAAACTCGTTATACATATTTTTTGCCAATGTGTATTCCACAAGGAGAATTGAAATTCTTTTAAATAAAAAAGCTCATCAAAATGTGTTTAGCTAATTCTCTTACAAGTGGATATTTGTCCGTCATTTAGCTCACTTTTAGCTAAATTGGAGCATGGTGTTAATCCGGGTTAGTAGGATGGAGTGTGAATATTTAGCTATTCATATTCAATGAACACATGTGGTATAAAAGAAGTGTCAACTAATGTGTTCTTCTTTTCAATATTATAGTTAGATTCGTAATGTAATGTTATCCGTAGTACTTATTTTTCTAGGGGTTTTTGTAGAAAACATTACCTCCCAATTTAATGGAAACTCATATCCCTCCATATTGTAGAGTTTAGATGTGCACTTTAGCTCTTATGATCTACATGTGTTAATTTGGGAGTCGCTAAATCTCCCAATATAACGAATATGGTGTTTTGGGGTAGTGCACCAAATTGAATGAGTTCTTCAAGGAGCGTTGTATCCAAGCGTACCAGCACATTTATGACGAGGCAAAATTACGCCGCAACTCGGTAAATATTTCAATTTTACGGATGGTTTACGCGGAGGTGGTCTTGGCGTACCGGTTGATTGGAGGACAATGGAAATCCAAACACACTCCAAGATGGCGCCAATCATTGGATTAACAATATCGTTTGTGCGGAAGTTTCCAGGAGAAGGTTTCGGGAAAACCATGGAAGTTGAACCTTTGAATCAAAAAATCGAGTGGTCCACGTCTTCATCATCCGACTCAGACACTGGATGTCATCAGTCTGTGCGTAGACAACAAGAATTGTCCATCATATCAGGCTTGAATCCTGAACCGTCGGTTTCACAACAAGACGGAGATGCCACGAAGACGGATGCGGTACCTGAGGAGGGCGTGGATAATAATAAAAAGTCTACGGAGGGTGACTGGGTGAGTCGTGACGATTATCTTCGAGTTGTGAAGCGACTAAATGAAAGCTTGAACGTAATTGAGGATCTAGGAGATGATCTCGATGAGAAGAATAATGAAGTTGCGAAATGTCTTGAAGAAATTCAAGACTTGAAGGCACAAGTTCCGGAGAAAGACAATCTTCTTTCATTTTTTACTGGCTTTAAGGGAGTTTAGAACTACAACAGTGCTAGAAATGTACATAGAGCAATGTTGAAACGTTTTGGAACAAGAGCTTTCTACAATTTGTAACTGCCATTTAATATTGAGCGATATTTTGTATATTTAATAAAACCTTGTAAATTGAGTGGCATCATGTATATTTAGTGGATTTTTATGAGATGTTTTACATATCAAAATGTTAAGTGTTGCAATGTTTCAATATACCGTCGAATTAGTGCGCACGCCCCAACATTGTGCGCGCCCGACCCTAGAGCGTAAGCGCCCGGCCCTCCAGAATGCGCATTCGGCCCTGTGAGCCAAATAAACCGTCCCTAAAGGGTGGCTTATCTTGAACACAAGATCCTAATGCGGGGTCTAGTCCCTCATGCAACCAATCTTCAACCCCTTCACATACACCTTATACAAGCATGGTAATACGTCTCACGCTTACTTAGGTTCCTTGTGGTTGATTAGTAAAGTGGTGACTTAATCCCGCCTTTAATCGGACCCACCTTTGAACGAGTGTAACTTTTGCTCTAGGGCTCCGAATCCAACATTTTAAACTCCTGGGAGTTCAATTCAGCATCACGAACTTGTTTAGACCCTTCATGATCAGTTCCAGGCTTAGGTGTGACCCTGTAAACAGTCGGCAGCAGACAGGCTTCCCTAGTTTCTGCAGAATTTCTAATCACAATTGCTCATTGGTTACAACTCCGTTTTTTATGGTTGTTTTTTGAATCCTTATTAGTTTTTTGTGCTTAATGTGATGGCAGCCTCCGATTAATCCATTGACTCAACCCTCGACCTCACAGCCGCCGACCAGCAGTGCACACTTAACGTATATGTTTTACTCAAAATTGTGACCACACATTCACGTGCACTCACACGATTAAGCCATCCTTAACACTAAGCTACGCATGGGCATCCAGCTACGTCCTCTTGTTATTATAGATTGACCAATTGGTTGGGTTTGAGTTGATAGCAACCCTAATCCTAGTAAAAATTTGACAGCGCTTCCGCGTGATGTGTTATAACTAGAAATTTAGGGTTTCCCTTATGCACAACAAATTGACTACTAGCCGGGAAAGAGGAGAGGCTCCCTGATTTAATTCGATTCACCCTCCTTCCTTCAGTGTCGTGCTCCAGCTCGTTCGTGATCCTCGCCCTCTTGCTCTTCGTGTTCTGGTGATCTTCTCTTTGTGCTCCAG